>CM057453.1:1227692500-1228292500 GCA_016271365.2 Neoceratodus forsteri | reverse complement strand
AGATGGTGCAACGGTTCTTAAGAATTTTGGTAAGAGTCCATCTGCCCCTGCTGATCCAGCAGGAGAGATGTACTTAAATAAGAGTAAGATTTCACTCTCAGAGACTTGGCGAAGGGTGAAAGATGGTTTGGAAGGTTTAAGGTTATCTTGCGGAGTGACAGATAAAGGCCCAGGAGGTGCAGTATAGGAGGAGAGGTCAGTGAATCTGGAGTTAAGAGCCTCGGCGATAGTGAGCAGGTTATTGCAATTACAACCATCCACGACCATATCAGAGATGGTATTGCACTTGTTTTTCCCATGATGGTGTTAACATGACTCCAAAAACCACAAGAGTCACTGACAGAGGTACTAAGGAGCTGACAGTAGTAACTGCCCTTAGCAGATCTGATGGAAACCTTACATAGGTTTCGGGGTCTTCTGGGTTAGCGTAGCTTTGTTCCAGGCTTTATCCCTCTTTTTCAGAGAGGACAGGAGTGAAGAATTTAACCAGCAGGTAGCAGATCCCCAGATATGGCACCTTTTTACAGGGATATATTTGCCTTGAAGGTTCAAAAGCATGGTAAGGAGGGATTAAGCAGCATGTTCTGTATTACAAATATTATATAGAGGTGCCCAGTCCGTGTTCTGTAGCTCCAATATTAGGGCTGTCTTATCCATTTTTGAAAAATCCCTGAAAAGAATTTCTCTGGGGGGTGGCTTAGGGGCCCTAGCCTTCCAAACTAGTAAACTGGGGAGTGGTCACTGATTGAGTCTGGTAAAACTCCAACAGCACTGATCCTCTCAGGCCTGTTGGAGATGACCCAGTTAGAAGAGACTGGAGACTGCTATTACTAGCCTGTCTGGTCGGAAGAGTGACCAGTTGAGACAGGTGTAACCTGCTGAGTTCAGCAGCATAGAGATTAGAGTTTTTCCCTAGCCAATCCAAGTTTAGGTCCCCCATAACAATGAGCTCTTGTCTACCCTTTAGCGAGGAAAGATGGTCAATTAACCTTAGTCAGGCCTGTTAGTCCATTTTTAGGAGGGTTTTAGATACACACTACATTTAGCTTCTTAGTGAGACCTAAGATAATAACTATATGAATAGTTTCACATAGGTAGTGTTGACCGGGAGGACCATAATGTCAAGGTCCTGTCTGGTATAAAACAAAACACCACCACCACCCTTTTTAGCATTTGGACGATCACATCTGTAAAGTTTATATTCATTGATCGTACATAATGAATCTGGTATATGGAGTTTTAACCAAGTCTCGGTTAGACCCAAGACATCTGGGGAGTTGTGAGCAATCCAGGCTTCAAGCTGCGCAAAGTTGGCTGACAGACTTGTAATGTTCATATGTGCAAGCCTAAGCCCCTTTTCTGTGAACCATTAAGATGGGTTCTTGGGAGCAATGCCATCAGGAGGGCCAGGGTTAGGTTCAATATCACCGGAGAGAGTGAGAGATGTCATGGGGTACCCAGGTCTCAATGAGAGAGGTTTGGGAGTTTGCCCTCCAGTGGCATATAAAAATGGGAATGGCTTAGGTAGTCAGCTATACTAGCAAATGGGATAAGCTTTAGGAGCCAGGTTTCGGGGATAGAGGTGTTACCCCTGATAATTAGGTTTGAGAAACAATAGCTCCAGTCCTCGGCTTTATTTGAGTAGCCAGAGTCAGTAGAGGATGGCTGGCAGAGAAGATCTACTGAGAGTTGGAGGGCTAGCAGAAGGGAAAATACTCCCACAAAGCTGCAGTGAAGTGAGATCACCCCCGTAGTGTACACTGGTAAGGAAAAGAAGGGAACGTAGAACTAGGAAAAAAGAGGAAGCAGCGAATTCAGGACTGGAGACGGGACTGAAGCAAATGTGCAGTTGACTGCAGGAGTGAGACAGTAACTAAGCCCAAGTATGAAACTATCCAGCAGGCAGAGATATAGAGCTGCAACTAGAAACCTTATAAAGGCTTTTTCTAAGTGTGGAGATATTCACCAGCTTCCTGGGGCAATCCAACAATGAAATTCACAGGCTAGCTGCCTTGAGATCCTCACGCCAGAAGAAATGATCCAATCATTGAGGGGGAAAAAGAATATCCGCCCCCAAGGAACAAGCATTTAATAAGACGTGGGGAGGGAGAAAATTTGACTTCAGTGTCTCTCACAGAAAAACAGGCTAGGAGCATACAGATAAATCAGAAACAGTGCCATAAACTCCAAGATTGCAGTGCACACAGAAATGCCATACACACCAAGGAGCTGCAATGCAAGGCACAAATTCAGTTTACAGCTTGGCTGGACAGAGGCACATTTAAGTCAGTCTGCACAAGGGATTTTGCAGTCTCCTCTAGTTTGCAATAGTGCAAAGGTAAGTTGAGGTAGAAATTCAGTCACAGCTTGGAAGGCAGGGAGCCACTTAGAAAAGGTGCCAGAATTCAAAGGTAGGCTGCCTGAGGACTTGAAATGGAACCTGCTGGCTACAGTACCTTGCTGGCTTCGAGGTGGGCTGATGAGGTCCAAGGAGCCATGGGGAGCGCTGCAGTGACCCCAACAGGGGCGACTAGGAGCCTTGCTGGCTTCGATGTGGGCTGGTGAGGTCCAAGGAACCATGGGGAGCGCCTCGGTGACCCAAAAAGGGGCGACTAGGTGCCTTGCTGGCTTCCAAGTGGGTTGGTGAGGTCCAAGGAACCATGAGGAGCACCACGGTGACCCCAACAGGGGCGACTAGGAGCCTTGCTGGCTTTGAGGTAGGTTGGTGAGGTCCAAGGAGCTGTGGGAAGTGCTGCGGTGAACCCAACAGGGATGACTAGGAGCCTTGCTGGCTTCGAAGTGGGCTGGTGAGGTCCAAGGAGCCCTGGGGAGCACTGCGGTGACCCCATCAGGGTCTGATTCGGATACAGAGTATCCTAATATTCAAGTCTCCTTACTCAGATGGGATTTTAAGGTACCTGAGCACTCGAAAGTTGATTCCTTTCTGTGCTCTCCTAGCCCCCTAAGTTTTATGCACCTTGGTCAGCTAGTGTGGCTTGGACAGGTAATCTCACCCGACAGCGACTTTTCAACAGCGAGTTCCCCTACAGTGACTACAGTGCCACGTCGCTGTACGTAACCCGCTGGATCCCAGCACTGTCTGTCGGGGGTCCTGCATCCCCCCCCAAATCAGCTCCAACTCGGAGTTGATAATCTTAAGTGGGGTGGTGGCACAACCCCATGTGGGGGTTCGGGGGGTAAAGCCCTCTGAAGAAAACACTCTGTTTTCTTCTAAACCGGCAGACGACTGCTAAATGCGGTCGACCTGCTGGTTTCGCTGTCTGGTCGTTTGACAAAAATGTTGTCGACGACCAGTCGTGGATCTGCTTGAACACGCTTCTAGTAAGCTGAGAGGGGGAGTCACATAAGGGTGCACAAATGAGCTCCTTTTTAAAGTATCTTTGGATGGCATGTACTTAGGAGTTGCCACAAAATTATTATACGAATATGCGAAAAATCGAGCAAGAATCAAGAAGTGAATATAGTCCATTCACACATTCCCACTATAACAAATAGTCTCCAAGGTAGCCATGCTTACCTGATTAACTAGCTGTTAAATTTCTAGTTCTGTACCAAGGTTCCTTTAAGCAATAATACCTGAGAGGGTGCGGTATGGCATAGGATATCACCAATCCTTGGATGCGTTGTGAGGCACGAGGTGTACCTGAAAAGTGACAATATCCCATATCACAACCAGGAGTGTATCATTGCTATTATGAAATCAACCCGCATTTGTATAAATGAAAAACTTTTAATGGGTTTTAAACATTTTTTTATGTGTATGAGTACATGTACAAAATAGTTCTTACTTTGTGGGCTGTGGTCAGAAGGTGGCACTCTTGGTAGGGTAGCTGGTAGTGCAGGGAAGTCTTTGTATGTGTCTCATCAGTCTATTTGCAATCAGTGGCTAACCCTGAGAGCCCACCCCAATAATGGAACTCATTGTGTGCCCCTGTGTTCCAGTAACATTAGCTTGCAAAGACTACAGATCCTACAACCTAACAGGTGGCACTGTGGTAGGAGTGGACTGTGTGAGGTTGAACTGCAAAGTTTACTTTGCAGTTTCTAAAGTCGAGGATATGACTGGTTGTGCTGGCCTGATAAAGGCCTCTTGTTAAGCACTGTGGTAGGTGTTGCATGTGTTAGCCTGATTGGGGCCCCTGTTAAGTGCCACATTTGGTGGTGGTTGACCTGACTCGATCAGGGCTTTTTGTTCAGCTGTGGTCAGTGGCAGTTGGGCTGGTCAAATCAGGGCCTCTTGTAAAGTGCTGCATTCAGAAGTGGCTCAGTTTCCCAGGTTTTTTTTTTGCTTTTGCTATCTCAGTATACGAACACCTATGCTTTAAAAGGTGAACTGTGAACAGAGTAATAAGCTACTGTATTGCTGTTAAACCTGTTGCTTCATACTGTAGTTAAGCTGCCTGTTTGGAAACCATACCTTAAAGAGAGTTTCATTGTTCCCTCACGAATGGTCACATTGAGGGTTTTCCTTAAGAAGGTATTTGCTTTTGTGTTATATGGGTTTTTTTAATTAAAGTCTACAATTATTGAGGTAGCCATATATTTGAGTTAAATGAGTGCATCTATACCTATATTGGTGATTTAAACTTTAGCTGACTAGCATGGTAATACATTCCCCCAGGTGGGGTAGTTCTTTGTTGGACAGTATTTTGGAATCTAACTTTCAGGGATTCTCCACGTTACTCATGGGCTTCGACTCAGTTATTCAGTTTAACTTGAGCCTTTTTTTTTTTTTTTTTTAGGTAAAGCCTGATGTTATATTCCCCCCCGATGTTGTATCATTAATGTGGTAGATGCATGCTTTTCATTATTCCTGTGATTAAGGTGCTATTAGCTCCATTGGTATTGTATTCATTTGGACTGTATACCATATGGAATGTTTTTGATTATGAATCAACTGACAAAATAATAACCACAAGAAGTGGTTCTTTCAGCGAAGCTGTAACTAAACCGAGCTGGAGCGTGTCCCTGTTGAAGGGGGGAATCTGTGGCAGTTCAGTGGCTTTATGCTTTGCCACATGGGTGGGGCAAAAGTACTGTAGCCACCTGTGCATCTCTGTGTGTCGTGGTGTGGCAGTTGTGAGGGTGCCAGCAGAACAACTGCGGGTTTTGTGGAGGAGGAGGTGAATGTGCAGCCGGCAGCAGCAGCTGACCTGTTGGTATGAGGGTCAGTAAGAGGCTGTGCTTTTGATGACTGTGGAGAGGTACCGCCAACTAATGGCAGGGGTTACAGATTTGGATTATCCCATCTGTAGCCATCTTGGTTCTGGGCAGATCAAAATGCAGGACAGTGAACCAATTTCAGGCGAGTGAAAAATCTGTTGGCAGAGACTACTGATAGATCATGGCTATACACTGGGTCATTGCCATGGCTGAAAGTAGGTCTCAGCCATACAAGTTTCTAGATTATTTTCTATCCGTTTTATAATTACATTAACCATATGTACAGCTACTCTGAAAGTGTATCATATCAGACAAATGCATTGTGAACACAGATTTGCCATTTCACTGCACACATACTATTTCCATATGTTCATTTGGCTTGCTGGCAGTGTACTTTGGGGTAGTGTAAGTGCAAACAAAGGTTTTTTTTTTGTTTAGTTTGCTTTTTTCTCCATTCTTGACCTGTCTCCATTGGCCTCTCTCTCTTTTCTCCAGCCCCGTCACCTACTGTCCCAGGGACTTACCTCTAACCTTGCAGTGCCCCATGGTTTGCCTCCTGTGGCAGAGCCGTCGAGGTTCCCCAAGTCACGGGAGGAGTTTAGCTCAGTTGCAGTTGGCAGCCCAGTGAGCAGTGTGCGGGGCCTGCTAGAAAATAGGCAGTCAGGGGATTTTCTTTCCTTGTTCCCTTCCACCGGCCGCCTCGTGGGCTAGGGCTGAGTGACATCCCATTCAGGAGGTGCAGCACCCATTCATCATGGGTAAAGCTTATGCTGCCACTGATGGTCACCCAAGTGGCAGTAATGCAGCAGAGCTCATGGACCTCTCTCCCCGGAGGAGGAGAACGTCCTTTGGTGCACTCAATCATTCTCCTCGGCTGGCCTCCGACAACTCAGGCTTGCTTCTGAACCCGATTCACCGGGATCACAAGCGGGAGCACCAGCGCTTTGCCGACGGGCCGGCTGTGCAAACAAACCTAGCTTTGTTCCATTGTTCTTGCTAGTGGGCTTATCCAGCCTCACACACCTCCTCCCCCAATATAAAATTATAGTATGCTCTTATTTATTTCACTTGCACATAATACCATACCACTTGTTTAAGATGTCTTGTTAAATGTGCTAAATATAGTTGTGTGATTGAAGCAGGCTTGGTCACTAAGAGCTGCCATTTTAAAGCAGCAGTTCATGGTACGGAGCATATTTTGTATCATCCTGTATGTTTTTATAGATTGCCCTTTTTCTCCTCTTCCACAATGTGCCCTTTCCCCCCTATTTAGAGGCTGCCTTTTAATTTTTTTTTATTTGAAAACAGTAATTGTCTTCAAGACTGTTGATGGCTCCTTTACATATCTGGGTATCTGGCAGGATCATCAACTCAGCAATTCATGTCATATATATGAGAGCAAATAAAATCCATCCCCTTTTGTCGGGAAGTTATTGTAAAAAAATTATCCTTCCAGCTTTTGACTACAGAGATGTGGTTTATGGTGTGCGTACCCCAGGTCTGCCTGGACCCTCTTTACACTCCTGCTATAGATTTACTCTGTGCTCCCCTTTCCATGCTGACCACTGCTCTTTTTATTCCCCTGTAATCCCTCCTTTCCTGCAGGATAGACATCTCCCCCACTGCGTCTCCTTGATTGTCAAGTTCTGGTTCGGCTCCCTTCCCTACTACCTCTGCTCTCTCCTTGCTTACCCACTCCTCCCTTCATATTCCTTTAGGAACTCTGACTCTCACTCATTCTCCCCCTTCTCCAGGATCTCTGCTGGGCAGGCAGCATTCTACTATAGTCTTCCCATTTTTCGTCCTGCAGCCTCCCTGTCCCTCGAATCCACCTCCTCCCCCACTTCCCCTCCCTCTCTGCTCTTATGCTCCTTCTTTGCGATCGCTTTGCTCATGTCGTCTCCTATATCTCTTCTGCCACACTTGGTCTATCTGCCCTCACTCTGTTTTGTTCCATACTGCTGACCTGCCCAGGGTAAGTTCTCCCATCTGCGAGGCTTCCACCTCACAGTGTTCTTTTTTTTTAATTCTTTTTTATTCACTATGTGTTGCTTGTTTCCTTTTTCTGCTGCAGTAAAGTCTTATTTATACTTGTGTAGCCCCCTCCCCACTCTAAGGGTAACTGATGTCATCGCTGTCAGTAAGGGGAGTGTGCAACCTAGTAAAACCATTTACTTGACCTTCCAGGATTGGGGTGACCTCCCAGCCTGTCGGATGCTCTTGGGGCTGGTGCATAGCTGAAAAGTAATAGGGTTAGCACATAAAATATTCCCAAACAAGAACGTGATGTCCACAACAAGTCTAAAGTCTAAACCAGGCTCCATTTCATACATATGCTCATTGACATATTATTAGCACAGACAGAAAATCAAAACACATTGGTGTTTGGCAGTAAAATCCCTTCATTTAAGTTCCAGTATTCCCCAGAATGAAGTCATATTTAGGCAATAATACCCGACAGGGTGGGCAGTATCGGGGAATACCAGACCGCCCAGGGGTGTAATAAGGCCCGACACTGCAGACGGAGGGCCTTATAGCCCCTGGAAGGTCCAGTATTCCCCAATACCGCCCACCCTGGAGGGTATTATTGTGCTTAGAAAATGGGCAGTGTAAAAAAAAAAAACAAAAGTTTAATAAAAAAAAAAAGTTAAGGAAAAATTATTTTAAAGTAGCTTTTGTTATAAAATAGTTATTCCGCCTGCATTATAATTTTTTTATGCTGTCTTTATACTGCTATTACTGATTCTAGAGGGCACTGTATCTATTGTTTTGAAAGCAGTACTCTGAGTCACAGCCTCCTTTGTGTTGCCATAGTGACTAGAGGTCAGAAGTAACAAGAAGAGCCTTCACAGGAATCATTTAGTTATTTGTAGATGAAGCTGTGTGTTTTTTTTTTTATACCCGATTGACATCAGCGAACTGTCTCTCCCCCCTCCCCCCCCCGCATAAGGAAATGCACTCACAACTCATTGGTGCGCGTGTGGTTGAGCATATCAGAAGAAGAAGACGTCTGCGGTAAAAGAACATATTAAGGTATTGGGTTCTGTACATTAAACAAAAAATTACTCTTGTTTTGTTGTTTTTGCGTGTCGAGCTGGGTTGGAGGTGAGGTGAACCAGGAAAAGCCATACTAGCGCGGAGCATGCGATGTGCTAGCACTACTGATTTTAAAGCAAGTAAAAAAAACTTCTTTCTGGTGGCTCAGAATTGTTTTGTCTGTCAAAGGAATAATATGGTGTGGCGGTGTGTGAGTGGGGGGGGTACAGAGCGGTGTTGTTGATGTGAATCTCGCTAAGCGAGTCTATAAATATGGCGTCCAGGTAGTTTGCAAATTTGGGGTGCCCAATAATATTTTAAGTAATGGGGCACCCCCAAATATGAACTTGTTTTTAAGAGGGCTTCTATTGAAAAATACCCGCCTGACAACATCAGTATCCTAGCCAATCAGAAAGCTAGGATTCTCTGACCCATTTTCTAAGTCCTCAGCAAATCAATGGTTCTATTGGATGGTTTCAATGTCCAGAATTAATTTTAGGGCTGCAGGCAACCCATCAGACAAAAAGTACAACATTTCAGTTCATGTTGGTTTAATTATCCAGCAACAAGGCTCTAATTGGCTAAGGTCAAGGCCCTCACAGCTGAATACAGTCGTAGGGCTTTTAACACTGAGGTAGATTTAATAGCAGGCAGCAATCTGATTATCTCTTCAAAAGCAGGCTGGGGCTTGGGCACCTGTCTGGGAGCACTGGGACATTTTGTGACACACAGGAGTGCCCCAAAAAGACACCTCACATTGCCACAAGCCTGATACATAAGGGATAGAGGTGGCCATAAGAAAAGTGGCTCTGTGGGACCTGCACAAGCCCCAGAGGGTCTAGAGCTTTTACACACCTTCACCTGATCTTACAGCCTCCCTGCCCAGTATTGCTTCTTAGAGGTATGTATTGGCTGATACATTTACTTTTAGAGTGAGCTAGGAGAGGCAGGCACTGCTGGGGACTAGAGCGTGCTTGCCCTCCTCCTTACCCCTTTCCCACGCTGCCCCTGCAGGATGGTCCAAGGCCGAACTAAAAACCTAACTGGCCATATACTTTACTTCCTTCCTGGCTGCACCCAAAGCAGTTCACAGTTCAGATACATCACTTTCACCTCAGATTTTCAGGAACAGTCTCTATACAGCATATTCTCCTCTGGAAACACTCCCTGAGGAATCTTCAGTAGTTTGCAAGGTACTTCTCGGGGGGGCGACTCATAACAATGGCCAACACAACTTATTCCACCAGATTTAGCGTAGCAAATCTTCTGGAGAAGAAGAATCACTGAGGGAAGCCAAGCACATTTTTACCTGAATGGTGACTTCCATACAACTGCCAACTCCCAGCAGCTCTTCAGCTCCTAGCAGGTGCCTCTCCCTTCTGGAACCCTAGGGCATACTAGTGACCCAGGCCTTAAAGGAGCTCCAGAATTAATCCTTTCCAGGTCTAGCAGACCTACAGGGGAACGTGAGCTCTGTGGGGACTACACTTTTTGTTTTCGTAAAGCTTTTTTTAAAGGTCATCTCTGTGTTGCATTCAATAAAATCTAAAAATGTACTGAATTGTATATGTTACTTGTACTGTATATTGTATTCCATTCCTGTTCCCCCACTGTGAAACTGGAAATGGGCTGTTTAGCTGAGTGTACCCTCTGGGTCAACTCTTTTAAATAAAATCGAGCAATCAGTTAGTCAGTACATTACTTAATGGAGGGCTTTATTAAATATGGCTGCCCACAGGTTTTCATCAGTATGTTCAGCTCTATTTGAAAACCCAGGGTCCCAGTCTTAGCCACAACTGGTAGCAGCGAAAGACAAGTGGAAACTGGATGCACTGTTGCCTAGCCTCCCATTAACACCATACACAATCTTTGTGCCTGCCACTGGGGGGAGGAATACCTCCAGTGACAGGGGAACAAGGCAAACAATGCAAACTTGAAACCCAGCTGTTAGAGAGTGTAAGGGTTACTTGCATTCATGGGCAATGTTCTAGCCTTGCCAGTGGTTCAGTGAACTGTTCCCCACTCCTCCAATTGAAGTCATCAATTGTGGTCCAGTAGTAGTCCCTCCCAAGCTCCCATGTCCCCCCCAAAGTTCTTTTGCTGGGAGTGCCCCCTTAATCCACGTCCTCCATGTGGCCTGCTCCACCTAGTCACAGCACTGCACACCCCACTGCTGCCTGCTTTTAAAAATCAGGAAGAGGGCTGCCATGCCTTAGTGACTGGCACTGCAGAGCTCTTGAATAGCAGCCTATGTCGCCTGCACCAGTCTGTTGTAGACATCTGTTACTGTTTGAAGAGAGGTTTGTTCCCCCCTATTGAGCATAACTTGATGAGGTCACAAGATCGCCGGTGGTGCTATACTAAGTGGTTGCAGTGGGCACTTGGTTTTGCCGATTCTGACTGGCCCATGTCATTTAATATCCCTCTTTTTGTGACTAAGATGAGCTAGCATGCAACAGCAACTGGTACCCGAACATCTAGGAAACAAGGGACATCTGGACTAATTCTAGGCCACAGAACCTAAACAAGGGGAACATAAATGTGACCCCATCTAATGGATTTGGAAACAAAACTGAACAACAGGGGGTCAACACTAGGAGGTAACAAGCATTTGTCAATGCCAAAGTTCGCCGTTTGGAACTGATGTTGGTACGCACCGATTGGCAGGACTACAGTTCCCAGTAGAAAGAAAATAGTTATACCACCAAGTTCACATTCCTGTTGAAATTCCTGTTAATGTGAAACACTGTTAATTCTATGATTAAGTTAATTATTCTGTGATTTCTGGTAAGACTGTATTCACCCAGTATGTTGGAAGCCTGTAATTGTAAACTGTTTGTACCTGTTTTAAGATGAGTTCACTGTATGTAAACTGTACTCTCCCGGGTCGTGCTTGAAAATAGGCAGGATTATTGCCTAATGCACGTACGCAGTTATCAAAAGCTAATAAATAAATACAGGGAAGTGCATACCTGTTTCCTCAATTCATGATCTGGCTTTGAAGAGTGATGATGTGTCTACGGTTCAGAGAAAATAAAGGCACTGGAGCCCCGCCGTGGGTGGGGGGGGAGGCATTATGGTTAGAAACCCTAACACCCCAGGCGTTTGTTGGTACTTGCACTATAAATTTTCAACATGGCCTTTTGTGACCCCTACCCATGAATAGTGGCAATGTGATTTTGTTCATCTGTCCCGAACGTTGATTTGTCACAGCGACGCGCCATTCTGCACCAGATGTGCGAAGAAAACACAGTTTGGGAAGGATGTGAAAAATTACAGCTGTACCATTCATAGGGAGGTGTGAAGAGAAGGCAGTGTTGAACATCTGGAGTGAAAATATTAAAAATGCTCGCATGTACAAGCATATGTGGAAACTGCACAACGCACACTTGTAACAGTCATTTAGTGGAATAATGTCACCAAAATTTCAACATAGGTATTTTGTTACCTCTACTCATGAACACTGTCACTATGATTTTCTTACTCTGTCCTGAACGTTGATTTCTCACATCGACCGCACCATTGTGCGCCAGATGTGCGAAAACACATTTCGGGCAGGATGTGAACAGTGACAGCTGTACTGTTCATAAGGAGGTGTGCAAAACTGACAATGTTGAAACTCTTGAGTGAAAATAATACAAATTCTCGACGTTACGAGTGTGCGTGGAAACTGTACAATGCACGCTCATAAAATAGTCATTGTATGGACTTTTGTCACCAAATTTTCAACATAAGCATTTTGGGACCACCGCTCATGAATAGTGTAACTGTGATTTTCTTAATCTGTCCCGAACACTGATTTCCCACAGCGACCACGCTATTCTGCGCTGGAAGTACAAAAACACATTTTGGCCAGGATGTGAAAAATGACAGCTGTACTGTTCATAAGGAGGTGTGAAAAAATGGCAATGTTGAAAATCTGCAGTGAAAATATTACAAATTCACAAAGTTACATGTGTGCCTAGAAACTGCGCAACAAACGCTGGTAACACAGTCATTATATGGACTTTTGTCACCAAATTTTCAACATAGGTATTGTGAGACCTCTACTCATGAACAGTGTCACTGTGATTTTTGTAATCTGTCCTGAACACTGATTTCCCACAGCGACCATGCTATTCTGCGCTGGATGTGTAAAAATGCATTTCGGCCAGGATGTTGAAAATGACAGCTGTACTGTTCATTAGGAGGTATAAAAATACCAATGTTGAAAATCTGGAGTGAAAATATTACAGATTTGCAAAGTTATGAACGATGTGGAACGCGCAACGACGTCATAAACGAGTCATTTTTGGATTTTGCCATCAAATTTGCAACATAAGCTTTTGAGAACCTGCCTCATGAACAGTGGCACTGTCGTTTTGTTAATCGGTCCCAAAGGTGATTTCGTCAGTGACCACGACAGTCACCTTCGACTGATAAACAAACCATACAGTGCCACTGTTCATGAGTATGGGCTCTCAAAAAGCCTCTGTTGCAAATTCCATAAACAACCAAAAATGCCCAGATGTGCACCAAAGTTGAAAACCCTATTTATGCCATTATACAACTACTGGCATTTCTTCACTCGCGGGTCGGCTTTGAAGAGTGCAGAGTGTTCCTGGTCCACCGAAGATCATCGCACTGGACTCTGGAGGTAAGTTTGGGTTGGGGGGAAGATGGGTGCGCAGAGGGTGGATGCTGGTTTTAGGGGCCACCGGACTCAACAAGGACCGTTTCCTATTTTACAGGTTTAAAAAAATAAAACTTAACGTCGCGGGAAGGTTTTCTTTTTATACAGGGACATTTGGCACGCTGGGGTGGGCTCCCAGCATGCCACCTGAGTGTTTGTGGGGAGTGGCTGTAGCCGATGGGGGATTGGGCACCCCCCTCGGCACACGACTAATTGGGGGGGACATTATGTCGACAGGTGGTGGCCTCCATCGCCAATTTAACTGGGAGGAGGCATGCTGACAGGAGGATTGGGCACCCGCCAGTTTGTGCACAGCTGCACAACAAATTGCGGGGAGATATGCCGATGGGGAGTCGGCTCCCCATCGGCAAATGAACTGAGTAGTGTCGATGGGGATTGGGCACCCCACGGTTTGTTTGTTTTTAACTGTGAGGGGAAGGTTTGCTCAAGGCATTCACACTGCTGTGTTACAGCAGTGTGAACGCGCAACCAGGAGCGCAGTGCAGGAATGCAACTTCAGAGGACTGAGCCGTGCCACTATTGGTGTGGCTCTGTCCTTTGAAAAGTTGTCCTGCTCAGCCCAAACGGCTAAGAGTGAGTCATCGCAAACCTACTGTACTGACTGATTCGCCTGCCGCTAGAAACGGAGCTCTCCATTGGGTACACCCATGTAGAGCACCTTATAGCAATGAGTTTGTCTGTGACCGTGCGCCACGACGAACTTAAAAAGGAGTACAGCAGTATTTCAGACATTTCTGTTAATGGGAATCAATGAGCTGTGGTGCTTTTGGATGATTTTGCACTTATGCCTGTCATTTGCGTTTTTTGTTTTGTGGCAGCATGAGGATAGAGAGGTCCATTGTCACTATCAAAGTGGTAAGTGTTGCAGGAGGGATGGACGTGCTTTTGGGCAACTCGCTCTCTTGTTTTACCTTCAAGATGAGCTGATGATGCTCACCACCTGTATGGGGTCTGGGAGAAACCCAGTCTGCCCTTGAACCCATGTCCTCTCTTGTATGTGCTTTTATGCTGTATCGTATACTGCAGCAGGGTGGGCCCCAGTGTCTGTTAGGCGTGTTGTGTATTAAGAAGCAGTAATGCAGAGGGCCTGCGTGGAGAAGGTTGGGACTGAAATGTATGAAATTCAACAACTTAATCTAAGAACCAGCTAATAGTTAAAGCTGCCGCTTCTAAAACAGTTGATACCTTGCTTATAATCTCAGGGATCGGCACTTCTTCCTTCAGGTCTTTAGTTTGTAGATGTTCACCCACATGCTTGGCAAGGAACCAGGGTGACCTTCATCATCAGCAGTAGCCCTGCTACTGGGCTGACAAACCAGCCCCCAATCTTGAAGAGACTTAAAGAGCAACTCTTAGTCTCTACTAAAATAAGCAAAAAGCGGCAAACTGTTAGACTTAACAGCAGTTATGCACCATGTTAGTGTCTTGTTTATTTTTCACGTCTCCCTGTTGTTATCTACTAAACATTACAGATAATGAAGTGCATATTTTATTGAGTCTTTCTAAAAGCACCTGCCTCTGCCCAGCTAACTTCACAACTGCAGTTTGTTGTAACAGTGTTTTGTCCATAGAGACCTAATAGAAAACTAGGGTGCTAACCACATGACTTTTCTGTTGGCCTGGAGGTCGGGACCAGCAACCATCTTTAATTAGTGCAATAAATGAGCTTTCCCACAGACACTCCCCCACCCGACTAAAAATGTGGCTGTGGAATTTTTTCATTTATTGCACTAATCACAGATGGCCATGGTTAATGTGCAGTTTTTCTAGAGCTAGCACTCTAGCGTTCTGTCAGATCTCTATGCTTTTATCATTGTGAGCATAAATGAAGACACAGAGAGGTCAGCTGGGGTCATACAAATGCTTTTTATAGAGATCTGTTAGATAGACTACCAACATATGCTATAACCCCTGGAATGGAAAATGGTAAATTGCACTATGAGAAACATCATGTTTATGGAAGTACATGCTGCAGTGTATCATGCTAAGATTCGAACAGAGAGAGTGCATCATTGTTGACAGGTGACCTGGAAATTGAACATTTCTAGGGACGTGGATATGTTGTTCATCCACACTTATTGGCAGGTTCCTTGCCGCTTTAAATCTTGCCGGAAGGTCTTCAAGCTGGCTCCTCCCACCCACCCGGGTGGTAAAACTCCGGCCCGCCCCCATGACGCCAGATCTTCCTTACGCTTTGGAAGCTCAGGTTCCTCCTTAACGCTTCATGATAAGACTGGTTCCTAATTCTTCGAAAGTTCGAAATCAGAAAGTTTTTACAAAAGACTTCGGTCTTCTTTTCTCAGCGGCTGCGATGGACCGTCGACTCGGTTTCGGAGGTGCCCTTGCGGGCAGAAGATGTCTGGGCGGATCCGCACTCCACGTCGTCTACTGGGCCTTGAGCACGCACCGCGAGGCCTGCGACTTGTGCTCGTCCTTTCGCCCACGGTCCTTGAAGACCGTGCTGCCCGATTACAACTGGGGCGCCCCGAGAAAAGAATTCCACCGGTTAAATCTAAAGAGGCCCGGTTGGCGGTCTCCGCGGCGGCGGGCTCGGCGGATCAGCTCGAGCAGATGATCGCCCTCGAAGAGGAGGCGGCGCGGGCCGCTTCTGCCTCAAGGTGCATTTGTCCCGCCTTCCCTCGGTGCCTCGTACTGCTTCTCTCTTTCAAGGAGCTTTGTCTGACCCTCTCGACGAAAGGTGAGTGTCCAACTTCTTCTGGACCCTTTTCCAGGTCCAAAAAGAGCAAAAGTAAGTCTCACCGTCGACTCTCTGGGGAGCGGGAAAGATCCCCCTTCCCTTCTTGTCGACAGTCGACTTCGGTCGACCCCTCAGCTTCGGCCACTGGCTTCACAGTGTCCCCGTCAGGCCAGTTGACCGAGACTCCTGCCGACGCGGTCGAGATTTTTCTCGATCCGTTAGACGGGTTGTTGGCTGGAGAAGCTAAGAATCCCCTCTCCCCGGTTCCCCCGGTGGGAGTTGAGGATCCCGTCGGCTCGACTGTGCCTCCGGTTCCGGAGCCTTCGGTGGGATCGTCCAAGCCGAGGGGAGTGCCGATTTCCGACACTTCTCCTCGCCTTCCTCGGCCTAGTCGAGACTCTCGGTCTCGGACATCCTCGCGGTCCAGCCGATCCCGCCATAGGCGGTCTCGGTCTCGGCACCGGAGGCAAGCGGCGCCGCCGCTCTTCCTCTTCCTCCTCCTCAGACGAGGGGAGGCTTCGGCGCAAGTTGTGTCGGAGGTATGAGGAACTCATGTGGCAACAGCTCCTTTTGACCGGGAATAAGCCGACCCAGTCGTCTTCCCCGGCCATTAAGTGGCTGTCACCGGAGCGGCCGAAACAACCCCTTGTTGTAGCCGAGGAGCCTGTTCCCAGGCCGGTTGTTCGGCCAATTCCAGCTGCCCCACCAATTCTGGTGGAACCTCCACCTCCACAGCCATTAGTTGGGGCTCCGACCAAGAATTCTCCGTCGGCTTTGGGTTTGCCCCATAGGCTGTCTGTCACCCTCACTCCCGATAAACCTCGGCAGGTGGAGGGTGGCTCAGGCCCGAGGCAGCTCTTTGAGGACTCTTCCGAGTCCGAGGATGATTCCTCCCTTTTCTCCAAGCGATTCGACTTAGAGTCCCTGGAGGACAGTCAGTGACGTAGCCCTTCGTCCTTCTTAGGGTTGCTTCAGCTCATCTCGGAGTCCACCGAATGAAGCTCGAACCTGCTTTAAACGGGCCAGGTATCCTCTCACTGAGATTCTGGACCGAGGATTCTCCTACAGAGGCTCTTCCGTGGCCGAGGCCATAGTGGGTCCGCCTTGAGCTTTGGCAGCGCCTGCTTCCTGCCCTGCGCTCGCCAGGATGGCCAGGAAGTATGTGTCCTCACCGTTCCCTGTCCATTTTTGGAACACCCTCTGCGGAGGGGTTGGTTACCGACAGCGTTTCCGCGTGCCGGGAATGCCAGGGATGGACAAACCTCCCGACAAGGAATCCAAGAAATTGGATTATGCCGGGCGAAAAGTCTATGCTGCGTCCTCTCTCGGCCTTCGTCAGGCCAGTTCGGCCGTCCTCATGGCACATTTTTCACATGCCCTGTTGGGCTCCCTGGATGAGGTCGTCCCTCATCTTCCCGCGGATCTGCAGACTACGGTCAGGCAGGTGCAGGACCAGGGCAGGGCAGTGGCCAAACAGCAGCTCCAGACTGCTTTGGACTTTGGGGACTCATGTGCCAGGTCGGTGGCGGCCGCAGTGGCCATGCATCGTCGGGCTTGGCTGAGGATATCCACTTTTACCTCGGATACCCAGCACAAGTTGGCGGATGTTCCCTTTTTGGGGACTGACCTCTTCGGCCCTGGGGTGGAAGGTCACCTGCAGAGGATCGAGAAGTCCAGTGCTACCTTGGACTCGGTCTCTTCGCTCAAAGGACAAAGGCCGCCAAGCCACAGCCTAAGCCCTTTCGTCCTTCTGCGCCAGCGGCCAGGCCCAGCAACGTCAGGGCCTAGCAGGCTCGGGAAAGCTTGGCATCCCAAACCTAAGCCGGCCGGCTTCTCCAACAGGAAGCAGGAGGAAGGCTCAGGAGGTCCCTCAGCCGGTCCCTCCTCCAAATCTGCCCAGTGACGGGCTGTGGGATGTCGCCCCCATCCCCGTCACCTTGGCCCTGGTCCCCCCCGTGGTGGGGGACGGCTCCGACACTTCCTTTCTGCCTGGTCCGCTATTACCACGGACAGGTGGGTTCTGGAGGTGGTGGGAAAAGGCCTGCCTCTAGAATTCGCAGGCCCCGCCCTTCAGAGCGCGCAGACTCGGGGCCTCGGGGTCCGAGCCTTACTGTCGACTCGCTGAGCCGACATCGCCTCCTCCAAAAGGAGGTGATCAGGAGGTAGAGGACCCCTTCAGACCGGGTTCATGTCCAGGTACTTCCTGGTTCTGAAACGGACGGGGGGCTGGCGCCCCATTCTCGACCTACACGACCTGAACAAGTTCCTAAGGTCTCGAACCTTCAGGATGGTCACTCTGGTGCAGATAATACCATCTCTGGAACACGGCGTGTGGTTCTGCTCTCTGGACCTGCAGGACGCGTTCTTTCACGTCCCTATCCGTCCGTCACATCGGAGATTCCTTCGCTTTCGAGCGGAGGGATCCCTCTTCGAGTTCCGAGCCATGCCCTTCGGCCTGTCTCCAGCTCCCAGGGTCTTCACCAAATGCATTGCAGTGGTGACAGCCTTCCTGCAGCGCCGAGGGGTCCTGGTGTACCCTTACCTGGACGATTGGCTGATAGCAGCCCCCTCCAGACAGGAGGTGGAGCGGTCCAGAGATCTGGCCCTCCAAGTTTGCTGTCAAGTCGGCCTTCTCATCAATGAGGCCAAGTCGGAACTCGAGCCGAAGCAGGTGATTCTGTTTATCGGGGCAGAGCTCGACTGTCTTCGAGCCAGAGCACGGCTCCTGGTGGACAGGGCCGAGGTTCTTACCTCCTTTGCCCGATCATTTCTGGTTGGGCAATCGCGCCCTGCCCGGGACTTCCTGGGTCTCATGGCGGCCTGTACCAGCGTAGTCCGTTGGGCACGCTGGCACATGCGCCCCCTTCAGTGGGGACTGGCCAGCCAGTGGTCACAATGCTGCGATCCATTGGACCAGCTAGTGATGGTGACCCAGGAGATGTGGAACGCTCTCCGGTGGTGGACCGTTCCATCTCATCTGCAGGAGGGCATCCCGTTTGTCCGCCCCGAGCCGACGGTCTCTCTATCGACCGATGCCTCTCTGATGGGTTGGGGTGCCCATCTGGGGGAACACCGAGTGCACGGCCTCTGGTCCCCGCGGGAGTCCCGATGCCACATCAACCTGCTGGAGCTCCGAGCGGTCCGCCTAGCTCTCACCGCCTTTGCTCCGTTTCTCCGGGGTCAAGTGGTCCGAGTCCAGACGGACAATACCACGACCATGTACTACCTGAACCGCCAGGGCGGGACGCGCTCCATGCTTCTATGCAAGGAAGCTCTCCGCATTTTGTCACTCGTGCGCAGCCTGGAGGCGGATCTCCTAGCCATTCATGTGGCAGGAGCCTCCAACACCCTGGTCAATGCCCTGAGCCGGATAGGGGCTGCATCTCACGAGTGGTCTCTCCTGCCGGAGTTAGTACAAGATCTGTTCTCCCACTGGGGCACACCTCAGGTGGACCTGTTTGCCTCCAGGGAGAACGCGAGGCTGAGGCTGTTTCATGCCCGCCCCCCTCAGCAGGGCTCGCTCTAGGGGATGCCTTCTCGAGGCTCTGGACCTCGGGCTCTTTTCACTTTCCCCATTTCCTTGATTCACAAGGTGCTTCTCAAGGCAAGGAGGGACAAGGCGAGGTGATTTGATAGCCCCAGACTGGCCCGCCAGTCTGGTACCCAGATCTCCTCAGCCTCCGCCTCCAGGCTCCCGAGGCAGCTTCCAGCTCGCCCGACCTGCTCTCAGTCAATCAGGAAGGTGTTCCATCCGGACCTTCAGTCCCTGCACCTGACGGCCTGGTTCCTGAGCTGCTAGAGTTCCAGGCCTTGGATCTTTCCGACGAGGTCCTCAATGTTGTTGAGGCATCCCGTAAGGAGTCGACCAGAAAATGCTACGCCTTCAAATGGAAGAGATTCTCCATTTGGTGTCAGGGCAAGGGCTTGGACCCTTCCTCCTGTTCTGTGGCAAGCAGTTTGGACTATTTATGGTCCCTTTCTAGTCAAGGGCTTAGGTCGACGACCCTAAAGGTGCACCTGGCAGCCATCTCTGCTTACCGGGCGCGGGCCGGGAGCAGTCGGTGGCGCAGGAAAAGGTGGTTGGGCGCTTTTTCAAAGGCCTTGATCACATTTCCCCTCTGGTGCGAGAACCTCCACCTCCGTGGGATTTACTGCTGGTACTGGCAAAGCTCATGGGCAAGCCATTCGAACCAATACACAGGTGTGATCTCTCTCACCTGTCGTGGAAGACCGCCTTCTTGGTGGCTATCACGTCAGCCAGAAGGATGGGAGAGCTCCAGGCACTTTGCATCGAGTCTCCTTACCTGGTCTTCCACAGGGACAAGGTTGTCCTGTGCCCCCAACCGAAATTCCTTCCGAAGGTGGTGTCGGAGTTTCACCTTAACCAGGTGCTGACTCTGCCGGTGTTCTACCCCAATCACACCGGAGGCTGAATATAGGCTCCATACTCTGACCTAGAAGGGCGCCGCTTATTATAAGGAGCGACGGCTGAAATTCGGGAGAGGTTCGCCAGCTGTTTGTCACCTACGCTGAAGCCGCACCTGGCAGACCTGCAGCCAAGCGGACGATAGGCAGGTGGGTCACCTCCTGCATAGATCGCTGCTATAAGTTGGCGGGCATGGAGCCTCCCAGAGGATAAGAGCTCATTCTACCCATCATACTGCTGCATCGGTGGCTGCTTCCAGGGACGCCCTATCCAGGAAATCTGCAGGGCTGCTACCTGGAAGTCAGCACACCTTTATTACCCATTACCACATCGACCTTGAGTCACGCCGTGATGCTGGTTTTGGGGCCTCGTTCTCCAGTCTCTATTCCCTAAGTAGGGGGTGTGCGCCTTGCCTCCTCCTCCCGGAGAACTGCTAGGAGTCTGCCAATAAGTGTGGATGAACAACATATCCATGTCCCTAGAAATACAGGTTACTCACCTGTAACAGGAGTTCTAGGAATGGTATATGTTGTTCATCCACACGACCTACCCAACCTCCCCGGCTTCGACGCACAACCTGAGCTTCCAGCGGGCCAGATCTGGTGTCATGGGGCGGAGCCGAGAGTTTTACCACCCGGGTGGGTGGGAGGAGCCAGCTTGAAGACCTTCCGGCAAGATTTAAAGCGGCAAGGAACCTGCCAATAAGTGTGGATGAACAACATATACCATTCCTAGAACTCCTGTTACAGGTGAGTAACCTGTATTTTTTGACATCTTGTGCAGGTTCTTGTGTTTGGAAAATATAAAGAAAGATGAATCCTTTACATATATGATGTCTGACTTGATCTTTGTTAGCATAGCGCTGTACTGCCATTTTGGCCATGACTTCCTCATAAAAGAGTGTCGGCTCAACAGTATCTTCCTAACAAAAACAAAGCAATACAATAAAAGTAAGGTCACTGCCTTCCTCCTTGCCGCTTCCGCCGCATTTCTGTATGTATGGAAGTAGGCAAAGCCTGATGGTTAACAGCAGCTCTTTCAGTAAGGCTGACTGCACCCTTAGGCATTCTCATATCTCTCCGACAGGTGGTGGGGGGGGGACCCATTGCTTTAAGGTAACATGTAGCAATTACTTCTTCGTGCAGGAGTTCCACAAGCAAACAGGAGCCAAAACATTCAGAGTCTGCAATAGAAGAGAAAACACCAATATATTTATGGAATTGTTTTCCATGTTCACAGCTTTCTAGTACTGGAAGAACATTCTAGTTTAGACTGAAAGGAAATGGTTTCAGAAACTGCTTGTACATGTCATGTTTGCTTTCAGGGTATTTCTATCTTCTCAGTGTTTTTTTTTTTTTGTTCTGTAAATGTTGGAGGAGGGACAAACCTCTTAGGACATGCTAACAGAAACATCCAGGAACCAATATATTTATTTTTCCTGCTCGGAAGAACTTTGTGTAATGTTTGGATTGGGATCTGAAAGTGAATTTTCCCTTGTGGGGAGCCCTCTGGATCCGTGTGCACTCCTCCCCATCGCCTCGTTCAACACCCTGGTAATATGAAATGTATTCCTTTAGGATGTGCTTGTTTTATTGGTTTTTTTTTTTTTGTGTGGTTCATTAGGTATGCAGTGCCTCATTTACAGTAATATTGCAGCAAGGCAGCACTGCTCTTAATAGGCCAGCAGCTCATGCGCGGAGTTCTCACACAAGCAGTGACATAATCAAAACTCCCAAATCCTGGTTCTGTGAAGAGCGAACTGCACAGAATGCAGCCCATAAGAATAATACAATGCACAGTTGTTCACATCAACTTGTATTCAGACACAGTTAACTATAGATTATTCAGAGGAACAGTTTAGAAGTGAGAAAGAAATAAGTGCCCAAGCTGGGACTTCAACCCCAGGTCTACTCAGAATACCATTCAACTGCACAACCAGGATGACTGGAAACCAAGGGATCCCAAAGGCTCTCTTACTCTTCCTTTCTCAGTGCACACACTGGAGCCACTCAAATGAAAGTTACATTTTTATTTATAAGGAGTGCTGTGTGCATATACTTGAAATACAGTTTAGACGTGAGAAAGAAATAAGTGCCCTAGCTAGGATTTGAACCCAGGGTTGCTCAGAATACCATTGTGCTACACTACTTGTTGTGCTACAAAGACAACTGGAAACCTAGAGATCTCAAAGGCACTCAGCTTTTCTCAATGCACAACCTGCAGCCACACAAATTAGAGTACATTTTTTTATTTACAAGGAATGAGGTGTAAATATTATTTATATGCAGTTTAGAAGTTACTGTTTGTTATCACAGTCCCAATGGTATCAGAAATCAGATAACTGCCTGTTTAGTTGCCAGATTCTAGTGCACTCCACAGTATACCAAATCCACATCATTTAGGAAAGCTTAAACACCAGTGCATCTCTGTCTGGGGACTTACCGAGGCCCAAGGAAAAGGCATGTTGCACTTTTAGAGCAACATTATTTTAGACCTGTTAACATTTTTATTAATATGAAAGCTCCCCCCCCCCCAGCTGAGACTGTCCTGTGTTGTACAGTGGCTGTTCATGGAATATTGTACAGAAGGCTCCATGGGGCCTGCAGTGCACTCTGCCCATGTCCACCATTTGATCACATCCCATATTTGTGACTTGACACAAGGCTGTGAGAGCCCAAGGCTGCAGGCTTTGCAGGTTCCAGCAGATGGGCTGAGAGCTTTCACTGCAAATGTTTACCAAACAGATGAATTCTGCTGCATTTGGCACAGAGCAGCACATCGGTCACATCAAACTGCGGTCAGATGTCTTGACAACATGAGAGCCTCTGAGTACAGCTTGAGCAATTCCATGCAGATGGTCTCCCGTTTTGGCCTGAAGGTCGTCAGTGTATCCAAAAAAAAACTGAACCCCGCCCCCCACAAAAAAACTGATTTGTTATACTGAAAGAAGAGAGTATTGATAATGAAGATAAGAGCATGATACACAGAACACAGAAGGTGGTGGCAGATAAGGACCGTGTGACCCACCTAGTCTGCCCCTTTTCCGTACCTAATACATTACCGCAGAACCTAGTTGATCTGTGGCTTACCCTCTCTTCCCTATAGCTAGAGTACTCTTATATCTATCCTATGCATTCTTGAATTCCCCTACTGTTTATTCCTCACCACCTCCGCAGGGAAGTTGTTCCAAGCATTCACTACTCTTTCTGTGAAAAGGTACTTCCTCATATTGCCCCTGAGCCTACCCCACTCTAGCCTCATATCATGCCCCCTTGTTCTTGTACACTTTCTTTTCTGAAAGATGCTACACTCCTGTACCTTGTTTATACCTCTGATGTGCTTGAATGTCTCTATCATATCCCCCCTCTCTTTCCTTTCCTCCAGGGAATACATACTGAGGTCCTCTAGTCTTTCCTCATAAGACATTTGGTTCAGTCCTTGCACCATTTTTGTTGCCCTTCTCTGAACTTCCTCTATTTTGTCTGTTTCCTTCTGGAGATGCAGCCTCCAGAACCGGACACAGTACTCCAGAGGAGGTCTCACTAGTGATCTGTACTGTGGCATAACCACCTCCTTTTTTCTGATGGTGATACCTCTCCCTATGCACCCTAATATCCCACTGGCTCGCTCCACAGCCTTCTCACATTGTTTGGTTACCTTTAGGTCATCGGATATGATTACCCCCAGGTCCCTTTCCTGACTGGTGGCCATCAGTACCTTCCCCCCCCATCTTGTACTTCTCCCATAGATTTCTGTGCCCCAAGTGCATAATTTGGCACTTCTTTGCATTGAATCTTAGCTGCCACACTCTCGACCACTTCCCAAGCATGTTTAGGTCCTTTTTCATTTTTTTCCACCCCCCAACCCCTGGAGTGTCGACCCTGTTGCAGATCTTAGTGTCATCTGCAAAGATGCATACCTTCCCCTCCAGCCCCTCTGCAATGTCACTTATGAAGACATTAAAGAGGACTGGCCCCAGCACGGATCCCTGTGGCACCTTTCTGGTCACCCCTCTCCTCTGATTGAAAGCCATTTACCTCCACCCTCTGTGTCCTGTCACTCAACCAGTTTCTGACCCAGTTTACCACTTTGGGGCTCACACCCAGGCTGCCCAAATTATTTATCAACCTCTTATATGGGACGGTGTTGAAGGCCTTGCTGAAATCTAGATAGACCACATCCACCGCTCCTCCCTATTTACCTCCCATAGTCACCCAGTCAAAGAAATTTATCAGATTTGTTTGACAAGACCTTCCCACTGTGAATGCATGCTGCCTTGGATCCTGTGCTCTGCTGGATTCAAGAAATATCACAATCCTTTCCTTTAGCAGTGAGTGCATTAATTTCCCCACCACAGGGGTCAGGCTGACTGACTAGGGTTACCACCTGTCCCTACTTTCGTAGGACAGTTCTGATTTGGGCAGCTGTGTCCTGCAGAAAAACATGAAAAGTAGTAAATGTCCTGACATTATAGTAAAAACAATATTTTCTGATTTTCCTCTAAATGTTGCAAAAAAACTAATACCTTAACTAAAATACCTTAAAATAATAAAAAACACAAGAAACAACTGAAAAACTACACCACTAAGTCTTAATTCTGATTATTTAGAGAAAACATGTCTGTTGCATTGGTCGAGATGACATATTGTCCTGTGAAAAATCCAGTTTCAGTAAGAAATGTCCCACTTTGGGCTTCTGAAAAGGTGGTAACCCTATGACTGACCTGTAGTTGCCAGCCTCCTCCCTGTTCCTACTTTTGTGGAGAGGGACATTTGTCATCCTCTAGTCCCCTGGAACCACCCCTGTCTCTATTGATTTATTGAACAGGGCTGTTAGTGAAGCTGCCAGCACCTCTCTAAGTTCTTTTAATATTCTGGGAAGTATCCCATACAGCCCCATAACCTTGTCCCCTTTCAGATTCTTAAGTTCCTTTTGGACTCTTTCCTCCATAAACGGGCTGGTGTCCTCCTCTCTCCCACTGGTGCTCCTATCCCCCACTTGTGGTCCTTCTCCTTCCCCTTCTTCTGTGAATACTGAACAAAATTATTTGTTCAGGATTGTTGCTTTTTCTAGGCCCACTTCTGCACACACCCCTTTTTTCCTCAGTTTGCACCTTTGCACTCCTGGCTGCTTTCCTCTCCTCCCTCTGCTTTCCCAGATACAGTTCCCTGTCTTCCCCCTTTGTGTTTTCTTGTGCCTCCTGAAAGCTAGCCTTTTCTCTCTTACCTTCCCAGCCACGTCCTTTGAGAACCATGGTGGTGTTTTTTTCTCTTTGTTTTGTTTACTTGCCTAACATAAAAGCTTGTTGCCTCTGCTATGGGCCCTTCAAGGTTAGCCTATTGTTTCTCTGCACACACCCCCCACTTCTTCCCCTGTCAGGGTGTTCCTTGAGACATTCCCCCATTTTTGCAGAGTCAGATAATGGCACTTTGTAGCATCTTCTCTGTCTGATTGTGTTTTACTCCTTTCATTTATTGTTTGGTTTTGCAAAACTAGGAAATAGTATTGAAACTGTGATGTAATATAAATGGAGTGACCACTTCAAAGTGGCCACAGAAGATCAGACTATATTTTAAGTGTCTGCAACCTGACGACATAGTGCATACACTAGAGTACAAATCACAAATGGAAAGGTTGTAAAAGAACACCAGTTGTAGCCTGTGACTGTATCTGATCACTACAAACTACATTTTTTATCAATTGATGCCTTATCTGTATATCTCTAAAACATTCATCTCCCAGATGTAGGGAGCTGTCCCTTAAAATATGGGTGTGGTGTGATTGTAGTGTCAGGGGACCCTTTGCGGTGTGGTTATGGCATCAGGGAACTCTGTGTGGTGCGATTACAGTATCATTTGACACTGTGTGGTGCAGTTACGGTGTCAGCAGACCCATGTGATTATGTCAACAGAGGACTCTGTGTGGCACAGTTATGGTGTCAGGAGACACTGTATGGTGCATTTACGGTGTCACAGAACCATATGTGGTGTGGTTACGGTCTTGGAGGACCAAGTGTGATGTTGTTACAGTGTCAGGGGACTCTGTGGAGTGGTTACAGTCACATGGACTATGTGAGGCACAGTTACAGTGTCAGAGGACCATGTGTGATGTACTTATAGAAACATAGAAGTTGATGGCAAATAAGGACTGCAAGGCCTTCCAGTCTGCCCATTTCTTTTTCTACCTTATAAATGTGCCATCAGCCTTTGCTCTGTCAATGGCCTATCAATTCATACTCATCTGTGTTGCTCCCTTATGCCTATCCCATGCCTGTTTGAAGCCCTGCACTGTATTCATATTCACCACTTCCTGAGGTAGGCCATTCCATGCATCCATCACTCTTTCTGTGAAAAAGAACTTTCTCACATTACCCCTTAATTGTCCTCCCTCTAATCTCATGCTGTGTCCTCTTGTCCTGCTATTTTTTTTATGTTGAAACATGTTAGACTCTTTCACCTTGTTAATGCCCTTAAGGTGTTTGAATGTTTCGATCATATCACCTCTCTCTCCCTCCTTTGCTCTAGGGTATACATATTGAGCTCCATTAATCTGTCCTCATATGTTTTCTGATGCAGTCCCTGCACCATTTTGGTTGCCGTTCTCTGGACTGTCTCAATTTGGTTAATGCCCTTGTGAAGGTGTGGCCTCCATTACTGCATGCAGTACTCCAGATGGGGCCTAACCAGTGTCTTGTAAAGAGGGATTATTACCTCCCTCTTCCGACTTGTGATACGCCTACTAATACACCCCAACATCCCCCTAGCCTTACCTACTGCTTTAGAGGTCTGCTTGGATGATTTCAGGTCATTGATGATGATGATGCCCAAGTCTCTTTCTCTTCCCTTGTGACTGCCAGCAACTCCCCTCCCAGCCTATAGGTGGCTTCAGGGTTTCTCTTCTCTATGTGCATGGTCTTCCACTTCTTTGCATTAAGCCCCAGTTGTCACTCTTCCGACCATTTTGCTGGTTTATCCAGATCTCGTCTCATTCTGTCCACCCCATCTGGATCATCTACTCTGTTGCAGATCTTGGTGTCATCTGCAAACAGACAAACCTTACCCTCCAGTCCATCTGCAATGTCACTGATGAAGTTATTGAAGAGGATTGGCTACGGGACTGATCCCTGAGGTACCCCACTTGTGACTTGCGTCTCTTCTGACTGTATACCATTTACCACCACTCTCTGTTTTCTGCCCATCAACCAGTTTGCCACCCAGTTGACCAACTTCTGACCCACCCCGAGCCTACCCAGCTTATTAATCAATCTTCTATGTGGAGCAGTATTGAAAGCTTTGCTGAAGTCAAGGTTGGCAACATCAACTGCTCCCCCTTGGTCCACCACTCTGGTTACCCAGTCAGTGAAATCTATGAGATTAGTTTGACAGGACCTTCCTTTTGTAAACCCATGCTGTCTTGGATCCTGTGCTCCTATGGATTCCAGGTGTTGCACTATCCTTTCCTGAAGGAGTGCCTCCATAGTCTTGCCCACTACTGAGGTAAGACTGACTGGTCTATAATTCCCTGCCTCCTCCCTGCTACCACTCTTGTGGAGTAGGATCACATGAGCCCTTCTCCAGCCTTCTGGGACCTCTCCTGTGCTCAGAGACTCACTAAACAGTTCTGATAATGGCTCAGCTAGTTCTACCCTTAACTCCTTTAGTACCCTGGGATGTATGCCATCAGGTCCCATTGCCTTGCTCACCCTGAGCTTATAGAGCTCTTGTAGGACCCTTTCTTTTGTGAAGGGACTAGTGCACACCTCCCCCCCCGTGTCCATGGTGCTGAGCTGTAGGCCATGCCCTACCTTCTCTTCAGTAAATACTAAGCAGAAGTATCTATTTAGGATAGATGCTTTTACATGGTCCTCCTCCTCACATGCCCCCTTATCCCCTTTGATCTTAGCAATACCCCCTCTGGACTTTCTCCTTTCACTAAAGTATCTATAGAAAGTCTTGTCACCTTCTTTTACTGATGTCAGGGGACCCTGTGTGCTGTAGTCACTTATTACTTAAAATTTCAGCTCATCTGCAGCCTGGGCGCTCTGATTGTCTCAACGGGGTATTGGCGCCTGATCTCAGAGTTGACATGGAAACATTTCTCAGATGAAAAAATCAACCTGCATTTGCAGTGTTTTAGTCAGCACTAAAACGATTTTACATAGAAGTTGACAGCAGAAAAGGACCACCTGGTCCACCCAGTCTGCCCTTTTTCACTGCCTACATTGATGCCCTGTGTGAGGCCCTACACGGCCTCAGATTATCCCTTTGCTTGCCTTTTTTCTAAGATCCCCCTGTGTCCATCCCATGTATTCTTGAAACCAGCTTCTGTCTTCATCCCGATCACCTCTTCTGGGAGGCTCTTCCAAACATCCACCACCCTCTCAGTGAAGAATAACTTCCTCTAACTTTCCCCAAGCCTTCCCCTTCCAACTTCATAGAATGACCCCTTGTCCTCGAGCATCTTTTACAGTGGAAGATGTTCCCCTCCTGTACTTCGTTTATACCTTTGAGATATTTGAAAGTCTCAGTCATGTCTCCCTTTTTCCCTTCTTTCTTCCAGTGAGTACAAGTTCAGTTTCCTGAGCCTTTCCTCGTAGGATCTTTGATTCAGGCCCTGAACCATTTTGGTTGCCCTCTTTTGGACCATCTCCCTTGGCAGCTATCAAAGATACAATAGAGTGCACCCTGTCAAAGAGAGGTGTCAGATTTCAACAGAGCAAACAGTTACACAGTCTTGGACATGAGGGACAGAATCACATTCGTAAGTATATCTCCTCATAAGCAAAAAGCCTTGCGCTTACAATGTGTCCAAACACCAGTGTGACTGTGCTTAGTACATCCATTAATTTTGAGTTGCTGTAATTTAATGGTGCGCAGACTGGGGGAGACCCCAGTGACGTTGGGTTTGATTAGCTGCACAACATCAGCAATGTACTTTGTAATAAGATACCAGGGGTGGTCTTACACAAATATATTAGCAGTGCTTTCACTTAGGTTGCTGCAGAACTGTCTGACTAGTGGCAAATCAGGTGTTACTGCTATAGGAGGACATCAACATTCATTCATACATATGCCTCCCCCTGGAATGAAGGCAAGTGCAAGCTGCTGCATCATGTCACATGATGATCCAATTCACCCGACCCAGATATTAAGAATATTTGGGTGCTATGGGAGGAGGAGGGAGCTGGGGGCTAGTGCATATGTTGGATGGTGCTTTATTGAATTGAGGGGTTTAGAACTTGTGGCCTGTGCCAGAGTTGGGGGAGGCGCCTGATTTAGCATGGGTTATATTTTAGTATAAGGAGTGTGAATTTAATAATGTATGCTCTCAGTGGGCTGTGGGAAGAGGAGATAGGTGAAGAAGTAGTGTGGTAAGCTGGGGTTCTCTTTATTGAAGAAGGGTTGGAGAACATGTGGCTTGTGCCAGGGTAGGGGAGGCTCCTGATTTAGCATGGGCAGGGGCTGTTTGTTTTGTTATATGGAGTACTGGCTGCCGAACTTAATAATAATGCTCTCAGTGGGCTTTGGGGAAGAGGGAGGTTGTAGGTTACAAAGTGGTTTGGGTAGGGCATGGGGTTGCTATTAATTTCATGGTGGGTGGACATGTCGGGAAGAGAGCGTTTCAAGGATTTTTAGTTTTTTACAGCTGCTTAATTGGATTTTGGACTAGGATAGCCCAGTATCCAACTGCCAGATCAGTTAATGAGCTATCTGAGCAACCCTAATTTTAACAAAATAAGTCCTCTTTTTGTATTATGCAAACAGGTGAAGCTGCACTGGTTGCTTTAGGTTCTTTTTTTTTGGGGGGGTTAAGGTATATAGATTTGCTCTATTGCAATATTTAGCTGGCTAAAAGTCATGAACCATTACCTCACTGTTCATCAGTAACATACTGATGCATGGTCAGGTGACATCTCTTCACCAGTAAGGTTTATAGATTTTTTTGCCAATTTTATAATGCAAAGCTGCCAATAGAGTTTGTCATTCTGTAACACACATGCAGTTCTAGGCTGTGCAGAGGTTGTAAACCCGAGTACAGGTGTAAACTTGGAGCTTGAAGTAGGGACACCCAGGGCTGTGAGGACCTTTACTGATTGCTGTGCGTCCCTCTCTGGGGAGGGGTATTGCTGAAGCAGTGGCCCCTTGCAGTGTGCGAGGCCCAGATAACACTGTGAGCGAGTGAGCATGGTCCACTGAGGGACAATGCATAGTGCTGCTGGGAAGGTGGGAGGATAACCAGAGAGGCATGGATGTCGAGCCGGAATGTGCACAGCCAAGCATAGTATATGATTACAGGGGGTGAAACACCCTCTGGCATTGTCATCGTGAGGGCCTGACACACTCAGGTACTGCACTGTAAACGCTTCTCTCAACCAAATGAGAGACTTTGGAAAGGTGCGGGACACTTTGCCTCGAAGACCTTGCCATGGGGGATGGGGTCAAGCCATGGAGGATGACAGAGGACAGGTGAGTGGTGTCAATACTAGGTTGTTGCTGGTCTTTTGGGATGACCAGTGTAAGAGTCCATAAAAAAAGTGGCCGGAGGACATGCTCACCCGTTGAGACGCACAGTAACACAAAACTGGACTCATGACACCATGATGGCAAATGTCAGCATTCTGCAGGCCCAACAGAAGAGGACTGGGACCAAGTCCAGCCAATGCACTCTGGTTGGCACTTGTCAGAACAAGACTGGATGCATGATGCCTTAGAAGTAGCTGTAATCATGCCGGTGGCAGAAGTTCACCCCTGTCTGAAGTTGCATATTCTTACCTTTACAACTCCCCTCACATCGGGCCTCGTGGAGTCACGTGGCAGCAGAAGCCATCCATCTTCCCTGATGCAGGAGGCAAGTGAGCTGTACACCAGCACTGCCTCCCAATGTGTTGACCTGGGCTTGAGATGTTAATCATGTGTTGTCTGCATGGTAAGCCATACAGCTTAGTTAAAAAAAAAACAAAAAAAAAACAGTCAGTCAGAAGGTCACTTAGGACATAAAACTACCAGCAGTACCAGCAGGTGATGGGGATTGGTTTGCCTGAAGAAGCTACCAAGAGTGAGGCAAGGGAAGGAGCAAACAAAAATAAAATGAATATAAAGTCTGCGAATTTCAACATGCATGTCTAAATAAAGCAGCTGTGTCACCCAAGATCATAAAAAACACTGTTTCAAGTTTCACAACTTCTGTAACCCAAATTCTGTCTCCTATAGTTGGTCGCAGGGCTGTCATAGCACTAGGATCCTTAGGCTTCCATAGAGGCAGGAAACAGACTTTTGACACAAGAGCACAGGTCTGCCCCCACCCCCACCCCCAATGAATTGTGCCATGCCAGTTGTCTTCCTGCTCCACTTAGATGGCCTGCAGCACAAAAATATTCAGGAAACAAAACAAGAATGCATCATCCATAGGCACTGTGGAGCCTGAGCAAGATGGACATCTAAAACTCATGCTCCGTATATCTGAAATAAAACCTGACTTTAAAACTTGTTTTATCAGGCATTCTGCATTTGTGCAGCAGCACTTCTTAGAAATCAGAAGACTCGCTGATTCAGAATGGGGAATCCTAAAAAAGACAAAACCCAGCAGGATGGAGTTAAAAGTAAAAGTGCTCCCGGACCCCCAGCCATGAGGTGTGCTCAATGCCGTCTTGTTTTTGAGGCTGCTGACAATGGAAAAGAAACACTACAGATTTTAGGATTAAAAATAAATGGCCTAATCTCCACAGTGGCTGGCTTGGCAAAGACATTTGACTCTTTAACAACTAGAGTCTCTACTTTAGAAACTGATTTGCTCTTTGTAAAAATGGAATTTGCTGAGACGTGTAAGTGCTCTGAGGTGGCCCTGGGTGCTACTGCTACTTTGGTGAAAGGAAACATGCATCTCGGGTCTCGTCTTGAAACTTTAGAAAATTAAGCCTGGAAGCCAACTTTACATGTTGTGGGCATGCCGGAGAGGATGAAGGTGATCACTTGGAGTTGTTTATGTACAAGTGGCTGGAGCAGCAATTGGGGCAACCCTGCAAAGACTACCATATCGTCCTGCAGAAGACCTGTCGCGAGGCTTGGAGGGGGCGACCGGACAGGTCTCATGCTCCCCGGGCCATTGTTTTGATTCTGTATGGTGTAGGGACCAGGGATTTAATTTTGGCACTTGCCCAACAAAAAAGGACTTCGCTTCAGGATGGCCGACAGGTTCATCTCTACCCAGATCTCAACTACGCAACTCGCCAAAAGAAAAAAAACAATTTAATGGAGTATGGGTTACTGAGGGAAGCTGAGGTCTCGCATGACATGTTGTTTCCCACCTGCCTTAGAATCAAACATCAAGGGAAGGAGCTTATCTTTTCAGACTCCACTGAAACTCTAAAATGGGCCCAGTGCCACACTCCACTGCCACAACGGAGTGATGAACTCGATCAGTCCAATCAGAAGGTAGCCAAAGATGATGGAACCTGACTTGATCTGCAGGGATGTGGGTTCAGGTTTGCCTAATCATTGGATTACTGTGTGGCTAGGAATCCTTCTCAACTTATTGGACTAATTCTAGCACTCCACTGTTTTCCCCCACTTACATACTGTGTGACCCTGAGCAAGTCATTTAACTTCCTTGTGCTCCCAGGTCGCACCTGGAAACAAGCTTCGTCTTAGTGTGCCTTTCCTGGTTAAACAAGTTCCTTTTCTTATGGGGAGTGTTACTGGCTCCTGTTTACAGTTTTCCCATCTGCTGGAGACAGATTTGTTACTTCAGCAAGTTTTTACTATTTATTGTAGTTCAGCTGTACATGTTAGGGGTTTGGGGCATTATTTACTTGCTCTGAATTTCCCCTTAAAATAAAGGTGCAACATTGTTTTTGCAGTTTGGGGCTTCATAGCCCATTTCCCCGAGGTGGCAATAGTCTATCTGTGCAAAATTTATAACATTTACTACTGGCTAGTTAGGGAGGGAAGGGATCATAACTGTGGCCAAACTGCCAGCCAGCCAGTCCCTTTCCACTTCCTAGCCCTCTGAACATGCCCTGTGCTCGGACATTTTGTGGCGTGTCATCTGGGAGAGTACAGGAATGCACCCCATACAAGTCTACTGGCTTGTTTTCAAAACGTTTTTACTGACATTTAAGCAACCTCTGATAAAAAAAATGAAAGCCTCTGCTCAACTAATAAGGACCCTGTTAGTTGATCGGTGGCTAGAATTCTTTATCAGAGGTTACTTAAAAGTCAGGAAAAACATTTTGAAAACAAGCCGCATAGACTTGTATGGGGTGCGTTCCTGTGCTCTTCCTGATGACAAGTCACAAAACGTATGAGCGCGGGAGCATGTTCAGAGGACCGGGAAATGGAAAGGGATCAGCTGGCCAGCAGTTCGGCCACAGTTACAATCACTTCCCTCCCTTACTAGCCTGTAGTAAATGTAATTTTTGCACAGACGGACAATCGCCACCTCGAGGAAACGAGATATGAAGCCCCCATAAGGTATCTTACACCTTTGCTTTAAGTATACTTTTGGGTATTTGTGACATATTTCTTGCCAATTTGCCTAATTATATATTATTTATTTATTTTAAATTTGGTAACGGGAAAAGGCACAGGTGCGACACGGGGACAGGGTACAAAAGGGGTAGTTGCAAACATGGTAAAAATAGCAATCATTAGACAGAATAAAACCTAAGTAGTAACAATCTAATCAGGAAAGTATAGTACAATAATACATATTGGCATAGTACACTCACACAAAAACACAAAATGCAACACAGTAGTGGTATAACAAAAGACTAGCAAGGGCTAGAAAGCTCATGTTTCGTACAGGTGTAGTATATTGAAACAAAAGCATGAATACCAGCAGTATTATACAAATAGGCTATCAAGGTCTAGAGATCCAATTGAGCAGTGGAGAAAGGTAAATACAACCTGATGTAATACCACGTAGAATCAGGGAAGGTGGTGGCAGGAGAGCTGAGGGTATATATATTCTAGATAGGTGTAGCCCCCCTGCAAATGGGGGTTCCCAAAAGACTTCCAGGAGCTTGCTTGAATGCTCCAAACCTGAATGGTGTTTGGCGTTTAAGCCATTTATCACTGAGTGTTTTTAGAACCTCTGGTACTGTCTCTTTAAGAGCTGTCTGCTTGCAGACATAATTAGTTTGTATGGGGGACTGTGTGTTTCTTTGAGTACCACTCGAGCTGCTGCCAATTCACTCCATTTTTGCAGTCACTAGGAGTGCAAAGGGAACCTATCTGAAAGATGTAACTGTTTGCCAGAAATCATTTACAGTAATAATGAAATTACAGTTTGTCTAACCTGCTTTCTTTTGCAGTCAGAACAGTGTCTGCCTAGTTCCCCATTCTGGTTTTGAACTGCTGAACTGGACCAATCAGTGTGGGGTAAGCTAGCTCTAAAATGGTGCCTTGGACGAATCAGAACTTGGACTCATAATCTGAGCCAGCCACAGAGGATTGTATGGGCAGTGACTCTGGGAGATGTAGTTTAGACTTCAGCGCCTTTTGGACCAACAGCAGCAGTCTATTGTGAGTGACAGCCAATCCAGTCAAGAACTGGGAGGAACTCAAAGGAAGTGCCCGGTTTTGTCGGTTGGAGTTTCAGTTGAGCTTTGGCAGTGAAGAAGGAAGGAGCCCTGTGCTTTTTCAGTGTGCAATTTTAGTCAAAAAACGTGTGTAAGGCCCAGAGTTCCGGTCTGCAGCTTGTGTAACTGCTTGTTAGGACTGAATCCGTCCTGTGAAAAGAATCAAAGGATCTCTGAAGAGTAGAAACCAGGCTCACCCTGTAGAAGACTGGAGGAATTGCTGAAAATTGCACTCGGTCTGTCAGGAACTGAATCTGCTGTGTGTTCTCCCGGGTATTGTGCAGTAATTGCGATCGGGATACAGATGCAGCCTGCCTGGTATAGTGCTTTCTTTATATAAATGTGTGAAGAGGTTTGTGTACCTCAAGTGAGCCCCTGCTGACATTGAAGGACCCTATCTTATTTGGAGGTCGTGAGTACTAATTCAGGGTCGCCCCTGTTGAATTGCCACATTAAATCCAAATGGAATTACTGTACTGTTGACTGTTTAATTCTCCTTTTCTCTGTGTGAAAGGGCCCCTACCAGCTGCCACGGTTTGGACTAGCCACTAGGGCTTGGGTACCCAGGGACAGTAACTGATAGGGATAGGCCTGTGCACAGAGCCATAGGTAGATGAGTAGAGTGATAAGCTAATTAACCTGATTTCCCCCTGTCCTTGTTATATCCCCCTAAATAAATCAGAGCTGCTTGTTTCAGCAAAGTTATACTGCCTGAGGTATTTGTCTATGTTAAAGTACTGTACTGTGATTGTTGCACTGTATCTTATTTCACAGGAGGTCCCAGTGCCGGAACCAGTCCTGGGGGTAGGTGTATACTGTAAAGGTAATTTTGATGTATTGTGTGGGCCACTAGTGGGAAGAAAGGGGGGTTGCAGTGTCCCAGAGGGCTGTGACCAAGTTAGTTTAACTATTGTAAACCCTGACCTCTGGGTGGAGGCACCCGCCATTGGATCCAGGCCCCTCAACCTGTTAGTGGCAAATCAGGCAGGGGTAGTAGCACCTGGGATAGCGCCATCTAGGGGTTACATAGGGTTAATGAGAGTGTTTAATGTTAGAGGCCAATTTTTGCAGGTTAATAACTTTGGAATGGTTCAACAGATGTGCATGAAATTTGGCACATGCATCATCGCTAGGAGCAGGTCTCTTGTTATGGCAAATTTGGTTTGAATCCTTTGAGTGGTTTCTGAGATACAGAATGTTGAAAAAAAACAGAGGTTTTTGCTGTTTGTTTGTTTTTTGTCCATCCGTATCTCAGAAACGGCTTTAGCTTCTCAAGTGAAATTTTCAGGGTAGAAAGCATTGGCCTCACAGATGTGCCTTTTGAAGGTTTGGTGAAGAAATATTTAATCCGTTCCAAAGTTATTAAATCTTGAATTTCCCATTATTTCCTATGGGAAAAAATACATATCCCACATGAAACAGGATTCTGTGTCACAATTTTGTACCGAACAAGGATTCTGTGTTGCTGTACAGAATCCCTGGTTGCAGACAGGATCATCCTGTGTTGGTGTAGCAAAATCCTTTTTCGTTGGTCCACCATTTTGTTTCTCCAGTTAGTGAGAGAAACAAAGCCAGTGAAGCAAAAAGCCCATGTTGAACATTTTGAGCAAAAATACCAAAAAATGCTCTACTTACATGCGCTCGTTAAAATATTCGTATGCTCGCATATAACTTTGAAAATTGTTAATATTTTCACTCCAAATTTTCAACATGTCCATTTTTTCACACCACCTCATGAACACTACAGCTGCAATTCCTCACATCCTGCCTGAGATGTTTTTCCACACCTGTGGTGTGGAATGGCACCATTGCTTTGTGAAATCACCTTTGGGATCAAGCAATGAAATGACAGTGCCACTGTTCATGAGGTGGGGACCCATTAAGCCCATGTAGAAAATTTGGAGCAAAAATTCCAAAAAATGCCCATAAAATGGGGATACTATTATACTATCTCAAAAAGTAAGGAAATTAATTGCAAGAAACTTTGTTAAAGCATCAGTTAGGGTTCCTACTAAAGCAACAAAGGCAGCGAAATTGGATATTAGGGTTTCCAACCCTAACACCCCTCCGACTGCATTCACATGTTAGTTGCTGCAGTACCCCCAGCCTCTGCCAGGGGTCCGTCAAGCACAGAACATACCGCCTGCCCTCCCCCACTCGGAGAAGGAGAGCTGTCTCTGGGACGTTTGATCCTTCTCCCCCCGGCCGGCCCTCCAACGACTCGGGTCCGTTCCCGAAACCGGGTCGCCGGTGTCGCAAGCGAAAATCCAACTGCTGCACCGACGGGCCAGCCCTCATTTCCTTTTTTAAGGAAGCAGAGATTGGTTAACCTTATGGACTCACTATGGATTTTAAAATTGTCTTGCAGCTCATGGACTCCAATAGAAAAACAAGAAAGTCCAAGCACTCCTGGAACACCATTTCATACAAAACAAATGGCACTGGCAAACACTTTAGTTGCTTTTTAAAGCTTACTTTTTATTGCAAACATGCAAAACTGTGAATTGTGCCATATACCAGAGAACTGCTGTATCTCTGGCTCTTGCCCTGGGATTTGAACCGTAGTCTTCCTTAGGAGTCTGGGTTAGAGAAGAGAACAGTCTCACCATATACCGTCACTGATAATTAAACCAGTTTCTTCAACTCCAATAGCAGCATTGATTTTATAATGTTGTTTTTTGGTCTGCTTTGTGCCTTCAGGTTTTCCCTCCAAAGACGTAACTTATTGATGCAGTATGTTGTATTTTATCCTGCATGTATTAAGAGGGGTGGTACCTCATTAGATGAAGGACTTTTATTCCTTATGTACTACGTCCCGGTTATTCACTGTATCTTCATTGTCATACCAATGAACATGAAGTTTTAAAAAATAATAATGCATCAGTCCACAGAGTCTGCCAAACCAAACTGCAGGCTGCTCTCTAGGTACTCAATGCAAACAACTATGTTTTTATTCTGTTTGCAAGTAATTGCCTCATTTTGCTGTTCCATCTCGAACAGCTCAATTTTACTTTCTTCTACAAAGCTGGCAACTGCAGAACATTGTTATTCTTAGCACACTAGAACTGCAAGTACTGCTTTAAGAGGTGGTGTCTGTCTGTGCAGCTGGTGAAAACTGCTGTGTAGTCTACAGTAACCATTGTAGAAAGTTTGTACAGATCTGCATTAGAATGAAAAGATATGGGACCCAGTGTTCAAAAGTTCTGTTTTCTGGCAAAGCAGTGCAAAACTTTGGCACTGTTTTATTTTGCACAAGTACTGATCATTCAGAAGAATTGGAGGTACCATTAGGTGGTAGCAAGAGATTTGTTTTTGCCTCTACCTTCTGTACCAGCTGGCGGTCATACACAAAATGATGACAACCATTAAAAACAGGACTCTTTTTGAACAAAATCAGCACAAAGATGGAAGCCAGAGAAGTGTTACTGTTTTAATGCCTTAGTTTGGCAGCTTGTTGTGGTTTCACTGCATTTGTACATCTGGCTTGTGATTCGCAAGCACTTTGTGATGGTTTCCAAGAACTAGCCCTTACTTAGACCTCCATCTAAAATATTTTAGTATTTGTTAGTAATGCTTTTCTTGGGAGCATGTTGTGCAGTCTGGTAAGAGGGGGTCGGGTGGGGGCTACAGTGAGAGTTATTTACAACTGTAGCAAAACAGCATGGTATCAGAGAGCCTTTTAGTAACTGTGGGATAAATTTGGCTAATAAGCCTAAGAATAATGAACAAATCCTAATCTGAAGGGCTTTGGTAGGTTGTACTTCGCTGTGTGTCTGTGTATGCAAGTTTGCTAAGTGTAGTAGTGAGATTCAACAGTGACGTTCATCTTTTTTTCCCTGCGAGGGAGAGGGGTTAACGAAAGTGTGTTCTGTCCCTTTAAAATAGAGCACAGTGAGCCTAATTCTGGTGTGTGTGTGTGTGTGTGTGTGTGTACCGAATGCCACTGCCAATACTCAACTTTCTGTTGGACAGGTCTGACTGAGTAGAGAATGCAGTCAAAACTTGGATGCAACTGGAGAAGTTTTCAACCTTTTACCATCTAGGCAAGAAACGGGGAAAAAAGGAAAATAAATGGGAGATGTGCAGAGCCTTTTCTGAGTCCTTTATTGAAATAAATCAGGTTGTGTGAAGCTAAAAATGCTTACAGACACCACAGTGCTAAAGGAAGCATGGTGCTGCGAGCACGACGTTAAATCACTCTCTCTTTTGCTGTTTTTTTTTCCCTCTCCCTGACATGCTTGCCTTCCCAAGTATGACAGTGTGGCGCAGTCCATTCTTTTTTTTTTTTTTTTTTTTACGTGTAACTTTTTCTCCCCTCGGGCCCAGTCAGCTTACATTTGCGGCTATCCACCCAGTCCCATACCCCAGCATCAGGCTGCATCCCCATCTTCCCCCACGATTTCCCCTCTGTGGCAGGGCAGTGAGGAGCCCCCAACTCAACTCAACTCACCTCAAACAGGATCCAGCATCTGGGATGCACCATTCAGTGTCAGGGCCTGCGGTGGGCAGCCATTCATTCTGCAGCGACTGGGACCATTTTCCTGGCTTTCTGGTTGGACCCCCCCAAAGCAGGCATGCAGTAACGCTGACAGGGGAGCGTGCACACATCCGCACGTGCTCCCTCCTGGCGTCGGCCCGTCTCCAACCCTTGTCTACAGTATCAGTGCGCTGTCCCTCGACCTCCGCTAGAGGTCAGACTGGAGCCAATCACTGGCATTCCCACTCCCCAGAGAAGGAGAGCAGTCCCTCGGATGCTTGATCCTTCTCCTCCCCTGCCAACCCCTGTTCCGAACACGGGTCGCCAGCGTAGCACAAGGTAAAGCGTCCAGTGCCTCAGCCCTCAGCGCCACCGGGCCGGCGTGGTCCATTCTGGTAGCAGGGTACCACAGGGTTCGGTACTGGGACCGGTCCTCCTTAATATCTTTATAAGTGACATTGGAGAGCACCTGGAAGGAAAGGTATGTCTCTTTGCAGATGACACAAAGATCTGCAACAGGGTTGATACACAAGGTGGGGTGGAAAGAATGAAAAGGGACTTGGCAAGGTTGGAGGAATGGTCAAATACGTGGCAGCTCAGATTCAATGCAAAGAAGTGCAAGGTAATGCATCTGGGAAACAAAAACCCAGGGAAGTACACATTGGGGGTGAGTTAGTAACAACAACAAAAATCGAAAGAGACCTAGGAGTAATTATATCAGATGACCTAAAGGTGGGCAAGCAATGTGAGAAGGCAGTAAGGAGGGCTGGGGGGATACTGGGATGCATAGGGAGAGGAATCAACAGTAGAAAACAGGAAGTTGTTATCCTTCTCTACAGACAGTTAGTGAGACCCCATCTGGAGTACTGCTTGCAATTCTGGAGACCCCATCTCCGCAAAGACATAGACATAGTGGAGGCTGTTCAGAGGAGGGCAACCAAAATGGTGCAAGGTCTGCACCAGAAGACATACGAGAGAGACTAAAGCATCTTAATATGTATACCTTTTGAGGAAAGGGGGGACATGATAGAAACTTTCAAGTATCTCAAGGAAATTAACAAGGTACAAGAGGGTAGTATCTTTCAGAAGAAGAGATGTGCAAGAACAAGGGGGCACAATTTGAAGATAGAGGGGGGACGACTCAGAGGTAATGTTAGAAAGTATTTTTTTCACACAGAGAGTTGTGGATGCATGGAACAGCCTTCCTGAGGAGGTTGTGGAATCAGGAATAGTGGGAGAATTCAAGAATGCATGGGACAGGCATAAGGCAATCCTAGTGGGGGCAGGAGGAAGTAAGCTGTTGATTAACTAGAATCTGCAGCATATCCATCAGGTAGGGAAATGGGCAGACTGGGTGGGCCAAGTGGTCCTTATCTGCCGTCAAATTCTATGTTTCTATTCTTTTAAGATATTTTCATAAGGTTTCTCAGAAGTGCATTGTGGGGCAGAGAGTCATTGAGAATTAAAAACAATTGAATCTGCGTATTTGAAAGTGGTCCAATTTCTTTTCTTATTTACAGCCTTTAAGCTATTTTACAAATTGAAAAGCAAGCAACCAGCCATTTCATGTTTAGATTATTATAATACGCCTAAAAGATCCCAAGATACTTATCTGTATGCGGTAGTTCATCTCGCTGAGTAATTCCTGCTTGAGCAATTTTATTTGCATAAATAAACACAGGAATGGAGCTTGAATGTGAGATTTTTTTCTTTTGCTTATACGGAGCCATGCCAAATCGTACTTCTGGTATGAAAAAAAAAAGATACTCATAAAATACATAGACTTTACAAAGTGCAGCTAAAAGGTAATTTGAGGCGAAATGCGCTACTGAGTTGTAGCACTTTTCATAACAAGCCAAAATGAGATCAGTTCCAGGAGCTGAAATGCTGTTGAGTGAGAGAGAGAGAAAGACAGAGACAGAAGAGAGCACTTGATTTTCAAAACTGACGTGCCTCTGCACTTAGACATGCATCAGCTGTGCAGAACATTTAGCTGAAGCAGCTTTAGGATTTGCATTAAATGGGTAGCTACGCACATGCTGTCTGCAGCTACGGTATATCCAGTTTCAAACACTAACATAGTACTTTAAATTCAGGAGAGGCTTTTCTTTCATTATGTTCGCCCTCTGCTTCATATGCAGCTATCGATAAGTATGATGGGTCTGTAAATATGTACTAACTTCAAGGGGTTCCCTGCCCTCTGTACTACCCAAGGTATCCAGTGAGTCCATTGGTAAGCATACATTTGTCCAGGCTTACCTCGAAGGCCTGTGCTGGCTTCATGTCCCCTGTCTCCACTGGTAGGCTCTTCCATAGGTTCAGCTGGGGAGAACTGCTGATTAAAAGTGACCCCTATATCTCCATGTTCTGTTGGAGGACCTCAGGTGAAACATTTGTGTCTGTTCCATTATGCCAATTATCTAGAGTATGCAGAAAACTAAAAGTCAGCATGCCCCCTCAGCATCCCGTTCTCCAAAGTGAACTTGTTGGGGGCCTCCTCATAGCATTTGTTCTCTTCACCCATGATCTCCTTGATGATTCTGCATCGCACCCTCTTGACTGCCTCCATTTTCTTTTTTTGCACTGGGGAGCCCATAACTACAGACAGTACTCCAGGTGGGTTCTGCTCTGTTGCCAGCGACCATGCCTCATTCCCTTGCCCACTATGATCCCCAGATTCTTTTCCATGTCAGCAAGAGAACCACCACACAGTGTGTAGGTCTGACATCTGTTTTACCCCTAACAACAGACCTTACCTCACAATGCCTCACTCCCACGTCTTACTGTCCCATTGTTGGATGGTTGGTTTTCATCACTAAACTACTTCTTCAAGAAACAACATCAGTTGTCCTTTGTACTCACGCAGCTACCTGGGGGTGCCTGAGAGTATGTGGTCACTGGCAGCATAACTAATACACCACTACATCCCACACCCCCTTTTGGTACTGCTATAATAGCGGGTCCTATAAACCCACTTCACTTAGCAAGATAGTGTCTGTACCAATGCTCAAAGTCCTCCCTTCTGGCCTCCACTCCTGACATTGCAGGCTCAGGGGCACAGACCAGGGTTGCCAGCATTCCAGAGCCATCCCTCACTGTTCCGCGCCATGGAGCTGGCTGACTCCATTCCTTGTCAAATAAAAATATTAGTTAATTATTGTTAGTGGACTAATTATGCAGTCTGAATTCAACAAGCCAGGACGTCTCCATGTATGCCATATAAAGTCATGATCCCAACATCTGGGCAGAGCAAGAGCGTATGGTAGTAGAACAGCCTTAGAGCATAACGTGGTAGCCTGTGACTGCATGCAGAATATCCAGATATGTCACAATATATTGTAGGAAATCCCATCCATTTCAGTTGGATTTCTGTGGTATTTCCTGATGTTTACAAATATATAGAGCACCTTGTTTTGTGTTTTTTTGAATCAGTGTTTCCATTCCTGCGTCCTACCTCAGCCCCCACCTACATGGCTACTGACCAGCTCCATCACCATCACAGATCCTTGAGAGATCCCCTTTATATCTGCCCCGGGGTGAACCCTCCCATGGTGGACCTTTGGGGGTGGGCTGATTCTCCCTCACCCCCCGGTATACTCCGAATTAAGCAGTGGTCGGGGAGCTCCTTTGTGCTGGGCAGGTGGCATGGAGCCTGAGTGTGCCGACATCATTGTGCGGCTGTGGGGTATTATCCTGCTTTATGCCTCACCCTCGAGACACTTGGCTGTGAACAAGAGACATTTACTCTTGGGCATGCACAGCACGAAGCCCCTGGATCGCCACTCTCATTGCCAGCCCTAACTTACTTGCACCTCCTGGGCCCCCCCAAGGTGACACTCATGCAGTGGGGAGTGGTTGTCCACTCACCTGAGAAAAGTATTCTGTGGGATGCTCTGCCATCCTTCACCTCCTGGCCCACTGGAATCCGGGGCTCATTCCCGAACCCAGGTCACTGGCTTCGTGAGCCGCACCCCTGCTGCTGTGCCAGTGGGCTGGCGATATAGTGCACCTTCCTTGTCACCAGCTACCATGATTGTACAAAAGTATACAAGTTGATTGTCTGTATCATCATCCATGCAAACTGTATCTCAGTACACTTCCCAGCGGCAGTCACTCATACATTATCGATATGGGAAACTCATACAGAAATACAGCAGAGAATATGAACTGCTACTGAAATTAGATTGAAGACACGGCAGACTTTATAGGAAGCCAGTCTTGGTCTAGTAGTAAGAGAACTGACTTTTGGAATAGGAGATCACAAGTTTAAACACCACCACAGTCACTAACTCATTTTGAGAATGAAGAGGAAGATGTCGTGTTTCAGTGTGGATAAAGTGTGAAATGAAATAATGTAATTCACTGAGGTGTACAAATACAAAGACTATAGTGAACTGAAGCTAGGGGGTGAGGGTGAGGGTGAGGCATGCAAAAGGGATATAATGGGTAGGGTTAGAATACAAAGGGAATGTGAGAAAAGGTAAGTTTGAAGATAAGATAAATACATGAGTACACACTGTAATGTACAGTAGAGAATAGAAAGTGGATTTCACACTTGTGCATTGTAAGATCACACTTGTTGGCAAAAAAACACAAAAACTTCTGTCTGGAGCGATGCTGCTTATCAAGTGGCCGACTGAGTCTTTTTTACGGCTGCAATGGGCATACCCCTGGAAACGTTTTGCTTTGAGAAAAGGACTCCCTGCATAAATTACCTTCCAAACAACATGACAGAGTGTTAAAAATTGTGTCCTCCGCTGAAGCCTCATTACTACGCTGCCTGTATGTGTATGGGAGCTTGAGAGCACTGGTCTTCCTCTGGCTTAAGAAGTTAAGTGAGCCTTCCCCAGTACTGCCTTTTTTTGCAAGTTGAACTTCCTCCAACAATTGAGCCCTCCCCAGTACTGCCTTTTTTACAAGTTGAAACCTCCTCCAAAGTGTTCTATGGGCCTTTTCTTTGTTTGTTAAGTTTCAGTGCTTAATTTATTACTTTTTGCAAACTGAGAAACTCCTGCTTTGCTGGTATCCCCTTCCCCACTCATCCAGAGGTGTGAATTCCTTTGTTAGCCATTGGATGACCACAGCTGCAAAATAATTACATTTGTCTACTAGCACTGTCTTCTACACAAGACACAAGCAACTGAATCAACACACACACACACATACCTCTCAACTGTCCCTGATTTTCAGGGATGTCCCTGATTGTACCTCAAAAACTTACTCTGTCCCTCCTAAAAATTGTGTTTTCGTGACCAAACAGTGGGAGTTGTAAGTACAAAATAATGTCAAACTTTAAAGTTGCAGACTTGTTCTTCCTTGGAAAATGCATTTTACACTAAGTCCCTTATTCTACCAGCTTCCTGAATTGATATCTCCAATTTTGAAGATGTGTCCCTGATTTTGGTGCTTTGTCCCTGATTTTTATAAGCCTTGTCCCTGATTTATGAGGCAGGAGGTTGAGAGGTATGCGCACACACACACACTACCCTAAGCAGAATACAGCTGGACAAGGTACCAATATTTAGGAAACTTATTACACTTACCCAAAGACTAGCAGTGTGACTCCTGGCTTCTGTGTTCTCTCTGCTGTTGCTGAGCTGTAATAAAGACCCTGTAGCAAGACCTTGGCCTGCTGCAGGAGCTATTAGACATCATAGCAAAGGGCACTCTGGGAAGACTCTCTGGGACAAGATGTAATAAAAGAAACCTGAATGGCAGCCCCAGGGGCCATAAAACAGCCAGGGAAAGTTAGAAAAAACTCCTCGCACAGCCTGAGCAGAAAAAAAAAACCCACTGGGATGAAGTAAGAACACAAAAGAGGTAATAATATATATATTTTCCTGATTTTAACATGCAGTTTTCCTTTAATAATCCATGACAAGGTGTGGGTTGGGCTGGGATTTACCCATGCCTGGCAAGTGACCAACAATGCTAGGTGTGCAGAAGTCCCAGTGCACTCCACACTATGCAGTGGATTACTGTGATTAAACAACTGGTAGGAAGTAAAGAATTTTAAAAAAGCTATTAAAATACTCAATTTCTAGAGTGGAACATAGGTGCAAAGGGGATGAGGTATTGGGCTTACCTTTAGATGTCAGCTGGCCAGGCATATCCCTGTCTAAATCAGTCTTATCTTAAACCAAGGCAGTAGCCATTTCATAGAACCATGAGACTGAAATTGATTCTGCAATTGATAAAACTGTGCTGGGCAGCACATAGCTAGCTAAACTCTGGTATCAGTTTCTGTCTCAAGGTTTTGTGAAATGTCTTCTGCCTTTCTTTGTTGCTTTGTTGCAGAGATGTCAAAATTGATATTGCTGGCAGCTGACAACTGGGTAGCTCTTCACACCTACATAGAAAATAATTTATAAGACATTACCTCCTGACTTATAGGGTTGTTATTCCTTTGGTTTCTTCTTAAAACATTGCTCCTCGTCTTAACAAATTTGAATTGAATAGACCAGAATCTTTGTCTAATGTAAAGCAGTTGTATGACACAGGTTTATTACTTAGAAGTCCTCAATGCAGCACTAAATATAGAGATACTGGATGGGCAACTATGCGAAACCAGTGTCTTCTGCCACAGAGGGGTTCTGATTCCCTCTGACCAGGAGAGCAAAGCTTGAGTGGTCCATAGGATCAGAACCCCGAGGTGACAGAACACATTGGTTATGCATAAAGTTGCTCATCCTGTATTTTTTATAGTGTATAGTAGTATTATGTGAAATGTGTCAATTGTGTTTTTTTTTCGCTTTCATAATGAAAGTGACTTGTGAAGTCTCTAGAGGTTCCACCACCCTTTCTGTGAAGAAATACTTCCTTTCGTTATCCCTTAGTCTACCTCCTTCCAACCTCATGTCATGCCCCCTCATTCCTGGATGGCACCCTCCAGCACCCTGTTTATGCCTTTTAAATATTTGAAGGTTTCTATCATATCACCCCTGTCTCTTATCTTCTCCAGGGTATTTATATTGAGGTTTCCCAGTCTCTCCTCATATAACTTTTAGTGCAGGCCCTGTGCCATCTTTGTTGCCCTTTTTTTACTGCCTCCACTCTGTCTACATCCTTATGGAGATGCGGCCTCTGGAACTGGACACCGTTTTCCAAATGAGGCCTCACCATTGATCTGCACAGTGGCATCACCACCTCCTTCCTTCTGCTGGTGATATCTCTCCATATGCACCCCAGCATCCCACTGGCTGTCCCCAGAGGCTTAGTACATTGCTTAGCCACCTTTAGGTCATCAGTATGATTACCTCAAATCCTTTCCTCTTTGGTGACCATCAGTCTCCCCAGTAATCTCTCCTGGGTTCCAGTAACCCAGAAGCATGATTTTGCACTTTTTTGCATTAAATCTCAGCTTCCACACTTCGGACCATTCCTCCAGTTTACCTAGGTCCCTCCTCATTTTTTCCTACCTTCCAGGAGTGTCCACCCTGTTACAGGCCTTAGTATCATTTGCAAAGATTCACACTTTCCCCTCCAGCTGCTCTGCAATTTCACTTATGAAGACAGTAAACAGGACTGGACCCAGGACTGATCCCTGTGGCACCCTGCTGGCCATACTCCTTTCCTTACATTGAGCACCATTTACCATGACTCTCTATCTTCTATCATTCAGCCAGTTCCTAACCCAGTTTATCACCTTGTGACCCACTCTCAGGCTGCCCAGCTTGTTCACAAGTCATATATGGAACGTATCGTAGCCCTTACTTAATACAATTCATGTTTATGTTTAAGCCCATGAAACACCCTTATCTAGTTAATGCATTTGCAGTCGTAGTGGCGCTGCCAGAACTTGTTTCAACTAACGGGTGTGGCTGCCTGTTATCTCATGAAGCAGTGATAACACCCATGAAAGCTGATCTAGAATAAATAGGAAAGACTATAATTCCATCAAGGGGTTTTGGTTACATCAGTGAACTGCAAGAGCAAAGCTCAACCATTTTATAAATGTTCAGAAAACTGAAATGGAATTAGAGGCCATATCGTCTACAGATGAACCATTTTGTATGTTGAATAATGCAGGGTCAAACACACTGTCTCAGTGGTAAGGCATAATGGGGTGTGTACTACGTTCAGGAACTCACACTCTGCATGCCAAACCTGTTCAACATGAGGGGTAGGATCACTGATTGGTAGCCCCTGCTCCCAAAGTCGCATTTACCACCATTGCAAAATACGAACATACGAACATATGATGAAGCCAGCAGATAAGGGCCTAACGGCCTATCAAGTCTGCTCAAGTGTGCAGCTCTCAGTGCTGTGCAATGATGCTGTCCCCCACTCTTCTCACCCCCCTCCCCACCAACTAATCTCACTGTTATACCCGTTCCCTCTTCCCCATTTTAATTTTGCCGTTAAGTTTACCCCACTCCCCTTAAATCCCCCTACTCGTGCCCTCAAAACCAGTTCCTCTGGCAGAGCATTCCATGCTGTCACCACCCTCTCAGTGAGAAAGTGCCACCTCATCTTCCTTCTGAACCTCCCCCCTCCAACTTTAGACTATGCTCTCTCGTAATTCCTTCCTTTCTAATTTTAAATAGACTCTCATGACTTACTCTAGTAATACCCTTCAAGTACTTAAATGTCTCAAGTGCTTATGGTATTTTGTTTTCGCCAGATTTTTAAATAAAAGTCTCATTTTATGACTCCAGTGCATGCACAATGCTTCTTTTACAACGGAAGGATGCCCATGTGACCCATCTGAATACCATGTGGTAGTCTCAACAATCCTAACCAATCAGGAGGCTGCATTTCCAATTTTGGTTTTATGATGTAGGGAATAAGCATTTTCACAGATCGAGGAATTTGTTTCAGTAGACTGTGAATTAAGTGGGCATTATTTACCATAGAGAATTATGTAGAGTGTGTGGAATGTTTGGAGAGTGTGTGGCACAGATACTGTATTATAAAAAGGATTTCCAATCTCCACAACTGAACTGTACCAAAAAAAATGTACAGTCTGTTAGTAACCATGTATTATATATACTTTTAAAGTGGCGTAAAGTAGCAAGTGAAGCTGCAGTTCTGCCTTGAACTGAGTTTCAAGCAGCAGTGACACTAATAAAGATATTGCAGACTTACACAGCCTCGAGCCTATCTGATATTCTGATCCTTTGACCTTGGCAAACCCACTTTGAAAGTCTCATCCCTTAGTCACCAGCTAAGAGGCATGATCTCGCTACGTGATCTGCACTGCCTAGTTATTGGCAGCTTAATTCTGCAGCGGTGCTCAAAGGAAACAAATATATCTATGAACAGCTTTCATAAAGATGGACCTTGTTGGATGTCTAACTCATAAAATTGTTGTATGTATGCTTTGTGACAGTATCATGTAGTGTTAAGCCTGATGTATACCCAACCATTACTTACAGTAATTCACCCTGTTGTTTTGTGTTAAGAATTTAGTTTTTACTTACATGATAGCGCATCTTTCGCAGTGGAGCCAGGTACTTATTCAGTTTAGCACATTCTGAAAGCACCTATTTGCCTCTGGAGTGGAGACCACCAGACCCAGCTACCCTCCAATATTCAGCTGCACAAGTCATTCCCCTCTGAATGGGTTCAGGCAGCTGGACAAGGATTTCAATAGGGACAGTGAATGGGGTACCTGCAGTCTAAGCACCGCAACTGGGTGGGTCTGCATAACTGTCATCTATCTGAACTGTGACGATTTTCAATCCCAAACCCACCTCCCACTGGGGTCTACCCTATAGCATGGGCTCTGCTGGCTAGTTGGAGCAGGCTAGGACCACGCCCACTCATCTCACACCAGTCCTGCCTTTGCCTGACTTGGTACTTCAGTAGATACCTTGATGCCTTTGCTTCAGGTGTCAGCTTCCCTCATCAAACTGGTTGGTAGCTACGCCCCAACAATTGGCCATGTATTCCTGTCCATTGTGGTGATCAGTAGCAGACAGCTGAGTAGAAGCAGAAGCCACTCAGTATTTCCAAGGCAGGGAACATTGCAGGGGAATGCGTGCTCTTTTCTTTGCCAGCTGATGTGTGATGACCTGAGGTCCAGATGTGAGCCTGGGCTGTCTGATTGCCACTGGTCAATCTGGTGACCCAAGCCATAGTTCCTGTTCATTTTTGCTCCAGTTGTCTTCAGTGTCCTTCTTCCCTTCTATCCACTTCACAATATCTTCCTTCCCTCAGCCCCGAGTATCTCTTGGCCATCTTTGCTTTCTACCTACATAGAAACATGCTGGCAGAAAACATGCCAGCAGAAAAAGGCTTTACATTCTCTACAGTGTGCCTTATGAGGTGCTATGCAACCCCTAGGCGATCATGATCAACCTCCTCCCCCCGTCAACCTTCCCTGTTCTCTTGATTAGCCCTTTATGTCTATCCCATCCTCTCTTAAATACCTCCACCATTTTTGCACTGATCAGTGTTTCTGGTAGTTAATTGTACTGAGCCCCCTACCAATACATTTTAGCATTCTGTTTGCCTTCACTATTTCTTTATTATATTGTGCTTATGTTTCTTTTAGATTCATTAGCTCCTAAGTCACAGTGACTGTCACCTGCCCTCATAGCCAGTACTCTACCCCTGGATTTCTGCTTCCTACATGCATGGTTTTGCACTTTTTGGCATTGAAGTCCAGCTGCCAGATCTAAGACCACCTTTCAAGCCTCTCCAAGTTCCCCCTCAAATTTGGGATTCCTTTCTCACTATCAGCCCTGCCACAGAGCTGGTGTCATCCACGTATAGGAAGAGTCTCCCTCTAATACCTTCTGCAATGTCACTAATGAAAATGTTAAAGAGTGCCAGCCCGAGCACTGACCCTTACAGGAGCCCACCAGTGACCTCTCTCACACCCAAGAATTCCCCGTTAATCACCACACTCTGTGTCTCCCCCACTAGCCATTTCCTCACCCACCTTGTATGTTTGTCCCAGACCTGAGGTCCCCCACTTTCATGACAAACCTCTTCTGTGGAAGAGAGTAGAATGCCTTGCTAAAGTCCAGATACAGTATGTGATCTGCCCGAACTTTATCAACAGCCCTCTTAAGTCAGTCATCAGAATCAATCAGGTTTGTCTGATGATACCTTTCTGCCACAGACCGATGTTGCCTTCCATCTTGCAACTGATTTGCTACCAGGAAATCCACCAGTCTTTCCTTGATAATGGTTTTCATTAGTTTGCCAGCTATTGACAGCAAACTGACTGGCCTGTAGTTTTCTGCCTCACCCATTCCTCCCCGTTTGGGTAGGGGCACCATGTCCACTGTTCTTCAGTCCTGTTGCACCTTTCCAGTGTCTAGGGAGCAGCTAAAGAGGTCTGCCAAGGGCACAACTAGCACCTGTGTCATTTCCCTCAGCACCCTAGGGAGCAGTCCATCCGGTCCTGGAGGTTTATTTACTTTCATGGACTCAGTCCCTTGAGTACCCTTTCCATTGCTACTGGTTCTATATACATTTTACCCCCTTTCTAGTCTTATCTAGTGGCAACTTTTCCCTGTGGAAGTGGCTCCTCTTTCTCCTTTGTAAGTACCAAACAGAAATAGTCATTCAGTATTTCTGCCAAACCCTTTCTCAGTTTAACCGTGTTTTCCTTTGCCTGTCTGCACTCTATTTCCCTAATATAGAGACAAGGCCTTATCCCCTCCTAACTTCTCCTGCTGTCCTTAGCTCTGTTTCTGTCTTAGACTTTCTTTTTTTCAGTCAAGTTGGTTTCTTTCTTGTGGCCAAGGCTTGCAAAGCTCTCCTTGACCCTGTCCTCCACTGACCCCACCATCTCCCACCTCCCAGGACTTACCACTCAGCTGACTGCCACAGATTGTCCCTCATGGTGAGGTCAGGAGGTGGAGGGACGTTCTCCCCCATCGAAGTCCACATCCAGTACTTGGCTGTTTAGGTTCTCTGTTGGTGGAGTGGGTGAGCATCGGCATGCAGGGTGTCATATGTGCCTGCCTCACCACTTTTCCACCTGAAGTCTTCTCCCTGATCCCCATGCTGGGGCATGCATGCAGACGTATGTGCATGTGGAGGCATGTGCGCACGCCGAAGAAGTCCTGCAATTCCTTCCCTCCCTTCCTGTGCTGCCTTGCTGGCACCTGGTGGCAGTCACTCTGCAGGATTAGCACACCTCCCTCATCGTGAGAGGATGAGCAGTCTGTAGGATGCTCATCCTCTTCCCCCACCAACTGACCCCCAGCAACCTGAGATCACTCCCAGTCCTGGGTCACCAGCTATGGCAGTTGGTAGGACTACTGCTGTGCCACAGGACGGTCCCTGCTTTAGCCTTTCTGTCCCTGCCCCCCTTCCTCTGGATGTTCCTGTGGCTTACACGCCCACAAACATGCACACATGGTGAAGCTCAGTTTGGGTAATCTCATAGATCTGGAGAAAATATGAGGAAGAGACAAGAATACTGTATAGCAGTTGTGCAAACATGTCGGCAATGGGCCTGAGCAGGACACCAGGCTTAAGGAGCGGCCCATGGGCTACCTCTCCAGTCCAAACCAACTTCCCAGCTGGTGTGTGTGTGGAGGGGGGGCAGTAATTAAAGGAAAGAGATACCTTGTTGTGAGCAATTTAGATTTTTCAAGTTTTTCTTTTAGAGAGTCACCCCTCCTCCAGTAATCTCCAAACCAATCTGGCCCAGTGGGTTATGCATGACCACCAAATCCATCTTGTAACAACTTGCAAGGCCCCCCCCCCCCCAGCACAACCAGACCTCAAGCCCCCTTACCCCACTGTTATGGGCAGAAAAGGCCAGTCGAGAGTTTCCATGCTTCACTGAACCTGGGGCCTTGCTAACGAGCCAGGCTAAGCGGGTCCCTCCAACCCCCAACAGTGCCCAAGGATGCCTGAAGAGGCCCATGCCAACCTGATCCTCATGTTCTGCCACCAAGTCAGGCCCAGTAGACCCCCTTTAGCTACCAAGGGGCCCATACCCGGAAATGGGTAGGCACGCTACCTTTCCTCAGTACATTCTAGACATTGGTTCCTCTACCATTGCTCCCAAACCACACCACTATTTCCGCCCAAACCTTATCTTATATCTACACATCCCTAGTCTCCTCCCCTCCTGCTACAGAACAGAGCGATAGGTGCACTGTCACCCAGTGCTCTGATAGGCACTCTAATAACAACCCAGACACTTTCCTGGGGAATAGGTTGTTAAAAAAAGCAGGGTTGCCCTAGGATTTGGCAGTTAGATGGTTGGGGAGTTATGCAACCCCTCTGATTCTGTAGAAACACAGTATGACTTTGGAAGCTGTGTGATTCTTGTGAAATGACTCCACTGGATATAGCACTCCTTATTGATTCTGCAAGAGTAACAGAAGCCCCCCCCCCACAAAACATATATAAAAGTCTTCCGCAGCAGCTACACTTGGTTGAGAAAACTCATCTTTGCAGTTCAATAATCAGAAACCCTGTCAGAAACAGTGAGAAAAAAATGCTGATTTTTTTTTCCAGTAAATGTGCTGTCTTTAATGTTCAAGTGGCATTCTGAAAGAAACTGTAGAATGTCTTCTGTTTAGGGAATTTGCAGAGTTATCATTCTTGCTGTCAAATTAAATTAATCATCCAATTTGCAATTTTAAATTAAAGGACTGCATTTATAAAGAAGATAAAAAGGTTCTTGTTATTTTGGCCATGTTTAATGTAATGATTGCTTTGACGAACAAAATAACTTTTTACATGTTTCCTCATCTCAGTTCCTTCTTTACAATCTTGAACAAATGGGCAGTTAAGGATGCCTGAGTTTGTTTAAGGCATAAAAGAGCCACCAATCAGACAGATGTTTAATTACATCCAATCAAACAAAACAGAAAATCCCTCCTCACTGAGTGCTGTCTCCTACGACTGTCAAGTGCCGGTATGAAAAATAAGAAAAAACTCTTGTTGCATAGCAACATGCCACTGGGCATTAGACTGAACTTTGTTCCTGTGACCTTAGTCTTTTGTTGCCATGGTGACCATATTAGACCTTGTCCATGTAACCCCCTTACAAATGGGGGTCACTAAAAAGCCTTCTTTGGGTGAGCCTAAATGCTCTCCGCCCGGCTGGTGTCCTGTATTTCAGCTGATTTAAAAAATGATTGAGTGAGAGTGCCTAATGCCTCCATGTACTGTCGCTTTAAGAGCTGCCAAACTGCAGTATAATTAATTTGAAATGGGGGTACTGTATGTTTCCCTACTCAAGTCCCGCCTGTGCCACTCAGCAAATCGCTCCATTTCTGCAGTCCCTATATGCGCAAGGGGAGCTCTTTCAGAAGATGTAATTGTTTGCTTGTAACCTGTTAGAGTAATAATGAAAATGCAGTTTGTTCTAACCTGCTTTCTTGTAGTAAGGACTGTGCAGAGTAGCTCCCTCATGTTGGTTCTGAACTGGCAAATTGAATCAATCATTGTGGGGATCCTTTAAAATGGAGCCTGCTCTGGGCGAATCAAAACTTGGAGTCTCCTCTGGAGCCTGCTGTAAGGGGATTGTATGGGCAGTGACTCTGGGAAATATAGTTTTGACCTTGGCACCTTTTTCTACCAACAGAAGGAGTCTTATTGTGAGTGACAGCTGAATCAGCCAACAGAATAGTGTGGAGCTAAAGGAAATGCCCTGCTCTGTGACTGGAAAGATCAGATGAGTTGTGGCAGTGAAAAGAGAAGGAGCTGTCTGCTTCTGCGGTGTATAGTTTCGCGCGGGAAGCGCGTGTGTAGGCCCTGAGTTTCGGTCTGCAGCCTTTGGGAGTGCCAGTTGGGACTGAATCAGAGTTGTGAGGAGAAAGAAGCACTAGAAGTGTGGAAAGCAGGCTCACCTGGGGGTTACATCTTGGAGGCACCGCTGGGATTAGCATCGTCTAGCAAGATGTAACCCCAAGGTGGCGCTATCCCAAGGGCTACTACCCCTACCTGCCTAACTGCTAAGAGGTTGAGGGGCCTATGTTCTATGGCGGGTGCCTCCACCCAGAGGTCAGGGTTTGCAGCAGTACGACTAACTTGGTCACAGCCCTCTGGGACACTGAGATCCCCTTTTATTCCTACTAGTGGCCCACCCAATACACTATGAGTATCTTCACTATTTACACTTACCCCCAGGACTGGTTTGGTCAGCTTGACTCTGGGGACCCCCTGTAAAACAAGATGATGCAGTACAATAGCCACAGTACAATACTTTTAACATAAATGAACACCACAGTCAGTGTAACTTTGCTGAAACAAACAGATCTGATTTATTTAAAGAGCTGTAACAAGGACAGGGGAAATCAGGTCAATTAGGTTAGACACATTAATAATCACAATACTGTGCGCATATTCAGAGTCCCAAAATGTCACTTTCACTTGGTACCCAGGATGGGGAAGGGGCTAGCCAGGATCGGTGCAGCTGGTTGGGGCCCTGTGATGGAAAAAACACTTGCACAATACCCAATTGTAATACGGAGCCGGGTGGCTCAGCTCGTGAAGAAATGAAACAGCAACAATTGGATGACAAACCTGCAATTTGATAAACAGATGGCAGGGAGCTCCCCTGCTTTGTGCTCACAGATTCAATGCTGAAAACTGGATGGAAGGCAGATTGTCCTGGATTGCCAGGAGGAGCAGAAGATGTAGACAAGGTCCTTGTGACTGGACCCCACTGCAGTTTATAGCAAACGGATGTAATCCGAATTAAGCTGGGGTTTACTTCCAGCTCCATGCACTCAATTCATTGTACAGGGGATTTGAAACAGCGATTCCCCACAAGCACTACCCACATTTATATGTAAAAGGAAAGTACTGTACCAGGCAGGCTGCTCCTCAATCCCGACCGCAATTACTGCAAAATACCCAGGAGAACACACAGCAGCTTCAGTTCCTGACAGACCGAGCACGATTCAGCAATTTCTCCACTCTTCTACAGGGTGAGCCTGCTTTCCACACTTCTAGTGCTTCTTACTCCTCACAACTCTGATTCAGTCCCAACTGGCACTCCCAAAGGCTGCAGACCAAAACTCAGCTACACACGTGCTTCACGCGCGAAACTATACATCGCAGAAGCAGATAGCTCCTTCTCTCTTCACTGCCACAACTCATCTGATCTTTCAAGTCACAGAGCAGGGCATTTCCTTTAGCTCCACACTATTCTGTTGGCTAATTCAGCTGTCACTCACAATAAGACTCCCTCTGTTGGTAGAAAAAGGCGCCAAGGTCAAAACTACATTTCCCAGAGTCACTGCCCATACAATCCCCTTACAGCAGGCTCCAGAGGAGAGTCCAAGTTCTGATTCACCCAGAGCAGGCTCCATTTTAAAGGATCCCCACAATGATTGATTCAATTTGGCAGTTCAGAATCAACATGAGGGAGCTACTCTGCACAGTCTTTACTACAAGAAAGCAGGTTAGAACAAACTGCATTTTCATTATTACTCTAACAGGTTACAAACAAACAATTACATCTTCTGAAAGAGCTCCCCCTGCGCATATAGCGACTGCAGAAATGGAGCAATTTGCTGAGTGGCCCAGGCGGGACTCGAGCAGGGAAACACACAGTCCCCCCATTTCAAATTAATTATACTGCAGTTTGGCAGCTCTTAAAGCGACAGTACATGGAGGCATTAGGCACTCTCAATCATTTTTTAAATCAGCTGAAATACAAGACACCAGCCGGGCAGAGAGCATTTAGGCTCACCCAAAGAAGGCTTTTTAGTGACCCCCATTTGTAGGGGGGTTACATCCAGATTCCACAACTGTTTTTAGGAGCCATTCATGAAACCAGTTTAGTACATCCATACCTGAAAGAAGGGGTTAACTGAACTGCACAACTCTGTCTGGATTGCTGCTTTTGATAGGTCTTACATATCGGTTTGAATCCTGTTCCATTGTGGGAATTCTTAAGATGACCCCGTGGGAGTCTAGAGGTGTCTCTAACACAGTTCAACAGAAGTCCGTACCCAGACTGTACTACATTTGATTCAACTCAGTTGGTTTATAGTAGAACTATCTCTAGACTACACCCTTAAGCGACATTGACACATGGTTCTATAGTCATGGCAGGCTGCTAGCTAACAAGTTTAGACCCTTGTTAACCAGTGTACATGTGCTTAACTGGAACAAAAAAGTCCTAGACTAGACAAGGATGGTGAACCATGCAGAACCCATCTCAGCTGTGCATTTGTGCATTGCGACTTGGCTAACCATATATTTTTTTTGTTTCTAGAATCATCCCCATCATTTGCAATGGGGACAACCACAACCAGCACAACACCACGATACACCACCAGGAGCCCATTGAAGACCACTCCATCAGTTGTTGGCAAAAGGACTAAAAGTACTACAACGCCATCCCCAGCAGCAAAACTGCCTGAAGAGTTTCCCACAAGGCTACCGCCAGCTTCCTCCCAGCTGCCTGCCATTGGGACAGAATTCTGCGAATCAGCAGAAGCCCGAGATGTGCTCTGGCCCAAGACTCGTCAGGGACAGCTGGCCAAACAGCCATGTCCTCCTGGAACAATAGGTAAGTCCATTGTTAATGTTGTGGGAATATCGTGGGCTCTATTTAAAAAAAAAAAGGTTTTCTTGTAGTACTGAGTCTGCTTTATATTTTCATATTATTCTTGAAGATGTTTCTCCCCATAAATAACACGTGTACCATGGAAGAAGTCTGACTGCATGACTGTGGAGAATATCTGACACACAGCAGTCCTGTAACTAAGTGAGTTGTGACCAGTTCTTCTAATGAAGGCATTAGGGAGGTCAGCCCCACACTATATGGACACGTGCCCATTAGGTGATATTTATCAATTGCGGGAGCCTGCTTACAGAAATGCCATGTTAATCGTACAGAGTTTTAGGGAGGATTCTTGAGACAGTAGTGCAGTGCAAGGTGTCAGTGATTCTTGTGTTGTTTTTTTTTTTTTTTACATGATTGGATACAATGCACTTTTTAATTGGGATTTAGAAATATAGTCAGTAAGAACAGAAAAAGATTCTTAGACCATCAAATCTGCCTGAGGCCCTGCCTCGCATTCCTCATCCTTAATGCTACCCATCTCGCTCCCCAATACCTCCCCTTCAGTTTTTGTCCTCCCCTTACTGGTGATACTCTTGAAATATTCCCACCTTGCCTTGAAATCAGTAATGGTGTCTACATTAACCACACTGCTGAACAAGCTGTTCCACTTATCCACTGCCCTTTCTGTAAAAAAATGTTTCCTACTGCCCTTTCCTGACATTTCTCCCTGCCAGCCTGAGATTGTGACCTATTTCTCATTTTGAAATGTTCAGTGTAATCCACCCTGTTATATCCCTGAATTACTTACTGTCTTTGTGTATTGCTATTATATCCCTTTCTTCTTCATATCCTCCAGAGAGAATATATTTACTGTAGGTCTTATCTCTCCACCTAAATTTTACCCTGCAAGCCATGCATCATTTTTGCTGCCTTCCTCTGTATGGTCTCTACTCTACCCTAGTCATTCTTTAAAAGTGGTCTCCAAAACTGCATACAGTACTCCAGCTGTGGTCCGACCAATGGCCTTTACAGTGGAAGAATAACAACCTATTATGACTGGTAAAACCCCAAATGAGCATTTTATTAGCCTTCCCAGATGCTTTACTACACTGAGAGGAGAATTTTAGACTGTTGCTAGTCATCCCCTCCCAGGACTCTTTCCCCTTTTGAGAGAACCACTTTTACCAAATTTATACTATACTCTGTCCGTGGATTTCAGCTTCCACTGTGCATCACTTTTTACTTTTTTGTATTGAATTTTAGTTGTCAAATACCTGACCAGTTTTCTAATTTTTCCGTACTTTTCATCATAGTGCATATCCCTTCATCATCATCCACTCTGCTACAAAGTAAGGAAGTAAAATGTTATTTTTTAAGTGCTTTTCGAAAATCCAAAGCACTGTACAAATGAACATTTAAAATAACAAACATATTATTAACAATAAAATCATTCTCCAAAAGCTTCTAAAAACCAAAAAGTTTTGAGCTCCGATTTGAAACTCTCGACGGTCAGGCAGCCTCGTATCCGGCGAGGTAGAGAATTCCACAGCGTGGGGCAGCGAAGAAAAATGCACGCGCCCCAGATGTCTTTAAACGAACCCTGGGAATCTCTAGCAATCCCTCGTCGGCGGATTGGAGTGAGCGAGAGGGACAGTAGGGAGTAAGGATATCTTGTAGATACCGTGGTCCCTGTTCATGTAGGGCTTTATAGGTCAGTAACCCGACCTTGAAGGTGATCCGCCACTGAACTGGCAGCCAGTGCAGTCCGCGCAGCACAGGTGTAATATGACTACTTCTGGATGTCCCAGTCAGAAGCCTGGCTGCTGCATTCTGCACCAGCTGCAAGCGGCGGATATCAACCCCCGGTAGCCCTAGGTACAGGGCATTGCAGTAATCAAAGCGAGTGGTCACAAAGGCATGGACCAAGGTAGGAAGATCAGCCGGAGGAACCAGGTGTTTCACCCGGGCGATATTCCTAAGATGGTAAAAGGAGGATTTGACAATGGCCGACACCTGAGATTTTAGGGTCAGGCCGTCATCTATAATAATGCCCAGATTACCTACCTGGTCTGAGGTTGGGAGCTGGACACCATCAAGCCATATGCCCGATGAAGCCCCAGCCCTACAACCCGCCTCAAGGCGACCTGGGTTCACAGCCAATGCCTCAGTCTTATCCGGGTTTAACCTCAGCCCGCTGGCACTCATCCAGTCTTTGATTTCAGATAGACAGCTGTTAAGCATAGAGATCACATCTTCCTGTCCGGGATTAAAGGACAGATACAGCTGGGTATCAACTACGTAGCAGTGAAAACCCAGACTGTATCGCCTAATAATGTCTCCCAATGGCAGCATATAAACAGCGAACAACATGGGTGCTAAAATGGAGCCCTTCGGCACCCCACAGGACAGGGAGATGGCATCATAAGAATAAATTCCAGTGACAACCCTCTGCCTCTGACCCATGAGGAAGGATCGAAACCAATGCAGAACTGTACCAGACAGTCCACAATAAAGCCGCAGGCACTCCAAAAGCACACCATGGTCCGCAGTATCAAATGCTGCGTAGAGATCAAGAAGGACTAGAATAGTATGAGCCTTTTGATCTCTCGCAATCAGGAGATCATTTAAAACCTGGACAAGGGCGGTCTCAGTGCTATGTCTTTTCCTAAACCCCGATTGAAGAGTATCATAGACATTGTGATTTATAAGATGGTCATCCAGTTGTAGTGCAACCACCTTTTCAATAACCTTACTCACAAAGGGCAGGTTAGAGATAGGTCTGTAGTTAGCTAAGCAGTCTGGATTCAATGAAGGCTTTTTAAGGAGTGGTCGAATGACAGCCTCCTTTAGGGGATCAGGAAAAAACCCCAGCTCCAAAGATTTCCAGACAATTTCAGCAAGGATCGGGCAGATAGTATCTACGCAACCTAACAATAGTGACGTAGGGCCCGGATTCAAACTACAGCTGGTTGGTCTTACAGTCTGGACAGTCTTCACAATATCCATGAACTCTGGCTTACCAAAGTCAGACCAGGTAACATAGGTGTTTGTTTCCTCTTGCCGATCACTGCAAACCCTTAAAGAGGGAGCTGGGCTGATGCCCGACCTAATGCTGGCAATCTTATCTGTGAAGAACCGAGCAAGCTCATCACACTTTATTTGAGAAAAATCTCTTCCAGACTGTAGACAGAGTGGATTGCACAGTCTGTCGACAGTCTGAAAGAGTTGAGCTGGTCAGTTCCGCGCAGCAGCAATCTCCCTGGACAGGAATTCTGCCTTCTTACGGGTGATTGCTGATTGATAGATACCACAGTAGTCCATCAACCTAAGTCTGCCAGCATCTAGGCTGGATTTCCACCAAGCCCTCTCTAGCCTTCGCCCCACTCTCCTCAGTTCCTTCAAAGACTCATCAAACCATGGAGTCTTTGGGCGCTGAGTGAGTGGGCGAACACGTATAGGAGCAACTAAGTCCAGGGCCTCACCCACCGCCTTATTATAGGCAAGAACGAGGTCCCCTGGATCCATGCACTCACCTGAAATACCCGATAGGTCCAGTACCGCTAATAGACCCTCTGGGGTAACTCCCCTTAAAGGGCGATACTGGACCTTCTCTATAGAGGCAGGCCTATTAGGGGGGTGCTCGAAGCTGAATCTTATGGTATGATGATCCGTCCACGCATTCGGTTCTACCCCCAAATGCATAACCTCCAAATCCAGTAGAAACACTAGATCCAATGAGTGACTCCCTATATGGGTAGCAGATGTAACTCCCTGTGAAAGGCCCAACATAGTCATAAGTTGGAGGAGATTCTTTCCAAAATGCAAGAGTTCATCATCGACCCAGGCATTGAAGTTGCCCAGTATTAACCATCTGGGTGACTCCAATGCCATGTTGACGATGAAGTCTGCAGACTCCTTCAGGAATTCTCCACCATCACTGGGTGGACGGTAGATGAGGAGGATCCTGAACCCTGCATCTGCTCCCAAGATACATTCAAAGGATCGAGTGCCACCCACTGGCACATCCACAAGACTCAGCTCCGTTCTAAAAAAGATGGCTACTCCCCCGCCTCTACGATCCAGTCTCGGGCGGTGTATCACTGAGAACCCAGCTGGAGCAGCAGAGGCTAGTATAGGGCCTGCATTCTCATCAAGCCAGGTCTCGGTGATACATGCCAGGTCAGATGTTGCAACAAGATCTGCAATAATTGCAGTCTTGTTCCTAATGGACCTGGCATTACATAACACTGCCTGGGTTGGATGGGTTTTCAGGGAGGAACACAGTACCTGCCCACAATCTGCGGAGCCCTTGGGTATGGGAATTGGCAGGGAGGACCCCTCTCCTGACCCCATTTCGCCCCAAGGCATCTCCTAGTCCCAACTATCTGTATCTGTCCACTCCTTTCCATTCTCCCACTGTGGCCAGCCCATCCACCCCTCGAATGCCTTCTGACTATCCCCAATGCACGACACTTACTAAAGACATCGCCAGATAAACAGGGACAGTGAAAAGGACGGAGGCTCCAGAGTGGGAGAATAGCGCCTGACCGCCGTAAAGCCCTCCCAACACATCTTAAAACAATCAATAAATAACCAAACAAATGAACTAATCAAATTTACTATCTCACCTTCAAACCCAACCCCATAAATGAATAACCCTCACACAAACAAATAATATTATACTAAAAACAAACAACAAAACTATAAAGACAAGTGATAAACAAGCAAATTAATAAAAAATATAATACTACAGCAGGTTAAGGGAGATACAGTTATCACATCCCATTTGTTCTCTCACCACTACAAGGAGAACAAAATCCCCTCAGGAGCTCATACCCCATGAACAGGATAGCAACTATAACTTCATACACTCTCTACCGCTACCCCCAACCCCAATATCTACAAAATAAAATAAAATAACTAAAAATCACTGAATTTAAAATTATTAAACCCAACATCAGAGTCCGAGTCAAAGTGAGTCTACATAGTACAAGTCACGGAGAGGTGGATAATAAATCTTCAGAACTGTAAATAAAACCAATAAGTGCAAAATATTGTTTCCAGGCATAAACTCTCACTAAAGTGTGAGAGTAAGTGCAAAGCAGCCGAAGTCTTCAAATCCTCAGACACTCTCACTACCCAGAGAAAAAAGGCACATTCGGGAGTCAAAGCATAGAATAATAAATCTTAAGGCAGCCAATGTCTTCAAATCTTCAGATCCCTAGGCCCTCTCACAACCTGGGAGATCCCTGTTCGTGAGGTGTCAAAATCCCCATTTATGAGATGAGGACCAGATGGCCCTATCTCGCGAACAGGGAGTCCTCGTTCATGAGCTGTCAGAATCTCCGTTCGCGAGCCGTTCACCATTCGTGAGGTATCAAAATCCCCGTTCGTGAGATAAAGACCAGATGGCCCTTTCTCACGACTATGAATTGCCTCGTGAACGGGGATTTTGTTACCTTCATGAACAAGGATTTGGCTCACGAATGGGGATTTTGACAGCTTACGAACAAGGATTTTTAAAATTTTGCCAGTTCACTGTTAAGAAATGGTAAGGACATTTGGCTTGAAATTGGTAGGGTGCAAAGGGGGTGTCCCACAGATGTGACATATGCTGGTTTGGTGTAGAAAATTGCAATGGTTACATAGTTATAACATTCCAAAGTTCAGAAATTTCCCATAGGATAACACTGTGGTGCCCATGACACCTTTCGGTGCTCGTATCTTGAAAACGAAGCACAATATAGAATTTTTGCTACCTGCAGCTTAGATCACAAGCTGCTGAAACAAGTTTGGAAATCAAAGATTACACCAGCAGTGGAGTTTTTGTTTCCTATTTGCTACGGTTACGGAGATATTTGCAAAAAAACATGTTCCAAGGGTGCCTTTTCAGTGCTTTTCGGTGCCTGTATCTCGTAAACGATGCGAGACACAGATTTCGTCGATTTATCTTGCATGGAGATCTCTCTGTCATGATTACAGTGACACTTGAATTTTTTCATAGCTGCTACGGTTGCTGAGATATTGGCAAATTAGTGTTACAGGTGTTCCTTGCCCCATAGGGCTGCTGTATGGCTCTGTAGTTATGTGTAAGTGGGAGCGCACAGCCCAGAGGGTCCATGCTCCCACAGACTCATTTCATTATGCACAAATGGGCAGTTTGGTGGGAGCGCGGGGCCCAAAGAGCCCTGCGCTCCCACCAACACATACCATTTATTAGTTATATTACACTTTTTCAAAAAGTAAGGAAATTCATTACAAAAACTTCATTAATGCATCAGTTAAGTTAAAGCAACAAAAGTTGGGAAATGAGATATTGAGTTGAGGCCCTAACCCCCCACCCTCCACAGACCGATAGGCGCGGGGTGTGCCGCCAAGTCGTTAGGCCTAACTCTCACCCCATTCTCCCTTACTGTAGCATGTCATCCTGTTTACACATGGAATGAAGTGAGAGTTGGGCCTTACGACCGTATGACACACCCCAGCGTCTGTCGGTCTGTGGAGGATGGGTGGTGCGGGGAGTTAGGGGCTCAACCCTAACATATCATTTTCCCACATTTGTCACTTTAACCCTAACTGATGCATTAACAAAGTTGTTTTGCAATGAATATATATACTGTAGATATATATACAATGTGTGTGTATATATATATATATATAAAGCTGGGGTTCAAGAAGTGCATTTTGTAGAGATACCTGATCTCTGCAAACAGCAAACATGACACTTATATGCATTGTTTGGGTCTTGGCCACAACATTGTACAATGCACCTTGTGTCAGGCAACAGTATGTACCCATTGGCCCTCGAGTAGCACTAGCTGCGGGTGCTGCCGGGCAAACCAGCTGAAATGCATATGCCATCTGTAGCCGAGGGGTTAGCAGTTCAGTTACAGGCCCAGAGGCAGAGTAGACTGCCTAGAATGTTTTGGTCTTGGACATTTTCTTGATGGTGAAGGAGGAGTTAGCACTGGATGTATTGAATCCATGTAAAGACAAAGGGTTTAAAGATTTCCGTCTGTTTCTTCCCGCCTTTGAAGGTGAGTTTTCATCTCATCGGCAGAAACACAAGAAGAATTGATGCTGTTCATGGGATCGCTGTTGGTTGAGGGACCATTCACATGTCCTGTTGCAGAAAAATTCACATTGTCAGTTGCCCTTGAGGGAGATATGCTGCCCATGGAGCTTATCAGTCTGGCCTTGGAGTTTCCACTGGTAAAGCTGACTGTGTCAACACTGGTCGATATGATGGTTGACCCTGTCCAGGATGAGTCTGTCAAGGGGAAAGATTCTTGTCTGTGTCTCACTGCTCCCTATCCAGTTTTGCCAGCCACAAATCAGCGGCTGATTCAGGTAGAGCTTTCAGCAACACAGCTAGTTGTGGGCAGTCTGACCAAGAACTCAAGGCCTGAGTCTGGGCTTCCTCATCTCTGTTGGTTGTGGTTACCACTCTGGAGAGGGTCATCCACATCCCATGTCAGTGGTCTATGCTCTTCTGTCTTGACTCAGAATTAGATTCATTGTCCATCCTATTAACTGTGCATATTATGAGTCCTCTTTCATTGCCCTCATGCAACATATGTTCTTGGCTGTGGACACTCTTTTGGAGGAGGTCCATAAAAAGGAGTCATATTCACTGATGGAAATTCTTGAGAAAGATTCCTCACTGAGGGTAGCCTTACATATCTCCCTTGCTGGTCAGGACCCAACACATAGTACCTGGCAGCATTCAACCTCCTACGAGATCTCACCCCATCCTGTTGGTCACAGGTATGTGGTCCATCTGTACAGATCATCCAGATTTGTAGAAGATCGTCAACAGAGGGGCTAGTGGCATACATGGTGTTCTGCAAGGCAAAGGTGCAGGAAGACTCTAAAAATCTACCAAACAAAGCGTTCAAAAAGCACCAGTAGTAGGTGGCCCTGGATGCAGCCAACATGTCAGCCTAAGTTGTAGCTGTAGTGGTGTCCATTCGCCAACATGCATGGTTGCGGGTTTTGCCAATTGTGCAGGAAATCCAGCAAACTGTGGTAGATACAGGCATGGATCTCTTTTGGTCACCACCTTGCACACACTGAGAAGTTCCATGTGACCCTGGATGTACTGACATTGGCCACTAAGCACTGGCCACTTGCAGAGGCTCCTTTCTTGAACCCTATTTGGACATGCAAGGTCAGCAGCATAATCAGCAGTAATAGTAGCTGAGTGAACACTACACACATTAGACTTCGCAGGGCTCTGCTCTTTTACCAGCAGCATACAATGGAGTTTTGTGGTGAGGCTTGCTTGCTGTTTGTCACAGATGCTGAAGTTGCACGGGGCAGACCACTAGCCAAGTAGTTGATTGCCTGTTAGAAAATGGTCATTTAAAATCCTCACTTCTGATTGGCCAGTTCCCTACTCAGAGCCCTGGTCTATCAGACAGTAGACCCCAGTAGATAACAAGTACCAGCCCTTTCACCCACTTACAAATGCTTGTGCCCAGCCTGCTTTCTCATTGGCTGAAAACACCCGATTGAATATCAAATTCTCACAATTTTTTCTCTCTCGCTAAGCGAGAGCTACGGGTCAGCCCCTCCAACACTCCTTAGTTCAGTGGCAGCTGCCTGGTAATAAAAAAAGAAATAGAAAGAACACACTCCAGTTCTTATTTTGTGGTTGGGAAGAGCAAGAGAATAGCTATTTCTCACAGCCGTGATTGTTTACAACGGCATCACTCTCCCGACCATGCTCTTACACCTCCTGTCTCCAAATGCAAGCGCCTGTTTGTTTACAGTAAACTGCTCCACAGTTGGTGTCACTGACGCATTGGAGCCGCACTGCTCTGCTGTGTCTCCATGATATATAGCAAGCAAGCAAATCTTTATTTATTTATTTTTTTTTAACTGTATTTTTTGCTCCTCCTTGATCCCCACCGAACTCTCTCTTGGCATCCTCCCAGGTCCTCAGTCTCTACCTCCCTTTGTGACCTGACCTGCTCCACCCTGGCCCGGCACATCCCTTGGGTCTTATCCCTCCAGAGAGGGTCCGCCCCCATCCAGGGCACTCTTCCTATATAGTACTGAGCTCCAGACCGGGGAGGGGAGGAGATAGCAGAGGGCCGAGCCGTACTATGGGAGTATGGACCATGGGTGGGAGGTGCCTTCATCTATCAGTGGGAGGTGGGGTATTTGTATTTTTTAACCCCTGTGGAGCCCAACCGGCAAGGCAACATACTGCCATGGCTTAACCCCCAGGCATACGCCAAGTCGTTACATTCGGCTACCTCTAGCCGCCGCCAGAGGTCACTCCCTGAGCAAACGTTCCCCCAAGCCCTTCCCGGGAAGAGAGAGCAGTCCTCTGGACACTCAATCTCTTCCCTTCCCTGCCGACCCCAACAACCCTGGCTCGCTTCTGAACCCGGGTAGTCAGCGTAGCGTAAGGTGTGGCATCCAGTGCCTCAACCCTCAGCGCCACTGGGCCGGCGCACAAATCTTTATTTATATAACGCATTTCTAAAACCAAGGCGCTTTACAGGTAAAATGCAATAAAACATATAAATATACAGATATGTAAATTAATTAAAATCATCTGGGAAGGCCATATTGAATAAATACGTCTTAAAATCCAATTTAAACCTCTCGACGGTCAGGCATTCTCTCGACCAACAAGGCAGAGAATTCCACAGGGTAGGGGCCACAAAAGAAAAAGCACGGGTGCCAGATGTCTTTAAGCGAACCCTGGTTATCTCTAACAGTCCCTCGTCAGCAGAACAGAGAGGGCGGAGAGGGCAGTAGGGAGTCAAGAGATCTTGCAGGTAGCTGGGTCCCTGTTTGTGTAGGGCTTTAAAGGTCAGTAAACAAACCTTAAAAGTGATCTGCCACTGAACAGGCAGTCAGTGCAGTCTGCACAGCACAGGTGTAATATGGTTGGTTCTAGATGTTCCCATCAATAGTCTGGACCCCGCGTTCTGCACTAGCTGCACGCGGCAGATATCAACCCCAGGAAGCCCTAGGTAGAGGGCATTGCAGTAGTCAAGGCAAGTGGTGACAAAGGCATGGACCAATGTTGGTAGGTCATCCGGTGGAACCAGGTGTTTCACCCAGGTGATATTCCTCAGATGGTAAAAAGAGGATTTGACAACTGCCGACACCTGAGATTTTAGGGTCAAGCCATCGTCAAAAATAACACCCAAGTTACGCACCTGGTCTGAGGTAGTGAGCTGGATGCCATCAAGTCATAGCCCGACGTCTGCTCATCCCCCAAACCCTCCCCCGGATGACCCGGGTCCACAACCAACACTTCGGTCTTGTCCGGATTCAGTTTTAGCCAGCTGGTGCTCATCCAGTTCTTGATCTCAGTGAGACAGTTGTTAAACACAAAGACTGCATCCCCCTGTCTGGGTAGAAAGGACAGATACAGTTGAGTATCATCTGCATAGCAGTGAAAACTCAAACCGTATCACCTAATGATATCTCCTAGTGGCAGCATATACACTGCGAACAGCATGGGTGCTAAAATGGAGCCCTGTGGCACCCCACAGGACAGGGAAGGGTGTCAGAGGAATAAATTCACCGCACAGAATAGGGGAAGGGCATCAGAGGAATAAATTCTGGTGACCACCCTCTGAAACCTGATCACGAGGAAGGATCGAAACCACTCAAGGACTGTCCTTGACAGTCCACAGAGAAGCTGCAGGCACTCCAATAACACACCATGGTCCACAGTGTCAAATGCTGCAGAGAGTCAAGAAGGACCAAGATGGTACGACACTTTCGATCTCTCGCTATTAGGAGATCGTTCAGTACCCAGACAAGTGCAGTCTCGGTGCTATGTCTCTTCCTAAATCCAGACTGGAGAGCATCATAGACATTGTGGGTCACAAGGTGATCATCCAGTTGCAATGCAACCGCCTTCTCAGTAACCTTCCTAACAAAAGGAAGGTTAGAGACAGACCTGTAATTAGCTGGGCAGTCTGAATCCAAGGAAGGTTTTTTTATGAGTGGTCGTCTGAGCACCTCCTTAAAGGGACCAGGAAAGACACCCCTTTCCAAGGAACTCCAGACAATTTTAGCTAGGATTGGGCAGATAGCATCTACACATCCCACTAATAGGGGTACAGGGCCCAGATATAGGGCAAATGTAAGAATAGCTTTTTCCTGACTGCCGTGTTCATTAACAATGGAACCACTCTTCTGACTGCGATCTCATGCCTCCCTCCTCCAAAAGCAAGCGCTCTGTTTACAGTAAACTGCTCCACAGCTGTCTTGCTGGCACAGTGGAGCCTCATCGTTCCGCTCCATCTCCGTGATATATTGGGCAAATGTTACAAAAGGCCGAGAAATTTATCTTTTTTTTCAGTCACACTTTCCTTTTTCCATGGCAACTCCGTGGTGCCACCGCCCACCTGCAACCTTTCATTGCTGAAACCCGGAAGCTACAATACTGCAGGGCAAAAACCTTGAATGAATGAATGAATGAATAAATAAGTAAATATAAAAGAATGCATTTTGACAGTTTTAACTGTGTGTGTGTGTGTGTGTGTGTGTGTGTAAGAGACCATGGCAACCACCTCTAAAGTCAATCATTCTAAGGTAGGCTGAGGAACTATTTTACTAAAAAAATTTATTTCAACTAATTTTTCATAAACATTTTTTATCAAATGTATTTTTTTTACAGTGTCCATTTTCTAAGCATAATAATACCCTCAAGGGTGGGCTGTATTGTGCTATACCAGACCTTCCAGGGCTGTAAGGCCCTCTGCCTGCAGCGTGGGGCCTCATTATGCCCCTGGGTGGTCTGGTATAGCACAATACTGTTGTACCGCCCACCCTGTCGGGTATTACTGCTCACAAGGATAACCGCTTGCATCACTCTGTGTTGTAGGTTGACTGGCAAGGAGCCACTCACAGGGTTTGAAGGTTCATTCCACCAGACATACTGCTGCCTCTGTTGCTGCTGCCAAATACATGCCATTTCTGAAAAATATAGGGTTGCTTCTGGGCCAAATGCACACAAACTTGTTATCACATTGACTTGCTCAGTGATTGTGATGTTGCTTTGGGGTCCTCAGTTCGCCAGTCTTCTTTCTCCTAGTTTGGAGTGCGTGCCTTGCCCCCTCCTCTTAAGAACTGCTGGGAGTCTTCCTAAGTGTGAATAGTGAACTAAATATAGGTAGTTATACAGATTACCAGACTGCAGCCATAGTTCTTCTACTTGTATTCCGTTTACAAACACATGACCCACCTGACATCCCCTAGCAAGGCTTGCTTTGAATTCCTTTTCCAGCGTGCAGATCGTCGTGCAGAAGGGCAGAGCCCGAGGACCACATGGTTGTAGTGGTAGGAGGGATTGAACTTGTTCGTGGGACTGAGCATGCTTAGTGGAAGACTGCCTAAATGTGGATATGAACCAGATACTAGTAGTAAAGCTACAGTTGCAAGTAAAAACCTCTGTTTCCTTAACATCCTCTATTATCTTGAATTATTCAGTGTTGCTTTTGCACTCTTATGGATTTAATTATTTTATTTTTTATTAGAGAGCTCCCTGCTGGGCTATGTTCTTCTTTGTGATTCCTAAAAGCAACCCCCGGCTGCTTTCTTCACCTGTCCATCAAACCAAATTGGCTTTCTATGGTTATTTGCTTTAATAATGTACCTGACTCACTCCAGGGAAGCATCCCATATTACACATTTTATTGCTGTCTATTATTTTCCCCAAACCTTTATTTCAACTATGTCATTTAATTAATCAGTTTAATTTCTCCAATTCTATTAAAGTCTGTTTTTCTAAAGCTAGGAACCATGGTAACCATGTAGTGGAATAAAGTCATTGAGTCTCTAGCACTGTACTAAATCATATATAATTATGGTCAGTCTGCCCAATAGGATCTGCAACCTTAATTGCATTGATTTTGACCTTATTGGACATAATAAGAACTAAATCTCCATTGTAATGATGAGGTAATTAGTGACCCTACTTTATTATGTTCAATGTTTATTTTGGGGACCTTTCCAAGTAGCACGCTAATTCTCCAGTGGCTGTATACACTGTGTATGGAAACAGTGTCCCAAATTCCCAGAATCACCCTAAATTTTACATAAATATCCTTCTCTCCTGAGGAAGTTCTGAATTATCTTTTTTTTCTTTTTTTTTAACATCTCTTTTTATCGACTCTGGAACACTGGAACTCTCTCAGGCTCCCAACTTGTCCCCCGCTCTACCTCCCACTGTGACCCCCACCTACCTCAGAGATGCTACGTTCTCCCGCAGAGCCCAAATCCTCACCAGGAGATTGAAGGGGGAGGAGGTAGAGGTCCAGTGTTGGGCATGTGGCGGGTGGACACTGTGGGGCCATCACCTATCCGGGCTGGAGGGGCTTTTTCCCCCTTGTAGTTGTTTCTCTGAGCTCCCCCCCCCGAAAGTGGTGTGCAATGATGCCATGGTGCACGGCAGCCCTGCCAGGGCCGCCATGCTCGCCCGCAAATCCAGTCCGCATCCTGCAGCTCCCCCAATCTCCAACGGGGATCGCTGGGACACCGAACAGCCCCAATACCCTCCCCCAGGAGAGGAGAGCAGTCCATCGGATGCTCAATCCTCTCCCTACCCTGCCGACCCCTGGTGCCTGAGTTCACTCCCGAGCCCAGGTGGCCAGTGTGGCGCGAGGTGTGGCATCCAGCACCTCAACCCTCAGCGCTACCAGGCCGGCACGTTCTGAGTTATCTTAATAAACTAAACCTACATCCTAATACTGGCATCAATGGCCTTGATTTTGGGCTCTTAAAAAAATAGCTTGTGAAGGTATTGTATTCCCACGCACTATATTGATAAACCACTTACTTTGTTTTGGTACCTATCCCATTGCATGGAAATGGGCGATCATACGCCTGATGCACAAGTCTGATCCAAAATCAGTTATCTCAAATTACAGATTCATTTTCTTATTGACTCCCTTGTCAAAGACCTGTGAACAAATTTTAATGGACTAGACTGTCGACTTCCTGACTAAGAATAATGTGCTGACCCACGTTCAGCCTGGTTTTAGGTCATTACATAACACTGAGACTGCCTGGTTGAGATTCACAAACTGTGTTCATCAGGCGATACACTGAGGCAACTTAGTTACCTCTACGTTCGTGGACCTCACAAAGGCATTTGATCTAGTGGATCATGACCTTTTTTTACTGTCCGTCTCCCAGTACCATTTCTCCAGAGAAGTCATTAATTGGTTTGGGGGCTATCTTGCCGGCTGAGAACATAGAACCCCTATTGGTAATCCGTATTCTAGTTTCTCTAAAGTTCATTGTTTTGTTCTGCAAGGTTCTGATTTGGGACTCCTTCTCTTCTCCCTTTTTAAGGCAATCTTCTGTCTGCCTGGCCCTCTTCAGAAATGCTTCTTTATGCAGATGATGCAGTCGTTTTTAGAAGAAACTAGATTTAGTGGCCCTTAATGTCATTCTGTAAAAAGAATCTGACAACCTTATTTTGTTTTTATTTTATTTAAGTCTTTGATTACCGGGTAAGTGCACTGATCCAAGGGACTGTTTTCAGGCACGACCCAGGCCCACAAAGTGGCACAACAAAATATACAATATACATACAGGTGCAATCAACGTGCAGGCAAAAAATAGTTGAATACAGTATAGTTTACAAAATGTGTCGGAAAAATCAACCGAGAACAAGAGTATATTACAAATTTACACTGGGGAACAGGGTAGGAAGAATACGAGACAACAGGGGGAAAAACAGTGCAAATAGCAAATACAAATGAACGTGGCATGTTGATTCCAGAAACAGTAGGAAAGATTGGATTATTGTTCAAGGAGCAGGGAATGAAGTGCTTTTGCGGTAGTATAGTTATAAAGGGGAAAAAAAATAAAAAGGAAGAGAGGGCAGGGTTATTGGGAAGAAGGGAATATCAGGTTGAAAAAAGGTTAACCTGGCTGGCACAGGCCTCTCTCAGTAACCAGGTTTTGAGTCAGAGTTTGAAGGTGCAGTGGGTGTCAGCAGATCGAAGCGACACAGGGAGGCTGTTCCATAGGGAGGGAGCTGTAACTGATAGTGCTTTGCCTCCCATAGCAGTGGAAATTATAGGTATCTCTAAAGGGGGCACCAAGGACACACGTAGGCACCTGGGAGCTGTTCTGGTTTTTAGGAGGGACATGTACAGGGATGCGCTGCTGCCTCTTAGGGCTTTATCAACAATGCAGCCCAGTGCATAATCATGATGGCCAGAGAGTGGGGGCCGGCCAAGAGCCTGCTACAGGTTCCAGTGGTGAGTGGAGTAGGGTGCCAGTAGTGCAAATCGACATATATTTTGTTATAGACAGAGGTTAGGCATGAGCTAAGGGCAGAGGACATACGGGTGTAAATGACAGCGTACTAATCTAGGATAGGGGTCAGGTTACCTTGGGCTATTGCTAGGTGGGCCACTCTGGTCAGGAGCTGTTTCAGCCATTATGCGGCCCGAGCTTTTGGTTAACCTGTCGCACAACAGAGTTCACATGTTCCATGAAAGAGAGGGAGGGGTCAAGGGTTGTGCCCAGGTATTTGAAAGTGGGTGATTGTCTACTAAGGGTCCATCTGGTGTGAGCACTGAGAGAGCGGAGAAGGACTTGGCTCTGTTGGCAAGGTGAATTGTTTGGAGATGGCAGGGGAGATCAGCTTAAGCATCGAAGGGAAGAGGCCATTGCTGCCAGGGCTGCCCCAACTGGGGAGACTTTTAAGGAGCTTAGTGGTTTCCTTGATTGAGAGGATCCTAAAGTAGAAGGGGGGGGGAGTGCTGATCAGTGGGACCAGAAACAGGACCAGCAGGAGGCTGTGGGGGAAACTTGCTTAGGTGAGCTTCGAGATACATAAACTTTAAGTTGAATACTTTGGCGATTTCTACGGGATCATTTAGGGTGTCAGTGGGTGAGCCAAGATGAGTTTTAGAATTATGGGTACGGGGGTTGAGTAGGGAACCAATAGTGGTCCAGAAGCAGTGCAGGTCCCCAAGGCTATCCCTCTGCTGATTCCAGAGGAAAATGGCCCTTCTGGACCCTGGCGGTTTGTTTGCACTGATTTCTTAAGTGCCTGAATTCATTCCAGAGGGCAGGGGAAGGGGCATTTTTGTAGGCGGTCCATGATTTGTCCCTCTACTTCATCAAGGCTAAGAGTTCCTTGGAGACCCAGTGGGTGCAGTCCCCTCGTACTCTCTGGGTGGTGAGAGGGAAATTGCGGTCTTGTATCCGAAGGAGGGCACTAGTGAAAAAGTCCACGGCCTCAAATACATCATCAAGGGTGTACAGAGCTGCCCAGTTAACTGCCCTTATATCCTCAAGGAGGGAGGAGGCATCAGGACAAGTAAAATTTCAGAAGGAGATTTGTTTTTTGGGGGGGGGGGGGCATTTGTACTTGGTGGCCCGGGTGATATATGTGGGGGAGTGATCATTGATTGAGTCGAACAGGATTCCTGATTGGATCACCTTATCCTCTTTGTTTGTGATCACCCAGTCTAGAAGAGTGTTGTGCCTGGTGGGGACAGAGATAACCTGGACTAGATTGTGTTGTTTTAGCAGGTTAGACTAGTCTGTACCAAGGGAACTCAACCAATTAAGGTTAAAATTCCAAAGAAGGATTGTGTCCCTGGGAGGGGAGAGATTGCCTAGGCCTACCAGATGATTGACAAGACCAGGAATGCCCACTGATGGAGGGTTGTAGCAGCAACCACATGCACCTTTTTTACAGAGCCCAGGATCAGTTTGGCTATGAGCCATTCACTGGGGGATGTACGGTTGGAGTAGTGTACAGAGAAGGCAGATAAGGGTTCAATGTTAGAAAGTGCCACACCCCCACCTTTCTGTTTGCCTGGTCTGTCCTGGCATACCAATGAATACCCCGGGAGGTGGTAGGTACTATTAGGGATATGAGGTTTTAACCATGTTTCTGAAAGACCGAGGACATGGGGCTTATGGAGTGCTACCCAGGCCTTTAGGTCAGGAAATTTAGATGGGAAGCTACATAGGTTAATATGGGCACTTTTCAGACTAATGGGGTTGTGCCATTTGTTGTTAGAGGGGGCGTAGGTAAGTTAGTGGGACCCGGGTTGCTTTCTTTGTCCCCTGCTAGCAGCAGCAGAGAACAGGCCAGGTTGTAGGGGCAGAGTAGTGAGGAGGGGGCAAGTGCAAGGCAGAACAGGAAAAAAACGAGTTTGAGACACTCAAGGTTTGATAGGCACACATAGAATAGGGAGCCCATTAGAGTAAGTTCCCATCTGTTTACAGTGAGGGGGGGACAGGTCTCAGGACAGAAGTGCAAGAGAGTAGGCATTCTTGGTCAGGGGCAAGTGCAGAGGCACTGAAATCAGTAATGAGTAGAAAGCATAGTAGGAAGGCTGCCATCAGAGGGAGCACAGCTAGGTTAATGTTTTGTGATATAGGAATAAGGGAGAAGGAAAGTGGTATAGAGAGGACTGGGAAAGAAGAGGGGGAGTAGGAGGGTCAGGAGCATAATTCCACGGGGGACGAAAGAGGGCAAGAGGGGGTTAGCTCAGTAGCCGGGGGCATTCTGGCAGCCACCAGGTACTGGGGGGGGGGTCTGGGAATGAAATGAGGTGTGGCGTAGAGGTTAGAGTCCCTGACTACAGTGTGAAGGGTCAGAGGTTTGAATCCCGGTCATGGACTCTAGGAAGAGGCAGATAAAGTTCACTAGGGATATGGTTAAAATGTAGGGTATCATAGAGAAGGGCTCAGGAATAGCAAGGAAGGAGTTAAATTATGGTAAATTTTGCGTATGCTAAATTAAATTACAGTATGCTTAAAATGAGGTGTGGTTAAGATGAGGTATAAGAAGCGGAAAAAGTTGGGCAAAAGTGTGGCTGATGGGATGTCTGAGAGGTTAGAGTCTCTGACTACAGTGTGATGGATCAAGGATTTGAATCCCAGTGATGGACTCGAGGAGGAGGTAGATAAAGTTCACTAGGGATATGGTTGAAAGGTACGGCATCATAGAGAAGGGCTCAGGAATAGTAAGAAAGAAGTTAAATTATGCTAAGGATACTAGGTGATTAGGGGGTCGGTAGTGGCTCCTAGGGATCATGCAGTATATTGAACAATACAGAAACTAGGGAGATTGGGTCAGGTGGGAACAGGGCATGTGACATGTCACGTGACCTAGGTTACCTATAAAGGTAGAGGGGAGGGGCAGTCACCACATAAGCGACGATGGGCTCATACAGTTCACAAGTGTTAGCCTACAACAGTGGTTCTTGACCCACGGGATGGTCCTAAATACCAGAAAAACAAGGCTGTGACCTTTGCAAAGACTGAGATGCTTAGTAATGGTAAATTTTCCTTAAAGGCTTTAAATGGTGAACCCCTTGAGTTGGTAAATGACTTTTAAGTACTTGGGAGATATCCTGGACAGCACCCTTAATTATGGCATCTGTGTTGACCACATAGTAAGAACAATACATCAATGTCTTGGTTCACTATTCCATGTTCGAGGTGGACTTCTGCCTGAAGTATGTGTTCTTTTGGCAAATATCCTACTTTTCTCCATTCTTGATTATGGTACTTTATGCTATTCTCCTGCTGGGAGTGGGGAGCTGTCCAGGATAAGAGGTTTTTTGTCTTTTTTTATAATTTCGTCTTCTGATTCCTCACTAGCCTTCCTTTGCACACTCATCATTGTTTGTCATTTGATTCTACTCGAGTACTTTCTTTTGATGATTGTGCAAAACTTAGAACATCCACATTTTTTCATAAAATTTGCACTTGGGAAAGTTACCTCATCTATCTTAGAACTATTTCTCATAAAAATTGTCATACCAGATAACAAGACCCTTTATAATTTTTAATCCACTGAGAAAAATGGCACTTGGTCAGTGGGCTCTTGATTTTGCTGGTGGCCAGATCTATAATAATCTGAATTCTGTAAACATGTTTAAATCAATGTTTCAGTTTAAGAAACAGTTAATCGTCATTACATATGGACCAATCTCACTGTAATTGTCTGTAAATGTTCTTTGTTTCTGTGTAATTTCATTTTTTTATTGTTTGCTGCACACTTTTTAAAACAGGCAGTTTGCTCAATGTGCCCTTCTAGGATAAACAATAAAAATGAAATTAAGACATTTTCTATTCTCTCTCCCACCCATTGGTTCTAGAAACAATCCTATGTAGCCACAACAAAGATCTGAGTTCTGAAGCTTCGGGACTCCAGTACTTCCCAGTCTGTCATCTGGAAAATTAAAACCTACCCTGAGAATAAGACTGTGTTGTTGTACTGCATTTCTAATTTCATTCACTATTACATCATTCATCTCTGCTGATGGACTTGATGGCCTATGTATCACTCCAAACCTAAGATTTGTACCTCCTCCTTCGAACAGGAGGATCTTCAGTAACTTTACACCCCCTCTTCCTCATCTATAGCTATCAACTCTAAAAGTTCTAATGACTCATCATATTTATTGCTACCTATTCCCTTGGTCTACATATTATCCTTCCTAAAAAAGCATAACTTGGGACCTGAATACCCGAAGTGTTATTTTGGTTTGCTCATGATTCCGTAACTGACAATATATCGAAATGTTCATCTGCCATAATTGCCAGCTGCTCATCCATTTAATTTCCTAAACTCCATATATTCATATATATATTACTTTCCACGTGTTCTTCTTTAACCCTCTTGACTGCTTACCATGCGTGTTTGATGTTTCATTTTCCTGTTTACTGCTCCCCATATTTATCTCAAACTCTTTATTATGTAATACATGTGGACTTTGATGGCAGATAAGGACTGCTTGGCCCACCCAGTCTGCCCATTTCCCTACCTATTGGATAAGCTGCAGATCCTAGTTAACCAACAGCCTACTTCCTCCTGTCCCACTAGAATTGCCTTATGTCTGTCCCATGCACTCTTGAATTCTCCCACTGTTTTTGACCCCAATCCCTCCTCAGGAAGGCCGTTCCATGCATCCACCACCCTCTCCATGAAAAAAATACTTCCTCATGTTGCCCCTGAGCCATCCCTCCTCTATCTTCAAATTGTGTCCCTTGTTCTTGAGCATCTCTTTTTCTGAAAGATGCTACCTTCTTGGACTTTGATGATTCCCTTGAGGTACTTGAAAGTTTCTATTATGTCCCCACCTCTCCCTCCTTTCCTCAAGGGTATACATATTAAGCTCCTTTAGACTCTCTTCATATGGCTTCTGGTGCAGACCCTGCACCATTATAGTTGCGCTCCTCTGGACTGCCTACATCCTGTCTGTATCCTTGCGGATATGGGATCTCCAGAACTGAACACAGTACTCCAGATGGGGTCTCACCAACTGTCTGCACAGACTGATAACTTCCTGTTTTCTACTGGTGATGCCTCTCCCTATGTATCCCAGAATCTCCCAGCCCTCCTTACTGGTTTCTCACATTGCATGCTTACCTTTAGGTCATCTGATATGACTATCCCCATGTCCCTTTCCATTTTTGTTGTTGTTAGTACCCCCCCCCCGCCCGATTGTGTACTCTTCCCCTGGGTTTTTGTTTCCCAGGTGCATCACTTTGCAGTTCTTTGCATTGAATCTAAGCTGCCATACTTTTGACCATTCCTCCAACCTTGCCAAGTCCCTTCTGATCCTTTCCACCCCTTGTGTATCAACCCTGTTACAGTTCCTTGTGTCATCTGTAAAGAGGCATACGTTTCCTTCCAGTCCTTCTGCAGTGTCACTTATAAAGACATTAAAGAGGACCGGTACCAGTACTGAACCCTGCGGTACCCCTCTAGTAACCCCCCCCCTTCTTCAGAGTGGACTCCATTTACTATTACCCTCTGTGTCCTGTTGTCCAGTCAGTTTTTTTGCCCAGGCTACCACCCTGGGACCCACTCCCAGGCTGGCTAACTTGTTTATTAATCTTTGTTTGGGACTGTGTCAAATGCCTTGCTGAAGTCTAGGTAGGCCATGTCCAGAGCCCCTCCCTGGTCTACTACTTTGGTCATCCAGTCAAAGAAATCTATTAGATTCATCTGACATGACCTTCTCGCTCTGAATCCATGCTGCCTTGGGGTCTGTGCCCCGCTGGCCTCTAGGTACTCAACAATTCTTTCTTTCAGAAGTGATTTGATCATTTTCCCTACCACTGTGGTCAAACTAACAGGTCTGTAATTTCCTGCCTCTGCCTTGCTCCCATTTTTGTGAAAGGGAATCACATCTGCCTTCCTCCAGCCCTCAGATACCACACCATCCTCCCATGATTTTTTAAAAAGGGTAGTCAGTGGTGTCACTAGTTCTTCCCTTAGTTCTTTTAGAATTCTAGAATGAATCCTGTCTGGCCCCATTGCTTTGTCCACCTTCAGTTGTAGGAGTTCTTTCAGGACCCTTTCTTCTGTGAATGGACTGGTATCGACCCCCCTATCCAGAGTGCTTCTATTGTTTGGTTTAGGTACCTCCCCCTCTTCTTCTTTTGTGAATATTGAGCAGAAATATTCGTTGAGTATCCTGCTTTTTCACTGTCACCCTCTGCCCCCCTTCCCTTTATTAAGCCTCGCCATCTCTCCCTTGGGCTTTCTTCACTCCCTAATGTACCTATAAAAGGTTTTATCCCCCTTCTTAACTGAGTTGGCTATCTTTTCCTCAGTTTGGGCCTTTGCTATTCTGACTGCCTTCCCCGCTTCCTTCTGCTTTAACTGGTACAGTTCTCTGTCGTGCTCCTTCTTTGTTTCCTTATACTTCCTGAATGCTGTCTTTTTTTCCTAACCTTCCCCAACACCTCTTTTGAGAACCATAGTGTTTATTTCCTTCATTTTGTTTTATTTGCTTCACACAAAGGCTTGTTGCCTGTGTGATAGCAGTTTTGATTTTTCTTCATTGTTCCTCCACCCCTCCCTCTTTCCTGTTTGCTAGTACTTTTCTGAGGCACTCTCCCATTTTGCCAAAGTCAGCCCTCCTAAATTCCAGTACCCTTGCTTTTGTATGGCTTGACTCTACGGTTGTGTTTATCGTGAACTACACGGTTTGGTGGTCACTTGTTTCTAGATGGCTACTCACTTCTACATCTGAAATTCTGTCTCCGTCCCCGTTTGAGAGTACAAGGTCTAAGATTGCACCCTCCCGAGTGGGTTCCAACACTAGCTGTCTGAGGCATGCCCCCTGTAGGGCATCGAGAATGACCCTGCTTTTGGATGTGGCTGCAGCAAAAGTGCTCCAGTTAACATCTGGCATCTTCAGGTCCCCCATCAACAATATCTCCCCTTTTTCTACCATTCTAAGGATGCCTTCTATCATTTCCTTGTCCATTTCCTCTCCTTGAGATGGGGGTCTGTATACAACCCCCATGCAGATTGTGGTGCCTTTTCCTGTCTCCAGGGTGACCCAGAGTGCTTCCTCTCCCTGTTTAACCTTTAGTTCCATTGCTTACGCAGTACTGTAGAGAGCTACTCCTCCTCCTCCTCCTCCTCTTTTACCCTCCCTGTCCCTTCTGCAGATTGTGTACCCTGGTATGTTGACATCCCAGTCATAGTTCTCTGTGTACCATGTTTCTGTGACTGCCACAATATCCAGGTGTCCCTCTTCCATCAAGGCCACTAGTTTAGGGAGCTTGTTACCCAGACTATGGGCATTGGTACTCGTCGCCCTCCATTTTTTGATGGCCTTACCCCTTTTAGCCCCACCCCTGTCCTTACTGCCCTTGTCTTTTTCTCCAATTTACCCCTGTCTTGCTCCCTATCAACTTCTCTACCTTAGTGTTTACCTCTCTAACGACCCTATTTTGTGGGGGGTTGGGCTGGGATTTCCCTGCTGCTTTTCAGTGCCTTCCCCCTTGGCTAGTTTAAATGCTTGCCAATGAAGCATTTAAACCTATCAACTAGGATCCTGGTTCCCGTCCCGGACAGAAGCAGACTGTTGCACCAATATAGGCCTGTATCCCCCCAGGTGGACCCCCAGTCCCTAATGAAGTCAAAATCCTAAGCTCTGCACCAGTTTTTCAAACATTCATTGACTCCCATGGTGCAGAGTACCCTAGCCTCACCCATGCCATAGACAGGCAGCACCTCTGAGAAGGTTACCGTGCGTACTACTTGTCTAAGACCCCTCCCCAACTCCACAAACTCCTGTTGCACTGCTCTGATCCCATTCCCAGCCAGGTCATTTGTCCCTAGGTGGACAATGATGTCCAGCTCCCTCTCCCATGCTGTTGCTCCTGCAATCCTGAGGATTTGCTTCCTGTCCCTGCAAGCCATGGTGCCAGGCAGGCACCTTACCTCCCTTCCCCAGTTTTACCCCCATAACGATGGAGTCCCCCACCAGGACCCTGTGTACTGCCCTCTGATGCTCCTGTGTCTAGCCGCGAGGGAGAACTACCTTAGGAACCACCACGCTATTCTTTTTAAATTGTCGCTTTTCCTTTTAACTTATCATCTAGCAGTGGCCCCAAGCCAAATAATCAGGCCAAACAATTCTCACCTAGGCCCCAAACTACAGGGCAAAAGCACAGCTCTAGTTCAAGGCCCTTAAAATGTGGGATACTGTGCTTTCAGTTTACTTTACAGACGAAAAGTAAAACACAAGTTCAGCAAGTTTCTCCACACCATACCCCACTTACCTTGTTTCAAAAAACCTTGTGTCCTGTCTGTGTAACACACACAGACTCTGTTTTAAGGCATGTGAGAGAGTCTTTATAGTGGAAACGAAAATCAACCTGCACTCAGAAGAGGGGCGAGGCAATTTGGCTGTCTGTGTATTTAAGTGTGTATCTGTTAAGTAGCACTACTGTTCCCCGACTCCCAGTTTTTTTTTTTTTAGTTTTTGTTGACTGGGTAAGTGCACTAGACAAATTCTGCCTATTTTCAGGCACTACCCAGGGGAAGGGGATACAGATGAATGCCAACTGACCTTGAACCAGATTAAGCTGTTGGTGGTATTTTTAGTGAATGAGGGAAATTTGGCCAGGACACCGGGGAAATTCTCCTACTCTTTTCGATAAGTGCCATGGGATCTTTAACATCCACCTGAACTACCACAATCCAGGCAGATGGGACCTCGGTTTAACGTCTCATCCAAAAGACGGCACCTCAGAAGTGCAGCACCCCTCTCATGCTGCACTACAGTGTCAGTACTGGGATAGTAACCCAAGTGCCAGATGTGGGAACTGAACCCACAGCCCTCTGATCTCCTGGCCTCAGAGGTGAGTGTGCTACCTACTGAGCCACTGACACTGCTAGTTTAAATATCTACTAACTGCCATATCTATCTTCTGCACTGACACACCGATGTAACCATTCTGGTCATATATAGACCATCCTTATTAAATAACCTGCCATTATCCAAGGTAGAGCCCCAGTCCCCAGAAAAGTAAATGCCTTCGTTTCCACACTAACCTTTTAGCCACATATTATTACATTCCTTAATTTCCTCCTGCCTGCTTTGTCCCTTACTTGATACCAGTAGAGAAGGTTACCGTCTCTGCCGCAGTTCTCAGCTTACTGCTTAGTTCATGGAATTTGTCCTTTACTCTGTCTAGACTATAGTTTGCCAAATCATTGATACCTACAGTGAATGTATCAAAACATCAGGCTTACCCTTCCCTACCCTCAAGAGCTCCTTCAGCTGGGGAAACTATTTTGCCATTGTTGTCCATGTTAGACAGCAAACAGATCTTTCCATTGTATTACTATTGAACACCAGCCTCTTCTTTCATCTAACTGTAGAGTCCCTTATACTAAAATACATCTTTCACTGTTTCAGTCCTTGCTTAAACCTACAGACATATGCGGTAACCCTGGTCCTTGTACCTGTTCTCACGTTGTGCAATGTAACTTAAAGTGTAATTAACCCTGGACCTGTATTATGATTCATACAATAATGCTGTCCACACTTGTGCAATATTGTAATTTCTTATCTGTTTTTGTGTACATTTTGCTCTTGTATGTATTCTTTACTGTTACTGTTTGTAATGAATTCCAGGTCTCCCCTGAAAAAGGGACATTTTGTCTCAGTGGGCCTACCCAATCAACACATTTCAGTAAATAAATAAATTTGTCTCTGCACTGCCTGATGAAGCAAAATATTCCCAGAAATTAAATGCTGCTTTATCACTGGAGTCAACAGCATGATTCAGATTCGGTAATGGTTCAAACTGGTTCCACCTTTCCATCTCAAGTTAAGTTTACCTTTCCATGGAGTCCCTAACTTAGAAACATAGAAACGTAGAATTTGACAGCAGTTAAGGACTGCTTGGCCCACCCAGTCTGCCCATTTTCCCTACCTACTGTAACACCGCAGACCCTACTTAGTCTCTGGCTTTACCCTCTGTTTCCTAACCAGTAAGGCTCCCTTATGCCTATCCCATGCATTCTTGAATCCCGTTACAGTTTTTGCCCCAACCACCTCCCCTGGGTGGCTGTTCCAGGCATCCACTACTCATTCTGTGAAGAAGCACTCCTTACGTTTCCCATGAATCTAACCCCCCCTCCAACTTCATAGCATGACTCCTTGTTCTTGAGCATCCTTTTTTCTGAAAAATGCTTCCCTCTTGTACCCTATTTATACCCGTGAGGAATTTGAAAGTCTCTATCATATCTCCCCCTTCTCCTTCCTTTTCTCCAGGGTGTACATATTGAGGTCCTTTAGTCTCTCCTCGTAGGGCGTTATATGCCGACCCTGCACTATTTTAATTGCCCTCCTATGTACTGCTTCAACTCTGTCTATGTCCTTCCAAAGATATAGCGTCCAGAACCGGACACAGTACTCAAGGTGAGGTCTCACCAAATTATTTTATACAGTGATATCATCACCTCCCTCTTTTCTGCTGGTGACACCCCCTTGCTATGCATGCCAGCATCCACTAGGTGTCCCCACTGCCTTGTCACACTGTTTGGCCACCTTTAGGTTGTCAGATATGATTACCCTCTGGTCTCTTTCCTGTTTGGTGGTCGTCAGTATCACTCCCCCTATCCTGTACTCCGCCTCTGGGTTTCTGTGCCCCAAGTGCAAGATTTTGCACTCCCTTGCAGTGAAACTTAGTTGCCACACTTTTAACCAATCCTCAAGCTTTCTTAAATCTCTATTCATTTTTTACAAACCCCCTGGAGTGTCTACCCTATTGCAGATCTTTGCATCATCTGCAAAAAGGCATACCTTACATTCTAGCCCCTCTGTAATGTCGCTAATAAAGACATTAAAGAGGACTGGTCCCAGTACTGATCCTTGTGGCACCCCGCTGGTCACCCTCCCTTCCTTGGAGTGAACTCATTTTACTACCACCACCCTCGGTCACCTATCCCCCCAACCAATTCCTTACCCAGTTTACCACCTCTGGATTAACTGTCATGCTGCCCAGCCTGTTTACGAGTCTCCTATGTGGAACGCCTCCTACTGTATGTCACCGCTCATTATCTCACCTCACAAAATTTCTCATGCTGGCACCAGTGCAGTAAGCCATGGGCAACACATATGAATGTAATGTGGTCCTGCTCTATTCTGGACCCCTTTTTCAGGGTAATAAAGGATGAATGCTCTGAACTCTCACCAGCCAGTAACCCTTACTGCTGACCATCTTTGTATGCACTTCTCGAATGGGTTTCATGACAGACATATAAAATACCATTTAGGGGTCTTTATAGCAGCTTGCAAGAATGCCATAACTCAGCTGTGGCTTACACCATAGTCCCTCCCAGACTGGAGCCTGAAGGGACACCATTAATCAAATTTATAAGATGGAAATAATCCAGTCAGTCAATGATAAGGTCGATCTTCTTAACTGTTGATGAACGGGTGAGTTTTATATGTTGTAGGTAAAGCCCAAACATTAAGGCTTAGATACTGAGTGGAATGAGGACTTTAAGCTGAGACTGGCCTCAACCCCTTCTACCTATCATGACAATTATATTTAATGGTTTTTAAGGACCTTTTTGATCCTCCCCACCCCTGGCTGCCTGCCTCCTGGGATATTAGGGTCTCCTGGTATAGAGGGTGCCAGCAGTGTCAGTGGCTCAGCAGGCTGCACACTTGCCTCTAAGGCTGGAAGATCAGAAAGCTGTGAGTTCTATCTGCACACCGGGCACTTGGGTTAAATCCCAGTACTGGCACTGTGGTGCAGAATGAGGGGGGTGCTGCACTCCTGAGCTGCTGTCTTTCGGATGAATTGTTAAACCGAGGTCCCAACTACCTGTTGTGGTGGTAGTTCAGGTGGATATTGAAGATCCCATGGCACTTCTTGAAAAGAGTGGGGGAATTTTTTATTGGACAAAACTACAGTGTAACACACAAAAGTATAACACGAGTCATTGAGTACATACATCTCAGAAAATCATGTTTAACTGCATTGTGGAACATTCTTCACACCAAAATCTCCCCCATCTCCCCAAATGAAACAAACACCCCCTCCTAGATTCGGTCTAATGCCCACTGCCCCTGCGCCATCATGTGGCTTTTAGATACACAGTATTTATCAAACAGTTTTACATCCTATCCCTAGACCAAACTACTAAAACTCTCTTACTTCCCCTATACAGTGTCTCTCCGAAAACTCCAACTTGTTCAAAGTCCATTCTCCTCTACTTAACATGCAATCACCCTATGTTCTCTAATTTACCCAACCTCCTGTTAACCTCCTACCCCAAACACCTTTCCTCAAGCAATACCCCCTAACCTCAAACCTTTATCCCGTGACATGGAGAAAAGGAGCTTCATACCAACCCCCCTCCACCACATTTGAATCATAGGTCTTGGTAAAGTAACACATTCTTTGTTGTAAATCATGTGAACTTCTTGCTCAATTTTATTTTTCATGCCTAATAAAGTTAACTGTTTCTGTTACAACACGTATTGACACCTTGTTTGCCATATTACCCATTTTATTACAGCCATCACAACTCTGGAAGTCCCTTTATGATATCCCTTTCATTCCTCCCTCCCATACTATCAATAAATTAGTGCATTGTATGTCATATCCTGTAAATGTGGGATACCCCATATTGCCAATAAAGCCCACAGGCCTGCTATATACCCACAGTTAAAAAAGGTGCTCCATCGTTTCTGTTTCACCCCAACACTCCCTTAAGCAGGATCTCTCTTGGATACTTTTATGAAAATGGTTGCCCCTAACATCCATTCTAGAATGGCAACACACATGAGAGAAATCTCACACCTTAGGTGGGACTCCTTGGCTCTGTCAGCTGTGCAATAACTCAGGTAGAACAACCGTATCTGGTGTGACAATACAAGGAGCTGTAAAGCACACAGAATGAAGGATCCTTTGATATACTATTTTCCTGGTGTTATGCAGAAGCTCTGTAGTGGTTATGTGCCACTCTTTTAATTTCCTGCATGTGTCCATAAAATAATTGGACATGCCCTTGGGAATTTCAGAAAACTTCCCCCATTGTTGGGTTTCCCATCTCTGCCAAAAATAAGTACATCTATTTTACAACAAAGGTACCCATTCCAGTTGCTTCTTCATCAATATCGGTACCAAACTGGCGTATATAAACATTGAGAAAAAGAATAACACTGGATTCAACATATTGAGCCCACCCTTATTAATCGGACAGTATGTACTATTCCGCTTTATGGGATTCAGCCGACTTCCCCAAATTAGCTGAAAAGCAACACTATACATTCTAACCTCCAATTTAACTGGTAAAGGATAAATTTGGCTAACATTTAAAAAGAGGGGTATGATAAAGGTCTTATACATGTAAAGCTGCTTCCTTTTGGTCACAAGGTAACCTTTCCATCTTTCCACCTTCTCTTCTGCTTGAATTAGGACTGTCTCCTAATTTACACATGCCGCATCCCCAGACCCAAACCAAATCTCTAATATCTTTATTGGTGGCTCTACTACAGGTATATCCCCAAGTTCCTGCTGATCTCCCCCTTGATTATGAATTCCTGAAACCTTACTCTTTTGTTTATTTATTTTAGATCCTAAAATTTCGGAAAACAAATCTACAACTGCCATAGCCCTCCCCCGCCAGATGCCAAATCTGCCACCAAAATATTAGTGTCATCAGCGTAGGCCAAAGCCACCGAAAAAAGGTCACATCCCGTGGTCCTTGAATAGGCAAAATCCCGGGCTCCCCATTCAACTTCCTTAATAGAGGATCCAGAGAAAAGATATACAGAAAGGGGCTCAGTGGGCACCCTTGTCGCACGCCCTGCCGAATCCTCACATACTTCACAATTCTACCATTAACCAGGGGGCTCGAGGAAGCCTCTTTATAGAGAATCCTAATCCATGTGATAAATGTATCCGGGAGTCCATACCGAGCTAATACATAAAACAAATATTCAACCCCATCGAAAGCCTTGGCCTGGTCCAATGAGATCAGGTATCCCGAAGTCCCTGAGCCATCAAAGGCCTCTCTTATGGTCCTCACCAAATCCCCCATATTGTGTTGGGGGATACCACATGCCTGCCCAGGGAAAATCACCTCCTGGGCTACATTGGTCTTTTACATAAAAATTTGCACAATATCTTCCAGTGGGGGAATTTCCCCGGTGTCCTGGCCAAATTTCCTCCATTCACATAAACATATCACTAAGAGCTTAATCTGGTTTAATGTCAGTCGGCATCCATCAGTATCCCATTCCCCTGGGACGAGGCTGAAAATAGGCAGAAATGTCTAGTCCTCCTTTCCTGGTCAACAAAACTAAATAAATAAAAAGATGAGCTATATAGCTGTTTTAGAGCTAGATTCCACCTATGTTGGATCTTAGGATGGATAATGATACCTGTTATTTTCTAAAACCAGCGCTCACATATGATCTACAGAGCCTTCATTTGCAGCCATCTGTATGGACAATGCAACCTTTTTTATTTTCCCATTGTACATAGATACATATACAGTGTCGGCAGATAAGGGCCTATGGTCCACCTAGTCTGCCCATTTGAGTTTGTAACTTCAGTTTATGTTTTCCTAGAACTCAGTTGCCCCTTAACCCTGACCTCCAGAATTCCTTTATGTCTATCCCATGCATTCTTAAATCCTGTGATTGTTTCAGCCCCCACCGCTTCCTCAGGCGGGGTGTTCCACTTGTCCACCACCCGTTCTGTGAGGGAATTCTTTCTCACATTTCCTCTGAATCGTCCTCCCTCCAACTTCATCCCATGCCCTCTAGTCCTGGAACATCTTTTTCGCTTAAAAATAGTGTATTCTTGCACCCTGTTCCTCCCTGTAAGATACTTGTATGTCTCTATCATGTCCCCTCTCTCCCTTCTCTCCTCCAGGGAGTACATATTCAATTCCTTCAACCTGTCCTCATAGGACTTGTGATGCAATCCATGTACCATCTTTGTGCCCTCCTCTGAACCTTCTCTACCCTGTCTATGTCCTTACGTAGGTAAGGTCTCCAGAACTGTACACTGTACTCCAGGTGGGGCCTCACTAGTGTCTTGTATAGTGGAATCATGACCTCCCTTTTCCTAATGGTGATGCCCCACCTGTGCATCCCAGCATCCTATTTGCTTTACCTTCTGTCTTGTCACACTGTTTCCCTACCTTGAGGTCATCAGAGATGATAACCCCAAGATCCCTTTCCTGCTTGGTGCATGCTATATCCTCACCCCCCAACCGATATATTGTGCCAGGGTTTCTGTGCCCCATATGCATTATCTTGCACTTCTTTGCATTGAATTTCAACTGCCAAACCCCTGACCATTCTTCAAGTTTCTGCAGGTCCCTTCTCATTCTGTCTACACCCTCTGGTGTGTCTACTCTGTTACAGAGCTTTGTGTCATCAGCGAACAGTGAAATTCTGCCTTCTAGGTCCTGCACAATGTCTGTTGAATAGGACGAGCCCCAGCACTGATCCCTGTGGTACCCCATTGGTCACTCTTCCCTCTGTGGAGTGACAGCCATTTACCACCACCCTCTGTGTCCTGCCACCCAGCCAGTCACCTACCCACCGCACTACTGTCCTGCCCACACCCATATTCCCTAGTTTGTGTAATAGTCTTCTATGTGGTACAGTGTCAAAGGCCTTGCTGAAGTCCAGATAGGCCATGTCCACTGCCCTCCCCTGATCTACCTCCCTAGTCACACAGTCAAAAAATTCAACGAGGTTGGTCTGACATGACCTCCCCCTGGTGAAACCATGCTGCCTTGGATCGTGCAGTCCATTGACAACCAGATGTTCCACCAATCTCTCCTTCAGTAGTGCTTCCATGATCTTCCCCACTACCGAAGTGAGGCTGACTGGTCTGTAGTTCCCTGCTTCCTCTTTGTTCCCACTTTTGTATAAGGAGACTACATCTGCTGTCCTCCAGTCTTTGGTTACCTCCTGTTTCCAGTTATCAAGCAAACAGGATAGCCAGAGTTCAGCCACCACCTCTGAGTTCTTTAAGGACCCTGGGTGCACCTCATCTGGCCCCATTGCTTTATCAACTCTTATTACTTCCAGTTCCTTCAGGACCCTTTCTCGTGTGAAGGGACTTGAGTCCATTTCTGCACCATTCTCACCCCTTGTACTCCCTTCAGACCCATTACCCTCCTCTTCCTCAGTAAAGACTGAGCAGAAATACTTGTTCAGTATGTCAGCTTTACTGTTGTCATCCTCCATGCGGCCCACATCCTCCCCCTTCAACTTCACTATCCGTCCCTTTGCCTTTCTTTTTTCAGTTATGTACCTGTAAAAGGTTTTGTCCCCTCTACCCACTGATTTTGCAATGTGCTCTTCTGTCTCAGCTTTGGCTTTGTTTACTGACCTCCCTGCCTCCCTTTGCTTCTCCTGGTACTTCTCCCTATCCCCTTCTCCCTGTGTCTTTTTGTGTTGCCTGAATGCAATCTTTTTGGCTTTCACTTTCTTTGCTACCTCTTTGAAAAACCATAATGGCCTCCTCTTCCTTTTCCTCTTGCTAACCTGCTTAATGCATAATTCTGTTGCTCTTGTAATCTCTGTTTTAAATACTGCCCACTGTTCCTCAACCCCTGATTCCTGCCCCATTCCCCTTAATGCCTCTTTCAGATATCTCCCCATTTTCCCAACGTCTGCCCCCATAACATCCAGGATACGTGTTTTTGTTTGATTTGGTTCTGCTCCTTCTGTGATTTCAAACCACAATGACTGGTGGTCACTGTTCCCCAGGTGCTCCCCCACTGTTACTCCCATCACACTGTCCCTGTTTGTGAGCACAAGGTCCAGTATTGCCTTCTGCTGAGTTGGTTCCATGACCAGTTGCTTGAGGAAGGCACCCTGAAGGGAGTCCAGGATAAATCTGCTCCTAGTTGATGCTGCTGCTGGGATGCTCCAGTCCACGTCTGGAATGGCTAACATCAGCTCCCTATCTGTTTCTTCCTCCTGGGCTGGTGGTCTATAAACCACACCTGTGCAGATGGCTGGCCCTATTTTCCTTTGCAGCTTAACCCACAGTATCTCTCCCCCATTTTGTTCCTTCTGGATCTCTGTGGCCCTTATGTCATTTTTCCCATACAGTGCCACTCCTCCTCCCTTCCTACCTGCCCGGTCTCTTCTGAATATGTTGTAGCCAGGAATGGCCATCTCCCAGTCATTGTTATCATTACACCAGGTTTCTGTGATGACCACAATGTCCAGGTCTGACTGCACCATGACAGCCTCCAGATCTTCCATCTTGTTGCTAAGGCTCCTGGCATTGGCACACATGGCTTTCCATGATTTGACCTCCCTAGACTGTTTAGCTGTTCCACTCCAGCCCCTTCCCTGGTTGTCCTTTATCCCTGGTTCTCCTAGCTGTCTGCCCTTCTGCTGATTTCTGCCCCTTTCTGCCTATCCACCTCTTGTGCGCTAATCTCCATCTTTTGCACTCTTTTGTTGAGATATCCCTCCTCCGGTTCACTGGGTTCCACTGCTGTGGGGGTGAGCAGGTACCCTTGCTGGCCTGCCACCCTTCTTAGCTAGTTTAAATGCTTGTCAGTGTAGCATTTAAACTTATCATTGAGTGCTTGATTCCCTCCAAGATGGATGCAGGCCGCAGGCTTGAACAAACCTCCATCCTCCAGGTGGGTCCCCAGTCACCAATGAATCCAAACCCTTCCTCACAGCACCAGTTCTTCAACCATGAGTTAAAGTTCCTGGTGCATGCACCCCGTGCTCTCCCATGCCTCTTGCAGATAGTACTTCTGAGAAGGTGACAGAAGTAGCTACTTGCTTGAGACCCCTCCCTAATTTCCTAAACTCTTCCTGAACTTCCTTTGGCTCTCCATTTGCCAGGCCATTAGTACCTAGGTGGATAATGACATCCAGCTCACCCTCCCGTCTTGCCCTCCCAGCGATCCCCAGGATCTTTCTCCCATCCCTCCATGCCATGGCACCTGGTAGGCACCTCATCTCCCTGTCCTCCCCCTCCCCCTCCTGTGTTCCTAGCTGGATCCCTCTTATGATGGAGTCCCCCACCAGGATTTGCTTCCTCCTCCTCTGGGGTCCACTGCTCTCCCTGCTGAGGTCAACTTCTTGGTTAACCTCCACATCCTTTCCTTCCACTTCTTTGGGTACCTCTATTTGGTTGCCCCCATTTGCCAGTGTGGCATATGAGTTCTTGAGTGGAATAGGATCTAGGATGTGCCTCTGCCTGACCGTCTTAACCTGCCCTGAGCCCACTGTCATCCAGGTGCTCCTCGTTCTCGGCATCCTTTGAGGCAGCAGCATTGGACTGGGTGGTCTCTGGATAGGGGTGATGGTACTCCTGACCCAGTTTACTTCCGCTTTGAGTCTGGCTACCTCATCCCGCAGTCCAGAGAGAGATGCATGCAGATAGGGCAGCACCTCAGTGTCCAGAAAGTCTGCCTAAATATGGCTGCCCCACAGCTACTGCATTGCACCACTCTCCGCATTATACTGCAATTATACTGCTATTCCACTACTTGTCTGTTACTGAAGCTCTCCTAGTTACTTTTTATTAATTTACTGTCCTAAAAATCCTGCCACTGATCCTCAGATAGTTTTCTTTAAAAAAAAAAAGAAAATAAATAAATGAGTCAAAACACTTGTCGTGCTGAGGGTGGGCTTCTTCCCCTTATGCCCCTCCTACTCCACACCCCCTACTATCACCTGTGTTTTGCTCCTGTCAATCAGATTTAACAGGGCATATAATTAAGAGTTGGGGGAAGGGGATGGAGAGGGGGCGAAAATTTGCAGCAATTAAAGACAGCAAAGAAATACACCACCATTACGTTTTAAATTTTCAACAGCCCAAAAACAATTCTAAGTAAAGACAGCAAAGAAATTACAGTGTCACTAGAACCCCACAATCTAAGTTTAATAACAAAAATAGCAATTACCAGTTACTGTAAAGCACTGAAATGAATATGTTTTCTTCCCCTTCTGGCTTCTTCTGAGCTTCCCAATTGTAACATATGAGTCCCCATCCCTTCGCCCCTCCCCCCTGTACTCTACAGCCCATTCTTTAGCAGTGACTTGTGGAGTCCTCTGAGTAAATAGGACTGCAATTATTCTGGATCCTTGCATCTAGTGACCCCTCAGTAACCTAACTTTGTCCCTAAAGATAACGATCTTCTCAGCAAGGCCCTAAACCTCCTACACAATGGGCAACTTCCATTCAACCAGAACACCCTTGGAAATAAGGTTGCACAACAATCCCTGCAGCTAACTGGTCCCCCTAGCTGCCTACCTGTGTGAAAATATTGTGAGTGTAAATAATTTGTTGAAAAATACTGTAGTAGCCGGCCTGCCAGTGCAGCTGTAGGGTTACCGTGCGCGGCATCAGCAACCCGGGTTCGGGAACGGACTCGGGCAGCTGGAGGGCCGGTCGGTGGGGTAGGAGGATCAAGCGCCCAGAGGCTGCTCTCCTTCTTTGGGTTGGGTGGTCTGCTTGTCCTGCTGCTATACCGCCACCTGGGTGACCACAAGTGGCAGTGCAGCAGGACGACTGGAAGAAGGGAGGGAGGATGTCGGCCGGGAGCCGGAGCGTACGCACTTCCTGACGTGCTCGCCCCTAGGCTCTCCCATCCTGAAGGGTGGACCAGAAAACCAGGAATCACCCCGCAGTGCTCCCAGTAGATGGAGCACTAAGCCCTGATCCCCAATGCCCCTACTGGCACCGGGAACAGCATCCCCGACGAAACATAGACACATCGGGGTGTAGAAGGCCCCACTCCATACCTGCCTGGGGGGTATAACCAAGGCTCCATGGGAGGATGGACTGCACTGGTGGCTGGCTAGATGTGCGGGGGATGTACAAGGCCATAGGTGTCTCCTGAAGAATGGGAGTGCTGCGGTGAGAAGGTGGCATAAAGAGAAATTATTTTTTAAAAAAAAGAAAAATACTGTTGTGTATTATATTAATACTCAACAATTTCTGTGTAACTAAACCTATCAAGAGCAGAGTTTCCTAGCACTTTATCGTATGGCACTTATTCAAGGGACACAACTTTACTACTGTACGGCTCACTCCTGGTTGTTGCTAAGTCCCTTTAAATAGTCCTTAACAGGAACTGTTCACAACCCCCTTCCTGCCTGTATTAGCCTATAAGACATCTGTCACTTTCAGCCTTCTGTTTGTTCCCAGATACTGACAGAACCAGGTAAGCTGGATCCCTAGACACCTACTGCTAACAGTGCTTCAAACAGGATGACATACAGTTCTCGAGTCCAGAGTCCTGTTTGCTTTTGGCAGTGTCTCCCTTGGGATACACACATTTCCAATTATCTCCTCCTACTGTGCTGGCCTTTAACATTTCCTGAGTGCTGCTGCCTTACTCCCTCTTTCATTTTAATTTGCAAGTCATCCTTCCCAAACCGTCTCACTCATATGTTACTCAAGTGAAGCAAGCCTCAGCTCTACCCAGGCAGGGTCTCCTAACACACATCCTCACACCAACTCTCTTATAGTGAATACAGACCAGTGGTGGCAGTACTGAATATAGCCCCTCCAAAGCTAGGAGTTGCCAGCAGCTGGGCACAGCTAAAAAATAACCATCAGAGACTGAGTCTGAAAGTAGTTAGGCCAGTGGCAGTACTGAAAATAGCCCTTGGGGGCTGACAGCTGCCTATGGCACAGGCCCTAATCAGCAGAAGGGACTAAAATAACGTTGGTGGTGATCTCTGGTCACTCTTGGCGGAAGTGGCCAGAAACAGCAAAGCTGCAGATTGGTGGTGATTTGAAGGGGGCTGATTGTGGCTTTGCCTGGCGTGCATTCTCATATTGTGGTGTGCACTCTAATTCTGTGCTTCTAGCCAAGCAAAGTGATTGTGAAATCCAGGTCAGGGAAGAATTTAAAACATTTGAAATCTGCAACTCAGAATCACTGCCTGGGGAATATGTTGAGGGGGGTACTCGATTTCAACTTTGCAGTACACACACACATGACTTGCACTCCTATTACCACCCAGGCTAAGTGATTCCGTAGTCAGGGATTGAGGAATTTAGAAAATGTTTTTTTTTAAGTAGCTAGGTGAGTGATGCAGCCTTTCCTACAGACATGCACGCTTATTCTTCCTCAAAGTCCCAGGCAGACCAAGCAATCATGATACCAGGGAGTGCCAAACCATTGAAAGAAAAATATAACCTTCTAGGTTATCTGCAGCAATCTGCTTGTGTTGTACCCTCCCCAATCTAGGCAAAAAAAAATTCAACCTCAGTTTAGCAGCTGTGCAAATAAACTGTGACGGACATTTAGCATGGTGATTCCTTTAGGGTCAGGGACTGTGTTAATTTATGTCTGTCTCTTATCCCTGACTGGGGTGGGGGGCAAGGAAAAGACTTTCAGTTGAGAAAACTTCAATTAGCAAACTAAATTCAGGCTGAATTGGATGGAAAATGTACATTTCTTTGACAGAAGGAATGAGACTAAAAAATAGACTGAGAAAGAAAAATATTATCTGAGCTGAGAGTGAGAACACACTCTCTCTAGTGGCACTGAATGTCACTGTGTTCTCACTGCATCTGACTACCAGTAATTTTTTTTTTTTTTTATCAACTTACTAAGCAGTGAAGAGATATGGAGTATGGAGGATCTGTCTTTGTTCGCCTGCATGATAAAATCAAATTAAAAGGTGAAGTCAACAATTTTCAAGCAAAAATCTTATATTGTGGCTTATAAATCAACCCCTTCTATAAATCATTAATTGACACACAAAATTAGTATCTTCTTGGCAGGCTTGCAAATATAGGCATAACAGGGGTCAATCTTAACATTATTTTACTGACCCGGGGCATAGTGCAAACTGCCTCGGGCCAGTGTGGTTGTCTCCCGACTTTCCCGGCTTGGCTAGTGCAATCTAGCCCAGATAATATAGCCTTTCTGGGAATGCATGCTGCAATGTGCAGGTTTGACCACTTTGCTGCAGTGACAGTAGTGAGCTTCTGTAATATGAGCGCCTGCGATGCCCGAGTCAGGGGAGGGCTGTACAAAAAAAATCTAACGGAAAGCGCTTCATGCGCTGAAGCAGGGAAGGGGAGCTATTACAGACCTAAAGGTGGCTGGCGGTGCATAATGTGCTGGAGGGAGAGCGCCGTAGGGATGTGCGAGCACATCAGTTGCTGAGGCGGGCATGAAGGGGAAGGAAGAGTGAGCATGTGGGCTATTTGTGGAACTAAATAGGGGGAAGAGTGACGCGGGTTTGTAATTTTGAATCAGGACGCAGGAAAGTGGACTGTGGATCATGGGCTGAAGAGGAGGCTGCTGAAGCAAACAAACAAAAAAGAACTTCACGTTTGCATGAGGAAGCACGCAGGACCAAAACTACAAGTGGGTAATCTAAGTTCAGTGCAGCTATAAACATTAAAAGGTTTTATTTGGTTTCTCTGTGTACATAGCCTGTGACATTTCTATATAATGATCTGCATGGATGTTGTTTTCAAAACTATATGCAACTGTTCTGCCTTAAGCGCTTTGACCCAAATTCAACTACATTTCCTATTGATATGCTTATTGTACAGTAATGTTTTGTGAGAGTATGTATTTCACAAGGGACCTCTGTAAATGAGCATTTGTGCTCAAAGTTTTTGGTATAAAAAAAAGAAGAAAACCAAAAGCAGAGAGAAAAGGGAAATTGTTTAACCAGGAAAGGCACACGAAGCTTGAGCTTGTTTCCGGGTGCAAGCTGGGAGCACAAGGAAGTTAAGTGACTTGCTCAGGGTCACACAGTATTAAGCAACTTGCTCAGGGTCACAGTATACAAGTGGGAACAGAGGAGATTCAAACCCCAGGTTTGCAGTTGAGTGGCCTGACCTTAACCACTACCCTATACTGCCTCCAGAAAAGCATGATGGGTAAGGAAAATTGAAGTGGAAAAAGGACTGTGTCAGGGCTATTGCAGTCTCTGGGGGACCAGTGCAGCTGGGCCATCACTTTCCTGGGTGGACGAGAGCAAAACAAAATTAAGCGTGACCCCTGCATGAGAATAAAAAGGAAATTAACCATACTTGCCACAACAGTGCCCACCATGGGTACAGTTTTTGTTAATAGCCACAAGCTGACTCAAGGCAGCTGCACTTGTCCAGCTTGTCTCAACAATGCATGCCACTGGTGTAGTTATTTTTGGTACAAAAACCAAAGGCATTCAAATTGATTATGGACTGAGCAGCTTACCACTAACTACCCTTCCCTAATGACTTCCTGTTTGCATTAAAGTATTTGGGGGTAGTTTGGAGGTACCTGCAGGTATTATTTATGGTAGGGTATTTTACTATGTGTCCATAACCTAGACACAGGCACCCAAGCTGTCTGTGGCTCAGCAGCAGTCTCCAGCCCCCTCAGCAGGGAGGGCCACAAAAAATGCTACGGCTTGGCAGCGATCTCCTACTGTGGGCAGTGGCATCTCACAGCACACCGCTGAGCATAGTGTGAGTGCACACTGTCCGCCTGTTCTCTTCTGCTGTGGTCATGGCTCTGCAGTAGACAGTTTCTTCTCTGCACAAGTTGAGACTTGCTGACAACCCACCACGCTGACCCCCAGTGGTCTTGCTGTCTTGTCTCTCTCCCAGCCTGTCTGCTCTTTTGAGCTGAGCTGAGGACAGGTCATCATTATTTCCTCCTAAGATGAACTCACCCATCATCCAGGCTCCCTGTCGGCTCCCGGGTGCCATGCCTCCAGCAGCCTTGACCAGCAGACAGAGATGATGTATCATCACAGTGTCAGAAAGGAGACCGCCATCACACTGCCTGCAACCTCCCTTATATCATAATGTCCTGTGCCTCATGGAATAAGGTAAAGAGGGTCTGAAATCAGGCCTACTAGAAAAAGTTAGCAGGCTACACCATGGACTGACCTGGGATTAGAGGGAAGGGAATCTGCATTCAGCCATGTATGGGAGAGATGCAATGGGAAGGGATAGGACAGGAGATCTGAGAGAAGAGGAGTAAAGAGCAGGAGAGGATTATACTGGACATATTATTGTAATAGCCCTCCAACCCCTTTTTGTCACTGTAGGACACTGAGTCACTTATTGATCTAGGAACACTGTGACTGCTAGAATAAGATAAGGAACTGCACATCATTAAATTATAGAATTACAAGCCCAGAACATCAAAAACAGTGCTTTTATTGTATAATGTTTAACTTTAATTTAATATACCATAAACAGGTTGCGAATAAAAATGTCTGCTTTAAATCTTGAGTTTACAGTGTGTAAACCAGTACATTCTCTATGTGGGATGGCCCCTTTTTCATCCGTGTGTAACAGAGGACATCTGAAGGGTTAAAGGAATTTTCTGATCTACACATGTGGATGTCCTAGCCCACTACCTTATGGCAGCATTAGCCGATTGCTACCAAAATGATCATTTCTAAGTTTGTCCTTTTAGTTATGGAAGGGATTGAAACTGCAGCCGAACCCATGACTAGTTGATCCCTGCCAACTTCCTGGTCTACTGGCCCCACCCCTGCACTCACACGTTTTCTGACGTTTAAGCAGGGAGAGCACGGGGGCACGCCCCATGCAAGTCTTTGGGGGCATTTTTTCAATGCCTTTACGACGCTTGCTTATTTCTCCGAGGGAAAGCACCGCCAACCACACAGGGCCTTATTAGTTGAGCGGTGGCTTTCATTTTGGGTTCAGTGGGTGAGAACTTCAAGTGCACACGAACAGCAGGAGAAGATGAAGTCCAAGGGGCAAAGATTCTGTTTTCACGCAGATGTACGAGTCTGTATCTTCTCGTAGTATTGAAACGAATTGAGTGTCAAATAAGATCTTGTTAGAGTTTATAAAATAGTAGTTAGGTCAGTGATTATGTAACAGTTTTGTGGCACTCAACATGAACAGACGGGGAAACAGAAACAAAGACGTACAGAAGAGGACACTTATATGGCTATAGTATAAGTGTAACAAAATGTCTGGAACAGAGTGGGCTAGAAACACTTGAATTTAAGAGGTATGAAATTGTAAGTAAAACGTGTTTAATGAAATTGAAAAAGAAGAGTACAGCTGCATGCACTTTTTAAAACTTTTCCATACAGTCAGCACAAACTTGTTGGGATCAAATTAATATAGTTTACCAGAACAGGAATTTTACCCATGTTGCTACTGCAGTTACTGTGCAAACTTTTTTTTTTCTTTTTGTTTATCTGTTTATGCTCCTCTGCCAGATCTCCTGACTGTCTACACCTTCAGGCCGCTTAGGACCCCTCAACCCACTGGAGCATCCCCTTGTCGCCATTCTTGCCATCCCCCTTTCTACTGAGACATGAGCGGCCCAGTATATCCTTTCGTCCGGGGGCCCACTCCTGGGTAGGATCAGAAGGGGAGACTGGGCTTCATACTACCTTGGGCACATGACAGGGGATTGGCACGGAAGGCACTCTTCAGGCTGCATGGTGAGAGAAGGGACTGGTGACCGTCATCCATCCGGCTGTGCGGGTGTTAATTTCCATTTTCTCCCACCCCCCACCCACAATGCGGCCACACGCATGCAACATTCTGCTGTGTATAGCCACGCACACCGCAAAGTGTGCCACCACAACAGATCACCAGGAGCCACTCAAGAGTGATGGAGGCTTGCACCTCCACCATCAGTGTCAGCGCTGCCACCAGGCCTCCACCTGATGACAGCCAAGAGCCAGGACAGCTCACCACCCCAATCTGGGAGAGGGGATTTGCCAGGCGTCTGCTCAGTCTTCTCCCAGGTCGATCCCCACAGCTGACCCCCAGCAACTCGAGCCTGCTGTTGAACTCAGGTTGCCAGCATGGGAGAGGTAAGACACATTATAACACCTCAGCCCTCTGCGCCTTCAAGCTGGCATTTAGTTCTCTGTTTAACTGGGGGATATGACTAAGTTATTATTCAATATGTTAGTATAGTACACCACTCACACCTCCTCCCCAAGCTGCATTCTGTCTAAATCATGAAGCATCACTTCAACACTTCTCTCTACCCAAATACCACTTTCACTCTGTCTAGCCCCCAAAACACCTTCCTTGGTGGTAACCACCACACAGTCTCTGCGGGGACAACTAGAGGGCAGGATGAGCAGCCGAATCCCAAAGCTAGAAGGCGATCCAATAGCACAGACAATCCAGACACTTGATTGTCCTTGAATTTCCCTAGTGGCTGCATGTGGAGAGGACTGGCATCAGTGAGTCTCCACTGCAGCTGACCTTGTTGTTCGGACCCACGATGGTCTGCATAGCTTTGTTTCCATAGGAGAAGAGAGTGTCTAAATGTTACCAGAATTTTGTGAGAGAACAAACCTCCGCTTGCAAGATTGAATAAATCTTGGGGGGGGGGGATCCCTTCAGGGCTGAAGATGCTCTGTGTGTTACAGAACTTACTCTATACAGCTGCTCTTTAAATCTTCTCTATGTGACTAATCAATTATACAGCAGTTGCAACTTTATACATCAGGGTAACTCAAAGGCAGCCATTGTTGACTCTAGCCAACTCTGGTTTAAAATTGTTTATGTGTGCAAGGTGGGTATCATGGATGAAAATAATGTTTTATTATATATATATAGTTTTTTAATTTTCATTGAATGATGGTGGCAGCCACATTTGTGGTGGCATTCAGGGGTGAGTGAAGTAACTCATGACTTCTGTATGTGATTGGCCCGGATTCCAAATCCCAGTGCCTGAGCTTGTCCCAACCAGTGCATATCTGGGGAATAAATATATGAATCTCGAACTTAGTTAGCCAATCAATAAGCAGGAAATTTCCAACTCATTTTATAAATACTTCCAGAGTGTGTTTTAACTTTGCATCTCCCACATGTCTATTTCAGGAGGAAAAAATGCTCTTCCTGCCGCAGATCAATACGACTAATGTTTTATTTACCCATTTATGTTTTTAATTCTCTTTATTCTCCTTCATTCCCCTGGACCAGAGTCTCCATACTCTATGATTTGGAAGACCCTCCACCAAGACCCTGCAGCCACCAGACCGAACTGCCACATCCCACATTGTTTCAAGTTTTGCAGCCTTCTTTCTTTCACAAAAATTATGTTTGAAACTCTAATTTTTCAAAAACAAAAACATTTTTAAACATCAGATAATTTTAAAAATACTGCAAAATAGAAAGTGAATGGTGTACGATCACATCAAGAAATAATTGGATCTCATTGGCTGCTCGTTGTTTCAGAAGTACAGAAGTCTAACTTTACTGTAAAATGCTACCGTGGCCTGATGTTTCAAATCTCTTTAAAAAACAATAATTGCAATAATCCATTTGAAAATTGTATTAGATGGTATAAAAGTCTTCAGGGATGTACGCCTCAGTTAATATGAGAGAGTCCCATTGGAGACCAACTTCTTAAAGAAGATGCTGGAATGGGGTGGCAGTGTTGTAACTAGAAGGGAGCCTTCAATCAGAACATATTTTCCCTTTTGATTGGCAGTAAAATATTTGTATTATGGTTTATATATGTTCACTGCCAAAGGTTCTTTGATATGTATGACGTCATGCGTTCTAAGTTTCCTAGAGTTGTTTTCACTCTTCCTTTTTATGTTGGCTTGCCGCAGGCTTGCCAACATATTGGGAGAGTGCAGATTTGGGGGCCCAGCCGCTGTTGGGCGAATGCAAGGCACGCATCAGTAGGTGCGTCCCTCATTCCCCAATCAGCCTGCATGCCGGCGCCACACCATGCACATATAATGGTGCGAGTTATTCAAGCAAAGGTCCGCTGCAATCTGAGCAAAGCTTGTCATATGTAGCGGACCTTTTGCTTGGGCGTCGCCGCCATTATCAGCATGGTTGGCGAGCGACTCTAACTCTGCTTTAGTTGTGCCGACGGGAGCTCACCGTCGCATACCCCCAATCTGAATGCCGAGGGGGTGCCCAACTTCTTGGCTGGTGCCCCCGCTGTGTTTCTACGCTGATGGGGAGCCCACTCCCCATCGGGCATCACCTCTCCCCCAATTGTTGAATGCCGAGGGGTGCCAATCCCCTGGCTCGCCGCCCCACCACTGTCTTTGTTTGCTGACGGGGTGCCCAACCCGCCGGCATTATTACCCCCTGTTGTGAGCCGACGAGGGTGCCCAATCCTGGCTACTGACCCCCAAAAAACAGGGGTGGCACGCTGGGAGCCCACCCAGCGCATTAAATGCCCTGCAACAGGAAACTGTCCCGCAATGGTTTTGTTGTTGTTTTTTTTTTTTTGCCTGTAAAACTAAAACCGCCCTCGAGTGTCGATGCCTCTCCCCACACCCACCCACTATGCACCCTGCCTCCTCACCCCCATACTTACCTCCGGAGTCCGGCGACGATCTTCAGTGGACCGAACACGCCTGCACTTTTCAAAGCCGACCGCGAACTGAGGAAATGCCGTAAGCTGTATAATGGAGTGAATAGAGTTTTTCAACTTTGTTGCATATCTCAGGCATTTCTTGAATTTTGGCACCAAATTTTCAACATGGGGTTTTTGAGTCTCTCATGATATTTCACTGTCATTGCATCATCGTTCTGAAGGTGATTTCGCAGTCACTGCGCCGAAATCACCTTCGGCCATTAACTAAATGACAGTGGCAGTGTTCATGAGGTGCCCTCTTAAAAAGCCTAAGTTCCAAATTTGGTGGAAAAAATCCAACAAATGCCTGTTTTATGAGCGTGCATTGCGCAGTTGCTACGCAGGCTCATAACTTCGCATTCACAATATTTTACTGCCGGATTTTCAGCATTGTCATTTTTGTACACCTCCTTGTGAACAGTACAGCTGTCATTTTCCACATCCTGCCCGAAATGTGTTTCCGCACTTCCGGTGCACAATAGCGTAGTCGCTATGGGAAATCAGTGTTTGGGCCAGATTATGAAAATGACAGTGACACAGTTCATGAGCAGAGGACCTAAAATGCCTATGTTGAAAATTTGGTGATGATACTCCATAAAATAAATGTGTTACGAGAGTGCGTTGGCAGATTGCACACACGCTCGTACTGTCGTGCATTTGTGATATTTTCAGTCTGGATTTTCACCATTGCCATTTTTCCACACCTCTTGATGAACAGTACAACCGTCATTTCAGATATCCTGCCCAAAATGTGTTTTACCTCCGGCGCAGAATAGCATGGTCTGCTGCAAGTAAATCACTTTGGGACACTTTGAGGAAATAACAGTGACACTGTACATCAGCAGAGGTGCTAAAATGCCTATGTTGAAAATTTGGTGCCAAACGCCCATAAAATGGCAGTGTTGCAAGCGTGCATTGCATATTTCCCATGCACCCTAGTAGCTTCGCAAATTTGGTATATTTACATGCCACATTTTCAACACTGGCATTTTTTTACACCTCCTTATGAACTGTACAGCTCTCATTTTTCACATCCTGCCCGACATGTTTTCCCACACTGCACTACACTACCAAACACCCAAAGGGACACCCTAATGCTTGTCACTCTCTGCAGGGTGGGGGTGGGTTGGCATCAGTTCAGTACTTCACTGCCATTCCTATGATGCATCTGTCTAACTCCTGCACTACCAATGCCAATGCCAGCAAGCCAACATTCGGCATTGACAAATGCTTGTTATCTCTCGTTCTGTTCACTGTTCTGGTCCCTTTGCAAGAAACTTGAACTTTTGAAGTGTGTTTCTTGTAACTGCATTCTTTGAATGAGGCAAATGAAAGTCACTGCTCTTCTGACACTCACTTAGAACCGTTGTCAGCATTTTGCAGGAGTTTTGATTGCAGAGCAACATTACTGTTTATGCTCGGGTCAAATTATTTTGAATGTCATTTATTTTGAGATCCTACCTGTAAGCCATCTGACTGCATCGTCTCTGTCTGACAGGACTTCATTGCCTCACATTGATTGATTGATTGATCACTTGATTGTTTTGCCACTTGTTTTTACAATAACCTACTAAGTTCTGTTAAGTAAGCAATAATACCTGACAGGATGGGGTGGTATTGGGCTATACTGGAGCGCCCGGGGACGTAACGAGGCCTGACACCAGCTACCAATCTTTAAATAAATAAATAGCCCTTGGAATGTCCGGTATAGCCCATACTGCCCACCCTGGAGGGAATTATTGCGCTTAGAAAATTGGCACTGTATTATATTAGTATGGAAAAAAAATGTTCTGTTTAAATGTTAAAACTCTTAGGTGTTTTATTTATTTTCTTATAAAATAGTTCCTCCACCTGCATTCGAATGATGTGGGTTTTTTTTGAGCTAAGGACTTTTGTCCTACTGGAGCCTCTGTAGTTGTGACTATGGAGGTGGTTGTCATGGTTATACCCCCCCCCACACACACACACAGGGACCACTTCTACAAAATGTAACAGCTTATGTGCTTTATTGAGTGTGTGAGAGAGAAAACTTGTATGTGTCTTGGGAGTGCTGTTAAGGTAAAGCAATTGGGAATTAGAAAACAGTGTTGTCTGTTTTATTTTATTTTGCTTGCTGCTGCGAACGGAACACATGCTGGCAACGGGTTCAAACTCTGTGTGACTCCAACACTGAATACAATGATTGTCCTTGATGAAAGCAGTCAGAAGTGGCACAGTCAATGATAAGTACGAGGTACAGTTATGAGAAGCTGTTAAAGACTAATTTTCAAGTAAAACAATGGCAATTGTTGCTACAGTGATGTAGGAAGGCACTGCTTTGTAGGGGAACTTTTTTTTAATCATGCGAGAATGGGGTGTTTTCACTCTCAGCGTGAGACAACAGCATGGTGACAATTTAAAACTTAAAATTTTTATGGCACAAAGATTCCAGAATGGAATCAGGCAACAGAGACTGGAACTCATTATTTCCCGGTCTCAGTTGCCTGATACTGCAGCAGCTGATTGGTGGCCTTAGCTAATCAAAATAAAGATTTCTCTCTACTCATTTTCTAAAGATAGTTGTTCCATTCCTGTTTTTAAGTCCAGGCTGTTTGAATTGTTAGTGAATCGATCTTCTTAGTCATGTAGTGAACATTTGTTTTGTGTTTTTTATTGCTCTTTGTACTGTAACAATGCTCACATTTGGAAACCAGCAGATTTGCTCATTGTGCCTTATCAGTGTAATCAATAAATGAAACAAAATTAAACACTGATATGAAAGCAAGTGATGCGTGTGTCCTCCCAGCTCAGCTTGTTATATCCAAGGCATGCTCTGCCTTTACTGACCTAGGTGCTGGAAGTCTGAGTTTTGTTCAGCATCTGTATCTCCCTCATGTATAGCAGTGTCACCATATTACTGGACTGACATTTTGTGGTCTTTGTGCTCTTAGGTTAACCTGTTATCTGTTATATTTTCCCCTTAGTGAAGCCCCTGTTTTGATTCTACACCATGTCTTTTAATTGAAAGATGGCTCTGCTGTAACTCCTTAGATCATGCCACTGCTGGTCCCCAAAAGACTGTGTAGAAACTGGCACCATACACTTAAGCGATAAGACATGACGGGTAGTGCTTTATGCTGTAATAACCACACTCCCAGGGTGTATTTAGGCATGAGGCCACAGGCCAAGTGCCGTCTGTCCCTGGGAGTGCAGTTATCACAGTGTAACGCACTAACCAGAGTGTCTTATTGCGCTGGTAAAATTAGTATCTAGGCAAATTTTAAGAAAATTGGGGAAATAATTATGAAAATAGGTTGAAAAAAAACCCATCAAATAGTCCCTCCATCAGTGGATACCAACTGGTCTTGTCATGTCAACAGGTGGTGGTCTGGTATCTGTTTGACCTGTTGGAAAGGTTATTTGAGTGTTTTTGTTTTTCATGCTGCTTTATTTGGTCCTTTTTTCCCCTTCCTTTAGTGTTGAATTTTGAGACCCGAGGAGAAAGTGGCACACGGTTGTTGTGGTAAATGGCACCATGGGATTTTTTATAGAACTGGTTTAATGAAACAAGACTAACTACCCAGAGAGTTGTTTTTGAGTGTCACAACAACAAAAACAATGGGACGGATTTTCAAACTTTGGTCACAAGCAGCGACAATGGCAGCTTGCAGCGAGTGCCGATGCATCCAGGACCCTGCGCCCAATTTTAAATGGGGCATGGTTCCGGCGCCCAAGTCCTGCTGCTTGTGGCAACTGATTGGGTGTGCCAAACTGATGGTATACCCAGAAGGAGTGCCGCAAGTGCCGCAGGACAGTGGGGTGGCAGATGCACCCTTCCACGGGTGCATGATGTTGCCCCCCCAACACCAAGCCCCGATGTGCCCATAAGCATCACATACGGAACACTCCCTGGTGATCTAGTGCCTCCCCCGGCCCAATCTACTCTGGCACTGAAATTGAAATGGAAGATACTCCCTGGTGAGCTAGTGGGCCCCCCCACCAACCCCAGAAAGTGCAGCCCACCACCCCCCCCCATCCTGGGCCATTATCCGGTGACTGGCACAGCCTTCTGCACACCACCACGGCTGACCTCCGAATGAAATATCAGAGCATGTATTGCCTACAGTACGTGCTCTGACAGTTAATTCGGCAGCAACAGGCTGCTGGGGTGGATCAGTTGATCGAGCGGAGCTTGATCGAGAAAGTGGAGTGGAAGGTCACTACAAGTTTACAGGAATAAGACAGTATCTACTTGAAGTGCTTGTTTTCAGTTTTCAGTTAATATGAACTTTTTAAGTTGTTTTTTTTTTTTATTCTGGGTTTTACACACCGTATGAGACGGGAAGGGACTGGCAGTTCAGAAATGGATGTGACAGTAAAGAACAGATTCAGCATTTTAAACTTTTGAACTCTGGTTGAAAAAATGAAGAAGATGGCTGTTTCAAATTCTAGTTAGTTACTGGATGAATGTTGGAAATGTTGGTATTAAGTTTTTTGGTGCATTTATGGGTATCTATGTAAGTGTCACTACACAGAAACATAGAATTTGCTGGTAGATAAGGACCGCTTGGCCACATAGTCTGCCCATTTCCCTGCCTGTAGTATCACTGCAGATCCTACTTGATCTCCAGCCCGTTCACCCACCTCCCATTCCCTTTCCATAAGATTCCGGTGTGCCTATCCCATGCATTCTTGAAACCCACCACTGTTTTTCCCCCCACTGCCTCTGCTGGAAGACTGTTCCAGGAATCCACCTTCTTTCTGTGAAGATGTACTTCCTCACATCTCTCAGGAATCTACCCCCCTCCAGCTTCTTATTGTGCTCCCTTGTGCCTTTCTTTTCTGAAAATACTTCCCTCCTGCACCTTATTTAATGCTGTGAGGTATTTATAGGTCTCTATCACATCCCTCTCCCCCTTCCAGGGTGTACATATTTTGGTCCTGAAGTCCCTCCTCATCAGGTATCTGATGCAGACCTTGCACCATTTTAGTTGCCCTTCTCTGGACCTCCTCCTTTCTATGTCCTTCCAGAAATGTGGTCTCCAGAACTGGACACAGTATTCTAGGTGGGGTCTTACTAGTGATCTGGTGTAATTCCTTGCCCACCCTGTCAAAGAAATCTTTCAGATTCATTTGACATGACAACCCCCCCTCATGAGTCCATGCTGCCTCAGGTCTTGTAACCCATTGGACTCAAGATATTCCGCAATTCTTTCCTTCATTGACTCTATTAATTTTCTCACCACTGATGTTAGGCTGACTGGTCTATAATTGCCAGCCTCTTCCCTGTTACCTCTTCCGTAAAGTGGGACTACATCTGTCCTCCTCCTCTGGTCATCTGGATCCATTCCTGTTGCTAATGAGCTGTTTAAGGAGTAGTACAGTCAAAATTTGCAAAAACATATGCTGTGCAGAGTGTTTTGATCTGTGTATGTAGTCTTAATGTGTCCTTCCCTTTGTCTGCTATTATGATTTTTTTTCTAAATTAGCCTGCTAGTTTTATGGCCCCTGGGGATCTCCATCTTAGTAGGGTTTATTGCTGTTCTTGTTCCTACTGTGTCATGTGGCAGGGATATATCCAGGACCATGGATTCAGCAAGCACTGGTTTAGGGTCAATTTTACAATGGCAGAGTTGTGCTAATAAGTAACTTTCCTTATCCAGTGAGAACTAATGGCTACATTTACAGTTTAGCAAATACTTGAGGGCTAATTAACTGAATGGGCTATTCTGTCAGAAAACAGCTACAGTCTTTACTAATTATGGCATTAATGATCTGGGGTGATTTGTGTGCTTTTCATGGCTGCATGTAGTTTGATGAAATGAAAGGTTTTTAAAAGCAAAACATTTACTCCTGCTGGCTAGACCTGACATACACATAGAAAGCAAAAATATTTGAATTAGAGTTATTCTGTGGAGGCTAGAGTATAATGCTTCTGTCTCTAGTACTTGCAAGTGGTCCTGCACACATCACTGTCACATGGGACAGGAGGTATTATATATAGGAAAAAGAAGAGTAATAAGGCTTGCTAAGGTGGAGATCCTCAGGTGCCATAAAATTACCATATAACAAGCAGACTAGTTTAGAAAAAACTCCTAATAGCAAACAAAGGGAAGGACACACCAGAACTACACACACAAATCAAAACACTCTGCACAACATATGTTTTTGCAAATTTTAAGTGTACTACTTCTTTAAATAGGACTGTCAGAGGTGCAGGCAGTACCTTGTTGAGCTCCCTCAGTACCCTTGGATGCACCCCATCTGCCCCCACTACTTTGTCTACTTTCAGATTAGCGAGTCCCTTCAGGACACTCTCCTCTGAAAACAGACTAGTGTCCATCTCCCTTCCTTCTGTGCTCCTGTTACTTTTTTTGGCCCGTCCCCTTCTTCTTCCTTTTTGAGCACTGAACAAAAGTGTTTGTTCAGGATGTCAACCTGTTCCTGGTCCCCCTCTGTACAGACCCTTTTCCCTTTTTAATCTTAGGATTCCATCCCTGGTCTTCCTCTTTTGCTTACATACTGTGCCTAAAAAATGTCTTGTCCCCCTTTATCTCTACCTGGGCTATTCTCCTTTCAGTTTGCACCTTCGCGCTTCTTACTGTTATCTCTTCTTCACTGTTTCACCTCCCTATCCTCCCTCTGCATCTCCTTATAGCCTCTGAATGCTACCTTTTTAGTGTTTACCTTTCTCGGCACCTCTTTCGAGAACCATAATGGTCTCATTTTCCTCTTACTTTTGCTCACTTATTTGACTCGGAGGCTTATTGCCTTTCCTATGGCGCTTTTTAGCTTTGCCCACTATTACTTCATCCCACTCAGATCATACCCTGCCAGGGCATCCCTAAAGCATTTACCCATCTTTTTGAAATCTGCCCTCCTGAAGTCCAGAATCCTTGCCCTCATGTGGTTCAGTTCCGCAGCCCTCCTTATATTGAACCGCACTGTACAGTGGTCGCTGTTCCCCAGGTGGCCTCCTACCTTGACATCTGCAATGCTGTCCCTGTTAGTGAGAATGAGGTCCAGTATTGCCTAGTCATGAATGGGTTCACTGACTAGTTGTCTGAGGAACACCCCCTGCAGGGAGTCCAGGATGTCCCTGCTTCTGCCTAAAGCCGCAGCTGGGAGATTCCAATTTACATTCGGCAGATTGAAGTACCCCACCAGCAGCACCTCCCCCTTTTTTGTCATCTTGCGAGTAGCTTCCATCAGTACCTTATCAAACTCCTCCCCATGCTAGAGGACTGTAGATCACGCCAGTGTGAATAGAGGCTCCATTCTTCATCTCTGGGGTGACCCATAGTACCTCTGCTCCCCCCTGTATTCCCCCATCTCCATTGTTATTACGGCTTCCCTCACATAAAACACCACACCCCCTTCCTTCCTTCCCTCCTGAACAAAGTATAGCCTGGTATGGACATGTCCCAGTCATGGGTTTTCAGTGCACCCAGACTTGGTAATGGTCACAGTATCCAGGTTGGTCTCCATCATTATGGCCTCTCAGTCCAGAATCTTATTTTCAAGACTTCCAGCATTCGCACACGTGGCCTTCCAGATTTTGTTACCACTCTGCTTGTTACTCCTTCCTTGCTTTTTTGCCATCTCTGCTTCTCCATCTCTCTTTTTAATGCTTCCATTCCCATCCCAAGGGGAGAGGTGAATTCACTGCAAGCTACTCTTGATTTGTAGCTTATCAACCACAATTTAGGTTGAAAATGCGCTTGCAAGAGCTTTACCCTAAGATCCAGGAGGGAGGCTACTTTTGAAGAAGGCTCCTACACTCTGGTGGTTTTGTGATGTCAGCGATCTGTGTGCCATCAGGTACATCACTGCTGACATCAGCGAACACCCACCCGGCCCCTGGACTCATGGCTCCATTCCAGTGGCGGCTTGCTTCAGCTCTGGGAGGGTTCTTGTAAATGCAGCACTGGATCAGCACAGGAGGTCGGGGCAGAACCACATACATATGAATATATGACAAAGCCAGCAGAATAAAGTCATTAGGTCTATCGATTGCTCATAATGCAGGGTCCTCAGTGTCTGCTACTGCCACCCTTCCCCAGTCAGCCCTTCCCCTCTGTCCGTCCTTCCCCTCTGTCTGCCCACCTCTGGACCCTTAATTTCCCCTTAACTCTATCGCAGGCTCTCTTAAAGCTGTCCACCATTTTCAAATAAACTGCCTCCACAGGAAACTCATTCCAACCATCACCACTTTCTCTGTAAAGAAGTGCCTGTCTTCTAACCTCCCTCTTCCAACTTGAGACTGTGTCCCATCATATTTCAATTCCCACGAGTTTGAAGAGACCCTCCTTGTCCACCCTGCTTACTCCTTTCAGACGCAGGTACTTGCAGCTCTCCGGAGTACATTTTCAGGGCCTCCAACCTCTCTTCGTGCATTTTACCCTGCTGGCCCCTGATCATCTTAGTTGCTGTCCTTTGGACCATCTTCAGTAGGTTTATGTCTCTTTTAAGGCATGGGCACCAGTACTGTATGCTGTACTCCAGATGGGGCCTCACCAATGACCTGTACAATGGCAATATTACTTCCTCATGCCTACTGCTAATCCCTCTGGCTATGCAGCCCAACATTTTACTTGCCTTTGCTGATGCTTTCCTACATTGCATAGATTACTTCAGTTCACTAGTGATCATCTCCCCAGGTCCTTCTGCTTGATCGCAGATACCCAGAACCCACCCAGGCTGTACTCAGCCCTCGGGTTCTTGGCCCCAGTGTGCATAACCTTGCATTTCTCTGCATTGAGGCTAAATTGTCAAATTCTAGACTATCTCTCTAGGTTTGCCAGATTATCCCTTAGGTCTTGTACCCCTTCTGCTGTGTCTGCCCTCCCACTGCGCTTGGTGTCATCTGCGAATAGACAAATTTTGCCCTTAATGTCATCCTTATTATCATTGATGAAGATATTGAAAAGCACCGGTCTGAGCACCTAGCCCTGTGGGGACCCACTGGTGACCTCTCTGGTGCTGGAGAACTGCCTTCCTACCATCATGCCGTAGGTGCTGCCCCTCAGCCAGTTTTCCATCCACCCGGTCAACTTCTTACCCACCCCTAGATTACTAGCTTCTGATTAATCTCTTGTAGGGTACAGAGTCCAAGGCCTTGCTGAAGTCTAGGTAAAGGATGTCCACCGCTTGGACCATGTCCACTGTACTAGTGACCCAGTCAAAGACGTCAATCCCTGTTCGTCAGCACCAGATCCAGGATCCCCCCCCCGGTGGGCTCTGTGATGCCCTGTGTCAGGAATCCACTTTGCCGTGCATCTAGGATCACCTGACTCCTGGCACAGGGCGTGGCCAGTACCCTCCAATCCACATTAGGCAGATTGAAGTCTCCCATTATTACCACCTCTCCTTTGCCTGCATCAGTCTTTATCTGAGAGTTCAGTTCCCTTCTCTTTCCTCCTCCTAGTTGGGAGGTCTATGAACCACCCCCAACATCACCTTTTTCCCCTTCTGTTCAACAGGAATTGAATCCACATTGCCTCTGCCATCCCCTCATAAGACACCTCCCTCGTACAAGTCATACCCGCCCTGATGAAGACCCAACCCCCCCTTTCCTACCTCCCTGTCTCTTCTATATAATTTAAACCTAGGGATCGAGAGGTCCCAGTCATGGTTAGGTGTGACTCATGTCTCCATGACTGCTGTGATGTCCACTTCTCTCTCCATCAGCAACGTCTGCCTGCTGGTCATCCATCTTGTTTCCAGGACTGTGTGCATTCAAGTCCACCACCTTCCATTTAGAGTCTCAGCCATCTTCCCTTCCCATCCACCACCTTTCTACTTACTCCCCTTTATGTGTACCACCCTGCCTCCCACTGCTAATCCCTTCCTTCCTCCTCCTCCTCTTCTACCCTCCACTCCCCCTCTACTTGTATGGGTGGAGGTCTGCTGACCTTCTCCTCCTGAAGACTCTGGGCTAGTAGGCCCACTCCTCCCTAGTAGTTTTAATTAAGTTTTTGGTTTGTACATCACCTGTCCCTGAAGACTCTTGACCCCCCTTTACTGGGGTGTAGTCTGTCCAGTGCAGAAAGTGTTTTTTCTGATCTGGTCTCCCCCAACTCCCCAATACAGATGTACCCTTCTTCCTTGCATCATTCCCTCCACCAGTCATTGAACTCCTCTATCCTTTTCTTTCTGATTGTGCTGGCTCTTGGTACTGGCAACACCTCCAAGAATGCAAGCAATCTGGCTACATCTCTGCAGGCCTTCCCAACCACTCTGAATCTTTCCTGTACTACCCCCACTTCCTCCCTGGCTAGGCCATTGGTACTTATGTGTATAACTATGTGTGGTTCCCCCCAACTCCTCTCACCAATTCCCCAATCTGTGGACACACCCTCTCCGCCATCATCCCTGGCATGCAAATCTCCTTTCTCCCTGTATTTGGGTCCCCCTTCTATCCCCAGTGAATACCCTTAATTATGGAGTCCCCCAGGATTTGATTTGTTAGTATTAATATTGCAACCATACACAAATTGTGCAGGTTGAAGTTCGTATAACAAAGTTAAAAAAATAATCACTTTTACATAAAAAAAGAGCATAACTAGTACATATTCAATTTAAAAAGAATATACATTTTACACATATTATATATACCAACATATTATAAGGATTACAACCCTTCCGCCCCACCCACCTCCCTAACTCCCTCTTTTCCTTCCCTGACTGTCTTATGAGCTTGTCCCATACCTATCTGTTCCCCCTCTGTCGTGGGCACCACCTCACCTTTATTTTGTCCAAGGCATGCCTGACTGACCCCCACCTCTACTCACCCCTCTGTTGGCCTTCTCACCCTCCTCCCTGACCTTCCCCACCCCCCAAGACACCCTCTCCTTTCCTCCCTTTTCTTGTTTCCTTCCTCCTAATCTTCTACAGCACTCACCATGGTCCTCTTCTCTGCCCACTGTGATTATTTTGTACTGTCCTACTCCCCTTTTCCTGTTCTATTTGTCCTGACCCTATTTCTTGTACTTGACCTCTTTCTTCACCTCCTGTCCCCCCTCCGCACATCCAGACAGTGGGTGAAATCCATTCATCAAGGGTACCCCTTTGAATGCTTCTAACCCCGTTGCACCACTCACAGTCCCTCCCCTTCCCCCCCATCACTTGCCATTTCCCCTCCCTGGTCTTCCCTGCCCTTCGAGGAAGGGGAACCCATGAAACTTGAGTGATCCCCTCCACACCCCTTCCCCGCTTATTGACCTCTCTCCCATGAATATCCCTCATCTGTCTTTTTCTCCCATGCCCTGCTTGTCCTACACTCTATGACAACCTCCTCAGCTCCCATCTAAGCTGCCTTAATTCTGCCCTTGTCTGCTGCAGGCTCCTGAACACTGGACAGCCCCTCTTACCCACATCGTCCTAAAGAATACTGCCACCCCACAACCATTGCAGCACACCACACTATTCCTATTTCCCCACATCCTCCCAGCCGCACAGGACCGCAGCTTGGGTCAGGGAGGCTGCGTAAATGCGTAGATATTATCCTGTACATTTTGTGCATAATACAGCAACGTTTGGTATTCTGCAGGTATTCTCTTAGTAAGAATGCAGTGCTGCTATAGTTATTACTGCATAATCACCATAGTAGACATCAATAACAACACATCCTGATTTTTGGATTATAATCGTGTCACCTAATTAACTGTAAAGTAGGCAGTAGTTGTCCTCGTTTACTCACTTTGGAACCAAACACACCAAAAAAAAATAACAGGAAATGAAGTGAAAGACAAAAAAAATCCAATATTTCTCTATTGTTTCTGTTTCACAGTCATTTCTTTTATCTTGGAACAGTTTTCTCTTCTTGAGAAACATTCTGTTCTTGTCCCAGAGTATTCTGTCCTTATCTTCCAGTTTCTTTTTTTTTTAACTGAGATTTTTATTGATGAGAGCACCTCAATGTACAAAGCTGAGCAGATCCAATATCTGTGTACACTGATTTACAAATCAGACAAACAAACATGAGGAGACAAAGTAAGCAGATACAGTCCATGTGCCCCAGCCTAAACTGAGATACAGTATACTAACAGAGACTACCAATTGAGAAGTTTAGCGGGAAAGATGAGTGTCTAGAGCACACACACACACACACGTTACAGGAAAAGGTTGGTAAGGATTGCTTTATTCGGTTTAAATTTTCTTAGCTGTCATTCAGAGTAGGTAGATCTGTGAGCCCGGGAACTGTAATAAATTTGTCCACAGCTGCTATTAAAGGGATTTTAAACCCTGCTGTAACTGTTGGCATGCTTAGTAACCCTGGTGTATTGTTTTGTGTGTTTGTTACGAAATATTAGTCCATTCTCTGTATTTAGCGTCCCTTGTCAATGCAGCCTTTTTTTTTTGACACAGTATTCATGTTTTAGTTACTTATCAATTCTGAAACACTTGAGATCAGTTGAGCAGAAGCCCTACAGGGAAACCTTCGTCAGAGGCTTCCTTTCAACTGATCTCACTAGTTCCTGAACTGCAGAGTATTAAAAAAGGATTACTGAAGGAGAAAAAGGCTACAATAACAAGAGAACTCAAATAAAAAAAAAATTAGACTTTTTAGAAAATAGGAATTTGTGTATGCCATTAAAATTATTTTATGCCCCACAAAAATGGGGAATATATCATTTTTATTGTTTTATTATATGTTAGAATCTTAAGGATTAAAAATAAATTTTTATTTGACTATCCTGAGTTATTTCCCTAACGCGTAGGAACCTGTAGAATCGCCAGTCAGATTAATGGAATAGTGATAAAATATTCCACTGATTTATAATTAAGCAATAAGGCACGACAAGGTGTGTGTTATCGTGTAATAACGTCACTCCTGGGGTGGGCTGAAGCACAAGGTGTAGCCAAGTGCTTCCACCACCCCAGGAGTGACGTTATTACACAATAACACACACTTTGGAGTGCCTTATTGCAGTTACACAATGGCTCGATGTCATAAAATAAAAAAATAAAATAAAACATTTTTTAGTAGATTTTTAGCGAGGCAGTATATCTTTGTTTCTTAAGAGCAAATGTTGTGGCAACAAATCCTCACAGTGATGTTATCGTCTAATAACATCACTGTCTCAGGCACCCACTGACCAATCAGACTAGAAGAAATGTCCTTGCCATTGTATAATTGGGACTATTTATCACCAGGTCAATAGACAAGGCACATAATCTGATTCAGAAAAGTTCCATGAAGTTGTAGCTTGTTACTTTAATAGTATGATAGTATTGTACTGTTGCTGTGTTCACTAGTGCCCTGATCTGGTATTTTCTGTAGCATTGCAAGTAAAAAATAGCTAATAAGAAAGGAAATACTTTCTCACGGTTGAGGGATGAACTTTGTTGTGTTCTTGCCAGTTTACCACCATTCTTTTTTTTATGCAAAATAACTCACATTAAAGAGAAACAGTGCCATGTGCTACTCCTGCTGCTTTACTTTTCCACAGGAAGTTGACTCTCTTCAGTCTGTGCATAGTTTTGTCCCACCATACCAAGTGTCTTTGACACAGAGGCACTAGACTTCTCATCCCCCTTCAGCAATACATGAGAGTAACTGCACGTACCTCATATGGTGATGCATCACACTGAAGTTAAATAGACAGCTGGGGGTCAAAATGGGTCAGTACATTAACTGATACCAGCTGCCCCTCAGCCTGGTTAAATGCTTTCCTGCAACTCGCAGACCAATATGATGGGGCACCTTTACATTGTAAAGCATTGAGTGTTTTAAAAATTGTAGCCAGCTAGGTATAAATCTACTATAGTTGTCTAAATGTCAAAAACATAAATGCAGTCAACTTACATTTTCATGCTGTGGGGCATTAACAATTGCCGTTGCGTTTTCTGGTGATTCATGTAACCCTGTGATATCAATATAGCCCGCCCCACTTGTAACGGACACCGATATAATGGACATTTGGATTTTACGGACATTTTGAGTAACCCAAAACATGCCCCATGCCCCATAGACTTTAATATTAATCTCTCAGTTACAGCATCTTATGTCTGCCATGTATAGCGGATGCCAGGGCAGGTGATTAGTCATCATGCATTTTTTTCTATCATGTGTTTATACCCTCGGGAGCTGGCAGGCAGGCTCTGTCTCTTCCTCAGAGGACTCACATACATTCCGACCCATGGCCCCATCACCAGGACCATGATTGCGGCTTCACAGAGCCTGCCAGCTCCTTTTTTCCCACCCATGTCATGGCTGTCTATGCCTGTGGAGGCATGCACATGCCACAGTTCCACAATGCTCTCCCTTATGTGATGCTCTTCCACCTGCACTACCCTCAGGCCTCCACCTGGGGGCAGTGGGACTACGGGGGGGTGACGGGAACCCTCCCTGGCAGAGGAGAGCTGCCGGGTGACTGATCAGTCCTGCTCCCTCCCTCCCCCCTGGCTGACCCCCAATGACCCAGGCTTGTTCCCGAACCTGGGTCGCCGACGTAGTGCAACCTATGGTGCCCAGTGTCACAAACGCTCTCAACAGGTCAGGCCCTTTGCTCCCACAGTGCCAACCTCAGAGTGCAGTATTGTGAACAGGTAACAGAACAGGGTAACCCTCCTGTGTGCTTGTGGGTCCGAATCACCTTTCGTCTCAAGTTCTGGGGGGATTCAAACTGTGAACCTTATGCTAGCACACCCAAATGTACAGGCTTAGATAATCTACTCTTCAGGGGGATGCCAGATATCTTTCGCCTAAGGGCACCTAACCAGGTATCCAAAAATGAACCCTTAAAACTATATAAAAGATCTTAGGTATATTCTTAGCTTTTCCCAGTTTGGTAACACCATCAAGTTTATGAACAGTAATTAGTCAGTCTTAACCATCTATACATCACATGCAAAAAGAAAGAACTTTGAAGACACACCCAGGCAGTCTTTTCAGATGAAAGGTTTACTTAAAAATGGATAAAAATATGTAAAATGTAAACACAGAACACTATATCGCAAAGCATACAATCACTTAAAAGAAAACAAGGAAAAGTACAAACTAAAACTCCTACCACAATGCAATTAGACTTTTTCTATCTAATGTATAACCTCTATAAGTTCCTTAGTAAGGTCTTGTTTCTTAAGTGTCCACAAAAGAAATGTCCCTAAGTTGAAACACAGAATACGGTTTAAAACGCTGTGTTTCCACCCCTTCGATGATGTAATCTAGCTCCTCCTTTTAGAATATAAAAATTATACAAACAATGATCTTCCGGTCAAGCGATATTTTAAATACTGTGGCTTCAGCAAAAACTAATTTCCCAAATTATAAGTCTGTGATTTCCCAGTTCCTTCTCTTTGATCTTTGAGCAGTTCCTGTTCCTAGGGCACATTAAAGATTTTATACTACTTTGCCATATCTCACTTAGGTGCAATATAGCTTTTTAACACCAGGCAGACGCATAAAGTCCCATTTCGTTTCCACTTCAAAGAAGCAACAGGTCATAAAATTTATATTTTAGTTTCCCAGGCTTCAGAGCAGCACAGGTCATAAACAAGGCCATGAAATGCAACTTCTCAAGGGAGTTAATTACATTACAGAGATCTCCTGGTTTAATATATCCTGTTATTCTCACTAAAACCGGGGGGGGTTGTCACCCGGGAGCACAGGATGTCTCATGTGAGACACCTCACATACCACATTCTATATTACAAATATCATAGAGCAATCATAACCAGCTGGCCAATCGTCACACCCAGCTCCTTAACCATCTGTGCCACTGGGCCAGCCCATGATTATTCATTATTTCAAACATCCTGCATTGAACTTCCATCAGTCTAAGATGTAAATTACTTGCAGTTAGCGGATACTCAGTGCAGCTCTTCCTGCCTCTTCCTACTCTCAGATTACTGACCTTGTCTCACTTTGTATCCAGCATCTCACTACTTGAACTGCTTTCATTTGGGTGAAGTACTGTCATTGCCAGCCAGAATGTCAAAAAGAAAAGTGCTAACTCTGAGACGTAAAATCAAGATAATTACAAAGATTGACACGCTGCCAAAGATGTCGATGTGTAATCTTGCAGCACACTTCAACATTCCTTGATCGGCCCTCTGCGACCTGATGAAAAAACTTAGTCTGCTACTAGATGATTGGCATCAAAACTAGAACCCACTCCTAAAAAGGAAGTGCCGAGGGAAAGACCGCAACGTAGAAGAAGCATTGCTGCACTGGTTTTCATAGTTAGCTTTTGGTCAGAGAGCTATCTTGCTATCAGAGCAAGGCGGTAGCTGACTAACGCAGCTAGAACTTTTCTACAAGAACATTTCTGACTGGGGTTAAGTTGACAGATACTTTATTAGAAATGTAGGGTCTGCAAGGTAAATTGGGACCTTTAGTTAGGGTGCAAACAAAAACACAACAGTTAGTGTGCTTGTCTGAGTTGGGGGATAACCATCTTTGCAGTTAGTTGTATCTGGAGAAGAGTTTTAAATTGGGATGTGTGGCTTAGGCAGAAGTGAAGCAGGTGTCTGCATTTAGACTTCCCTGTAGTTCGATTTTGGTCAGAGAGCAATCTTGCTATCACTTTCTTAAGGACTAGGCCATCAAGCGCTCCGGCATTGTCCCCCACGTGAAGGACCAGTGTGCAAAGGAGGTTGGAGTCTACCCACTGGAGTCAGCCCAATGAGGCAGCCAGCCACTCTGCTTCCCTGCTGACCCAAGGGGACCCCTACCCAGGTAAGCCTGATGGGGCTGCATTATAGGGTAGCTGTACTTGGGAGGCCAGCTAAGTGTGTTAGTGTGGGCTTAGGGGCTTGCTATTGTTTTTCCTTATCTTTAGTATGGTGTTGTTTTTAACTGATACAAGATTTTAGTGCGTTTCTGGGAAGTAGGGATTGTATGTAAACTGTTGCTAGGTGCTAGGGTGATTCATGGATTTGGAGCCTACTGTTAAATAGTTGATAGATATAGTAGAGTATAGGGACTTGCCATAAACAGCCTGCTAGGAATTAGTGAGCCTCAGGGTTTAAGGGCATAGGGTTACTGGGTGGTAGTAGTATAGATGGACCGGATCTGGTACAAAACAAAAAAAAGCGGAAGGACTAAAAGAACGGGAAAAGGAAATGTGAGGAGTGGTGCAGTGCAGGAGTTGTGGGGCAGCAGTCTACTGGGAGACCTTCTGAAGGCTGCAGTGATGCCCCCTCTGTGTCCACGTCTCTGGGTGGAGGGAACAGATCTTAAGGCTCCAAGCAGCTCTGGCAGAGTCAGGAGAATGTCACAAGACTCAGAGTCGCATTAGCAAGGAGTTGGGACCATGTTTCCCACCCAGGGACCACATAGCCTCACACCACTACCTCAAAGGTTGCCAGAAGGAAGGAGTGGTTGGACTAAGGTGGGCTCAAGGAGGGCAGGGGAGGTAGGACCAGGAAGGCTGGGGGAGCAGGTAACAGGCACACTCCTCATCCAGTACCACTAAGAAACTCCTATGCCATTTTGGTGGAACAGGACTGCCATGAAGTGGCACCCAAGATGGTGGATGGAGAGGATTTAGGGGAATGCCAAAATGGAGTTCCCAGTAGGGGAGAAGGAGACCCCCAGAGAAGGAGGAATCAACTTCTAGTGCGGGACTCTACAGTCAAGGGGATATTGTTCGGGAAGGAAAGGGGTAGACAGGGAGGTTTAAATGCCTACCTGGTGCATTGGCACAGAGGGATGGAAAACATATCCAGTGGACTGCGAGGGCCATAGGAAGGAAGGGGGAGCTGGATGTCATTGTCCATGTGGGGACGAGTGACGTAGCTCTGGAAGGGACAGGGGCAGTGCAGAAGCAGTTTAGGAAGCTGGGGAAGGATCGTAGGCAGGTAGTACGCACTGTAGCCTTTACAGAAGTGCTGCCCGTCTACAACAGGGGGAAGGACAGGGAACTCTGCATTAAGGCCTTCAGCTCATGGTTGAAGGAATGGTGCAGAGAGGAGGGGTATCACTACATTGGGGACTGGGACTGCACCTGAAGGGATCAGAACTTGTCTTGGGGGAGAACAGCATCCATTCAGGAAAGGAGTGGCAGTCCTCAGTAGATGGTTTATGTGTTACTTCGATGGGCACTTAAACTAGCCAAGGGGGTGGCAGAAGGCAAAGGGGGTCGCTGAATCTGCCCCCCCCCCAGGCTGTGATGAAGGATAGAGAATTTCTGGGGGAAAGGATGCCCAGCAAAATGAAGGACGACCAAGGGTGCAGCCAATCAGCATGGGAGGAAGGGAGGAAGAGAAGCAGCCAGTAAAGGAGAAGAAGAGGAAATAACTAGACAACATGAGAAGGGACAAGAGTAGGACTAACAAAATCTGGACAGCCATGTGAGCCAATGCTGGAAGTTTGGGAAATAAGATACCAGACCTGGAGGTCACCATGGCTGAGGCAGGCTTGGATGTTGTGGCCATCACTGAAACATAGTGCACAAACAGCCATGACTGGGAAATGGTCATACCTGGCTACACAGTGTTCAGAAGGGACAGGGCAGGAAGGAAAGGTGGGGGGGTGCTTTATGTTCAGGAAGGCATCAAAGCGAAGGAGGTATGATGGGGATGGGGTGGAGTCGACGGAGAGGATATAGACAAAGAGATGTTGGAAGAGATAGGCAAAATGGCTAAGAAGGGGGTGGTGGTGCTGGTGGGGGGACTTTAATCTGCCAGATGTAGAATGGAGTCTGCCTACTGCAGCATCAGCTAGGAGCCAGAGACATCATGGACTCCCTGCAGGGGGCATTCCTCAGGCAGCTGGTCAGTGAACCTACCCCGGGTGGGGCATACTGGACCTGGTACTTACGAATGGGGACAGCGTGGTGGGTGTCAGAGAGGGGTGTCATCTGGGGACCAGTGATCATCGAACAGTATGGTTTAATATAAGAGCAACAGTGGAATCCAGTCGCACAAGGGCGAAGGTCCTGGATTTCAGAAAGGCTAACATTACAAAATTGGGGGATTGCATTCAAGAAGACCTGGCATGGGAAGATGTCGGGGGAGGGGGGGGGTGGAGGGAAAATTGGCCAAAATAAAAGAGAGCATAGTAAGCTACAAAGCTGTATGGCAGGCTAATAAGCAAAAGCAGAAGGTGGAGGAGACCATTATGGTTCTCGAGGGAAGTGGCAGCAGAAAAGGTAAGGGCAAAAACAGTTGCATTCAGAAGATATTAGGAGACACAGAGAGAGGAGGACAGAGAAGTGTATCTAAGGAAATGAAGGCAAGCATGTAAGGCAGCAAGGAACACAAAAGCATAAGCTGAAGAAAGAATAGCCCAGACAGTATTAAAGGGGGACAAGACATTTTTCAGGTACATCTGCGAGAAAAGGAAGTCCAAGGGAGGGATTGCACAGTTAATAAAGGAGGTAGGGGGCTGTACTGAGGAGGACCAAGAAAAGGCAAATATCTTAAACAAATACTTCTGCTCTGTATTAACAGTTGAGGGGGAAGGGCAGGGACCACAAATAAGTAGCAAGAGATTTTTTTTTGGGGGGGGGGATGGACACCAGTTCCTTTTCTGAGCATAGGGTCAGGAAAGCACTCACAATCTGAGGCTGGACAAAGTCATGGGGCCAGACAGGGTGCATCCAAGAGTGTTAAAGGAACTCAGGGAGCTGCTAGCTGCACCCCAGACCGACTTGTTTAACAGTTCAGTGGAGACGGACGTAGTCCCAGAGGACTGGAGAAGGGCAGATATAGTGCCGCTTCACAGAAGTGGTAGTAAGGAGGGGGCCGGAAATTACAGGCCTGTCAGCCTGACATCTGTAGTAAGGAAACTGATGGAAACACTATTAAAGGAAAGAATCGTGGAACACCTGGAATCCAATGGACTGCAGGACCCGAGGCAGCATGGCTTTACGGAGGGGTGCTCATGCCAAACAAACCTGATAGTTTTGTTTGACTGGGTAACCAGGGTGTTGGATAGGGATGTGGGAGTTGTGGACATGGCCTACATGGACTTCAGCAAGGCCTTTGAAACCATTACACATAGGAGGCTGGTAAACAAATTAAGTAGCATGGGGGTGGGAATAAGGTGATAACCTGGTTAAGAAACTGGTTAGGGGATAGGAGGCAGAGGGTGGTGGTAAATGGAGTTTGCTTTGAGGAGAGGAGAGTGACCAGCGGGGTACCGCATGGGTTCAGTACTGGGGCCAGTGCTCTTTAATGTCTTCATTAGAGACATAGCAGAGGAACTAGAAGGGAAGGTCTGCAGATTTGGGGATGACACCAAGATCTGCAGCAGGGTGGATGGACACTGTGGAGGGGGTGTAAAGGATGGAAAGAGGCTTGAAATGACTGGAGGAGTGGTCAAACATTTAGCAGCTAAGGTTTAATGCAAAAAAGTTCAAAATAATGCACTTGGATCACAGAAACCCAGGGGTGCATTACAAAATGGGGGGAGAGATACTGGCAGTGACAAAGCAGGAAAGCGACCTGGGGGTAATCATATTGGATGACCTGAAGGTGGCCAGACAATGCAACAACATGATCAGGAGAGCTAGTGGGATGCTGGGATGTATAGGTAGCGGTATTACCAACAGGAAGAGGGAAGTGGTGTTGCCACTATATAGGTCTTTAGTAAGACCCCACGTGGAGTACTATGTCCAGTTTTGGAGGCCACATCTCAGGAGGGACATAGACATGACAGAGGCCGTCCAAAGGAGGGCTACCAAGATGGTACAGTGTCTACAGCAAATGTCCTATGAGGAGAGACTAAAGGAATTAAACATGTACATCCTGGAGGAGGGGGATACGACGGAGACCTTTGAATACCTCACGGGGTGAATAAAGTACAAGTGGGAAATATTTTTCTGAGGAAAGGGTGCTTCAGAATGGGGGGGCCACAATATGAAGCTGGAGGTGGTAGATTTAGGAGAGATGTGAGGAAATAACTTCACAGAAAGGGTGGTGGATGCCTGGAGTGGTCTTTCAGCAGAGGTTATGGGGGCGAAAACAGAGGTAGGATGTGAAAAAGCCTAGGATAAGCACAAGGGAGTCATAAGGGGTAGATAAGGTCTGGTATCACAAAAGACGCCAACTAAGCTGGGCTACTTCAAATGGGAACTACTAAAAGTGCTCCTACCTGGCACCAACAGCAGAGTGGAGGAGAGGAAGTCCAGATAAGAGTAGAGATTGCCAAACCATGTGGGGAAACGGGCAGACTAGGTGGGCTGTGTGGCCCTTATCTGCTGACAAATTCTATGTTTCTACGTTTCTGTCTCCAAATGACCCCCATGCACTGGAACTTGCCTTCTGCACCTCATCCCATGCCTACCATTTAACCAGATGCTACTGTTATCCACTAAGAAGACTCCCCACACACTGATGCATGATGTCATCACCATTACTCACCAATATCTATACCCATCCCAGACCTTTCAAGTGTGTGCTACTCTACTGACTCCCTGTGCCATAAAAGCTCACAGTTCCTTCTGCAGACAGTGCCCCGCAGGGCTGCTACCTATGTTTCAGCACTTTTAATACTGTGAACCATTATACCTATTGAAGTGTAACTTTGATCTGTGTACGACATGTTATGCTACCAAATTTATGTTGATAATGCATATGCCGACCTGTTACATGTGAAGTGTTACGAAGTGTTGTAAACTGTGCTGTTGTTTCGACAAGGAACCTTTGCAAATGAGCATTTTTGCTCAAAGGTGTGTATGCTAGAAATAAATACAGAATAATGCATGGAGAAGTGTGGTTTATGGGGATTTTATGCACCCCTGAGGTGTGTAATGCCCTTTAAGCTTCGAGAGCAAAGCCTGAGGGGTTTACATGGGCATCACACACTGATGGGGTGCATAAAATCCCCAGAGAACCACATTTCTCCATGTTTTATTTTTATATTTACTGGTGTTTGGTGTTTTTTGGTTTAAATTGTCTTTTTTGTCACTTTGCGAGGGTAACCGTCTTGTCTCTCGCTGAGTGACCGATTGTGTAGCGCTTGTGAATGTCCAGTGCGAGGACAGCTTGTTCAGCATTTTGTCTGGTGGTGCTGCAGTACTGTTCTGTCTGTGGTTTACGGGGCTCCATAAACAACATATGTGGTTTATGAAGCTGTTGGGCACTCTCTGGTAGTGGTTTATAACCACTAACCAGTAAACATAATAAAATAAATAATGGGAGTGACAGAGAAAGTGCCATAGACCTGAAAGGGTCTACAGTGTAAGCAGTGCAGCTAAAGGGCAGACTGGATAGGCCACGTGGCCCTTATGTGCCATCAGCTTCTATGTTTCCATGTTTCTATGAGTGCTCGAAGGTGAGACACCTTGATCAGTGGCCCTCTGCTGATGAATAAGGCAGCTCAGCTATCAACAACAGTTCATAACAAATAAGTGCCTAAATAAATTAAGTAACAAGGAAAGCGCACAAAGCACAAAACACAACACTGCACTCTGCCCAAACCACACAAGTAACTACCTGACTCAGAACTCGAAGAAAGCAAATAAAAACAGAAAATAAAATGCTGAAACATACTTTACAATAATATGGACAAACAGGCATAGGACAAAGTAGTCCGTTATAAGCAAGGCCCCTGGTATTCTGCGATTCTGCAGTTGTGGAATTTTCCACAGAATTTGCATCATGCTTCAAAATTTATATAACACTGCAGAATTCATTGTTTTTGGTGAATTTCATTCAAATATACAGTGTTTCCAAAGTGTCCAGCTCCCTTCCCTGTCTTTTTTGTACGAAAGCTTCTCCTCCATGTCCAGCTTATGATATAATTGATGACATCACATCATATTTTAGCCAATGGCAGTACTGCATTCTGCCACAGAAATAAATAAATCACACCGCAGAAATCTGAAAGTGCTGCTGCAGAAGCCTAGGAGCCCTGCTGCAGAAATCAGAAAATGCTGCCGCAGAGCACTAGGAGTCCTGGTTGTAAGCGGGTTGCACTAATATGCTCAGGGTACTGCAGTGATTTCTTGAAGAATGCACATTCGTCCTTCTGTATGCACAAGCCAAAATCTTCTGACCACTGCAAAACAGCATCCAGTTTCATAAGATGCTTAGCACATCTTTTCTCATCACCAAAATATTGTCTAGGTAGCAGTGGACACTGGGGAGCCCCGGCAGCACTTAACCCGTTGCTCTCTGAAATATTGTTTGGGCAGATGTAATCCCAGTAGGTCATTGACTGTAAACAAACAAAACAGACAGCCCCTTATGTGTTGCTAAGGTTACATTCTTACAAGTACTGTATTTTCTTCAATTGACATTTTCAGGTAAGCACTAGACAGACCCAGCTTGCTGTAAATGCTGCCCTCCTGCAGACAAGCATACTCTAAATTTGTGGATCTGGGTAATGATCAACACACAACACTGGATTTAAAGTACCTTCAAAATCCCTGGCTATCCTAATAGAGCCATCTTCTTTCCTACCAGAACAATTTGAGTTGCATTTCATTAAATTGTACAGACACAAAACTCCAGATTGTACTTAAGTGTTCCAAGTCTGCATCCACTGTTGACTTCACATCATAAGGAGCAGTACGTGTCTTTTAAACCTTGGGACAACAGTCTGCTTTCACTGGGTTCTTTACTTCAGTTTTTCTGGAACAACATTGCATGTTTGTGTAGCACTGTCTCCAATATATACTGACACCTTTCATCAGTGCCTTAATCTTTTCATAGTGAAGTTGGATTGTCAACCAAGGTGGATAGTCACCTTCTGCCACATATACATGAAGTGACTTTATCTGACCATTAAGTTTTAACTTGACTATAATAACTCCTTTTCGAACATATTTTATCCGCTGCTCAGGGCCAGACAGGGACCTCCTTCCATCTCAGTCAGATGCCCTTATACAATCCTACAGAGAACTTGCCACCTATTCGATTGGGACCACCAGCCCACCCACAACACACTGCTGTGCTGCCTACCCCCTGGCTTACCCCCCAGGGCTGGGTACACCTTCAGCTTCACAGCATTTCTTCCTCGCTGTCCGTCTGGCCACCCACAGCGGAGATGAAAACTCATGGTTTCCCCAGTGGAAGGTGGCTCAGTTCCAGTGGTGGACATGGTGGGCAGGCTGAGGCATCATCCTCCCAGGCCTGCACCTCTTTTTTTTTCCCATTTTCTGTGTCCCATCTACCCCTCTGGGAGCATGCGATGTGATATGAGAGCCTGACACAGCCTGTCCATGCACTCAAGTTTAAGGGTACCTCTCTGTTAGTTTCTGAGACCCTGCACCGCCACCTGTGGTCACCCAGGTGGCGGTACTGCATCGGGTCATGATACTGTCCCTCTGCAGGGGAGGAAAGCGTCCTGTGGGATGCTTGATCCTACCTCCCCCCCTGGCCGACCCTTCAGTGGCCAGGGCTCGTTCCTAAACCTGGGTCGTCAGTAGCATGATCAGTAGGTCCATCGCTGTGCTGGCAGGCTGATTAGACTATAATCACTCCTTTATCATTACCATTTCCATGGCGTAAGTCCTCAGGACTATATTTGTGCTCTGCAAAGGTATGTTATTAAATGTATTACTGTATATTTTATTTGAGATCTAGGACACTGCAGCTCCTATGTCCGGTTCTGTTTTCCGTGTTTTCCCTTCTATTCCTGGAGTGACCCAGACATTGTTTCCCTGTATGAGTCAGCATGTGCAATGCCAGTACTGTATCAGTATCATCACTCAAGCTGCCATCCACGTCTACATTATGCCCCCTCTTCTCTTACGGTAATAAGCCTTCCTGCCCTTTCCCAGGTGTTATTTCACTTTTTTCCCCTTTGCAGGTTCCGCTGTATGTGACCCCTCTTTCCAGAATTATGAAAGACCTTCTACTTGAACCAACAGGCTTTCTCACTGTGGTTAATCTTCCCACAATACCTACATTTACTAGGATTTCTTTGTGGCGGCATACATAATCTGTGCACTTTTGCTAATGCATTGATTTGCTGGGACTCCCTTGGCAGTGCCATCATTGCTAGGGCAATTTTCCACAGCTTTTTTGTAAGTCGGGCTGCCTCAGATAAAAGATGCTTTTGTATCACCTCACTTGTAAGGTCACATACCTGCCTGTCTCTCAAAATTTCATTTAAAGTTGTATCATACTATTTTTTTGTTAGCGCAGCTATGTATTGTGATACAGTCAAAGCTGCTTAGACTACTCTGTGTGCAATGCATTTGTCTGTTAGAAGCGACGTCCAGCATACCCAAAAATAGCATTCCGGTGTAGTGTTGCAGTGTGATTTAGCCAACAATCGCTCTATTTTCTTTTTCCATTCCTTTCCCCTAACAGTACTGCAGCAAAAATCTTTAAAGAAAAAATAATAAAGCAATTCAGTTGATAACAGTACTGTACATGCAAATCCTCTTCCATTATTCTCCACCCACTTCTTGCACTTTACTCTTTTGATTCCACTTTCTGTCCTCAGGGGAAGCAATCATGGGTATCAGGGGAAGACAGACAGTAGTTTAATTAAAAGGGAAATCAAAGTAAATGAAGTTTCTCCTTAGGAGCAGTGATCATAGAGCCGCAATCGAGGAAAGAGGAAAAGAGAAAAACATTGCACCAATGTCTGGGGTTCGGGAATGTGTGCTTCTGACTTACACATCTGACAGCTTGCAGCAGAATGAATAAATATATAAATAAAACTGCCTGTCCTGCTTAATGTTAGACCCAGTTGGGGTTGTACATGTAAGCACTAATCACCGACACAGGAGGGCTCTACCGGTGGATTAATGCCCGCTGGGGGGGATTGGTGCAGGAGGGCGTTAATCACCGGTAGAGCCCGACCCTGGAGGTGATTAATGCGCTTGTAACACGGCAAGCGTGACGGGAATAGTCTCAGAATACTGGGTGAGATGGTAATAAGGAGCGGTTCGCGAGAGTGACAATGTTTGCAGGGTAACTGTGGTATCTGTGGCTGTTTTCAGCTGACTCTGCTACTGTGAGGACGTGCGCAGTCACGGCGCATGCCACACATTCTTTTAGATAGTGTTGAATATTACTCACTGGAGACGAGGAGAAGATTCATGCGAGACACATATCTTAGTGTACTACTTTGTCCATTCTGACCGTCTGTTTCTTTGTTGTCCCGTTCAATGCTGGCTGACGATCACGGACTGGAGCAGTGAAGTCTGGGACACATACTTGCCATCCCTACCCACAACCAGCTCACGAACGCCGCTGTTTTTTTCCCCCTCCGCGGGTGACATCATTGACGGTAGAAATTGCTGGTACTGCCGGTGAAGGGGTTGCAGTAGGTGACAGCTTGAGTGTGGTTGCCACCGTGGTGCGTGAGTGTATGTCAGGGTGCTGGATAGAGGAGAGGGGTAACAGCGTTCCGCGGGGATATAATTGGCTATCTAAATCAGGGTGTTGTATGCATGCACTCAGTTCGAGGGGCTACCGATCCTACAGGCTCAGATCCAAATGGGCTGCAGGTCATTTTATATATTGGGAGGGGAGGTTGGCAAAGCCGGGAGTCAGGGTAACGGCGGGGGAGGTAATAAAATGAGGTGAGCAAGGAGGCATCAGTACCGTTATAAGTAAAGTCAGGGGCTTTAGGGTTCTCTGAGTAGAAACTATCTTCTATGGTTTGGGGGTCTATCTTGATGTGTTTGACTGAAGTGTAACTGTACAACTGCTGGCGGTAACGTTTCCTTATTTGCCTTTTTTTTTTTTACTTCTGAAACAGACTGACTTCTCAGAAGACCAAATTGCTGGTAAGTGACTTTATAATAGTGATGGTATTGACTGTCTGCTGGTTTCAGACTCCTCCTTACATACAGTGAATTCTGCTGTAGGGCCAGACCGGAACCAACTGTCAGTTGGGGCTCAGGTAAAACCGTCTGATGGTCACTAATTCACACAAAGCGGCTTAGATCACTGCAGGCTCTCTTCTTCTTCTTTCATTTGAAATCGTATAGTCTCCGCCCCTACCCACAACCAGCTTACAAACGCCACTGGTGACTGCGCGGTGCCTCGGAGGCGACCAGCGGCAGGCTGTGGCTCTCGAGCACCACGGGTGGCCTGAGGGGGTGGTGACGGAGCTGGCGGGTGCCCTCTACTGCTGCGGTGGCCACAGGTGGTACTAACCGAGCGGGCGTTAACTGTGGGTTAATCATCACTTGGTTGGTGTCACCTGTGCCACTTCAGCCAATCTGAATCCTACATTTCAGTCCTCTCTCCTGTGCCGTGCTACAAATGTGAATAAACTACACTACTCACCTTCTCTCTCACAGCTTGCAGTAGCATTCAGGGGTCAGGAGACAATTTCAGTTCAAAACATGTAGTGTAGTCACAGGCTGCTGCTCATTTGGTGTCTTGTTAGCACCCAGATTTGTCTCTCTTTTAGTGCTTGCCTAATGCATACTTGATGCACAAACCATTGTTCTGTTGCAGTTTTTATTTTTTTCACCGTTTCAGTTCAATCAAGTTCTTAAGCTGTGTTTGCAAGGCTGCTGTGCTGTTACATGCAGTCCGCACCAGTCCTGTTTGATCTCTTGCTCCGCATCACAATTGCATTTACACAACCCCTCTCAGTGCCGATGCAAGTTGCGCTGAGAGGGGCTGTGAGTTCAAGGGTGAATGTTTGTGCCCCTCCCCCCGCCTTCCAACTCTTGCTCTGTCCCAGTTCCCCTTCATAATCTTCACAGCTTCAAGTGGGCTTTGCATTTCTATACGTTTGAGCATTTGGTTTGCACATTAGGTTTTTTAAAAAGAAATTGTGTTTGCTGCCAACAGTGAGATCGGCCTGTATGGTCACTTGCAAGCAGTAAGAAAAGCTGGCTGTATTCAAATATTCAACTTGTGTGCTTTTTATGTATATACCGTATGTCTTGGACTTGCTAACGGATAGCTTGTGTTATGAGCTTCAAATATTAATCACTGCAATCCCTCCTGATCCTGCGTCCATTGCATTCAATATCAAACTCACATCTGAGCGAGCAGTGCAGCCTGTCTTCATGGCAGCTTACCCCACTCACTCCAGAACACATTCCCTATTTTGCTGGGGCTCAGGGTAAGGAGAAGTGAATGACTTAACGCGATCGGGTAAGTGTCAGAGTGCTCAAATTGCTGTGATGCAAGTATGGTAGTGTAAGCAGGCCACTGTATCACAACTGATCAAAACGACCAGACCAGGCAAACACAGAAACATAGAATTTGATGGCAGATGAGGATCGCCGGGCCCATCTAGTCTGCCCATTTTTCCTACTCAGTACTTAAACCACATTCCCTAGCTGACTTGCGGCTTCCCCTTTCTTCCCTGTTGTTAGTGTTCCTTTATGTTTTTCCCATGCATTGTTGAATTCCCCCACCATTTTTGCCCTCACCACCTCCTCTAGGAGGCTGTTCCATGTATCCACCAAACTTTCTGTGAAGAAATGCTTCCTCGTGTTACCGCAGAGTCTACTCCCCTCTAGTCTCATATCATGTCTCCTTGTTTTTGAACCTCTTCTTCTCTGAAAGAGGCTACCTTCTTGTACCTTATTGATACCCTTGAGGTACCTGAAAGTCTCTTATCATATCTTCCCTCTCTCTTCTCTCCTCCAGTGACTACATATTGAGGTATTTCAGTTTCTCTTCATATGGCTTCTGATGCAACCTCTGCACCATTTTAGTTAGCCTTCTCTGAACTGCCTCCATTCTGTCTGTCTTTCCTGAGATGCAGCCTCCCGAACTGGACACAATAAGATCTCACCAGTGATCTGTACAATGTCATTACCACCTCCTTTTTTCTGCTAGTGATTCCTCTCTTATGCATCCCAACATCCCACTGGCTTTCCCTACAGCCTTCTCGCATTGTCTGATCACCTTTAGGTCGTCTGATATATTCATGTCAAGGTCCCTTTCCTGTTTGGAGGCTGTCAGAACCTCCCCTCCCCTCCCATCCTATATACGTCCCCTGGATTTATGTGCCCCAAATATATGATCTTGCATTTCTTTGCATTGAATCTCAATTGCCATACTCTTGACCACTCCTCCAGCTTTCTTAGGTCCCTTTTCATTTCGCCCCCAGTGTCCACCTTGTTGCCAATCTTAATGTTGTCTGCAAAGAGGTGTACCTTCCCTTCCAGCCATTCTGCAATGTCGCTCATGAAGATATTAAAGAGGATTGGTCCCAATATCAATCCCCATGGCACCCTGCTGGTCACCCCTCTCCTCTGAGCTCCATTTACCACCACCCTCGGTGTCCTTCCATTCAACCAATTTCTGACCCATTTTACCGCCCTGGTCCCCACTCCCAAGCTACCCAACTTGTTTACAAGCCTCCTATGTGGGACAATTTATTCAATGCTTATTTTATATATTATTCATGCATGAGAAACATTGGGTTTCTGACCTCTGGTTCTGTGATCCTGTTGCTCTGCTATGGCAGTTTTTAAGAAGCACGAAATCAAATTCATTTCTACATAAAATTGTCAGGTAAAGACTTATTGTTTGCCTGGTAAGGTCGTTTTGCCCGGTTGTGCTTCTGTGGACTGTATTTTCAATTACAGTGTGCTTCGACCACCTCTGACCATGCTCCCTGTTTTTGTTTCTGGTGCAGTGTAAACAGGACCTCAACCTCCAGTCTAAACTGATTTGTAACTGTGTCTGTGGCAGTGATGTCATGAAGTCAAGAGCTGATCCTGTGAAAAGACACAAGTGATTAACACCTAGTCAGCATGTAGTCACTGCTGATCAGTGCCAGTAGGGTGGGTGAGAATGGGTTTCAGCATGAAGTCAAGAGGTACTGGCATCTGGTATAGCAAGTGCCCATAATAAGCTATAACAGATATATTTAACTTTACAACTCTGTGCAGGGTATTAAATAGCTGATAGAGCATAGCAAAATGCTATCCAAAACGGGATAATGCTAACCATTTCCAGCAATGCATAGCAGTACACTGCTAACCCTTTTTTGTGTTACTACTCCATGGCACAGCAGAAAAAATTAGTAAATAATTTAATTTTGCTAACCATTCTGTGCTAAGTGCTATGTGTTGTCATAGCTGATTTGCACATTAATGTGTGAAGCTGCTAATCAATATTTTTGGCTTATTTAATGTCCTGCTATGGCAGCAGTTTGGGAACATAGAAATCATCCATTATATGGGGCTGTCCGGAGTAAGCATGTCTATAATAAGTGATATCTAGTCTATAGACTTACCCTCTTCTAGGTGGCGTTTGTGAAATTAGAATCTTTCAGCAATTACCAAAGAAAAAAAATGTGACTGAAGAATTTCCACTACATACTTGTAACTTTTTTCTGCAGGTTTGTCTGGTGCTGTCCTGCTTCATGAAAGCCTGTATACATTTCCTCCTGTAAAACTAACTAATTCTGGTACTTGCCTGTCCAGCAGAGTATAGTTTGAGGTGACAAAATTCTCAAAACATTCTATATCTGCAGTCCACTGTTCGGTGCTTTACTCAAATGTATCAGTGTATCCAATAGTAGCTGTCATGGTAGTATTTTATGTTTAGTACTTCTGGTCAGAACTTGGGCTACTCCAGCAACAACCACACCAGCCCGGCTGTGAAGCATAAAGTGGATCCTAGTTGCCACTTTGTGTTGCGGTCTTGCCTATTCAACACCTCTCTTATATTTTATACAAAATAACTCTGACACACTAGTGAGAGATAGAGACTGTTAGCAGTGTTTCTCAAATGAGGTCACCCTGGCCACGTGCGGCCACCAGCACAATTTTCTGTGGCTGTGGAGCCCTTTAGAGCCCCAGTTACAAAGGGAATGGAATATACAATTTCTAACTTTTTTAAAAACATAGGAGATATATTTCAAGTGAATATATATATGGTATACTGTGTGGAAAGGAATGTGTTATTTAATTATTTATTTAGTAATTTGAAACTTGATAACCAGGAGAGGCACACTGATCCTAAGTCTGTTTCCTGGTGTGACCCAGGGGAGGGGAACAGTGGAAGAACAGCAGTACAATACATAAATTCAAAACTGTGGAACATTTGGTAAAAAGTACGTACAAAATTAGAATAAAACCAAAACTTGTATGCACAGAGAATAAAGCGTGTTACAGCTTAACAAGAACCCCTAACAAGTGCATATTCAGAAGTGGCAGCAACACACAGTGAACAAAAACAATATTGACAATGGGCAGTTGACTTGTAGGCAAGTTTTTGCCTGACCTCGTAATGGAGGGATGAAATTGTAGTTGCATGGTAGTGAAACCGGTGCAGAAGCAGGTCATTGTTATATCAAATGGCTTTGCCTACAACAGGGGATTTTGGATGAAACAAATATGGAGTGAGGCCACAGTAAGTGCTGTGGGCAGCATTTGAGACTCCTTGAGACCACCAGCTGTTGGGACTTGAGAACCACTGTGTTAGAGCCATAGTTTACATTCACTTTCCAAGAGGTGTCTAAAACTGATCTTGCACCAGAGAACATGTGGAGGTATGGCCAGCAGGTGGCGGACATATTACAGAGAAAAATGCAAACAGACTGTCAGATGCATACTGACTGCACAGTAGGGATGGGAGGATTCTGAAAAGGTTCTGACCCTTATTATCAGGATCAGAATCAGGCCGATGTCCTGGTTAGTTCTGTTTAGTTCTAATTCAAATCAAAACATTTAGTAAATGAATGTGAATGCCAGTAGATAATCACAAAATGTACTAAAAATAGAACATAAAGTATTTTTCTAACCTGAGTGTGTTTGTGTTTCCAATACCATTCTGTATATTCTTCTGCTGCAAAGAATCCATGTATGCTTCTTTCAACCATGCATATCCCCACTTCCTGCTATGTGCTGACAGTCTCCGCAACCTGCTTTGTAGATCCTTGATCCCAAACTCATCTGTTGTATTGACATCCACTCTGCCCTTGTATTATTCACAGTCCTGCCCCACTAACGCCCACCCTGTCCCTGTACCACACTGCCCATCATATCTGCTAATACATACCTTGCCCTAGTGTGCATTACACACCACTGCCCCCTACTTTTCTGACACCTATCCAGCCCCAGTATTTGCACCCATGCCATTTCTTATCTGCTAACACCCACCCTTCCCCAATATGTGCATCCCTCTCCCCAGACACATACCGCTACCCATTCCATACTCATCTGTTTACACCCGTCCTGCCACAGTTCAAACACCTCTGCCCCTCTCATCTGCAGAAACCCCGCCTAGACCCAGTGTGAGCTCACCGGACCCAGTATTTACCCCTACCCCACTCATCTGCTGGCATCCACTTTGCTTCATTATGAACACCTCTACCCCCCCATCTGCTGCGGCCTCCCTGCCCCAGTATGTATAGAAACATAGAATTTGTTGGCATAAAGGATGGTAACCCATGAAGTGGGTGCATGAGGAAGGGCACCGTCCATTACAGCGACTCCTTCCCCGCTCAATCCACTCACGGTGATGGACAGGTAGGGTGACCGGATGAGGGGGTTGACGAACTAGGCGACAGGATGAAGCTATCATTACATACTGCGAGGGGTGAGGAGCAGGTGGAAAGCTGTAGGGAGTGGCGCTGCGGTTGCCGGCCGAGGCCAGCGCCATGGTGTCAGGATTGGCTAGTGGTTGGGGTGGCTGAGGTACATTGTTCGGTCTGGGCGTGGTGCGATTTTATTGCACCGGCCCGAACCTTTTTTTTACTGCTTTCACCCTCCCTGACATGCACCCCTGGGTTGAAAACCCTTAAGTTGAGGGAGTGTGGGGTGCAAAGCCCCCGCAGTGGGTGTGGGGGCCAGTCCCCACAGAAAGCAGTAAAAATATGTTCTGGTGCTGTTGTGCTGGTGCGCCGGGGTTGTCAGAGTGCCGAAAATGTGTTTGGCACTCTGACTGAGCGATAACGGTGATCACCTTTAGGCATTCACCGTTGTCACATAGACCCATAAAGGACAGGTAGGCCCATCCAGTCTGCCCTGTTTTTCCCCTGCCTATTCCAACAGTCGGACCTTATTTTGTCACTGGTGTCCTTCCCACCTCCCTTTCCTCTACTTATGTCCATGTGCCTATCCCATGCATCCTTGAAGCTCCCCACTGTCTTTGCCCCCACCGCCTCTTCTAGCAGGCTGTTCCAGGCATCCACCACCCTCTCTGTGAAGAAGCATTTCCTCATGTCCCTCTTAACCCCACCCCCAGCTTTATTTCCCCCATGTTCTGCTGCTTTTCCTCTTCTGAAAGAGGCTCCTCATCTGCATCTTGTTCACCCCTGTGAGGTATTTATAGGTCTCAGTCATGTCCCTTCTCGCTCTCTTCTCTTCAGGGGAGTAAATGTTGAGATCCTACAGCCTCTCCTCATATGGCTTCCTGTGCAACCTCTGCACCATTTTGGTAGCCCTCCTCTGGACCGCTTCCACCCTGTCAATGGCCTTGTGGAGGTGTGGCTTCCAGAACTGCATACAGTACTATAGGTGGGGTCTCACTAGTGAATGCTACAGTAGCAACACCACCTCCCTTCTCTGGCTAGAAATCCCCCACCCTATGCACTCCAGCATCCCACTGGCCTTGCCTACTGCCTTGCCAGCTTGAGATCATCAGATATGATTACTCTGAGGTCCCTTTCTTGCTTGGTGGCTGTAAGTACCCCTTCCTCCATCTTATACACATCCCCTGGCTTTCCCTGCCCCAGGTGCATGACATTGCACTTTTTAGCATTGAAACCCAGCTGCCGCACTCTAGACCACTCCTCTAGTTTCCTTCCCACCTCCTCTTCCTGCATGTTCACCCTGTTGCAGATTTTTGTGTCATCTGCAAAGAGTCACACCGTCCCCTTCAGTTCATCAGCAGTGTCTTTTATGAAGACATTGAAGAGGACCGATCTCAGTACTGATCTCTGTGGCACCTCGCTGGTCACTTTCCCACCCCCAGAGTGCTGTTTACACTGCCCTCTGCCTCCTAGCCTTCAAACAGTTTGATACACAGTTTACTACTTTTTTCACAACACCCAGTCTGCTTAGTTTCTTTACTAGCCTCCTGTGAGGCACAGTGTCAGGAGCCTTACTGAAGTCCACATAGGCCACATCCACTGCATTCCATTGATCCCACCTTCCTAGTCACCCAGTCAAAGAAATCGATGAGATTTCCTTGGCATGACCTCCCCCCCGTGAGAACCTTGCTGTCAGCGATCCTGCAGCCCATTTGCCTCCAGGTACTCCATCAGCCTGTCCTTCAGTAGGGTCTCCATTAATTTTCCCACCACTGATATGAGACTGACTGGTGTATAATTGCTAACCTCCTCCCTGCTGCCACTCATGTGCAGAGGGACCACATTGGCCCTCCTCCAGTCCTCTGGTACTACCCCCATCTCGAATCAGGTGTTGACTAGTGTTGCCAGATCAGTGTGCTCAGTTCTTTTAGAACCCATAGGTGAATTCTGTCTGGCCTCATCACGCTGTTTTCCTTTAGGGCTTCCAACCGATCAGACTTCCGGAAAATAGACTTGTGACTACTCCCTCCCTGCTGCTACATGTTGGTCCACCTCCCACCTCTATTGTGAAGACCAAGCTGAAGTACTCATTTAAAATTTTAGCTGTCTCTTGGCCTTCTTCTGTAGAGTCCTCCCCTGCCCTTCTGATTCTCACTATCCCACCCCTTGTATTCTTCTTTTCACTTGTGTACCTGAAGAAAGTCTTATCCCCTTTTTGACCTCTTTGACGATCCTGTCCTCTGTCTGTGCCTTAGCTGCCCTCACCCTCCTTCCTGTCTACCTTTGTTTTTCCAGATATGCCTGCCTACCCATCTCTGTATACCCTTACCTCCACACATCTACTGGCAACCACACTGCCCCAGTACAAACACTCTTTGCTTCCTCCAGTCTGCTGGCATCCACTCTACCCAGCATGAACACCCCTTCCATCTGCTAGTACCCACCCTGCCACAGCTTACATACTACTACATCAGTGGTCTCCACCCCTGCCACTGCTGACACTGCCAGAACAGACTACATATCCGTTGGGTTAAAACCTTTAACTACACAGTGCCTCCCTGTCAGCTCCTGCCACCACTGAAATTATTCCATGCCTGACTGATGGCTCCAGGCCAACCCCTAGATCATTTAAAATTGATATGTAAACTTTAAAATAATATCTCCAGTCCCTGTCCACAATTACGTCCCCTTGATCAGCAATGACAAATATCCAACATAACTCCCACTCGATCAGCACACACCCTGATAGTTCAGAATTCATCCAACAACAGTAATTGTCCCATCCCTAGTAGGAAAAATCCCTCCTGCCTTTGATCCAGATACACATACCTGGTTTGTATGTGTGATGTACACACAACCCTCTTTGTGCACTGAAGGGAGTCCTACACAAAGTACTTCACGTATACAAGAACTTAAGCCTTTTATGCCTTGCTTCTGTGTTTCACTGTTTGTGTAGGCCAGCCTCATAGCCTTACCATGTCATAATGAGGGGATGCAGGAATCGCTCACAGTTGTAGTAGGCAACACACATAGTAATCACTGTGTGTCAGGATGCATTGCCACAGAGGAGGGAGAGACCCATACATGAGAAGGATGACGGGGAAGTCTGAGACTGCGAGAAGGTTCACTCTGCCACTGGCCTCCAGGCAAGCAGATGAATTTCACAGTGCTTCCATGCTGCACTGGGCAAGAGTAGAAGAGGAATAATGAGGTCGCTAAGGCCAAAGATGCAACGTGAGGAGGATGGAGAGAGAGAATAGAAGATAAATGACTGCCGTTCCCACCCAGGAAGCAGCCTGGAAACATTTCTGTGCTACTTGGCTGGCTTGGTGCCTTAATTAAAAGAAAAAAGTAAACCTTCTTCCAGGCCAGACATTCCTGGCCTTTCCACACTGCCTCCCCACTGCAGACTGTTGGATGCCCTCTCCCACTCTCTCTTTTTCTGTAGCAGTGCTACAAGCACACGCACACACTTTAAGTTACAGGTTGTGCAGGAGCAGTGTCAGCGCAGCATAATTACATTTTGGTCATTTGCAGGGGATGGGAGGGTTTACAGATCTGGAGGGCTGGGTGGGGGATTTAGTGAAAACAAAAAAGCAGTTCAGACCCAGTACACTGACCACAGGGTCTTGATCTACCCGGGTCCATTGGATCCTCTGAGATTCGGTCTGATTCTGATTTCGAGCAGACCAGTCAGCCGATCCCTACTGTACTTCACTGTCAGTGGAAAATTAAGATGTCCACCATGTGAAATTGAAACGGAAGTGTGGGCTTATTGGTCCAGATCATTGTGGTGATATCACTGAGTTGGATTATCAGTCAGACCTACACAGTTAATCCTAGAATGATCTTAGGGTAAGTCACATTGTGAGTGCTACTTAAGGTATAAAAACTTTAAAGAGCAATTCTCTATTATAATAAAAACTTACAGACATTAGGTTTATACCAATTACATCAGTTAGTTTTAATTTTGTTTTCTAGTTATTTTTTTTTTTTACTTTCCCCTGCTCTAATCTACTAGATATGGTACATTATGCAGCAGTTACAGTATTTCACTGAGTCTTTCAAAATGTATCTGACTCTTCCCTGCTAACCACACACTTGCTATTTGTGACATCTCAGTCTGTTGTCATGGTGAGCGCTATGATGTCATAAACAAAGGCACTGTGAGGTTAACAGGGGAGAAGCACGTGTTTTCAGATGTTCTATGCAGACGTCTTAGATGAACTACCAAGAAGTGCTGTAAATCGTGGAAAGGAACATTGAGTATGAATAAAATGTATTCTCTAGTAAATTGTAACAGCTGAAAAATCTTATTTATGAAAGTAGGTGCTGAAGGCTGAAGTGCAGAGTTACACTTTAACACTGGTCATTGTTGCATTAGTAAGGAGAGTGCAAAACACTCTGCTGTCTGAAGACAACACAGTTTACTATACAGTATGTGCAATACTGCATGGCTTGCACCTGGTTCTGTGTTATCTACAAAAGAGCTACTCTCAAAACTAAGGGTGTGCAAATACATCAACTGAGTATTTGCTAAATACTCACCAACTACTTTGGGGAGTGTTTGGGTATTTGGCAGTATTCGGTATTTGGGAATTTGGACTTCAGTAGTCCACCCCAAACCCACAATTAAACTGTGAAATAAGGGAGCAGCTGAGCCCCCTAAGCCCTCTCTTCTATTAAAAAATAAAAAAATAACTAATTCAGTGGCTGTGATGGGATTTGAATCTGTGATCTTTATTTCATAGTCTCAGTTGTACAGTATTTTATTGTGCAATATTTATGAGGAGGCCATTGTAGAAAGAGTATAAAGTTCAGGGATAAATTAGTGCCCGATCATGTTGCATAGCTTTTAGTGCTTGGAGTAAAAAAATCTTTTTTTCCAATCTAATCCCTGTAAGGCGATGACTTTGATTCCCTTCATCTACCTATACTGTAGGCGCACCTTCCTGAGATTAAAACTGCCAGTATCTAACTGCCTAATGGACATTTAAAACTTTCTAATGTACCCGAGGCAGCTGCAGTTATTATCTATATAATGATTGCCTCCCTTACGCACTACAATGTGGCTTTATGTCTGTATAACTTAATTTAAAGAGTGGCTGAGGAACTTGTTGGCACTGCCATACCACATATTCAGGCAAACAGCTCCCTCAAAAAAGGACCTGCCAGAGCTTCTGCTGAATAAGTCAGCCGAATACCTCCAAATACAGCAAGTATTCAGAATTCAGCTGACTACATGTTGTGTTCGGTGTATTTGGCCATGAATTTGGATTCGGTGCACACCCCTACTTTAAACTGTCTTGCAGATATTCATGTGCAAATGGCAGATAGGTAGAAAAGAAAACATATACGAATAATAAAGAAATGGAAAGGAAACCCTCCTTTTGAATTAAAAAACAACTTTTCAACAAAATGTAGCAAGTGATCGATGCTTTAAGTTTGGTATTCACTGTTAACCAACTATGTTTTAAATGGCACAGTTTTAGTGATTTGTAAAAAATCAAGATGCCCACATGCTTAGATTTCATGAGTGTGTGTCTTCCAGTCTTTTCTTTTAACATTTGGTTCTGTGTATCCACTGAGCAGCACTTTCCTCCTACAAAAAGATGTCCCTCTGTCGTCTACAAAGAATACGTATGGAATGTGTTTAAACAGATTGTGGTTGCCTTCAACTCACAGAGAAATAAGAACTGAAGACAGACAGATAACGCAAAAATAATTTTGTAACTAGAGATCCCAGTAGCTGGTACTGTAATGTTGTGCCACCATGCACGATTCTTAACTGTGAAGAAGAGCACAATGGCCTATATTTGTAAACACTTGTGATCAGTGCATCATTTAAATAGCCACACCACAATAAGAGCTACATTCCTATTTCATAACCAGTTTAGAATAATTTTATTTAGTGAAACAAGCCAGAAACACACAGTAGGAAAACCAGCCCCGACTCCAACGTCAAGACTACATAAGGGTCTGATCTCTGAGGCCCTGTGCACACCAGGGAACTCTAAACGGTGTAACTGCCTTAAACTGCTTTAAGCCATTCACACATGTGCTGTAACATGGGTTAAGGCAACCTGCCCTGAAAAGAAAACCATCATTTAACCAAATAGCAGAAAAATGCAGCTTACATATGCCTGTGCTCTCAACAAGCTCCCGATTCCTTTGACGTAATTTTTCCTCCAATTCATTTCCATGATCAATTGAGTCCCGTAATGCATTGTGGCACCTTCAGTGCTTTGCGCTGGTGCCACAATCATGCCTGGGAACTCGCCTGTGCAAACATGGTTGCCGTAACACAGTGTGGATAGTTTGACATGCATGCTAGGGACCAGATTATAAAACGTTTTTCAAAATATTTTAGAAATCTTGCTTAGTGTGTTCAGGGCTTGTCTGAACCTCACAGAGTAATCTGAGAGGCACGAGCAGAATTTGGCAAACTGAGAAGTTGTAAGCTCAGAACCTTGATTAATGAAGTGTGCTTGATAACAAACCCAAAAGATGATTGCTGCTTTCCTTGCATGAGTGCTGCTTCCCACAAAATATTAGTGACATTTATAATGTGGTGGCTTGTTCACTAAATACAGTTATTCTAAACTGATTATGAAATAGAACTGGAGCTCTTATTCTGGTTTGGCTGTTAATCTGGTTTGTGCTGCAAGAATTTCCTCCGATTATTAAAACAGCATTCTATGTAACAAGATAAGGGCATCCAGAGATCAAACCCTTTCCATGATCTAACTCATGCATGACTTATAATTGTAGCTTTATATTATCCTGCTATTCATGAAGTCCTTTCAGTGGTGCTTCTGTTGTATTTAGCTTTATTCTACTCTTGCTGTTTTACTCCACTCCTCAAGGGCCGCGATGAATCAGAAGGGAAGCAAACCCTCAAGAGGGGAGCAAGGAAAGGGGTGTGGAAGGGAGGGGTTTGGCTTCATAGGGGACTGGGGCCTGACCTGGGCAGATGCAAGCTTATATAAGGAAGATGGCCTGCATCTGTCTGAGAAGGGGACCTTGGTCCTTAGTGAGAAGTTTAAATGCTTCAGCAGCTAGCATTTGAACTGCCGAAGATAGGAAAGCCAGGAGGGTCAGGGGGCTTAGAAACACCCCCATAGGAACATAAGTTGACAACAGCAACAGCTGAAGCAGGCAGGGAGGCCAGGCAGGCGAAGAGTGTATAACGAGTGATATGGGGTGGGAGGGGCCAGAGCACATAGGAAACCTGGATGGGGGAAGACACTGGAGGGGGAGAACAAGAGCAGAGGGAGGGCAGACTGTAAAACGTGGAAGGTCATGTTAACAAATGCCCATGGCCAAGGAAATAAGGTTTCAGACCTGGAGGCCTTGTTGGCAGATGCAGACCTTGACACAGCAGCAGTAACAGAGATGTGATACTCTGCTAATCATGGCTGGGAAGTCAATGTACCAGGCTATACACTGTTCGGGAGGGACAGGGAGGGTAAAAAGGGTGGGGAAGTGGCCTTGTACATCAGAGATGATATAGAGACTACAGAAGTTCAGGGAAGACAGGGGGAGGCTGAGGCAATGTGGGTCACCCTGAAGCCAGGGAATGGAACAGCAGTATGCACAGGGGTGATCTACAGACCTCCGACACAGAAGGAGGAAGTAGACAGGGAACTAGTGGAGAACATATAGGCAATATAAAGAGTTAAAATAAACTGCTACTGGGGATTTAACATGCTGGATGTGGATTGGACCACCCAAGTGGCTGCTTCAGCCATAAGCACAGCCATCCCAGAATCCCTGCAGGGGGTAGGACTCAGGCAGCTGGCGCATGAGTCAACCAGGGACAAGTCGATTTTGGACCTGGTATGGACCAATGGGAACAGAGTTGAAGAAATACAGGTGTAAGGGCAGCTGGGGTCCAGTGACCACAACATGGTGTGGTTCAGCATGGAGACATGGACTCAGTTAAGCCACATAAGGGCAAGTGTATTAGATTTCAGGATGACAGGCTTCACTGAAATGGGTAAATGTATACAAGCGGTCCTGGGGAAGGGAAAGGTAATAGAGGGGGTGGAGGAACAACGGGAGAAACTGAATGGAGCCATAGTGGAGATAACAAACCAATGCGTTAGGATAGTGGCCAAAAGGAAAAGAAGAAGGAAACCGCTATGGTTCTCTAAAGAGGTGAGGGACAAAGTCAGGGCTAAAAGGCTGAGTTTCAGGAAATATAAGGGGAGCCAAAGGGAGGACAGGGAGGTGTACCTTGAATGTCTAAGGGAAGCAGGGAAGGCTGTTAGGAGAGCGAAGGCACAGACAGAGGAAGGTTTAGCACGGTCTGTGAACAAAGGGGATGAGGCATTTTATAGGTAATCAGTGAAAGAAGAAAAAACGCGGGGGGGGGATTGTGAGGCTCAAATGGGAGAAGGGAGAGTGTAAGGAGGGGGATCTAGACAAGGCAGAAATACTGAACAAATATGTCTGCTCAGTATTCACTAAGGAGGGTGAGGGTCAAGGACCACAGTTGGGTTGCAGAGGCAGTGGGGGAGGGGAGGGCACCAATTCATTCACAGTGGAGAGAGTTCTGGAAGAATTCACAAAGCTGAAATTGGATAAGGCCATGGGGCCAGATGGCATCCACTCGAGGATATTAAGGGAACTGCGAAGGGAACTTGCAGCAGCTCTGGTGGCCCTGTTCACACAGTCACTCAACACGGGTGTGGTTCCAGAGGACTGGAAGAGGGCACATGTGCTCCCACTGCACAAACGCGGCAGTAAGGAGGAGGCGGGAACTACAGGCCAGTCAGCCTCACCTCAGTGGTGGGAAAGATCATGGAGACACTGCTGAAAGAAAGGATAGTGGCACACTTGGAATCCAGGGGTGCTCAGGATCTGAGGCAACATGGATTCACAGTAGGAAGGTCATGTCAAACAAATCTGATAGATTTTTTTTGATTGGGTGACTAGGGAAGTATATCGGGGGGGGGGGCAGTAGACATATACTACCTAGACTTCAGCAAAGCCTCCGACACCGTCCTACATAGAAGGCTGATTAACAAGATGGGTAGTCTGGGCGTGGGAGACAAGGTGGTGAACTGGGTTAGGAACTGGTTAACAGACAGAATACAGAGGGTGGTAGTAAGTGGGGTACAATCTGAGGAGAGGTGTGTGACCAGCGGGGTACCACAGGGATCAGCACTAGGACCAGTCCTGTTCACTGTCTTCATTAATGACATTGCAGAGGAGCTGCAAGGAAGGGTCTGCCTGTTTGCAAATGACACCAAGATCTGTAACAGGGTGGACACTCCACAAGGGGTGCAGAAAATGAAGAGGGACCTGGAGAATGTTGAAAGATGGTCAGAGATGTGGCAACTGAGGTTCAATGCAAAGAAATGCAAAATAATGCACCTGGGTAGAGGGAACCTGGGAGAGCTACAGGTTGGGGGGCGGGGAGGAACTGACTGTCACCAAAGAGGAAAGGGACCTAGGGGTTATCATTTCTGATGACCTTAAGATATCAAAGCAGTGCACAAAGGCAGCAGGGAGGGCCACTGGCATGCTGGGGTGCATAGGCAGGGGTATCACTAGTAGGAGGCAGGAGATGGCAATGCCATTGTATAAAACATTGGTAAGGCCTCACCTGGAGTACTGCATGCAGTTCTGCAGGCCACACCTGAGCAAGGACATAAATAAGGTAGAGACTATCCAGAGAAGGGCTACAAAGATGGTGCAGGGCTTGCACCACAAAACATGAGGAGAGACTAAGGGACCTCAATATGTACTCACTGGAGGAGAGGAGACAGTGGGGGGACATGATTGAAACTTTCAGGTACCTCAAGGGCATAAACAAGGTGCAGGGAGGGGACCTTTTCCAATGTAGAAAAAGTACTAGAACAAGGGGGCACAATATGCAATTGGAAGGGGGTAGATTAAGAGGTAATGTGAGGAAGTTTTTCTACACAGAAAGGGTAGTCGACGCTTGGAATAGTCTGCCACAGGAGGTAGTGGGGGCAAACACAGTGGAGGGGTTTAACCTTGCCGGGGACAGGTACAAGGGAGCTTTTGAGAGGGAAAGAAGTGATGAAAAACCATTGATCACATAGGATCAGTGGCCATATACAATGTATAGGGCCTACGGGCAGACTGGATCGGCCTAGCGGTCCTTAACTGCCAACAATTTCTATGTTTCTAAGAAATCCAAAAATAAAATTGAGAGAATGCTTCCTAAATATAGGCCAATAAGTCATATTTCACAATTCATGTTAGATGTGAATGAGCTGAGATTAAATATTTTGTAGTAGTTTACAAAAGTACCATTTCTTAAGTTAGTGATTCCCAGCCAGTGTACCGTCACCAATTTCTTTTACAAAGCTGCAGCCTCCAGTTTTGGGCTAGTTAATTTTCCTCTGGTTGCGGCAGTAGTCCTTAGACCTCACGTACCAGAAACATTACAGAGGTTGCCATTTACCTCAAAGAGTAGACCTAGCCCCCCGTATTTCCTTTTAAATTGAAGTGAATTATTGACAGTTCAGAGTGTTGGCATTAATGTGTTATTTTTACTTGAGCGATATGTTTGTTCAAGACAGTTTCTGTCAAGGAACCACATGTAAGGAAATGGAATGCTTATGCCACTTAACTGCTGCAAGGAGCTTGTTTCATATTAAAATGTTATTGTTGCAGGTGTGGCCACCTACATGTGCTTGGCTCCTGACGGACTGTGGGAACCCCAGGGGCCTGATCTGAGTAACTGCACCTCTCTATGGGTCAACTATATTGGACAGAAGGTATGTCTTGTTCCTAAATGACTCTGGTGACTTGTTCCTTTCCCCTGGCAGTTTTCTCCCCAAAGGCAATGAGTTTGGAAAATCAAGAGTTTAGTCTGCGTTGAATTCTAATGTATTTGCATGTCAGACTAGGGCTCGCCAGTTCCCCTTCCCCATGACCACACTGAAGTTGAGTTAAATAGGTGAATTTTTTTGAAAGCCGTGGGTACAGCAGGTAACAAATCAAACCAAACTGCTTTCTGTATAAGTGCTGTTCAAGGCTGGTGAAATTGCTAGAAACATAACAGAATTACACTGGGGTCAGAAACTGACCAGCAGCTGTGCAGACGTAGATGTTCTGGGTATTACACCAACAGTTCCTTTCATCTGTGCTACGGTTTACTCATTTATCAGTTAATATAAACTGTTTTGAAAATGGGGGGAAAAGGAAAATCACATCTGTAAAATATCAACGCTCTCTGTGGAGAATACTTTACACTGAAATAGGTCTTCCTTTGGGGAATTACAATTACCATTTAATTAAATCAAATGGTGGTTTGACCTCCCCAAGGGAAAACATACATTAGGCACAGCCAAGAGGTTTATCGCAGATCTTACAGCTGGCCTTCTAAGATGATGTGCAAGTCTGCGAGGAAATAAACATAAGGCATTTTTATGGAACAGGGGATTAGTAACTGTGCAATTCTAATCAGCAACCAACAGGAACTTAGCTCCAAGAAACTCACAAGCCACTTGTAAATCTTAAAAGGAGGGATTGACCAAAGGATTAAAACTGTTTTTTTTTTTCAGATTGGGTTTCTGGTTTGGAATCCAAAAGATGGCAAACGTGGCATTTATTTTTCTCTGTTTGGCTTGGGGACTGGTGGTGGTGCTGGTTGTAGGGGTTGTCTCACCTGAAGGGCACAACACAGACCCCTCTAACAATGAATTAAAAAGAACAAATGGAAGTGGTAACATTGGCAGTGTATACAAAGAGTCTGCATGTAGCAAACTGCTTTTGCCTCAAACAAACTATGCTTTGCAGACTAGGGCTTAAAGGGAAACAATGGAAAAAACACAGCTTTTCTCAGACACTGCAGAAACTGTCAATTAGTGCTTTCAGACAGTAACACCTTTATTTAATGATTTAGAACAGCTACCCGTAACTTTCACTTCCTGTTGCTGGCAGCAGCCATTTCATGAGCAGCAGTGAGCTTCCTGAGCTCACTGTATGCTAATATGTCTGTTTGACCTCAGCTATTGGTTGGCAGGACATATTAGCATAAAGTGAGCTCAGGAGGCTCTCTGCTACTCATGAAATGGTGTCTGCCAGCAATAGAAAGTGAAAGTTGAAGGCCATTGTTTAAATCACTAAAAAATCAATTAGAGTTATTTGTTAAAAAATGTTACCGTCTGAAAGCACTAATCAGGCATTTTTGTAGTGCCTGGGTAAAGCTGTGCCTTTTCCACTGTTTCCCTTTAAGGGCAGACTAGATGGACCTAGCGATCCTTATTTGCTGACAGTTTCTGTGTTTCTATATATGCCGTATGGGTCCGTAGTTAGGGATCCAATTTTTAGGTTTGGTCAGCAGAAAGTAGTGTTCTCCACAGAGCACAGTGAAGATTTACCCACATGCTAACAAAAGGCGAAGTAATGACTACATGGCACAATGCTATGTTTGAAGCCATGTGAAGGCACTAACTGGCTATTAGTGCTGCACAACTTTATCTTTTGCAAAGGAATGGTTTAACAGAAAGCAAGTGATTGCCAAAAATGACTACTGAAACTATCATTGCATGGCAAAGAACGGACAGCAGTATGTGTGTGACATTTCCATAAAGAAGTCCACTATCACAGATGCACTGTTGAACCCTCATCTAATGTGTGTAGTAGAAGTACCCCAGCACAGGTCAGCTGCTGTGCAGTTGAAAACAGGGCCTACAATCCTAATCTATTTGTTCCTGTATAAAAATAAAGTTTTATCAATCAAATAATGTCATGTGTATATCTGCTTCTACCCATTTCTGCAGTCAGTTGTATGGTCTGCAACACTGGAAGGTCACCAGGGTCACATTGTGTGCATATTGATTTTAGTTTAGGGCAACTACATAACCTCCCTGTTCTCAGTTAGGTGACCCACCTTGTAGACCACATTGCCCTGTCACATTTCTGTCCTGGCTGGTACACACAGGGATGTTTGTGCTGTAACACTGTAGCATATGATGGAACATTTTGAACAACAGAATTTAGTGACAGCAAAGGCCTGTTCTGCATACTTTATAGATGACAGTCATCTGTTGTGAATGGGAGTGGTCTGCTTTTGTGCATGGGTATCTTAGCCAATCAGAATCAAACAGCAGATGGTGGCAGAATAGTAGCATCACACAGCATTCCACAAACTGACAGAACATCAGCCTTCTGCAGCATTCCATAAATTCTAACAGCTTACATTTAAACACTGTTTTTTCCCTGTGTGTTTACTCTTTGTAGTTTAGATGTGTTATGGTTTAGTAATTTAAAATCTTTTTTCTTTAGTATGATCTTCAGTGATATTAACTTAATAATGTTTAACTTTACTTTTGCTTCAACTAATGTCACATGCCATCATGCAGTGTAAAAATAGCGGATGGGGAAAAATACAACAGAACTGTAATTCCATCTCAGGATTCTGATGACGTCAGACGACTTAAACTTTGCTGTCGTGGTCTGTGATGTCATCAAAATCCCATGATGAAATCACAACAGTTCTGTAGTGTATAGCGGAAGCTTTTTCTGCAAGTATTTCTAGTCTTAGCAGAATGCTGTTGGTATTACAGTGGAAATCATGGAACATGGTTGTATCCTTCTGGGGTACAGCTACATCCATTAGCTAAAAATGACCACGAGTCCACTTGGTTGTTCACGGCATCTGAAAACAAGCATGTGGCCATCACATTCCAATCACAACAGAATCTGCAAGATGGCCACTGCAGTGTTTTCAAAGGACTTCAGTGAATGGAAAAAATTAATTGAAGAGCACAAAAGTAGCAGGACAGCTCTCTGTCACAATGAATTTCAACAGTAAACAAAACAACTTTAAACTTTACTGTATATTGTTGCCTAGCAAGTTATTCAAAACACTACGTTTCTTGCTGTATGCACCACAAGAAATACTGATAGGGCAAAACCATGTGCAAGCAGCCTGTGCTGCCCCCTCGAGGTTCAGATTCCTACTGATCTCTCGAGCTTCACTTTCAAGGTCAGTTGGAATCTAAATCTGTGCGTGGCAGCACAGGCTGGTTGCGTATAGTTTTGCCCAACCAGTATTCTCTCTGTTGCAAATGTTTTCCCTTCCACTATTCTATGCATAGTCAGCATCTCTCTTCACAGAGCTCGAGGCCAGTTTTTAGAGGACTCTCAAAGGGTTAAGTTTGACCCCGAGGTTTGTTCTCTAGAGGGGCCCCTTGTCTGCTTGGTGATGTCTGGGGTGTTTGTTTGCAGGAAGTTTGGGCTCAACTAGAAGAGGGAAAACTCTGTCATGAATATTCATGGTTCTGCCCCGCTTTGATTGTCTATAAGAAGGGGAGGCGAGCAGCAAGGAGTGTTTGTTTTTTTTTTTTAGCAGGAAGACCTTGAAGAAGGAAGGAATTCAGACTCTGGTTGTGACCTAGACAGGGGCCTGCAGGCTTAGGGATGGTGGCAAGTTCCCTGGGTCCAGGGTGGTGCTGGTCCCTGTCCAGGTCTCCAGACCAACATCAGCAGAGGCACCAGGAGGATGGGTCTCCTAGGAAGGCTTTGAGGACCTCAGAGAGATCAAGGACCAGATGGTACACCAGAGAGAGTGGATGGCCCCTCGTGGGTGGTCACTGGGATCCTTGCAGATCCCCTCCTGGCAGAAGCAACATAGCAGACTCAAGAGTCAAGTGGAGCAGCTGTTTGAATTGACAGGTGGAAGTAAGCCTTGCAGTGACAATGTCAGTTTACTGTAGGTTTAGGCAAGTGAAGTGTAGTGTTTCCCCTAGCAGGTAGCTGAATGAAGGGTCATTAGCAGGAGGGAATCTAACAAGAGTTAAGGGTCAGTAAGTCCCCATGTAAGGGGCCAGGAATGGGAGCCTGCATGTTTGTGCCACTAGGGTTATATCAGTACACTGTTGGAGGGAGGCAAGTACAGCTGGACCAACTATATATCAGTTTAGTAGTACTGACATAATGCTGACATGCTCTTCCAATATAAATTGTCCTTCAAGGGCAGGACGAGACACATGCAAACATGGATTTGCCTTAGGGATAGTGCTTGCCCTCCTCGGAAGCATGCCATGCACAGATGGTCTTGGGAGAGCCAGGGCTCCAGGAACTCCATAGGGAGGTTAGGTATGTATAGAAACATAGACATTGTCAGCAGATAAAGGCCTTTCGACCCACCTAGTCTGCTTTATTACCACTAAGAGTTGCACTCTTATCATGCACTGCTGGCATTAGGCTATACATCCCCCCGACTACTAGCAATCCTCTATGCCTATCCCAAGCATGTTTAAAACCTGTCATCATTTCTGCCCCCACCACCTCTACTGGCAGTCTGTTTCACGTGCCCACCACCCTCTCTGTGAAGAAGTACTTCCTCACGTTCTCTCTGAATCTCCCTCCCTCCAGTTTCGTCTTGTGCCCCCTCATCCTTGAGCATCTTTTTCTTTGGAATATAGTATTCTCCTGTACTTTATTCTTACCTTTGAGGTACTTAACTGTCTTAGTCATATCCTCCCTCTCCCTCCTCTCCTTCACAGAGTACGTATTTAATTCCCTCAGCCTGTCCTTGTAGGACTTGCGAAGTAGTTGCTGCACCATTTTGGTTGCCCTCCTCTGAATCGCCTCCACCCTATTTTATGTCCTTCCATAGATGAGGCCTTCAGAACTGGACACAGTATTTGAGGTGTGATGTCACTAATGTCCTGTATAGTGGAATTATTACCTTCCTTTTTCTGCTGGTGATTCCCCTGCCTGTGCATCCCAGCATCCTGTTTGCCATTCCTGCCTCCTTTTCACACTGCCTACCTACCTTGAGGTCATTGGTTATGATCACCTCCAGGTCTCTTTCTTGCTTGGAGCATGCTATATTACCCCAGTTAATAGGTAGCTCCTGGGTTTTTGTGTCCTATGTGCATTATCTTGCACTTTGTTGTCTTCAAACCTTGCTGCCAATCCCTTGACCAATCATCCAGTTTCCTTAGATCTTGTCTCATTCTATCCACTCCCCCAGTGTGTCCACCCTGTTGCAGAGCTTAGTGTCATCAGTGAACCAGCACATTTTCCCTTCCAGACCCTCTGCAATATCACTGATAAAGACATTGAAGAGGACTGGACCCAGCACTGATCCGTGTGGTACCCCACTGGTCACTTTACTCTCTGCAGAGTGAAGGCCATTTACCACCAGCCTCTGGGTTCTATTATCCAGCCAATACTCCACCCACTTCACTACCTTCTCTCCCACCCTGTGCTCCCCAGCTTGCTTAACAGCCTTATATGTGACACAGTGTCAAAGGCCTTGCTAAAATTCAGGTAAGCCGCATCATCTGCCCCTCTCCGGTCCACCTCCCTGGTTACCCAGTATATACAGTGTAAATGTACTGGGACTAGAGCCCATGAGTAAATGTAATTATTTACGCCTGTTAAGTGCAGGGGTAAACCTGTAGAACTGTTATGTGGACATATTTCAAGGAAAGCTAAAAATGGTGGGGATGGAAACTGGAACACTAGTTAAGTTAGAGGGTACAATGGATGCAGCTATTACTGTACTGTAAGAAGAATAATATGGAGGAGGAGGAGTGATCGAAAGGGAAATGCCCTTGACTGTGTAATCTCTACTGCAACTAAGTAAATGCACCCATCTTGATCCCAGCTCATGTGTGGTCTCAGTCTGTGTGTGTGGTGTCTTGTTTATTGGTGCCCCAATGTTAGGTACATGATACCCCTGCTCCAGTCATGTCCCAGGCCTGAGGCGGTAGCAGTATTTGTGCTGGAACAGGTTTTATGATGTAAGGTGGGTACTCCACTGAAAAGACTACTACCATATACCCCGTAGGCACGGGGGTCTTGCATATATTTCTGTTTATTTAGTTATCCCAGGTGAGGATCCTTCTTAATAAAATGTACATACTATGATGTGAACATTCCCTGTGTCATTGGAGAACATGGACCCGAAGTCATACTTCGTGATCTGTGATCCATACACAAATAACAACTCTTTCTGCCCTTTTGTGCTACTGAGGCCAGCAGTTTGTTGCAGCTCCACAAGACATCTGTTCGCATGGGGCTAAGTATTGCTGTTTCTGCAGAGCACCCAGGGTCCATTTACTCTGAATAGCAAAGACGTGATAATGACATGCAAATGGCAGCAGTAATCAGATGGTAGAGTGGTGTTAGCGCCTTGCCTGAAGAATGAGATCATTTGCATGGTAATGTTACAATACAGGAATGATGGACTCGGGTACAAACACCTTTGTGCCAATCAAACAGATACTGTGCCCCTGAGAACATGGAATGGTTATTTATTGTCCCTAGCTGCAGCTCATTCAAAGGCCCGCAGGGGGCTCTGCTCTGTGGTAGCACCAGGGTTAGTGCCTTCATCACACTTCTGTCACAAAAGGGGTATCAACATCAGCTGCTTTAGCAAACTGTGCTCTGGCATGTCCAAAAATACCACCGTCACCCTTCTTTGCTCACAGAGGTACAGGACATTGAGGGGTATATTGCTCAAGCTTTGACCGTGCTGCCTATATTGTTGTATTGTAAAGTAATGACAGAGACTTAGCAAGCTGAGAATTGGCAGTGAAAAGCAGTTTTTTCAACCAGTACTCCACTATGAAGTTAGTGTTTGACTTTTTATACTTTTCAACTCCCAGTGTTCACTGAGGGATAAGAGCAGGTTGAAAACGTAAAGGTCAAACTTTGCTGCTAAAACAGGCCCTGCCTCCAAGTTAGAGGTGGTATGTAGCCAAATGAATTCTAGATAAAATAGAAAGTCCCACAGTTCTAACCAGAGGAGGCTGTCTAGAGAAATGAGTATAATAATGGGTTCCAGAGGCAGGAGAACTACTCAAGAGTGGGGCTGATGAGCACGGAGCCTAAGTCAAATAATGTTGCTGAAACCCTGGCTTGCAAAGTATCTTCATAGAGGAAATGCAAACCAAATACTGGCTTAATTTTAAGGAACACAAAAAGGTGAATGTACAAGGATGTGGTGCTAAAGATAAACGTCAAAGTCCGTCCTGGTGTCACTGAGGGTTGAGGCGCTGGACACCACACCTTGTGCCACGCCGACGGCCCGAGTTTGGGAGCGAACTCGGGAGTCGGAGGTCGGCAGGGGAGGGAGACGGATCGAGAGCCTGCCTGGACTTCTCTCCTCTCCGGGCAGGAGGACATAGGTTGTCAGGCACTCTGGTGACCCCCAGTGGAGACCAGAGGGCACCACAAGCTGCCAGGATGCACGTAAGGAGTGCGGCTGATACAGGAAGGGTTGCCATGCACCGCAGCATTAGACGTACACCACACGGGGGGGGGCTTTGGGCTTACAAGACCCCCCCCAGCCGTGGATAGCCGATGGCCCTGCCAGTGCCACTGCCACACGCCCAGCGCTGGTTCCCCGCCACTGCCCTCAACCCGGGGAACCGTAATGAACTTGAAGATGGACGGGGAACACAGCGGGCAGTAGACAGTGGTGAGTGTAGTGGCCTGAGAGAGTTCTAGGCTGAAGGGCGATAAATAGAGTTGAAAAAAAAAAGCTAAACGTCAAATGTGTAGTGGTACAAAAAAATCCAGCAGTTACCAACCCATGTTAAAAACGCTGCTCTCAACATTTCAAACAAGGCGCCAACATATTATTTCAGGTGCCATTAAAAACATGCCTTGATGCATTTTGGACAAAGATTCCTTTCTCAAAAGACATGTTACATCACAATTCAGGCAACTTTTTATATAACTTTTTATACTGTCAAATGACATTATACATGGTCATAATTTAGTGATGTCACAAAGTAGTTACAGTGAATACAATAAATACATCTAGAGAAACCCTTTTATGGAGAATTGTGTAAAAAGACACATCATTTCATGTTCTACTATGCAAAACATAAAAACATTATTAAAAATGTATTATTCTTTCTCCTTCGTAGTTTACAAATGTCAAATGGGAGACTCTTAGTAAGGACAACGTGGGTCGCCACTTCAGGAGTATTTTCCATATTCTGGTGCTGACCTGGAACTGAATGCACATGCAAAAAAAATCAGTGCTGTGTAGGATAATGGTAGCTGTTTTAACTTTTTTAGAAATCTGTATATTTCTTTTGTACTAGATCTCCGTTTTCAACTCTACAGCATGATTATTCAACATAATTCCACACCAGCTTGGATAAATTACAAAACTGGCACCAGTACCCTGCTTGACTGGGTTCTCACCAATCACCCTACCAGGATCTCTCATACCTCCGTTCTCCCAGACTCTCTCAGTGACCACTCCCCGGTTATATGTGAATGGTCTAATAAATTTCTAAAGCCACCCCCTATAATCATTACCAGTAGAGTCCTCCCCCATGGTCAACTTACCCATCTCAAACAGTACCTATCCTTGCAGGACTGGCTGCCCATCTACAAGGCGACGGATGTTAACCTTGCCCTCGGCTACTGCATCACCGCCTTCAGTAAGGCCTGTGACCTCTTTACTCCTTCAAAGAAACAGAAAACAAAAGCCCTCTGTAACCCTTGGATAACTGCGGAGCTCCTTTTCCAGCTGAAATCTAGGGACCACCTGTGGGCAGTGGCTAAAGCCACAGGTAAACAATCTGAGATCCAAAAATACAAACATGCCTGTAATGCCTGCACAAAAATCCATTTGTCTCACGAAAAGCTCATATTATAAGGACGTCCTCACCAACACCTGGGGAAATGGTCATGCTTTCTGGGCCAGTATCAAGGACATTACTGGGAAACAATCAAAGTCGCCTCCTGCCATGTTAATTGTTGAAGGGTCCACTACCCTTGATCCCATGGTCATTGCAAATACCTTTAACACGGCTTTTGCTGACCTCAGTACTATTCTACCACCTGATTTCTTCACAGTCAGTCACACCCCCTCTAACACACCCTGCACTCTGTCAAACCACCCTCATTTCTACTTCAGGGAGATTAAGATGAATGAAGCTCGCCGCCATATTGCCTCAGCCATCTCCACTTCCAGAATCAGCAGTGACACCCTGGACCTTCAGCTGCTATCACTTACACTTGACAAGGTCCTCAATCCCCTAACTAAAATTCTTAACCTCTCTCTCTCCACACCAGTACATTCCCTGAAATATGGAAAACTGCCACTGTGACCACGGTCCACAAAACTGGGGATAAGACCTGCCACTCTAACTACCGCCTGATCTCCGTATTGCCACCACTATCCAAGGCACCTCCCTCATTTCTAGTGCTGTCAATTTGTGCTGCCATTGCATATCTCATATTCATATTTTGTATTGCCCTGCAGTGTTCTCCCACTCTTATTTTGAATTGCCTTTTTTTTGTCTTACCAATATAAAAGGTACACATTGCCAACACTGGAAATGAGGGCAAACATGGTTTCACCTATAGAGCAAGTGATAAAGTGTGTAAGAAACCACGGGGAGGTAACTTTGACAGTTGCCTTCTACAGAGAGAAGGCTTCTGGATTTATAGACTAGGTGAATGTAAACACCCAGGGATTAATGGGTTGTTTGGTGTAATACTGTATACTAGATATAAATTAATCTCAAGTAATGAAAGGAAATGTATGATAAATAATCATGCTTTAAAGTTGAAAATGGAGATCTGTTATAAAAGAATTATATAGATTTTAAAAAAAGTTAAAGGAGCTACCATTATCCAACACAGCACTGATTTTTTTTGTATATACATTCAGTTCCAGGACAGCACCGGGATATGGAAATTACTCCTGATGTGGCGACCCACATTGTCCTTACTAGAAATCTCCCATTTGACATTTGCAAACTACAAAGGAGAAAGAATAATACATTTTTAATAATGTTTTTTATGTTTTCTATGGTAGTACATGTAATTATTTGCCTGTTTTTATGTAATTTTCTATAAAGGGGTTTCTCTAGATGTATTTATTATATTCACTGTAATTAGTTTGTGATATCAGTATATTGTGACCATGTATGAAAATGTCATTTGACAGTATAAAAAGTTATCTGAATTGTGATATGACATGTCTTTTAAGAAAGGAATCTTTGTCTGAAACGCAGCAAGGCGTGTTGTTAATGTCACCTGAAATAAAATTTTGGCACCTTGTTTGAAATCTTGAGAGCAGTGTTTTTAAAATGGGTTGGTGAGTGCTGGATTTTTTGTACCTCCACTGGCTTTATTTTAGCTTGCCAATGGAAGCTCATGTCCATCCAAAATAATGCAAAATATATGATATATCCACCTACCAGATAAGGCAAGATAGGAGTAGGGGACCTTTGTGCATGGAAGGCAAGACCCGAGTCCACCTGTTCTTGGATTTGAGCTGCTTGACCCAGCAACTACAAAAAGCCTTTGATGCTGTCTGATCGGAGGTCTGTGCGCTGGGGATCAGCCATGCTCTCCAGTTTCCTCCCAGCTCAGATATTCATATGCAGGTAAAATCTGTCTATTTAATGATCCAGCCAAGACTGGGAAATGGGTGGAGATCATTAAAAAAAGGCTTTAGTGCGTCTTCATTGGATATTCTCGAATCGGTGAGAGACGACTGAAAATGAATATGGACTTACTGTAGCAGTAGCTATGTGAAGTGTACTGCCTTCCGATAAAACAGCTGTTAGTGTTATATTTTAAATATTTTTTCCCCTCTGGTATTCGGAGCCTAAAGTTATATTTAATAATGATAATATGTGGTACACCAACCATACCAACAACATATTTTAAAATCTGCCATTTCCCAGGCAACAGCTGTCGTCTTCAGCAGGAGTGTGGGAGATAAGATGGCCACCACCTCATGGTGGAATTCGCTGGCAATATGTCTGAGTGCTGATGTGCCACACGCAGAGCCCTGTTTTCCTACCCTGAATCAGAAGTTACTCCAATGCAGAAAGGAAGTAGTACACACTACAGTTCCAGAAAAGATGTTCTAAACTTTTATGTTCTTAGTTTATCAACCACAGTTCTTATCAAGTTGTATGAAAGGGCATCTTTCTGGCTGCGAGTTAATACCATGCTCCCTCTGGTTGTGGGGTATTTTTATTTTTTTTTTTCTTCATCTCAAGTTTGTTACTGAAAACTGTGTATTAATGAGTTAACATATATATGGAATGAGAGTTACATTCTGAAGTTGGGATGGTACTCCTAAATTGCATGCCCCACACACTTTGCAAATGTTTTCTTTCACAGGGTATGGACTTCTAATAGCACAAACTTTCTGGACAATATATGCAGCTTATTTATTTATTTATTTATTTATTTAGTTAAACATCAGTTTAGAAACCTATTAGTTCATAACTTTGATGCAAGAGCTCATCTTTTGCATATAGGACTTCATCAACTGATGTGTGAAAATCCCTCCAGTGTTATAACAGTGGTGGAAAAAGTACATATACCCTTTCGTGACATTACCTGGAAGTACTTTCTGTACTTGGCAGCAAGCATTACCTGTGTGTTCATGGTCATGTTTTTTTTAGATGAATAAACATTAAGTTAAAATATGTATGGTATACCCTCAAGTCTTTTCCTTGCTGCCTCTAATACAGGGATCTTTTCAATGTTAGTTTCCTATTTTCACTCCATGTTTATCTTCACACCCCCACCGTCCACCCAAAGAGTCTTGGAAACTGTTTGAGCAGGTGACTGGATTGATTTTGAGAGGAGTTTGGTTGTGTGAACCAGATATTGGTAGGTACTAGAGCTTAATGACACCATCTCTCCAACCTCTCAATGTGATTGTATCCTCCCCCACACACACAGCCTAGCCTCTATGCAGCTGAAGGTGTCACCCAAGCTGCACTTTTTATTTTAAGTGAAAAATCCTTGACATTGTGACAAGCAACAGTGCTGCATATTTCTGCAGAACTGGGTCCCTCCAGTGGTTGGGAGCTTCTGGGTTTCTGATGTGCCATAGAAGCTAGCTGTATATTTCTGTGTACAAATGGCACGTCTCTGTGATGGAGGTTTTTTTATCCCTATATCAGTAAATAGCAGCAAAACTGCAAAGAAAAACAGTGGACTTCTATAATAATAAAAATACTTTATTTATATGGCGCCTTTCAGCCACCAAGGCACCTTACAACAATTAAAACAACACAATCACAGATTCAGCACAGCATAAATAGTATAAAATGCAGATTATATAGATAAAACATATATAAATCTGTCACCATATGCTTTGTACCATAAATTAGTTTTAAAAGCCTGTTTAAATCCCTCCACTATTGTACACTCTCGTAACTGACGGGGTAGAGAATTCCAAAGGGTAGGGGCCGCATGCATAAATGCCCGGGCCCCAGAAGATTTTAAAGACACCCTTGGAACCTCTAGCAACCCCTTATCAGCCGAGTGTAGTGATCGTCCAGGAGGGTAAGGGACCAGAAGCTCTTTCAGATAGTCCGGGCCCTGTCCGTGTAGGGCTTTGTAAGTCAAGAGTCCGACTTTAAAGGTGATCCGTCACTGTACAGGCAGCCAGTGCAGTCCGAGCAGCACCGGTGAAATATGACAGGACCAAGGGGTTCCTGTCAATAACTGGCCCGCCGCGTTCTGCACCAGCTGCAAGTGGCGGATATCCACCCCAGGTAGCCCTAGGTACAGGGAGTTGCAATAATCCAGGTGTGAGGACACAAAGATGTGGACCAACGTGGGAAGATCGCTGGACAGAACAAGGTGCTTAACCCTGGAGATATTCATCAGATGGTAAAAAGAGGATTTGATGACGGTCGACACCTGTGAACGCAGTGTCAGCCTTTCGTCAAAAATTACCCCAGGTTATGCACCTGTTCAGGGGTTGGGAGTGGTAAGCCCCCAAGAAAAAGTCCTGAGGACGACCCAACTCTCAACCTCCCTATCCGGTGCCCTGGGTCCACAACCAGCACCTCAGTCTTTTCCGAGTTCGACCTCAACCAACTTGAATTCATCCAGTCTTTGATTTCTACGAGGCAGGTGTTAAAAACTGAGAGAGCTGTATCCTGGTCAGGTGCAAAAGATAGGTAGAGCTGGGTATCATCAGCATAGCAGTGAAACCTCAGCCCCTACCTTCTTACAATGTCTCCGGGGTAGCATGTACACTGCGAGTAACATGGGGGACAGCATCGATTCCTGAGGGACCCCACATGACAGAGGGACTGGGTCAGAGGAAAAAATCTCCGACATCACCCTCTGAGTTCTTCCGGTGAGGAAAGATGTAAACCACCTGAAGACTGTACCTGACAGGCCACAGATGAACCTCAGGTGACCGAGCAGAACCCCCATAATCCACAGTGTCAAATGCTGATGAGAGATCCAAAGGAACCAAGATGGAATGGTTCTTCCGATCTCTTGCCATCAGGAGATCATTGAGCACCCGAACCAGTGCCATCTCAGTACTGTGCCTCTTTCGAAAATCGGACTGGAGAGATTCATAAATATCATGGATGGTTAAATGGTTCTCCAGTTGTACGGCCACTACTTTCTCAATCAAATTTCTACAATTTATATTTTACAATTGAGTTACTCAGTTGAGTCCAGTTGAGATGCAGTATTTTGTTTGCAGTGGGGTCCTGATTCTGCTTCAGTTTACAGCTGGTTGGACTCCAGTGTTAGGAGGTCACCCAGTGAGCTAATAACTGGTGGGACTCAGAACGGGGGCCTTTTGGTTTCCAGTTTGTACTCTAACCACTGGCTCACCCTGCCTTCCCTAGGAGATATTAGACTGCCTTCCCATTGCCCAAGTGTCAGTGTGGATCAGTTTGTAGCACATCTGCCTCTGGGCCAGAATGGCATGTGTTCTAGCCCCGCCTCTGGGCCAGAATGGCATGTGTTCTAGCCCCACTCCAACATTCGGCTTAAGCCATCAGCATCGGCACCTGAGTGCAGTACAGGGGGGATGCGGTACTGTCCGAGTGTGTTGTCTCTTGAACGAAATGTTAAACCGAGGTCCTGTTTGCTGTCTCTGGTGCTGTCCTGGTGGGTGTCCAGGTAGAACTAAAGTAACCCAAGGCACTTTGTGCAAGAGTAGAGGATTTTCCTTGGTGCCCTGGCCAACACTCCCCTTACTATAAAACCAGTTCAGGCAATTTTCCAAGGCTGCATGGGGTGTTGATGTGCAAACGTGCTGCCACCACACATTTACCGTCACTTCACTACCAGCCTCTCATTGCTTGTAGAGTGCTTTGGGATACATTGTGAATGAAAAGCATTGTATAAATGCAAATTCTCCTTTTTCCTGATGTACAAGGCGTATCTATCACCATTGTTCCCACAGGCACTAGAAATTCTAAACAGTTTGCAGAAAATCTAGTGATCCATTGACAACAATGGAGGTTAGTAGCCAATCAGAACTGCCAGTAACTAGGTATTGCTCTGAGAAGGGAGTTCAGTGGGGTGGGGTTGGAGGTGGGGGAGGGGTAAAGGGCAGAATGTAATGCTCTTAGACCAGATTTTCAGTCTGCATGAAACTATTACAGCCTATCATGTACTGTGCATCATCTGATTAAAGGGGACACTTGCCTACGGGCTAAATCCATCTCCACCCATGCCACAGCATCTGTTTAATGGGGACAACAGGATAAGAGAAATAATTTGCTGGCTAGAGGTTTTTGCATGTATGTTTTACCTAAAATTTGTTTGGTAAATAAGGAACATGATACAGTGACTTTGATTAGTTCTGAAAAACTTCAGATTCTTGAACAAAAGCCACGGATTTCCCACATTCTCCCTTTAATTTGGTCAACCAAGTAGAATAGATGAGCTGCTTGGAATAGAGCACAAGATTTATTAAAAAAATTTATAATAATTCTAACTCTTCGTTCGCATGATAAATGATGAAATGTCACAAGCATTTATCAGTGTTAAAAATGCATTAAAACGTGACAAAGGAAACTTTCTCACAAAACTAACAGAGGCCTCTTTTTGTGGTTACAGTATGTCAAGCGTTGATATTATTAATGCACAGCGATGCTTTCAGTTGATTTCATTACAAACAGAGACCAGATGTGCTTTAACGCCATGGAGGCCACGGTCTGAATCCTTATTATAACAATTTATGGGAATGTATTCATTCCTTCAAAATAAGAAACACAATCCCTTGACATGACAGGCGTGGCATGGCATTTTTAAAAAGGTTTCCCCCCCAAAACATTTACTTAATTAACCCCTAGAGGACCATGAGAGCATTTTTTACCAGATGTAATAAGTTGTTTCAGCTTGAGAAAAAGATATTGTTGTTTTCATTTGGATTGCTGCCCCCCAGAAATGTGTTAACCCTTTTGACAGTAGTGTATCAACAGTATGGTGACCTGAATGTCCTTCCTTTCCCACCCTCTCTTTCTTGCCTTTGGTAACTCTGAAGGGTTTTAGATTTAAATTCCCATTTGTTACCTGAATAATGATGATGATGCTGCAGAGTAATGAGATCTCGTATGAAATCTTCCTCAGTCAGGTGGTGGAGGTGTGAGGTTATATTGTTTTCTCTAATTTATTCATACATGTTGTGTTTTTCCCAGTATGCTGCTGTTTCCTTCTTGGCACTGTAAAATTTTACAATTCTTGCTTGTGTTGCCTTGGAAATGATTCATTATATGTACAGTTGCTATGTCTCTTATGCTTATAAAGTACCTTCTTTTTTTATATAGCTCTTTGATCCCTGTCACCACCTCCTGCCTACTTGGTGATGGGAATACATGGGTGGAGCTGATAGGCAGCTCCGCCCCCCTCGGAGGGGCTCAGTCTCTGGTCCACTGCATCCCCACACCCAACCCTCCTTGCAATCCACCACGGGTTACACCCCCCCTGGTAGTAAGGCCGAGGGTGAAGGGCGTCAAATTTCCCTCCTCCTAGAGACCAACATCTAGACTCTGGGGGACTGGCGTGGGATCTGCAGGGCCGTCATGGAGCCTACCAGCTCCATTTTTCCTTATTTTCTCCCCTTCCCTTACCACAGTGGCTCATATGCATGTGGAGGCACATGCACGCAGCAACCCGCAACACTCTCCCTATTCGAGCCGCTCCCGACTACAGTACCTCTGGGCCTCCACCTGGAGGCAGCCTTGCAATGGGCGTGACTGGGTCCCCACCCAGGAGAGGAGAGTTGCCTTATGGCTGCTCAGTTCTTCTCCCAGCCTCCCCCCAACAACCTGATGTCATTACTGAACCTGGGTCGCTGGTGTGCTGCAAGGTGTGGCGTCCAGCACCTCAGCCCTCAGCACCATCGGGCTGGCACCATAAAATACCTTCTTGACCATTGTAAATGTAACAGTTTCATATGAATTGTAATGTAATTGTCCCTCATCTTTTGCTATGTACATTTATGTATTGTTCTTAGGCATGTCCCGGTCACCCCTGTAAATGGGCCTTGTCCTAGTAGGCTCTTCCTGGTTCCCAAAGTCTAAATAAAGTGCCTTCTTCAGGTCTTTCTAAGAGAATAACAGCAGTGTGCAGCTGAGCAGTTTGGGCACACAAAAAGGCTTGGGAAGACAATCTTTTTTTCAACAAAGCTTTCTGCTTCTCACCCTCTCACAGCAGTGCATGTGGCTCTTAGCCCCATCCCTGCTGTCCCCAACTGGCCACACATCTCCCCTGGACATATCAGCCACAAGAACCCACAGATTGCCACACACGCACACACACATACACACACACACGTGGTAGGGCCAGGAGGGAGAGGGCAGCCACCCCCCCCCCCCGGAGTACACACATCCAGATGGCAGGGGACCATGTGATGGTTTGGGCTGGAGACAGGCAGGCAGGTCTTCATTAAGCCTGTACTACTGCTGTTTCCATTTTTTCCCTCCCACCTCCCTAAATGTTGGGTGCAGCCCCTGAAGGCCTTGACATGCCAGTGGTATTCCCTGCAGAGGAACAAGCTCTCTGGCCCACTGCAGGGATTGCCAGTTCGTTGAACCCTGATGCCATCCCTCCCTGGGATGGGAGCGCCACTGAGCGGCAGCACCTTTCCAGCCTCTGGGCCACCCAGCCAGCTACCCCCAACTCATTTTCGAACTCAGGTTGGCTGTATGGGAATGTGACACACTACCTGTTGGGCCAATCTGGCAGCCACTAAGACACTCATAATCTGTGTTTCTATAAGACACACAACAACTATAAGGCAAGGCAAGGCAATTTTATTTGTAGGACACCCAATCCCCGGAGGCTCTTGGTGCCTAACAGGAATTATAACAAAGCATAGTGAGAAACAGCATAAATAAATAAATAAATAAAAGAATAACAATGCATAAATATAACAATTTAAAATAAATTAAAAGTCTTTCAGGCTGTCACAGAAAGGGACTAGAATAGGATGTACTCAGAAATCTGGAAAAGCCAGGACAAACAGGCGGGTCTTCAGCCTCCGCTTGAACACCTCAGCTGAGGGAGCCTCCTGGATGGAAGGTGGTAATGAATTCCACAGGGGTCGGCCCAGAGACACTGAATGCACAATCTCCTGAGGTCTTGAGCTGAACCCTGGGAACGTCCAGGAGGACCCTTGAAGATGAGCAGAAGGAGCAAGCAGAGGTCACCGGTGTCAGGAGCTCTGACAGGTAACCAGAACCCAGTCCATATAGGGCCTTAAAGGTGAGAAGATCTACCTTGAAAAGGACCCTCCACCTGACCAGTAACCAGAGCAGAACCCCCAGGACCAGGTCTCATGACTAGCCCTTGAGAGACCCGTCAGTAACTGGGCCACTGTGTTCTGCACTAGCTGAAGTCTGCGGACGGTTCTTCCCATGACCCCGAAGTATAGAGAGTTGCAGTAGTCGAGTCTGGAGGTCACAGTGGCATGCACAAGCGTCGGCAGGTCCTCGGATGGAACGAGGGGCTTAATCTGGACATTTTTCCGCAGATGGTAGAAACTGTTACTGACAACAGATGACACCTGATCTTTAAAAGTTAATCTGTTATCAAGAATCACACCCAGATTTCACACCCTTGGGGAAGCCACCAATGGAGCAAAGCCTAGGAAAATCCCTGAGTCAGCCCCAAGTGGCAGCCCATCACGTCCGTGACCAGGCTTGATCACCAGTACCTCCATCTTGTCAGGGTTAGGTCTCAGGCAGCTGGAAGCCATCCAGTCATTGATTTTAGCCAGACAGTTGTTAAGCACATTGACTGCTCCTGATGTTCTGAGAGCCAAGGACAAGTACAGCTGGGTGTCATCTGCATAACAGTGAAACTACACGCTGTACTGTCGAATGATCTTCCCAGGGGCAGCATGTACACTGCGAACAGCATCGGCAACAAGATTGAGCCCTGTGGCACTCCGCAAGACAGGGGCATTGGGGCGGAGGAGAAATTCCCCATCACTACTCGCTGCACCCTGTTTGAGAGATAGGACTCAAACCACCTGATGACAGTACCAGCGAGTCCACAAAACTCACAGAGCTGATCAAGAAGCACAACATGGTCCACAGTGTCAAATGCTGAGGAGAGATCGAGGAGAACAAGAACTGACCTATCTCCTCTATCTCTAGCCCTGAGCAGATCATTATGCACCCTCACAAGAGCTGTTTCTGTGCTGTTTCTAGCCTGAAAACCCCACTGAAATGGCTCATCGATGACTGAGGACACCAGGCAATCCTCAAGCTGATGCGCCACTAACTTCTCAACAACCTTGCCCAAAAAGGGCAGATTGGCGATAGGATGGTAATTCATGAGGATGTCAGGGTCAAGGGAAGGTTTCTTAAGGAAGGGCCTCACCAGCATTTCTTTTAAAGCTGCAGGGAGGACCCCTTTTGCCACCGAGCACCTGGCAATCCTGGTGAACACAGAGCCAATAGCCTCGACACATCCTATTAAGAAACGCGTCAGGGCTGGGTCCAGTTCACAAGAAGTGTGCGTTAGCTCTAAGATCACCTTAGTCACTTCAGACACTTCTACTGGCCTAATCTTTCCCAGATAGGTGGAGTGCCTCTGAGACCCTCAGCCCGACCACTGCAAGGCAAACGCCTCCCTGGCAAGATCCCCGACATATTATAACATATACTGTATATATTTAGTATGCTTTTTGCCACCAGCCACCCCCTCTATTCAGCTCCAGCCCCGAACACCTACGTCACTTCCCCTATTGCCTTACCTCCACAGATACTCCCTGGCTTACTCCCCCAGAGCGGGGCCACGGCACCATGTCAGGCCCATCTACAATGGGGGAAGGTGTCGGCAGTTACTGACATTGCCTCCAGATGCAAGACCTGATGATGCCTGTGGAGCCGTAATTGGACGGCGGAGAGGCAGGGAGCTATAGAGGCCAGGTGCTGGGACGGCATCATCTTCGGCAGGCAATGTTTGTTTCTTGAGCTGCCCCAGGGGCCGGGACGTGCAGTGACATCCAGTGTCTGCCCCGTCCCTCTAGCATACAGGTGCCGATCGTATGTTGTTCCCCGGCCTCCGCCAGGGGTCCATCGAGCACCGGACACTTTCCCCCCGGAGAAGGAGAGCAGTCCATGGGACACTCAATCCTTCTCCCCCGGCCAGCCCTCCGACTCCTTGGGTCCGTTCCCAAACTTGGGTCATCGGCGTTGCAAGCGGAAATCCATCTGCTGTGCCGGTGGGCCGGCATTATAACTCATATTAAAGACTTCTGCATAGGTGATCGGACATCACAAGAATTCGATCCATCAGTTTGATTGCAGATTTTGGACTGTCCTCATTTGAAATCTGAGTTTGATCTGATTACATATTTATTAAATATTTCAGTTTTGGATTTCGGGTTCTGATTTTGGATTTTGAATCCAATCGGAATCCTAATAATTAGGATTTAGGATTTTTAGCAACTAAATCTCAAAATTTTAATTGCTAACTTTAGGATTGGAATCCAAGGGTATTCCAATCCAAAAATAAATATCCCATCCCCCGTACTTCTGTTAAACAGAAATGGATTATGAATTTAAATTCCAAATGTTACACTTTGCAGACTGTGTGCGAAATTAGGAAATGAACTATGCCAGCTAAATTTAGAACACCAGAATTTCAGAGTTATCCTGACATAACAGTTACTGTAAATCGTCAGCATTGATTTAACAATGGCTCAGTGGCTCAGTAGGTAGCACACTCGCCTCTGAGGCCGGGAGATCAGAGGGCTGTGGGTTCAGTTCCCACATCTGGCACTTGGGTTAATATCCCAGTACTGACACTGTAATGCAGCATGAGAGGGGTGCTGCATTTCTGAGGTGCCGTCTTTCGGATGAGATGTTAAACCGAGGTCCCATCTGCCTGGATTGGTGGTAGTTCAGGTGGATGTTAAAGATCCCATGGCACTTATCGAAAAGAGTAGGGGAATTTCCCCGGTGTCCTGGCCAAATTTCCCACATTCACTAAAAATACCACCAACAGCTTAATCTGGTTCAAGGTCAGTTGGCATTCATCTGTATCCCCTTCCCCCGGGTCGTGCCTGAAAATAGGCAGGATTTGTCTAGTGCACTTACCCGGTCAACAAAAGCTAAATAAATAAATAAACAATTCAGCTCTGAGGATTTGCCTGCACGTGAGACCCTCATATTACCACGGAAGTGCCTCACCTAAAGCATATGAAAAAAGGGAACATTCCATTATTTAAACTGGGTGCCAGTTTCTTGTACAGTATGTAAAAAAACATTTTGTTACACTTTAAACATATTATAAATCATCAAAAATGGCTTGATTATGTATGTATGTATTTAGGGATGCTTGTGATGAATCTTAACATTTTAATGACTGCTGTACTTTTATTTTTGCTGTTGCCACAGTGATGTTTGTAACCAGACCATTTAATTTTATCTTGTTTTCCCGGTTTTCTTTTTCTTTTTCCCTTCTGTTCCTCCCTCTCTTTGTGTCATGCCGGGAAATAAGCCTCAGCTCTTGAACAAGTGTCTCAATTTAAGTATTTGGGCACACTATGGGATCCCAGTTTGACCTTTTCACCTCAGATTCAGTCAATGGTTAAGAAAGTAAATCAAAGAATAGGGGTGTTGTACAAATTCAAGTCATTCTTCTCACAAGAAACTAGATTAGCAATTACTGTTGGTTTTCCTCTTCAATATTTTGATTACAGTTCTTGTTAATATTATAACATAGGTACAAAAGAAATGCAAGCACTAACTGTGGCCTATAATAATATTTGTAGATTTATTTTAGGAGCCCCCAATAGGACACATCGGTGTAATCTTTATTCTTGGTTGGGGTGGTTTTCCCCTAGTTGCAGAATAGAATATTTTGTTGGCTGTCTGATGTATAAATGTTTTTACTTTGGCTCCCTTTTTCCTCTTTCTGATCTTGTTGTAATGAGAGAATTGCTTCCCAGCCTGAGGTCGGCTGACGGCCCCCTATATTTTGTCCCCAGGTCTTGGCTTAGAATAAGTCCTAGAGCTTTTTCAATATCAGCACCCTTGTATTGGAATTCACTCCCACTTGATGTTAGGATTGCTTCCTGTGTTTTAACTTTTAAACAAAGGTTAAAAAGTTATTTATTACATAAATCTGTTTGTAACTGCAGTTTGCAATTTGTATTTTTGGTTTTGTTTTGCTGTTGATCGTATTTGTGTATTTTTGTATGTTTTTTTGTCTGAGTCGGGCATGTAAAGGGACCTTTGGTCCAGTGCTGTTACCCGGTTACCAAAGAATAAATGAAATGAAAAAATGAAATGTGGCTATCCCAGTCACCAGTTTTCAAATAAATAAATAAATAAACTCTGCTATGAGTGTGTCTTCTCTTGCATCTAGGCTTCAGAACTGCAATCCTTCTGTTCATAACTCTCTTACACCATTATTTGTTTAGTTAGTTGTTTTTTTTACCATGTGAGTGCACTAGACAAGATTTGCCTGCTTTCAGGCATGACCCAGGAGGTTATAGCAGTATTACACAAAAACAGTTATGGTAGAGAGAAGGCATGTACAAAGTCAAATTAAGTGTAGTACAAAAATAAAGTACAGGAATATCACAGCTTAACCAATTAGTTACAACACAGGATAAAACAACAATAAAGAAACAGAGTAGCTACTTAGGAGGAGAGCTGTAGGACATTGGGCAAGCAGCATGAAAAGAGGGCAAAAACACCAAAACAACTAGACAATAAGTCCTGGGGTAGGATAGCAAATAATAGGGCAGACGGGATGGACCAGTGATCTTTTTCTTTTTTTTTTTTTTATTATATTTTATTCATTTTCAATGATAAAACATTACATCAGTTACAATTAGGAGACAGAGAAAATGTATATCTATGGCGGTACATCATACAGGGGAGAAAAAACGTATCTTCTAATTTAGTTCAAACTGAGGGAGAAATGCAGAATGAATAGTCCAAACGGTACGTGTCCAAGTTGAGCCATGAAACTGTAGCCAAGGACCGCATGGCCAATAACACTAAAAGTTCAGAAATCCAATGGAAGGCCAGAGGTACCCACCTGTAAAAAAGGGCATGGTGCCTTGCATATACATATGAAAAGACACATATCCTGTAAGAATAATTATAGGACGTCTGATAAAAGAACTTGCATCAGCAGATTATTAAGTAAGATAAAGTATAGCAGTGTGGCACGGTTACATCCAGTGATATAGAATCAACTCTAACTTTTATTTAATAATAGTAGTGCTCTAAGAGATTGGGTGTATTGAGCAACTAGTTTACACTTGACATAAAATGGGCTATCGAGACTGAAGCAAATGAAAATCATATCTATATATGGAAAGAAACAAAACAAAAAAGCATGCATTGCAGAGAAAACTGATCCTCCACTTTCCAGAATTTAAGCTTGCATTTCTAATTTATATACCCCAATCTTAAACTGGGCTAAAATTAAAAGACTAACTGGCAAGGAAATAATGGCTCCTGCAACAGGCATCTTAAAAAAACAGGAATGATTTATATCCTTTCAGATAACAAATAGAGCTTAGATTCAAACAAGCATTAGGAAGTCCTGATCTGAAAACTGTGTCATAGGCTTAGTGAAAGAAATGGACAATAGGCCTTCATAAACCTTCCTCCTTCCTCCAACTCTTCAGGGTCTGCTGCTTGGTCAGTCTCGATCTACTTTTTGTCTCCACTGCAGGTCCGCTGCCCATTTCCCTGCATCCGATGGATCTGTAAAAATATAGATTTTATCTTGATAGATGACACGGAGCCTTGCATGGAAGAGTAGTGCAGGAGGCACAACCAAATCGCGGACAGCCCGAACCCCACTGAATTTCTTTTTTCTCTGGCGTGTGGCATAGAAAATATCCAGAAAAGTCAGGATGGTGTAGCCGGCCCAGTGGCGCCGAGGGCTGAGCCATTGGACACCTTACCTCACGCTGCGCAGGTGACCTGGGTTTGGGAACAACCTCGGGAAGCCGGCATGGGGGGGAGGGTCGGAGCGGGATTGAACTCCCCCTCCCCCAGTTCCGCTCCCACTGGGTGGAGGTTCAGTGGGAAGCGTAGGTGAGGGGGAGTAGCGACGAATACCAAGGGTTGGGTGGAAGGGGCTGAGCCGGTACCCAGTGTGCGCATGCTCCTCCACGCACGCACACATATGTGTCTGCTGGGGGCCTGGGTCTAGGGCACAAAAAAAAAAAGATGGTGTGTCCTTCAAACAAGAGAGGACGATGCCGCTGGACCAACTGGAGCAAGTTATCCTAGGTCGCCATGGAATCCAGCACTGCAAGCACCGTACGGGGCAGATCACCATCTTGCCAACCACGTACATGGAGATAGTAGGTTTTCAGAATGGGCCATTAAGTCACTCCTGAATGTTCCTTAAGTTGGTCTTAAAGCCATTCATTCAAAGACAGAGGTAGGTAGTCACCCTCCGCTCCCTCCAGTATGCCTAGTTGATGAATGTTCATTGATCTGATTTGAGTTTCTAGAGTCGCTAGTCTGTTGTAAGTGAACTTAGATTCCTTAGAGCATTGTGCTGAAGCAGCACTGTGCCACTTGCATTGTCGTTTTGACATCTTCCACATCTGATTTTATAACATTCATTGAAGTTTCAACAGTGGCCATACATGTGGTGAGAGAATCAAATTTGTCATTCATGGCAGTGACAGACACCAGGAACTGTCTCATTTTTGAACCGAGAGACTGTAAGGTTTCTTCTTGCCCCATGTCCTTCATGGCTGCAGAAGACACCAATCTGGTGCTGGGCCCAGCCGCTCGAGACTTAGGCTGCTGTTTTTTAGTCTCCTCGACCTGTTGTGTCACTTTTTGCTTGCTCGTCATAAGCAGTATGCTGTCCCACTGCAGCAGAGATAAAATCAACCAAATTGAGTTGGTAAAAATAAGATTTGTATGCAGTCATTTAGCTATGTGATGCAGATGTATAAAGTCAGACGTCCACCAAGCTCGGGCTCCACAGCAACATCCCCCCCAGTGATCTTTTTCTGCTAACATTTTCTATGTTTCTATGAAAATAAGGGAGTAAGCTTTAGAGAAGGAAAAAGAAGGACTAAAGTCAGAGATAGGGAGGCTGCACTGTGGAACCAAACTAAGATGATTCCCAACCTCTATAACTCTGCAAACAAACTGAATTTAAACTATTTCTGTCAAAGTTTCCAACGAAAGTTACTGTTCATAAAAGAGAGAGAATAGTTCAGTAGAAGATTCCAGCTACAAGATGGGGAAGTTTTATCAAGGAGCACCTGCAGCGTCTGGTAGTGGAGAGACTGCATCAGTGGGGAACCTCTCAAGGGACAAAGGCCGACCTCGTGGGAGGAGCACAGCAGGAAGAAACCTGCACTCTCTAGGCACCAAGCTGCAGCAGCTGATTCAGTCATTCTCTGCCACTAATAATAAACTGGACTCCTCAGCTGGATGAATGAAGTTGGTGGAGTCAGTGGTATATTCCTTGCAAGTTAACATTCAGGACACTGAAGGGGCAGAATCAGCTTTGCCAGTCACCATGGTGGTGATTAAATGGACACACTATCACTGATCGAGGCTTGAGATCCTGGAGAACCAGGTCCAGAAACATAATATTAGGATCTGGGGCATACCAGGACATGGAGGTGGACCATTCAGGTTTATTTATTTATGTATTATTTTAGACTGGATGAACAAAGCCCTTGGACTGCATGAGAATGCATCCCATACAGATTTTCAAAAAGCCCAAAGAGTCCCCCCACAAGGCCACCGAACAGATGAAGTTACCACAAGAGCCATTTTGCTGGTGATGGCTGAGATTGAGGAAAGCAACAGAGTGCTGCTCCTGTCACGGCAAAAGAGACTGGTGTGGGAAGGGAAAAGTTGTGCCACACGGCAATGCCAAAAGAAGTTTGATGCAGTGCGAAACACCCTATGTGATGCAAGGGTCCAGGACAACATCATTTTCCTAGATAAACTTTGTGTGATTCACCAGGGAAAAACTTTGGTCTACTCTGATATGCAGAAGTGGGCAGAATCACAAGCAAGTTCAAGCTAGTAAAGAGAAGTGGTACTGAAAAAGTGACATCTGCAGAAGTTGAAAGCTGGATCAAGAGCTGTATGTTTTCCTGGTTGCTGGACATCTAAACTACCAGTCTGTACTTGTGGGTCACTGTGGGAAAACTCAATTGAGGCGGGTCCTCAGCACAGGTATGCTTTAGTTAAAACTACAGAGAAGCAAGGAGACCTGACAATATGACCTCTGTTTAGAAGTGTGTCACTTGGTCTGCAGTCCTTCTGATATAGAGAGAACGACAACCTGATGTCGGATGTAGGTGCAATACTCCTAATAAGTTAGGCTATCTTACGCCTGTGTTCATTTTTCTCAAACTTGTAACAGAATCTGAAAGGTTGTGTCTGAATACTGCCTAACTGCAGGTAGACTGAATATATAGCTGGGCAAATGTCAGGAAGATTGCCGTTAATAAAGTTTAGAGCTGTGCTTTTGTTAGAAGTGAAAGTGGTCTCACAGCAGTCCCACGGCAGCTGCGAAAACACAGTTGGTAAGGAGAAATCAGTAACAATGGCAGCTATGAGATGAAAGCAAAGAAACTGTTGGTTAAATTAAAAAGAAAAAAAAATAACCAGTTCACTGATCCTGCAGTGGTTGATTTGTTTTGAGATCCTGTTGCTTGGGAGTCGGTGGCAATCTGTTTGTTCTTGGACCCGCTGCAGCCATGGTTTCAGTTCAGAACTTGAACTAATTGTTGTGCTGGAATGTTGATGTACCACAGAAGTGTACAATGACCTGCCATGACCTTTGAACTGTGGTACAAGAACATTTCAGCTTCTGTGGAAATCCAAACAGAACAAGGGAGGGCCAACTGTACACTGTAATGGCACTTTACATCTCAGTTGGGCTAGCCTGGGTAAATAGTTAAAAAAAAAATCCTAATGCTGGCTTCTTTGTGCCAGGTGGCATGCTGCTGTGTGGCACACTGGCAATCCGGGCTTGCATCCTGAGCCTAGGACATCAGGAGTGGACTGTCTGGGGAGCTCTGAGCATCTGGGCAGACACTCATATCCTCTGGGAGGGAGGTGTGCTGACCCTGCCACCCAGCTGCCTTCTGGTGGTCCAGGGAGCTGAGGCTGTCCATGTGAGACACATTGGGAAAAGGTGCCATAGGAATGTCTGCACATCAGGAGCAACATTCAGTTACAGCCACCTTACAACACTGTTATGGGCGGGGGAAGGGGAGCAGAAAATTGGTGGTCTCCAGGATGGTAGGTGAAATCCACCCACTTCCAGTTAGCTGTTCCACCTGTTCCTCTCACCATTTGATTTGGCTCTGGCTGGTGCAAATGAAGATGCTGGTCAGGCCTGCAAGCTGTGTGGTTTCGGGGAGTCAGTCAGTGAGAGGATGGTTCACAGTTAATGAGCAGGCAGGAGACTGCATAAGGCTGAAGGAGATTCTACTCTGGATGCCAGGCATATTCAGCATAAAAGTGTAAAAAAAAAAAACTATCTTGCTGATGGCAAATTCAAAACTCTATTCATGGCTGGCTTTGGGTTTTTAATTTTTGCACCACTGCTTGCACCAATTTGTTTTGTACCATGTTATTTAACTTATCACCAGTAATACCTCTGGCTCACTGGATCAGCACAGCAGTCGCCTAGCCTGCAGTGCTATTTTAGGCTTATTTTTTTTCCACTTGTAGCTGAAAGTCTGCAGCCCTGAGACTGTCACTGCCTGCAGTCTGCTGGTACATTGAGTAACTTCCTGCTTTGCTTAGTTTCAGGGCAATGTCCCCACTTTTTTCCCCCTTACAAACTCTTACACTGTGCCTCTAATTTTTTATTGTCTCCCCTGTTCTTTTTAAAGCGTCCTTCTGCCTTTATTACTTCTTTCCCTTCTAAAAAAAAGACCAATTTTTGCCTCGCACAGAGCTGGAAGAGCTCTCTTGAGTGCTGTTATCACATGAATGCTGTTAGTGTGGGCAGTGGCTCAAACCCAGCCTACTCCAGCTGATTGGTTTAACACTACTGTCAGTCTCCAGATGACCCACCTCACTGACAGTCAAGAGATAGTCATTGCGTGATTCAGACCCCCCTTTTTACCTTTACTTCTGTTCATTAGAAAGTACTACATGATTAGAGAGATGCATGGTGAGGACAGTCAGTGACTGATGCTGAGTCCTGGCAGGGAACACTGGACTGCAGGAAGGTATTTTCTGTATCAGCAGATGTCACCAACCAAACTAAAATTGCCGTGTTAAAAATAAAATGTAATCATTTTTCTTACTGTTGAGGAGCTGTGTGCTTGTCTTGCTGTTGTAAACTTTTCAGAACTTGCTGTGCCTGTGGTAGTGGACCCTCATGGGAACATTGCTGCAATCTTGATGTAGAGTAAACTGGGCATCTGTTTCATTTTACATTGCATAGCTGGTGAATTTAAGAATATGACAGGTGATTTGTCATGCATCTGGGATGAAAGCAGCAAAACTGGAAGAATCTGTAGGAGTCAGTAGACTCATAATGAGGAGAGAGCCAGAGGAGTATGTGAAAGAGACCTTTCTCATGGAATGCTAGTGGATTCCGAACACCTGATTACTGCATTCATACGTTACAGTGGATGGACTGACTGAACCAGTCGTGTATCTCCTTGGACCTGAATGTGGCCCCAGAGTAGTTGTCACGGTACTATTTATACAGGTTTGAAATTGTATGGGAAGGTATTGGCTTCAGTACAAACTTGTACTGACACAAATGATGTGTATATGTATCCAGCTAGCATGGGCTCCTAGACCAGCCCATAAAGGTTGTTATCACACTTTGCAGCCCATTATCAATCTGTGATAAATGCTGGGTACATTGCATGGAAACTGCTTTTCTTTGTTCTTGAAAAAGCTAATTGTATAACCAGAACAGCACATGGATCAGATTGAGGTATGGCATTCGTTCCGAATATGAGTGAAACTGCACAGCTTTCTCATGGCTGGAGTAGTCATGAATTATTCGGGTTTGTTCAATCTTGGGGTGATGACCTATTCTCAGTCATGTGCCATCAACCCTCTCACTCCCCCACTGAGAGTGTGCTAGAATATATGCAGTACACATAACTGCTACAAATGTATGAACATTTTACTAAAATCATTTAAAAAATATAACAGAATTATTTTTTTTATCCAATTTTTTTTTGTTTGTTATCTTTGACCTAGTAAATGTTTCTTCCCTGCTGGCACCAACAGACAGCCTCACTTTCCTGTCTTGATTTTATTGTCTCCTTAATCTGGAGTAAGGTGGATATGGCATCAGAAACAAATCATTGTAACAAAGCATTTGACTAATCCACAATCTTAAAGTCCTTCCTAGGATTGAGATGGTGTTACCATTGGAAATTTAATGACAGTGGTAAGCTGGTAGAAAAATTGTATGTTGGCAGCAATCAGTTATTTTGAATAGGCAAGCTTACAAGTCAGGAAAAACAGCATCAGTAAATTGTTACTTAGCACAAATAGACCACTATTAGCTTTCAGCACAGCATGTAGTTGATACACAGAACAGTACAAAAATGACGTCCAGAAGTGAAGAAACAGTAACTATAGAGATTATTTCTTTATAAAAACAGGCCTGCTTATGCATGCCTTTTCACTTGGATATACTTCCTCTTGAAAGGTTCAGTTATCTGTGGGGTGGAGTGTATTGCTAACAAGGACACCACAGTGTCTGCAAGTGAGCAAAGGAATTCAGTACTTGGACTTGCTATTCCAGAGTGCTTCAGGAGCGGTACAGGTGACCTTGTAACCATGGACCCCTTCCTGACCAATCATAGAGCAGCTGAGGTAACTGCTGTGAAAGAAGTCACGTGGCTGCCCTCTTGGATGGAGGAAGGATGTAGCAGCAGCCTCCCGAAACACTTTCACGAAAAAAGGGGTTCTCAACTAAAGTCAGAAATCACACTTGAAAAATTTCAGGTCCCAGACCCAGGGACAGTTTGGGTTCATCCCTCCCCATCACTCTGAAAAGTAATGGATCATATTTAAGAAACATCTCAGGTACCATAAGCACACCCACACCATACACATGCATTCTAAAATAAAACAGAAATGCAGTTCTCAGAACATTATTTCTATAGAGACAAACACCCAGCATGAACTCCTACAACTGCTGGGTTTTCAGACTGTTTGCTCCATGTGGTCTACAGTCATTTGTCAAGTGAGGCAGAAAAACTTGCTACTATAAATAAGAAAAACTGTTGAAACCAGTAGAACGTATCTTCACACTCAGTAAAAACTAATGTGCTTATCTTTCAACAACCACAAAATACTGTTTGAAAAAAAGCAAGTCATTTACATGTAGAAATGTACTTGTAAATGGAGACAAAATAAAGCCTGACCAAGCTGTGTACTGTAGTGAAGTAAACAAAGTGCCTACCACACAGAGCTTTTTCCCATTAAAACTTTGTACTCCTATGCCTCTGGGCAGCCCCTATCTAAATGCCCCCCCCCCAAGCACCACACCACCCGTTCCGAGATTTACCCTTTCATCTTCACAGCAGGGTGTTGTCAGTGTGGGCCCAGGATTTCCATCGTCATCCTGCGACCAGAGGGGTTCCTCTGTTTTCTTCCCTTGGTGCCCCACAGTCGCCCACGTGCAGTGGCTTAATGGGTGAGCTCCGCCTCTGCAGAGACATCCTCAAATGCCTGTGTTAGCTGTCTGTGTGTGTGTGCCTCAACTGCACTACCACCTAGACACCTCCAGGTGGCAGGCAAGTAGCGGGTCACACAACCCCCCTCCCCAAGGCAGGAGAGCAGTCCGATGGGATGCTCAGTCCTCCCTGCCCTGGCCAGCCCCTGAATGACCTGACTCCGTTTCCTGAACTCGGGTCTCTGGTGTGGCAGGAGGTGAGGTGCTAGAGCCTCAGCCATCCACACCACTGGGCCAGCCCACACAGAGCTTTTTAAAGAATTTTAAAACTGGTAGCACACATTTCAGACATAGTAAAACCAATGAACTTATTATTACACAACCGCAAACTAAAATTCTGCATTTTAAAGACAGAATTAAACAACTCACCAGCCTGGTGGCATGGAAGGCTGAGGCACTGAATGCTGTACGCCCTGCCATGCAGGCGAGCCATCTTCAGGAACAAACACGGGTCACAGGGGTTCGGCAAGGGTGGGAGAGGATAGAGCATCCCAGGGACTGCTCTTCTCTCTCGGGAGGGGTGGCCAACTATCTTGGCCTTTGACTGCCGCCAGGTGGAGGCCCTGTGGTAGTGCAGGTCTGTGAGAAGCTCGAAGGGCAGGGCCGTGGTTCCGCAGGGTGTTTGCGCCTCCATGTGCATGTCCTGATGTGTTGCCATGGCAAGGGAAAGGGAGAACAGGGAAAATTGGTGGGCTTCAGGAATCCCTGCTCCCTTCCCCGCAGCCCATGCTGCCACCTGACTACCAGGCCAATCCGGATTATGTACTGGAAGAGGACGACCCTTCCCTTCCTGCCCCTGGCATGGGGAGAAATCCAGGGGGGACTCGGCTACGGTAAGTCAGGGATGGCAGGCATGGATTGCAGGCAGCAGGGACTGGGCTGAGAGTCTGCCCTACTCCACAGTGAGAAAAAAGCAATATGGAAAAAAAATTAAACAACTCACCAGCCACAAAAGCTGAAGAATGACAACCAACAAACAGCAGCTGCTGATTACAGCCATCTTTACTCCCTGACAGTCACATATCCCAGGCATGATACTTCTTGAAAGGGGTAGGAGAAGTTTGTAATAGACGAAAACAAACAAGAGAACATGCAAATACAAATAACAAAATGGAAATCATAACAACAACCGCAAAACATAGAAAATGACATCAACATATGAAAATACAAGGAAAAGGAAATCTATCAGAGAAGCAGGAAGAACCATTTACAGAAAAACAAAACAATAAAGTTGTCGCCTCTGTACCTGAAAAGGAAAAATTAAGTCGGCATAAGTCAGCTTATGCTTCAAGACCATAAAAAGATAAAAGGAGGAGGAAAATGGAACTATATCAGGTTAAAGTCACCCAGGAAACAGTAATACATCAAAAGGGTGCCACCGTGAGGACAGTTCCAGGGGATCAATATGTACTGCCCCCAGTATATCATGGTCAGTTCTGAAACAGCAAGCTGAAAGAGAATCACCTGGGGCAAGACCTGCTGTTGAAACAAAAAAGCACAACTTGAATGCCACAAGTAGTACTTAAAGACAGCAAATACCAGGCACAGGGTGCTGGCAGGATGAGCAGGGTGAACACTGAAAACACTCAAAATAACATCGCTGTATGTCAAGGCCGACCATCGTGGTTCCCACTACTGTGCCACTACTAGAGCCCAAAAGGCTTGAGCACAAGGGCAAGTCAGGAGAAAATGAGACATGAATTCCAGATGTTGAGCACAACCCTCACAAGGATAAAAACTTTCCTCCACTTTCTTGTGCTTGGCATTTGCCTTCACACTGAGGTGCCCATGACAACTCAGCCATAGGACATCCCACATCTTGGTAGGGGTGCAGGTATCTTTCAGGGTAGAAAGGAGAAGTGAGTACACCATAGGTGGTATATCTGGATAAAAGGGGACCACAGAAAAATGTGAGACCTGGACAACAGCATACAGCCCCCAAGAGGAAGAAGTAGTAGTAGCCAGGGTATAATCCACAATCCAGCGCTGAAGTTTGTCAATCAAAGATAGAACAAATGACAGGCAGTGTATAGGGTAAATGTTCCAGCCATCCAGGCAGGTAGGATACCCTTCATCCAAGGAGTGACCCAAGCATGCCAGGTCCTCTGGTCTGCTGAAAACAATGGTTTAACTGACCAAGAAATAAAATGGCAAAACGTGGAAACTACTGGATTAATCAAGTTTTAGGCCTCCCTGAGCAATGGGAAGACACACTACTGACCTCTTCAGGGGATTCGGGTGACTGCCCCAAACAATCTGAAAAAAACAAACTAAGAAAACGGACCTCCAAGGACTTGGGAAGTGGGTAAACCATGCTGATATAGGTAAACGCAGTTAAGGAAACTTCTTCAAAATGGCCACTTTTGTTTTCTTAGTTTGTTGACATGACTTCCAAACCTGGATCTGAGGTGCATAAGAAGCAGTCTTGGCTTCCCAAGTTAGGAAAGCCAGATCTTCAGCCCCAAAAGTAAGACCCAGAATCCACAAGGGATCATGAGTCAAAGGTATAACTCCAATAAAAAGTAAGGAGCTAACCTCTGTTCCAACATGGAAGCAGCGGCACTTCTGTATATTCAGACAAGCCCCAGAAATGGGAGTGAAGGACTGGAAAAGATCCAAATGCCATACAACCTGACGGGCCATCCTGAACAAAAAGTCACATCATCCGCGTAAGCGATCACTTTAACAAAAGCCATCCCAGAGGGGGCCAGGATACCAAGAATCTGTGAATGGGACTGGATCTTACAGAGAATATGATCAATACAAAAAGTGTAAAGAAGGGGGCTAAGGGGGCAGCCCTGGTGAACTGAGATGGAACAACCCAGATGACGATTCACTAAAGGACACACAGAGACCACTGCATGTAGCTTCCGAAGCCGATCACAAACAAAAGGGGGAATCCTATAGTGCCAGAGTACTGTAAACATGTATGAGTGAGACACCTGATCAAAAGCCTTCTCCTGATCAAGTGAAAAAATAAAGCCCAAGTCCCCCATGGGTCTCCCCCATCGCAAACACCTCATGCAACAAAATATGTTGGTCAACAATGTGTTGGCCAGGGATAGAACAAGCCTGAAAGGGGGATAGAACCAATTTAGAGACCAAGGCTAAACGTTTGGTCAAAATAGACATCGGTACCTTCAAATCAGTATTCAGCATACTCATGGCCTCCAGTTACTCAAATTGGAGGTATCCCTTCTTAAAGAGGAAGACCAAAAGAGCCTCCCCAATTGAACAGGTGACCATACCATTGAGCAATAGCCAGTTAAAATCAACCAGCAAAATATCAACAAGGAGGTCAGAAAACGTGTTATAAAAGGCCGACATAAGGCCATCCGGCCCCAGTGCCACTGATTACTTCAGGTGTGCAATCAACTGTGCAACCTCATCAGCCTGAATAGGCCTACAGAGGAGCTCACAATCCACAAGGGACACTAGAGGGACCTGCACCAAACTCAGAAAAACATCAGAAGGACCCACCAGCGACCGAGTGCGGAATAACGAAGACAGGTAAGAGTGTACCTGTAGTAGAATACCAGGACCATCAGAAACAAAAGCGCCCTGCGGCGTAGAAAGCTTCGACATATGTGTATGGTGAACTTGCTCCTTACAGGCCGAGAATGAGTCACCCAGCCCTGGTGTACATTGGGTACCTGCCATATGTTCCATAAGGAGAGAATGGTTCCTGTCATATTGAAGGGAAGTCATTCGGCCCGAAGGGATGCAGTCAGGGGACTAAAATCCCCCGTTCGGTGTGGGACAGTCAAAGCTTTGGCCAACTGCAATCGAAGAGACAAATACTCATCATAAGCTGTCTTATGCTGAAAATTGGAAATATATTTCAACAATTTCTGCACAGCCAGCTTAGTGTCAACCCATCACCAACAAACTGTTCTCCACACAGGCTAATGACTGGTGGGCTAAAAGGAGGTCAGCAACCTCCCGCAACATTGAATCGTTAAGGCGCCAATAATCAGGACTTAGAGTGGTAAACAGGGAAATTGAAAAAGTACCACTGAGCAGGAGGTGATCAGAGGATTCAACTGGGATCAACTCTACCTGACAAGGGCGGAGATGAGCAGAAAGGAACAAATAATCTGAGTGGCCAAAGCAGATAGAAAATAAATAAAACCCCCAGTTGGATAAAGGGCTCTGTAGGCATCCACCAGATCAGCTGTATGGAGGACAGTCTGCAAAAAAGGGAATCATTAAACAATTTATCAGTCTGAGCACCTCTATCCATCTTAGCCATGTAGCAGTTAAAATCCCCCCAAAAATAATATGCAGAAAAATATGCAGATAAGGCCTAATCAGAGTGAACAAGTCGAACCGGGCTTTCTTCATTTGAGGGGCATAAACTGTAATAAACCGGTAAAAAGGTATCATAATACTGGGCATCTAACAACAAAGCCCTACCAGGCACAACATCTAACACTCGGTTATGTGACAAGCCCGGGGACCGAAAAAGAAGGCCGCCCCATCACAAGGGTCCTGGCTGAACAACCATAAAGATGGGCCCCAAACCCAACCATGTTGGGCCCGGGACACATCATCAATAGAGGTCAAACGGGTCTCCTGAAGGAACACACATCAAAGGACAAATCATGAAGGTTGGAAAAAAGCATTGTACATCTAGACACATTCCGAATACTGTTTACTTTAAGCATAGCTAAGTGAAGGGGTGCAGCTATAGATAAAGGAAAGGTTAGTCCTCAAAAAAAGTGCTATGCATCAATGTCCATCGCGTGAGAAAGAGTCTTCTTGGGCACCATCTTCTGCTTGTTATGAAGTTTCACCTTAGGGCGGGTCGGGGGAGGATCTTCTTCTACATCAGAGGAAAAAGGTACCATCACTGACTGTGAAGTAACTGATTCAGGTTGAGAAACAAGATCAGAATCAGAACAAACATCAGCCAAAGCTGCAAACTTACTATCAAGTAATATAGCTGAGTGAGTAGAAGGCACCAACACAGGCTGAAGGCCTGCCATATGAGAGTGGAGGGAACGTTTCCGGCTCAGGGCAGTGGCATCAGGAGGGGGCATTAAAACATCATCAGGGCTGTGAGAGGCAACTAGTTCCAGGGAACAGGATGGAAGCTGAAGGAGAGACCCAGTAGTAAAGTCAGTAATCACAAAGAAGAAGCCAATATTGTATCCGGAACAGAAGCCGCAGCCTGAGGTTCAGGAACTGCAAGGGAAGAATCAAGGGCCACAACATCGAAGTCAGAGGTAGTCTCCTGATGTGCCAAAGCAGCTGCAACATCCTTATGGAAGCGTTGCTGTTGAGCCACACGAGCTTTCAGCAAGATAGCATCCTGGGAATCCACATCGGTCTTATTATGCTGGGCCCACTAACAGTTCCTGTAAGAGTGCCCTGATCCCTCACACAAATTGCAACAGAGGGTGTTAGCTTCTTTGGTCCCATAGCCGCTATATGGCATCGTAACTATCCATTGTTGAGCTGACCCAAAATGGCCACCGGGAGAGAATGAGTTAGTACAATTCATCCCAATGTGTCCCAATGTTAAACACAAATTGCAACGTACAGAGTCACAAGCATTATTCAGATGCTGATTGGATCCACAACGAAGACAAGTTTTAGGTTGCCCAGGTAGAAACACTGAACCCTGTCCCACCTTAAAAAAAAACAAAAAAACACTAGGAAGGTGTTGAAGACCATAGTGGGCATGGCGAAGCTTCACCCAAAAGCACCAGTGGCCAGTTCAGAAATGTTCTGTTTCCAAAATTGGTTCCGGTGCACCAATCACATCGCACTGTTGGATGACCAATAGTGGACATCCTGGACCTTCACCCTCTCATTCTTAAGTATGACCGTGACAGTCCATATAGCTGGCTTAGTGAGGGGTATTGGTTTAAAAGGAAGCCGAAGGGGAGTATCTTTCAGAGAACTGTACAATGACCAGAACCTATTGAGATACATCGGTGTGTGAAAGCCGAGATCGAAATAGCCATCCACAGGGGAGTGCAACAGTGCATACAATTCATTAGGGGGTCAGATGCAAAGAATCCTTAAGTAGCTTCTTCCCCACATAGTTCCTATCAGGTGTTGGGTCCAGACCACCAGTGTAGAGGAGGCGCACCACACTGCGGCATTCCGCAGGAGCTGGTGACAGAAAAAACAAGCCTCTGGCAAAACTTAGCCCACATCTGCGCAGGAGGATTGGGGGGGGTCGATACAGCAGGAGCGCCCTCCTCAGGGGCAATGTCAAGGCCATCTGCAGCATCCATCTGCTCTGCCAGTGAGGGAGGGGGTAACCATCTCAACCGGCCCTGACAGCAGCGGAACAGACCCAGGCGAAGGAGTAACAGCAGTACAAGTTGAAGGTGTAATTAACCCCAGAGGTGGCTCTACAGAGGGGTCAAAAACCTGTGGAGGAGACTGCACAAGAGACAGTCATGTAGAGGGAAGTAAGGCAGACTTGTCCATCAGGTTGGAGGGAGGAACAAAAGGCAGTATCTGGTCAGTGGGCCCAGTGGGCAGCGTGGCTGGCAGCTGGAGGTCAGAATCTGAATGAAGACTTTCCAATCCAGGCAAACCTGACATAAGCTCCAGTAAGCAGGAGGGTACAGTTGGCTCGATAGGCTCAGTAGAGTGCCATTGTCCAATTGTGTCCCTAGTCAAGCCTGCTCCAGATAGGGCACTAACTGGGGACCAGACCTGAGTGGGAGATCCAGACAGAAAAGAAGCAGCACAAGTCTCAGAAGCCCAAAAAGACCCAGGACCGAGAGCCCCAACTCTCTTAGGAGCAGGAGCAACAGCAGCAGGTGGGTCCCTGACCAAAGGAACCAAAATCTCCAGGTCGGGGGACACTGCCGGTTAGGCAGCATACCTCTGGAAGTGGCAGTCTAGGAGCAGCAGGCACCACTAACGCAGCAGTCCCATGCAGGCAAATCGGTGTCAAGAAGTGTAATTTGGGCGCCATCAACACCGGACCACTCATCCCAGAAACTCCCAGTGTTGGCATGGAAAATGCATGCAGCTGTGGCAGAACAGGCAAACCTGACACATGCCCCAGCAACATGTCTCTTTCCACAGCCGGCCGACCAGAGAAACCGCACGGTAGCAGAGGTTCAGGGTCACGCAATGCAAACGTATAGTGCAGTGGTTTAAGGTTCTGAGCTGCAAACCTGGAGACCTGGGTTTGAATACCACAGCCCCCACTTGCATACTGTGTGACCCTGAGCAAGTCACTTAACTTCATTGTGCTCTCAGGTTGCACCTGTAAACGAGCTTTCAGCTTAGTGTGTCTCTCCTTGTAAAACAAAGGTAAAAACAAGTCCTCTTTTTGCTGAAGGTAAGCAGCTTCCTTATCAGCCATGAGTCTGAGCAAAAAATCCTGTTTAACTTTCAAAGTATCCAGGAGATGCAAATCTTTTGCCCACAGCGCAGATAGGTCCAGTTCAACTGGCAAATCCCCGAAGGGCAAGCCCAGTAGCCACACAGCTAGTACCAGTTTTGGAGGTCCAGTAGACATCGGAACGGTATCTGGAGCCCCTTCCAGAGATGGTGAAGAGAACAAGACAGAGACATCTTTCCCTGAAGCAGTTCCAATACTGACTGATAGAAGTTCAGCCATGACAAAGGTCAGCAGCACCCCCTACCCAAGAGTAGGGGAATTTCCCCAGTGTCCTAGTCAAACTCACCCTCCCACCCCATTCATGAATCCACCAGTAGATTAACCTGGTATCAGTCAGTTTGCATCTGGGCACAGAAAATTGTAGAGCTGTTATGTATTGCGGTAGCCTAAAATGGTTGCGCTGTTCTGCCTCTGAGGTGGTGCACTTCAGCGATTGTTTGATGCGAGTTCTGTGTTGATTGTAAAACACTTTGACATGCCTGCTTGAAAGGTGCTGTGATGATTATTCTAACTGTATATTAACTGTAATTGAAAAGTTCCCATATTTCATAGAAATATAGTACCCTTTTGTTTGTCTGTGTGTGTGTGATTAATCTCTTTTTCTCTCCACCAGTCTCCAGCTGTGCTGATCACCCCCATCCACTTTGGCCCTGTAATCCCAGCTTTCAGTTGGAACTTATGATTGCTCTTCTGCTGTGTGGCCCAGGTGTTCATCTGGTGTGGAGCCTGTCAGTGGCTGAGATAGCCCACCAGCCAGGAACTGATTTATCTTCTCTTGTGTTCTGTCCCCTAGGGAAGCGGGCATGCATTGCCACCCAAGACAGCCCTGTGCACGCTCCTGTGTGCAGGATGTCAGCGGCCTCCACTCCCCTCGTCCATAGCATGGTGCTCCCTGGCTGCCTAGCCCCCAGGCATTGCTAGGGGCCAGACTTGCAGCAGTTGCTATATCCCCCCACCCCACCCCTCCTTCAGAGAGGAGAGCTATTATCAGTACACTCCATCCTCTCTCTCTCTAGCCAACCCCCAGAGGCCTTAGTCTGCTTCTGAACCCAGGTCACTGGTATGGCGGCAGGTGTGGTGTCCAGTGCCCCAACCCTCCGTGCCACTGGGCTGGCTCATTTAGTACCCTTTGTAGTATGGTAATGCGTTGAAATTCATATTTCTGTGGGATGTAGTGGGTGTGAGTTCTACTGACGCTAAGGGTTTACTAGCAGAAGAAGGGAGGTGATCTCGAATCTTTATAGATCATTGGTAGACCATAAATGGAAACTATGTCCGGTTCTGCAGCTCACACCTAAGGAAGGACAGGGATAGACTAGAGACAGTGCAAGAGACAGCTATGAAAGATGATCCAGGGTCATCAAAGCATGGACTATGAGGCGAGACGGGAAAGTCTCAGCACATACTCACTGGAGGACATAAGGGATGGGTGGGACATGTTAGAAAGTTTTAAGTTCGTGAAAGGGTTCAACAGAAAAAGTGTATCCACTGGGGGGACATGTGGGACATGTATTAAATTGGGGAGGGGTTATCTAGAAAGTACTTTAGGAAGTATTACTTTGTGGAAGGAGTGGTGGGTGGGTGAAACAAACTTCCTGACAAGGTTGTGGAGGCAAAGGCAATAGCGGGATTCAAGAGGAAGTGGGATACATATAAAGTTATCAGATGAGAAGTGGAGGGGGGGGTAGGAGTGACTGGGGGGAGAATGGGGACTAGAGCATCTCCAAACAGTGAATCTCGGGACAGAGTAGATGGACTGCTCATGTCTTTCTCTGTACATCACTTTTCTATGTCTCTATGTTGCTGTTGGTGATTTGTTTTTTGCTGGTGGCTACACCCCCACTTTAAATGACAGATAACGTTATTTGACTCAGCCATTCATAGGAGAAATTCAAAAGAAACTTGTGTTTTCTGCTTCTTTTTTTGTTTATGACATTAATCTTCACATTTTTGTTAGTATTTTCTTAAAATTATTTTTAGAAAGTCTTGTTTATTATCACTCTTTTTTATCGATGACCACCAAGTTTAATATCTGATGATTAACTGGTAATTTTTATATATGTGTGTGAGCCCAGATAGAAGGGCAACATATTTGTTTTTTTCTTAGTGACCGAACAATTTTTAAAAAAAAATATGTGGACATTGTTATTGCCTGTTCTATGTCATCCATCACCCTAATAAGCACCAAAAAGTAGACAAGGAAGAGAAAGTTCAAAACAATTTATCTCTGTGCTGGCTATCACTCGCAGGCTATGTGAAGGTTAGTTTTTTTTTTCCTTTTTGTTTTATTAAACCACATTTTCAACAGTCTGTCATGAATGCCTTGGTTTTGATATAAGCTGGAGGGGCTTTCCTGTAAAACATACTAAACATGGAAATCAGTCAGGATAGCAGTATGCACGTACTGTATGCAAGACTAGAATGAAAGCACACTTGCAACAGTCATCTCATAATGCCCTGTAACTGTACTCATTGGCAGCTATTTACTGGGACTATTATCCTAAAGTATATTCCTTTCCCACCTAGCATACTCTGTGTTTAATGTTCTCAGTGGGGTATATATTGTCTTGGGTATTGCTGTTGTGTGCTGAATTTATGTGTGAAGAGAAGATGTATCGCCTAAGGTTCTCCTTGGGAAACACACTGCTCATACTAAGTACTTAACCTGTCTAAAGATTCTAAATAGAGACATACATAAATGCATAGGAACGTCCATACGTACATAAATACATATGATTTACCTTGTTCAGGAGCCTGACTACCGGTCAGCTGAGGGGCATACCTCATCCCAGCTCTCTGATGAGCAGAGACAAAGGACTGTGGACCAACTTAGGAATGTTCATTGCGAATCGATTACTGGTGACTCATCTTTTTTTTTTTTTTTTTTTTCCTTATTATCTGTTTTTGTACCCCATTTTCACTGCCAGCTGCTGGAAACTTCTTACACCTACTCAAGCCCTTACACCCACTGCAGGAGTCTTTCAGTGATCCTACCCACCAGCAGCCTTTGCTCGACAACCTTCCCCGGATTCCCCAACCATAACCCATGGCTTATCCCCTGCAGGCAAGATCCACTGGTTCCCCCAAGCCAGGAGGAGATACTTCACTTGATGGTCGGGGCCCGGTGAGGTAAGATGTGAGGGGTGGGCTGGTTTGGTATACAGTTAGGTGGGCAACAGTTGGAAAAAGTTGTGAGTGACAGGGGCATTCTGAATTTCATAGCGCACTGCACTCGCAATGTTTTCGCCGTCCACACTGTTCTCCCTTCCACTCATGCCCGGACCTGGATGTGATTATAATTAGTGTTTGGGAGTGCGGGGGGCAAACCCCCCCCTGAATTGGGGTGTGCGGTGGCCCCCTCACAAAAACCAACTCTTCTCCACTACTGTCCATTGGTGGCTTAGATGTGTTGCAGCAGAATGTGGAGCCACGATCATTGTGGGCAACATATTTCTGGTGCTCTATTTTACGGCAACCAGATTCATGTCACACTGCTATGGGTGAACTAGATGGCTTCATCTACCTGGTGCTGCTGGGGGTATTTTATCCCCTGCTAAGCCCTCCCCTTATCCCACCCCAGGGCGAGGTCCTGAGAGGTGACCTGGCATCTACCTGTTGGATCAGTCGGAAGGATGGGTAAGCCCTTCCCTACCTTCGGAACTCCCTGCTGGCCCCACTCTGGGCGATGCCTCATGGTACTTGCCAGGTGGTGGCTGTGTGCTGATGCAAGATCACCCCAGAGGGACCACTAATTCCCGTTGACTACATGCCCTTCCCGGGTCACACGGGTGGGTATGCAAAGAAGGAGGTGTCTTCTCCGTAGCCAGGAGGCGTCCAAAGGACACCCAGCCCTGCCTTGATGGTCAGCACCAGCCATCCCGAGCTTGGGGCACAAACCCGGGTCATCTGGATGGCAAGCTGTAACTGTACCACTGCACTGGCCAGCTGGCTGAGTGGTGACTCATGTTAAGCAGCAGATAGTAAACGTTGCACACAATAGATGCTCAGAAAGCTGTGAGACGAACTGGTCTGGAATACACAGTACCTAGATCAGCATTTCTAAGAATAGTATTGTTTTATAGTGTATGATTGTACCTGTAACATCTGTAGCCTCTCAAGGGTTGCAACCCTATAGCTGCTGTGGAGTGGCAGCCTTATCATCATTGCTCTCTGTCTCAGCTGATTAGTCCATAAACCTGCCACTGAGCTTGTGTGAGCTTTTGTTTTTACCATAATCTTTTCCATATTGCCGCAGTACCTGCTCAGTGTTACTAACTGTCGACATGTGGGAGTCCCCTCCCCTGCACCAGACTTCACTCAGCTGTTTAAACTTCACACCAGTGGTGCACTACAGGTTCACTCAGTGAATCCAGCTGAAAGCCAGGATAAGGATGCCCTGGGACTGCTTGCCCAGCTTAGTAGTGCTTTGGAGCACAAACCCAGTCAGCCACTTGGGTCCTCTTCTGTGTCCACCTGGAGTCGCTGCCCTTTCCTCCAGGGTCATGATGGAATCAAAGGACAGGAACCCCCCCCCCACCACCAATACTTGCTCCACATTTTGGATTTGCACTACTGGCATGCTACAGGCTCCCTCTGCCAACTGGGCTGGAAGCCAAGACAAAGATGCCAGGAATTGCTTGCCCAGGATTGGAGGGCTTTGGAGCATGCAAACATGGTCAGTCACTCTGGTCCACTTCAGCACACAGCAGGAGGTGCTGTTATCACCTCTAGGGTCATGACCAGCTCACCAGACAGGAGCCCCCCTTCCCACACCAACACTCACACCACATTTTTTTTATTTAGTATGTTTTTTTGTTGCAGACCAGCCCCCATCAGCCTGACCCCATGGCCAGGCCTGACTCACCCTCCTTGGTCAAACCCCAGCTGGGATACACTCTGGGATACACGCTGGATTGCCTGACAGAGCAGGGCTGCAGGAGGCAGCCCGACCACCTGGTGGACAATGAGATATGACTTTGGGACACTTCCCCCTTGGGGTTGCGCCCTTATGTACCACCCCAGAGCGGGGCCTCGATGAGAGGGCTCACCCTTCTAGCAGAAGACAGGATCTGTCCCCAGTGCTACTGTGGCAGTGGTGCGGGACCTATGACATGAGGTGGACAGCATCCTGCTCCACCCGAGTTTTTGGTAGTTCTCTCCAGGAGGCGGGACGTGCAATGATGTCATGGCACGTATGCCTACATCTGTCACTGCCTCCTTAGCTGGTGTAGGTGCCAGTTGCTACCACCACCCCCGGCCTCCACCAGAGGCCACTCTAGCGCTGGACACTCGCCCTCCACCCCTTCCCCTCCACACCAAGAAGAAGAGCAGTCCCTAGGACACTCAAACCTTCTCTCCCCAGCTGTTCTTCTGGCTCTTGAGTCCATTTTTGAACTCAGGTTGTCGGCATCACGAGCAGAAGCTCAGCGGCCCACCGTACTCACTCTGCACTTTGACTTTTGCAGCACTGGCACATTACAGGCTTTCTCAGCAATTCATCTGGGAGCCAGAACAAGTACGTCCAGGGACTGCTTGCCTCTCTGCAGCACTCATTCTGATCCAGTGGCCCTCTGCAGAGTGGCCATAGAGGAGTGGACTGGAGCTGAGTTGTGAGTCTGCTGGAATCAGCTGGAGCTGCTGAAGACTGGGCCAGAAATGTTGCTCAGGTGTCTCCCTCTGTGTCTGTCAGCTGGCTTCAAACTTATTGCGTGCTGTCAGCTGACTTCAGACTTCTTGTCTGTTTTGAACAAGTGGTTAACAGGTCGAATGTAATGGGATTTACATAGAAATAAGAAAACTGTCAGCGGATAAGGACCGCCAGGCCTATCCAGTCTGCCCGTAAGACGTGTACTTGATTATGGCTTCTGACCCTCCCTCTGCTTTACCTCTGTGGTTCCCCTATGCCTTGCCCATGTATGTTTATATCCAACCACAGTGCTCGCTCACACCACCTCCCATGGCAGACCATTCCATGTATCCACCACCCTCTATGTGAAGAAAAACTTCCTCACATTCCCTCTTAAACTGTTACCTTCCAATTTCATGTTATGCCCCCCTCATTCTTTTACTCCTGTATTGAGAGATGTCTCCCTTCTGCACCTTGTTTATACCCTTGAGGTACTTGAATGATTCAATTATGTCCCCTCTCGTCCTTCTCTCCTCAAGCGGGGTACATACTGAGGTCCCTTAATCTCTCCTCCCAAGTTTTGTGGTGCAAGCCCTGTACCATCTTAGTCACCCTTCTCTGGACCGTCTCCAGTCTATTAATGTCCTTCTGGAAGTGTGGCCTCCGGAACTGCACACAGTACTCCATGTGAGGCCTGACCAGGGAGTTTTTACAATGGCGTCACTACTTCTCGCTTTCTGCTGGTGATACCCCTGCCTGTGCACCCCAGCATGCCACTGGCACTCCCTGCTACCTTTGCACTCTGCTTTGACATTTTCAGGTCATCTGAAATAACCCCCAGGTCTCATTCTTCCTTGGTGACTGTCAGCAACCCCCTCCAATCCTGTAGCTCTCCCCAGGGTTTCTATGCCCGAGGTGCATAATTTTGCACTTCTTTGAATTAAACCTCTGTTGCCACTCATCAGACCACTTCTTAAGCTTCCCCAGATTCCTCCTCATTTTCTCCACCCCTTCTGGAGTATCCACCCTGTTACAGATCTTGGCGTCTTCTGCAAACAGGTAGACCTTTCCTTCCAGCCTCTCTACAATGTCACTAATGAAGGCATTGAACAGGACTGGCACAAGGACTGATCCCTGAGGTACCCCGCTGGTCACCCCTCTCTTCCCAGGTTGTATCCCATTTCCACCACCCTCTGCTTCCTATCCATTTGTGAGTTCCTAACCCAATTTACCATCTTGTCTCCCATACCCAAACTACCCATCTTGTTAACCAGCCTCTTATGTGGGACGGCATTGACGGCTTTGCTGAAATTGAGGTGGGCGACATCCACCACCCCCTCCTGATTTACTTCCATTGTCACCCAGCCAAAGAAATCTTATCAGATTTGTCTGACATGACCTACCCGCTGTGAATCCATGCTGCCTAGGGTCCTGGACACCAATGGCTTCTAGACGTCCCACTATCCTTTCTTTATGCAGTGCCTCCATGATCTTACTCACTACTGAGGTGAGGCTGACCGGCCTATAGTTCCCCACCTCCTCTCTGCTGCAAAATTTGTGTAGAGGGACCACATGTGCCTTCCTCCAGTCCTCTGGCACCACTCCTGTGTTGAGCGACTCAGTGAACAAGGCTGTCAAAGGTTCTGCTAGCTCTCTTCGCAGCTCCCTTAATACCCTCAGGTGTATGCGGTCTGGCCCCATTGCTTTGTCCACCTTCTGTTTAGTTAGCTTCTGCAGGACTGTCTCCACTGTAAATGGACTGTTGTCCACCTGTCCCCCACCCTTAGGGCATGGTGGCATATGTCTTTTTATGGGGCTGGCCTGAACCCACCTCAACTAAATAACAACTCCCGGGGGTTACATTAACATCACACAAAGTAACAGTAAAAATTCCTTGCATCTGGGACTGGGAATCAAACCCGTCCCAAATGCACCGGCTCCCTCCCTTGCTGCCTGAGGCTCATCCCGTCAAGCCACGGCAGCTGATCGTTGGCCACACCTCCCAGCTCTGGTCTTATCCCTTACCTGGGAAGAGTGAGAGGGTGCACTACCATGTATGAATCCTTTCGCAATTTTGCACCCTCTCTCTCTACCCTACCGTGCTGTTCCTGTTGCACGGTTTTAATGTGCACGGTAGACTGTATGACAAAGGACCGGTAGGTCCCTTGGCATCTGATGCTCAGCTATGGTCCCTGTCCCCCACTGTGAATACTGGAACAGAAGTATTTATTCAATATTTCTGTCTTATCCATGACTCCCTTCTTACACTCCCCTTCCTCCCCTTTTAGCCTAACAATCCCCCAGCCCCGGTTTTCCTTCTTTCATTGCTGTACCTGTAGACTGTCTTGTCTCCTCTCCTTACCTCCTACACTAATTCTTCCCCGGTCTGCACCTTTGCTCTCCTTACCGTCCTCCCCGCTTCCATTTGCATTTGCTTCCTTAACTGTGTACCTCTCCCTGCAGTACCTATTATTGATGACTACTCTATGTTACTTATCCACTCTTTGTATTATAGTTGTGCTGTTAGCTATTGAGCATGTCCTGCTCCACATATCCAGTGTCTGTGCCTTAAAGTCAATTGACAGATTTTTTTAAGAGGCGCACATTGCCTCTCCACCTTATAAATCATGAGCCAGGCAGTGGGTACTAGTGTTATGAAACTGAGCTCCCTACTTCGTTTGCATCTTCCTGCTGCCTTGAATCTAATATCTGTCTCTGCTAGTAGCTGCAGTGGTATAAAATTGGTTTGCTAACGCTCCTAATGTCAGGAGATGGTGAGGTGACTCAAGGCCCTGTGTATCCTACCCTCAGTAAGGCTACAAAATAAGCAACAGCATACATACTAATTACTAATACAGCAAACTATAACAATCAAAGATTTGTTTTACTCTGGTCCAATACAGAGTCAGATGGCAGAAATGAATGTTCAGGAAGGTACAAAGAACATGGAAACATGAGCTTTTACCTGGGATTTAAATGAGTAGAGCCCTGTGTATGAACTGCTACATACAAGCGTTACTTGTTGCATTTTGTCTTTTAGTTTGCATCACTGTGTAATACATGCTTGTGGACATTTGGCAGGAAGTCGGTCTTTTCAGAGAACAAATGGAGTTGTGTGTCTGGGAGGGTCTGTATGTAGCTGCAGTAGCTCAGGAAAGTACTGAAAGTCAAGACATCCTCTTCGGTCTCGGAAACAACTGTTGCTGCTGCTAGCTACTGCAGTTACCATGGAGACTCGACTGCAGTGCATACATTCCTCTGCGAGGTGGAATCTGGGCTTCCGCAGAAGGGCATTCACCACATGGCTGCTAACAAAGTCAAATTTCAGACTCTATGTGCAAGTAGAACAGGGCTTGTGGCATAGTTTATTAGTCTGTTTGCGTCGCTACATCCAACAGTAGCTGCGAAGTTCTTGAAGCATCAGTTTGATCATTTCTGGGGTGATGCATTGTTTCATCCCACGTTCAATGTGCTGCTAGATGTAAGCTACAGGAAAAGGAATGCTACATTGTTAAAATAAAAAGGGATATGTCAGAGACAGCACACGAACTGAGCTTGCTCAGAAAATGGTGACTGATGATGAATGGATCAGTGACTGAATTTAATTTAAATTAGTTAAAAAGGGAAGTCATTCCAACTGAGGCAAATCACTTTTCATTTATCTCAAAAGTTTACATATGCTTTAATAATATACTTACTGGTGGCTGGCGATTCTAAAATCTCGTCTTCAAGTCTCATTTGATAAGAACTGTGACCTGTTTTTCTAGTAGCAGTGCCAGTCTCATCCCAGTTGCTTGGCTGTGCTTTTGGAGTGGTATCTCAAACTGCAGTAACATGCCACTTACCAGGTGCCTATTGGCAGTACTGTGATTTACCACCCAGGATGCTGTGGTTTCTCATAACATGGGAATTGGCTTTCTATCTCCTTTGATTGAACTGGTGATCAGTACTCATACAATATATCGGAACTTGAGTAGGAAAGTCTAATGTGAAGATGCTTATCTGCCTTTGTGTTGTTTCCAAAATATAAGCATGTCATTCTAGTTTAGGATTAAATCAGTATCCGTTTACAAGATTTAAATAGGATGCATTGCCAAGATGCAGCATTATACATAGTCGTCATTTTACAGTTATGTTTGGAAAGCAAACTTAAATTTCATTAACATGTGAACATTATAAATGCCTTATATTACAAGTGAGATTATAGTACATGTGCCCTTAAAATATCATATCTCGACACTGGGATTTCTCGAAGTGCTTCTTGTAAACATATGCAGTTTTTTTATGCAGGTTTTTTTGGAGAGAGGGGGGTGTAATGTCTGCTGTACTCTTTAGCAGAGCTACAAATAAAGGGACCAGAGATTTCTTAAAATGTAGTCACGTGTTCATACTGTTACATTGTAAGTTAATGAAAGAAAATTTAGGTAAAAGAGAGCCAGGAGCTGTTCCCTGTTAGATGTGCTGAACCTAGGATTGAAATGTCTCCCAGCACTGCTCATGTCACAACGCAAAGGCATAACAATCCCAGGAGGTTTTGAGAAGTTGCAACAGTGTTTGAAGGGCTGCAGATATAGCAACGTTCATGTGGTCTCAGCAGTGGCAGGAAGCTGTGCCTAAGATTATGCACCCAAGAATTGCGTCTGGTCCCTCCCCCACTTCTGTGAAAGATCTGCTTCAGCAGGATTTTCAGTGTCCTGCACTGGTTCCACACCAACCATCTCCAGGTTAGCACAAAAAAAGGGTGTACTTGACCTTTGGTACCAGCCAGAAATTGGCCAGGCTTTCGAGACTTTCAGTTTTCTGCATGCTGGGTGACGCCACACTTAAAGCAGTGCAGTCTTTGAAGTACCTCAATAAGTGGCTAGACTACAGGCTTGACTTCTCAGCCCACAACCATGCCATTCATGCAGAACTTTGTCCTAAACTGAGTGCCCTGTACCATGATAAAGTCTGCCTTCTCCTGCTGCTGTGCCATAAGCTGGTCACCAAAAGCGTGCTCCTGGAGTTTGACTATGCCGATGTGATTTATGGTACTGCCCCCTTCATTTCCCTAGCCAGACTGGACACCCTCTGTAATGCCTTTTGTTGCTTCACGACTAACTTCCCTTCACCTACTCACTATTGTTCTCTCTACCCCTTCCTTTCCATCATCCCCCTGTCATCACATTATCAATCACACTGTGCCTCTCTTATTGCCATGGTTTGGTTCCCTTCCCTCCTACTTCTCTTCATTCCTGCTCCATGTTCACTTCGCTCCATGAACAAATGAACCTTCTCCACTCTTCAACCCCTTTCCTGTGCAGGGCAAGCCGCCTTCTCCTATTGCCTTCCAGCTCTCTGGAACCAGCTCCCATCAACCCTGTACCACTCCACCACCTCAGGCTCTTTCAGGCACCAGCTGAATCTCCTCTCAACTGCATCCTGCTCCTGTTTCCTCTAAGTGGTCTTCCCTGTCTGACACTGGCTGCAATGGGTTTTGATTCCCCCATCTTAACTTGTTGCCTAGTGCAGTGCCTGCTCATTTGGTTGACATTCTCTATGGCATAATTCTTGTCATATCTTGCACTTAATATGTGTACATGTATTTTCGGTGTACATTTTCTTCCCCATTGGCACCGGTCTTCCCCATTGTCATCCCGACTGACCCCCGGTCCCGAAACCGATATCAAGCCACCTCCTCGACTCACCCACATATTACCCACTTGGCGGAGCAGTGAGGAGCTACCCACAGCTCAGCTCGCCAAGTCGGATCCAGATGAGGAGGCATCATTCGGGTCAAGCCGCGAAGGTCGGAAGATCATGCTGCCTGACCTGTGCCACTTTTTTCCTCCGGTTTTACGCCCGTCTTGAGTGCAATGATTCTGGGCACAAAGTGTTGACATCTGCCACACTCGCCCCTTGTTGGCACTGGCCTAGTAGTGCCCCTGGTCGCCACCAGAGGCCACTACAGAGCGGTGGCTCCCTGGATCCCTCCCCAGGATAGGAGAGCAGTCCTCCGAATGCTTAATCCTATCCCCCCCCCGACAGCCCCTGGCAGCCCGGGCTCGTGTCCAAACCCAGGTCGCCAGCGTGGTGCAAGGTGTGGCATCCAGTGCCTCAACCCTCAGTGCCACTGGGCCAGCTGTGTACATGTATTTTTACATTAATCTGTTCCCAAAGGTACCTTGAATTATTATACTTTGTGATTGCACTTTACTTCTGTAATTTAAAATGCACCATAATTTATTTGTTTTTCCTCCTACTTCTCTGTCCCCCGGGTCATACCTGGAAACAAACCTCAGCTTAGTGCGCCTTTCCCGGTCACCAATTTTCAAATACATAAATAAGTAAAAGAATTGTCTCAACCAGAGGGAACCCATGTACTAGCCTTGGTGTCAGAAGTCCTGTCACTGCTGAGACCACATGAACTGTCCTCTATTTGATATATAAGCACTCTTCATATAAAGCTTTTTGCCAGTGACAGTGTGTTGCTGTCAAAAGTGAAATCCCCAAAATAAATTGAGCTAAACCTGCAATTGGACTTCATCTAACTATAAATGTTGTTTGTAGCTTCAGAAATGGTACTCCGCTCCAAGAAACTACAAATGATGTTCTTCAGCAAAACAAGATAGGGAACGTATTAAATCAGAGCAACTGGAAATCTACCAGCTCGACAGGACCACCTTGCAGCAACAATGGAGTACAAATGTTTGGGGGTTACAGTGGACAACTTGCTACATTTTGACAAACTCATAAATAACACAGGTAAAAAAAAATAAGGATAGGAGTACTCAGATGCAAGGCCTTTTCAATTATTATTGCCCCCCCCAGCTCATACTCCCAGTACTGGAGTACAGTAATGTGGTATGCTGATTCACCAGTGGTGCTTTACTGAGCAAACTAGGCACTGCATACACTAAACTGGTACGTTTTGTACTGCTCTTCCTCTACAGTACCCGTCACTGCGAAATGTACTGCAAATGAAGTGGGATTCAGTGTCAGTTAGGAGGCAGAGACTGCATGCAGCAGCAGCATTCCAAACAATCAGAGGCTTTTACTGCCTGGGAAAGTAGCTTAGGGCTATAATTCCCAAACGCATATACACAACCTCAGAGAGGTAAAAAACAGGGGTTGAGCCCTGCCAATGATTCAGAACAACTACAGAAAAATGTAGTCAGGCCACCACAAAGCAAAGGTATGGAATACCAGCAAACCTGAAACCAAGAATACTAAATTCCTGAAGGCATTTTTTTTTTTTGAAAATTCTTTTTATTGAATTTTTCACAAGAAAAGGGATCCACATACATTTACAATACAAATAACTATAATATACAGCATTAAAGTCCAGCCATGGAAATTTAGAGGCCTAGCTGTCACATATTCAGTTAATAGCAAGGCATTTCTAATTTCATACATTAAATCATCTTTCCCTTTTTCTAAACATAAAAACATTAAATACAATAAACAGACAAACAATGACAAACTAGTTTCAAACAAACGTCTGACACACTCATAGACAGTCAAAATAAATTACACATATATCTTAAGTTTCCCAAAGAGCTTTTTAGTTCACAGTATTCTACAGTAATCTTAGTAGCACTAACTCATTAGCTCCTGCGCGGCCATTTTGTGTCAGGTAAACAATGGATAGTTCAGACTATGGAGCTATTGGAGGTAATGAGCTAAGGATTAACAGCATATAGCTCCTATGTTCCTTTGCTGTTTCAATTTGCTGTCTTAAAACCTTCATTTATAAAGCAAAGAGAGAAGAGCGAGTGAAACTAGTCACTCTGGAGGGATAAAATCAAGTATGCTACTCAGGAGAGGTTGGACCACCCTGTCAGCCCCAAAATAGTACATTAGGCTGGGTCCCAATGCGTCATTCTCTTCGGAACCAAGTCCAAGGTCTCCTACCCCAACCTGAAAGCTTTTGAGCAAGCCCTAAGTATAGAAATTCAAGCTGAGAGTGTCTGCTTTCACTAGATATTGCACCCCTCATGAACCCCGACTACACTAAGAGCAGAGAGTTGTGTATTTAATATACAAACTCTCCCTGGTATCCCACTTAATGTGAGATGTAACAATAATAATCTGACAATAGTATTCTAAGGAATCAAGGTGTAGTGGGGTCTACATGCAACCAATGTAGCGCACTCAATCCCATGTACATATGTTTGTATAATATACAGTAACTGTCTTTGTTTGTCACTGACTTTTTTCCTTCTGCCTAAGTACAACTGTCTTTGATACTATATGCAGTGTTATTCATGCTTCCTTGTAGGACATCTTTGTATATAGGGCTCATCTGCCTTAAAGTTATTATCCTGTATTAAAATAAAGGTGTTTACTACTACTACTACTACATTTGGGTAACTATTGTCCTTCTTTCTTGGGAAGAGACTTGGCCGTTATCAGGTGCAGTTGTGCATTGCAACGAGTAAGGAGGTAGTAGCTTGACTCCTTTGGTGCGTATTCATTTTATAGGGCAAAACTCTAGAATATATTTGTTTGATTGGTTGTTCTTCCTATTTCAATTAAAATGTAGGATTGTGGTATATTTTTCTACTCAGAGAGTAAATGGAGGCTTTCCATATTGGAATCAAGAGAATCCCTCTATTTCCACTAAGTAAAATGTAATCCCCTACAAATGAGGGTTCCCAAAAAGTCTTCCATAAGCTTGCCTAAATGCTCACTGCCAGGCTGGTGTCTTGCATTTTAGCAGTTTAAATGTGATTACCAGAGCTTGTATAGCCTCTGTGTACTGTCTCTTTAAGAGCTGCCCAATTGCAGCTTAACTAATCTGAGAGGGAGCTCTGTTGAAAGATGTAACTATTTACTGAAAATCATTTAGAGTGATAATGATAATGTAGTTTGTCTAACCTGCTTTCTTTGTAGCAAGGACTGTTTTGTTTGACTCCATTATCTTGGTCCTAGACTGCAAATTGGACCAAACAGTACTGGTGGGACCTAAAATGTAGCTGGACTACAGGAGCTGTCTGAATTCAAAATCTCTAGGAACTTTAGTTTGGAGCTTTTTGTGCCTTTTTTGCAACTGAAGGGGGGGGGGGAGCTCTTGCTTTGACTGACAGCCAAATCAGCCAACCAAATCTTTTGGATCTTGGGGAAGTGCCGGGCAGCTTGCAGTTTTCAGTGAGAACTGAGCTGGAAGGTGAGCAAGAAGGAGCTGAAGTGTTTCTGAGCAGCAATCCTGAGTGGATTTGCATGGGGGAACTCTGAAAAGGCTAAGTTTTTGGCCTGCATGCCAGTGTGCTGCTCCTGAGAGGGAGAGAAGAGAATTACTTTGGACTAAATCCAAGTTTGGGTGACTAAAGTTAAGCTACTGAAGTTGGCCAGGCTCAACCTGAAGAAGACCGAATATTTTTGCTGAATGCGATCGGCCTGTCAGGAGTTCCAGCCAACCCTAAGCTCCCAGTGTGTGCAGAGACTTTGCAATTATGCCCGTGGACCACTTTGCCTGGTACAGTAGAATTCCTAAACATGTAAATGTGCTATGAGCTGCTAGTGGGTTGTGAGTTAGTTCCCCACTGTGTGACCTGTGTTCTGCTTGCTGGAAGCTGTATCCAGCCCAAAACGGACTGCTTCCGAACTTGTCTCCATGCGATCTGGGCTTTGCCAGATTGGCCCAGCCAGACTACCCACTGCACAGAGAAGCCATCGATGAGAGACTTGCCTGGGGATCAGCTCCCTGCTCCAAGCTTGAACATGAACGACGCCTCTGCAACTTGTGTGGGTCCTGCTTCTCCTGGCATTCCAGATCAACCACCTGCAGTCTCGATTTTCATCCAGCCTGTGTCCAGTCTTAGGTATCGTGAGTAAATACCAGGGTAGCTCCCTACAACAACAGTTTAATCTGAGTGTGTCATCTGATTGTCTTGTTGTTTCGTTTCCTTTACGAACTGAGCCCTCTGGCTCCGGATTACAAATATTGTGTACTGTGCATGTTGTGTTTTCCATCACAGGGCCCCAACCAGCTGCAACCCCGGCCAACTGTCCTGGCCAGCCCATCTCTTCTCTACCTGGGTACCCAGAGGTGGACTGTGGGGGACTCAAAGCGCATGCATAACTGCTTGATTGATATAACCTTTAAGCTAATTAACATGATTTTGCCCTCCCTTGTTCAAGTCCCCTGAATAAATCAGATCTAACTTTTTCTGCATGTAATCTGACTGTGGTTCCAGTCTGTGCTCAAAGTACTGTACTGTTGCTATTTGCTGTGCTTAACCTTGTTTTACAGGGGGTCTCCAGGGTCGAGCCCTGGTGGTAAGTGCAAACAGTGTGGGTACTTGTGTGGTGTATCAGGGGTATTGTGCAAGTGATTATTGTACAGTGTTCAGGCCACTAGAGGGGAAGGAGGGGGGTTACAGTGTCCCGGAGGGCTGTGCCCAGGTTAGCTTGACTACTACCAACCCTGACCTCAGGGTGGAGGCACCCATTTCAGAACTCAGGCCCCTTAACCTGCTACTAGCCAAGCAGGCAGGGGTAGTAGCCCTTGGGATAGTGCCACCTAGGGGTTACAAAAATATAAAACAGTGACTTTGTTTCTACAGCGTTTGCAGGTCACTATCTGCCTACTTCCAAGAATGCTCAAAACCTGCAGATAGGTTTTACAGCTGTTGTCCCATTCTCCAGGTTTTTGCACTGTGAGCATTTGCTGCTCATCTGAACTATATTAGAATATGAGAAACATCATTATGAGTCTGTGCTGTTGATCATATCAGAAATATTTGTATCATGGAGGGGATATATGAGCATTTTCTGGACTTTCAGCACACAGGCGTGGATGCATTTAGTGCTTTTTATGTTCTTCATCACTGAATGTGGGGCAGCTCAAGAAATTACACAAGCTAGTCTGGCAAATGACTGCAGTAGACATATAGGCTTAGCAGGAGTTCATTCACTCTCCCTGTCTCCTACAGGCAGACTGACCTTCTGGGATGACTGCAGTACCAATCACAGTGTCCATTTTGTTTAATTAAAAGTTAAAAAAAAAACCATGAAATGGTGTAGAATTCTCTCCGTGCTCACTGAGGATTGGTTCTTCAGAGTCCCATGTTGTACCAAAGGTGATGCATACCCTGCAGTGTGAGGTACCTTAGAGTCCACTGAAGGTTTAACATTATGTTTCTGTTTCCTTTGAAACTTTTAGCTCAAGTCGGGAGAGACAGCAGCCAACGTCGCAAGAGAGCTCGCAAACCAAACTAAAAAGGCCCAGCTCAACCCGGGCGACATCACGTACTCCGGAAGAGCTATGGATCAGTTGGTAGATTTGCTGGACTTCCAGCTCCGTAACCTCACCCCAGGTGGGAAAGACAGTGCTGCTCGACGCTTGAACAAGGTAAGAAATAACACCCCATGAATGATACAGATGTGCACCTAGACCTGTTTTCATAAGCTTTTATTATTGTTTCTGCTTGGAACTGAAAGGCAAGGGTGGTGGTGTAAAGAACAGATTTCACAGCCTTAGATAAATTTCCACGGTCCACTCAAGATATTCCTTTCTGCCCAGGTTAAATCAGTTCACTTTTACTGAGGAACATGCCACTGTGATATCCCTTACAGCACTTAAGGAATTAGAATCCGGACAACAAAAGGTCTGAGAGGGCTATGTGGCCGTGTTGTGAAAGTGCATAGGTACTTCCATAAGGAAAAAAATTACAGTTATCCGACACAAAGATCTACACAAGGGTGGACATGGGGGAATGGGTAAAGGAACTCGGGAAGGATCTAGGCAGATTGAAGAGCTGCACAAAGATCTGGCAGCTGGGTCCTAGTGCAAAAATAAATATAAAGTGATGCGCATTGGGAAGAGAAACCAGAGTGCAAGTGAAGTGTGGTGTGTGTGTGTGTGCGCTGGAAAGCACCACGGAGGAAAAGAACATAGGGGTCATGATATCAGAGAGCCTAAAAACTAAAGCAGTTGTGGGCAAGGCTAACAGGATGACGAGGTGCATAGGGAGGGGGGATTAGCAGTAGAAGTCGGGTGGTGATACTCCCATAGTACCGGTCACTAGTGTGACCACACCTGGAAGACTACACAAGGTTCTGGAGACTACACCTGAGGAGAGACTGCTGCAAGGTGGAAGCAGCACAGCGCAGGGCAGTCGAGGTGGTGCATGGACTATTGGATAAACCGTATGAGGAGAAGCTGCAGCACTGGAACATCTACACCCATGAGAAAAGGAGGGAAAGGGGCACTGTGACTGAGAAATACAGTATAAGTACCTACATGGCATAAGCAAGGTGGATGCTAAGGAAGTGTCCTCCTTCAGTTCAACTACAGGGACGAGAGGGAAATCAGACTCACAGGGGGACAGTCAGAAGGGATGTCCATAAGCACTTTTTTACAAAAGGAGTGAGGGACAAGTGAAACAAACTGCTGTAGGAAGTGGTACAGGCTAAACTGGTGAACAGCTGCAAGCAAGGATGGAACAGACATATGGGGTTAGTTAAAAAAGGGTGGACAGAATCAAAGGGGAGGAATGACTGCCTGGGTCAGTGCAGGGTAATCCCACTAGGGAGGAGGCATTGCTGGACTTGGTACTTACAGGCAGGGACAGTATTGCAGACATCACAGTGGGAAGTCCCTAGGTACCAGTGATCACCATTCAGTGTGGTTTAACATTGACAGAAGAAGAGGCAAACCACACGAGGACAAGTGTCCTGAGCTTTAGGGGGGCAGAGTCTGAAGAGATGAGAGACTGCTTCAGAAACTGGGGGAAGATTGCAAGGGAAGGGTAGAGGAACAGTGGGGAGAAATAAGGGAGGGCATAATTAAGGCACCCAGCCTCTGCGTGGAGGAAGTGAATAAAAACAAAAGAAAAAACAGAGACTGTTGTGGTACTCTAGAGATGTGGTCAAGGTGGTGAAGGCAAAAGAGGTGGCATTTGGGAGGTATGAGCAAACGCAGAGAAAGGAAGACAAGGAGGTATACCAGTTAAAACAGAGGGAAGCAGGTTAGGCTGTGAGGAGGGGCAGTGACACAGAGAGTGGAAAGGATTGCCAAACGGGTAGCAAATGAGCAGAAGTCTTTCTTCAGGTGCAGAACTGAGAAGAGGAAAGCAAGGGGAGGGACAGTGAGGATAATGAGGGCAGCAGAGTGAGCCTGCACAGAAGGGGACTAAGAAAAAGCAGACATCCTGAACAGGTACTTCTGCTCAATCCTCACAGTGCAGGGAGCGGTAGATTCAGGAGATACTAAGAAATATAGAAACATAGAATTTGTCAGCAGATAAGGACCATTTGAACCAACTAGTCTGCCCATTTTTACCTACCTCTAGTATCACTACAGACCCTACTTGATCTCCATCCCATTTCCCTTTGATTCCCTTGTACCTGTCACATGCATTCATGAGCCCCACCACTGTTTTCACCCCAACCACCTGTGCTGGATGACTTCCAGGAATCCAACCCTCTTTCTTTGAAGAAGTACTTCCTGCACTTCCAGTGGAGGTGGTGGGGTTCAAGAATGCATTGGATAGGTATAAAGGAATCTCAGTGGAATGGATGGGGAGAGGGGGAGCATGAGTAAGAAATCAAGTAGGGTCTGTGGTGATATTATAGGCAGGGAAAAATAGATAGACTGGGTGGGCCAAGCAGTTCTCATCTGCTGACAAATTCTGTTTCTATGAAGGAATGCATAGGGATTTTGGGAAACTTGAGGAGTGGACAAGAATAAGGCAGCTGGTATTCAGTGTCAAAAAGTCATGCGCCTAGGGAATAGGATGCTAGGAACGGAGTATAGGAGGATGGGGATACTGTCAAGTCACTAAGCAGGAAAGGGGCCTTGGGGGTTATCATATCTGATGACCTCAAAGTGGCAGGACAATGTGACAAAAAAGTGGGTATGGCCATTGGGATGCTGGGATGCATTGGGAGAGGTATCTCCAACAGAAGGAAGGAGGTGGTGTTGCTACTGTATCGCTCACTGGTAAGACCCCTCCTGGAGTATTGTGTCCAGTTCTGGAGGCCGCACCTTAGAAAGGGGCATAGACAGGATGGAGACATTCTGGAGGAAGACAACTAAAATGGTACAAGGGTTGCACCAAAAAGAGAAACAGATGGATCTTAACTTGTACACTCTGGGGGAGAGGAGAGGGGACGTGATAGAGACCTACAAGTACCTCACGGAGATGAACGTTGTGCAGGGTGAGAGTCTCTTTCAAATGCGGAAGAGCACCTGGACCAGAGGGTATGCAGTGAAGCTGGTAGGGGGAAAATTACAAGGGATGTAAGGAAGCAAAACTTCACTGAAGGAGTGGTAGACTCCTGGAATAGACTGCCAGAGGATGTGGTGCAGGCAAAAACAATAGGAGACTTCAAGAATGTGTGGGCTAGACATAGGGGATGCCACTGTCTGCCTGTATTTTTTAATTCACTTGGTACTGGCACGTTTGGTCTCTTGAAGCCAGTTGGCTGGCTGTTACCCTTTCACCTCTAACCTGACATTGGGGGTCTTATGATAGTATCTATGGGCTTTGTTTACAGTTTCATTCAGTGACTTTCTTAATCATCCCCAGCAGTGTTAAAAGTTATTCTGTGTCCAGCTCCTGGCTGCTCAACATGTACATCCCAGTCACCTGTACAAACCGTAAAGTCAGTGGACCTGCAGCGGAACAGATGAATAAATCATACTGTATCTTTTTGCCGGACGCAGTACTGTAATCCACATGCTGACGTGAAGCCAGAAGTTACAAGCACATAAAATAGTAATCCCAACACACAGTTTAGCAAAATGTTTTGCGGTATGATAGGGTGTTACAATAGACTGGATGGACCAATGGTCTTTTTATGCTGTCATTGTCTATGTTTCAGAGTCTGAAAGTGAGGCAGAGGTGGGGTGGGGGAAGTTACATAAACTCCTGAATTTTGGTTTCACATCAGCCAAGTTCATGATGTTGTGAGCTGTGCCTTTTATTTTTTATTTTTATACCTTCATCTTATACCTTTAATAGCATCACAAACATTTCACCCTTCTGTCTAGCAATGCCTAAACTTCCTTGTTGGAAAATAAATTATAATATTTAGACACAGTCCAGCTTTGCCAGTGTTTGCCTGAAAACAGGATCTTTGCCCTTTTGTCTTTATCTGCCCCTGCTGCATATCTATTAGTGAAATTATAATCTTATATTGACCACATCACAGAATGTTGCTATTGAAATTACCATGGTGTCACTCGCAAGCAGCAGATCCGTAATGTGTAAACAGGCAGCAGTAAATGAAGATCTATTACTCAGGTGAATTTCCTTAAAAAATGAAAAGAAGAGCAGCACAACAAAAGTATGAAAAAGAAACAGAACTGTGTCTAAATGCAAGCATTTTCCCTAAGGTGCCTTTGGCTTGTTAAAGCAGCAATGCAACGCAGAATGTTTTTCCAGAAAGTTACTATCAGCTACAGTAAATAGAAATATTAGCATGCCTGTCAAATCCGGTAGTAATAGTGGTAGTCTTTATTTTTAGGTGGCACCCTTCCTGGAGGCTTAGGGTACCATTACAAACATAGAACAGTAGGGCCATTCTTGACACATTAAATCAGAATGATAAACTTCATAAATAACTGCAATAAATATCATAAAAACCCACCTTAAAGTAATAAATAAATAAATAATAGCAGACTGGGACGATGGCAGAACAGGGGGCATTAGTCCTTGAATGCCCGTGCAAACAGATAGGTTTTCAGCCCCATCTTAATGGCCTCTGCCAAGGGGCCTCTGTTAGGGCTCTTGGAAAGGGCTCCAGAGGACTAAGCCTACCACTTCAATGGCCCAGTCCCCAGAGGTTTTTAACCTTGCCCTGGGAACTACCAGGAGGCCCTCCTCAGTGGAATGGAGAGAGCATGAGGGTATGCAAGGAGTGAGAAGATCAGTCAGGTAACTTGGGCCCAGCCTGTGTAGGGCATCATAAATGAGCAAGCCCATTTTAAAGGAGAGACACCACTTAACCGGCAACAAGCGCAGATCAAGCAGCATCAGAGAGACAGGTCACATCCTCAGAAGGCCAGTCAGCAACTTAGCAACTGTGTTCTGCACCCGTTGCTGGTGCTGCAGGTTACTTCCACTGACCCTAAGTTAAATAGCATTGCAGTAATCAAGCCTAGGAGTCACAAACGTGTGCACCAGTGTGGCCAGGTCATGGGTGGGGGGGGAGGATAAGGGATCTAAGCAGTCTGATGTGTTGTATGTGGTAAAAGGCACACAGGACTACTGCCAACACCTGAGCCTCAGATGTCGGCCCCTCATCCAGAATGACTCACAGATTTCTCACCTTTGTGGCAGTCATAAGCCCAGAGGAGCTGAGCTGAAGCTTCATTTCCATCTTGGTAGCTGCCACTCCCCTCATCCAACCCAGCTTCACAACCAGTACTTCACTTTTATCCAGGTTAAGCCTCAGCCAGCTCTATGACATCCAGTCTTCGATCTCAACCAGACACCTATTCAGCAGATTAACTGCACCCCGTGTTCCAGGTGAAAAAGATATACAGTATAGAGCTTGGTATCATTTGCATAGCAATGAAACCCAAGCCCAAATTGCCTAACGATCTTTCCCAGGGGTAGCATGTACATCACAAGCAACATGGGTGAAAGGACCAAGCCCATGGGTGCGCCACAGGGCAGAACTCCTGGGAGTGAGGTGAACCTTCCCGCCACAACCCTCTGTGTCCTTCCACTTAGATAGGACTCAAGCCAGCAGATAACTTTGCCAATGAATCCTACATAGTCAGTCCAATAGGGACCCATGGTCCACGGTGTTGAACGCTGAGGACAGATAAACAAGAATGAGAATTGACAGTTCTCCTCTGTCTCTCACCCTGAGTAACTCATTGTGCACTAGTGTGGTTTCTGTGTTATGCCTAGACCTGAAACCATTTGTAAAAGGCATTGAGGTGTGCCTCCAGCTGTAGCACAACTACTTTTCAATAACCTTGCCCAAGAAGTACAGGTTAGAAACAAGTCGGTAATGTGCAACATCATCCAAAGATAGCCTTTCCAGAAGAGGCTTCACCAGCACACTTTTCAGAGTCACCAGGAACCCCCCATCTGAAAAGGAGCACTGGCAGTCCCAGCGAACACTGGACCCAGCTGCCTTGCACAGCTCACAGGTAGATGTGTCAGGCCTGGGTCCAGATCATGGAACATTGGTCGCAGCTCCAAGATCACCTCACTCACCTACTTTTCTAGGTGTCTCCTATGCTGTGCACCATGTTTTTTTTTATTTTGTTTTTTTGTTGTTCATAACCCTTGCGAGATATACAGTGCTATTAATAAAAGAAATGTGATGGCTATTTTTTTTTGGAAAAAAACTACATTAAAACATTTAGAAACTACTAAAATTTAGGAGGAACTAGAAAATTGCACCACCAAGTTAAAGTGGAAGATTTCTGGAATAATTTATAGTGAAAACATGTTTTGCTCAATTTCATTGCACTGCTGCTTTGAAGTCACATTGCCTTTTTGAACTTTAGTTCTAGGAGTTACAATCTGGGATAGTGTACCTTCCAGAATGGAGTACAGACAGTGCATTTTTAACAGACGCTTCGTGTGCATAGTGTGTATGTAAACTGCAGACCGCATTCACACCCTGTCGTAGCCATTCATAGCAGGAATGAAATATGCATCAGAAGATTTAAAGACAGCCAGGTCACTGCATTTGATCAAAAAGTGCTGTCAGAGGCTGATGTCTGCTATGAAATCTACACCGACAGATATCTTTTGGACCAGGTGTGGCACCATTCATTCAGCACATTATATCTCTTAGTGGCGTCCCTTGTTTGCTGTTATGTACTTCTTGAAAAACTCCCAAGGGCCTGGGCTAACAGAAGATCGAGTATTTAATTCGCTAGTTACATTTGTTGAGTTAACAGCATTCCTCTCAACTGCTATGAATTTAGCACAGCACTATGATTTTTACTCTCAGATTTACCCTTGCTTCTCAAAAGTTTACTGATGTTCTTAATAATCTTAGAGTTATTTCTGGACACACAAACTATTACATAATTGAACTAACTTGGTAGAAACATTCCTTAACACTAACTATATGGGGGCCCACTATTGATAGACATTACTCTTTTTAAAATAAGAAAATGATACACATTCTGGCCATTTGCTATGAATTTTAAAGGCCAGTGCTCTGATTTTTAATGTTGAGAGGTATGGTTAACAGATACTCATTAGTTTTCTAGACTCAGTAATATGTAACAACTGTGTATCAAGCAAGAGGCACACAACAGCTCAATAAGCAGACTTTTTTATGTTGTTCACCCAAGTGAATTAAGTATTATCTAAAGAGCTTAGCATTTTTTTTAAACTTAGAAAATTACTTTTCCTTTAGCTCCTGCTCTTTTGAATATCTTAAAGAGCAGGTACCTACTGTCAGGCACACAGCTCCCCTCAAACATATATAATAGTAGATCTGCTCTACTGTTGAGGGGCATTAAAAATTCTATGCGCTTCCCTCTGGTTAAAAAGTTATAGCACCCCAAATTAGCACCCCCATAACAAAGCCTTGTCTGACATGCCTCCTTTTGTGATGTCAGAAGGCTGCTTGTGGGTGCTCCATAGATCTATATTGGTGATATTTGTCAATGACCTGTAGTACTATTTAGAGTTGCCACTTGGAACAATGAAAGTGACCGCTCCAGTAAACAGGGACTGTTACTCCAGTGGCTGCTTTGATTTGTCTGCATGGCACCTCTAAATAGTACTAAACACCATAGACATATTGCATACGTACAGCTTAATGACATGCACCCTCAGTATTCATTTTCTGATATCACAAAAGGAGGCATGTCAGACAAGGCTTTGTTTTTGTGGGGGTACAACATTGAGGTGCTATAACTTTTTAACCAGAGGGAAGCGCATAGAATATTTAATGCCCCTCAACAGTAGAGCAGATCTACTATTATATATGTTTGAGGGGATATGGGTGCCTGACAGTAGGTACCTGCTGTTTAAGTTCCTAGTGATATATATTCTTTTCTGTGGTTTCAGTCCCTACCCTATAGCCGAAACTGACTATGTATTCCCCAGATCACTTTCTGCCCCCAGAGGCCCATGCAGAGTCGACTCAATACAAATCAATTGCACTGCGCATTAAAATTCTGGTGTGTGCGGAGCCCTGGAAAACATGCGATGCGAGTCACTGAACCAATTGACAGGCTCCGTAATTTACTTGCTCTTGTTCCCCACTTAATTCTTTTCGAGGAGCACTGGCTTCTACGTTCACTTAAGAGTGCATGAATTAAAATTGGAAGAAGTATTGGGTACACAAAAGGCAGTGGAGTAGCAGCTACTTCAAGCCGGATAATTTTCCACTTCACCGATCAAGAGCATTGCAGAAAAGTAATTTGCAAAGTTAAAAAAATGCTAGGCCCCTTAGATATTCTTTTAATCATTACAAAAAAAGAAGTGAAAGGACTTAGCCTGAAGGAAGACGCATCACAAATTTCCAGCATGAGACAGAGTGGTGCCTTCTGGTGCTTTTATTTATTTATTTATTTATTTATTTATTTATTTATTTATTTTCCCTTTTGTATCTCACATGAAACAAAAGTGCCTGTGTATGGACAGCAGCCTTCCTTTCCTGTACCTTTTCTTTTTTTTTTTCTCTTACGCTGAGAACCAAAAGAGTCGTTGGAAGTTAAAACGTATGTCTCTTTTCAGGTGCAAGTATCACAGTTTAATAACTAGAGTTTGGTAAATGGTCCCAGCACAAGTCAGCAGTTCACAGTTGTTTTTGAATCAGAAAACAAAAATATTGTCTACCTTATTTTGAAGGAGAGCATGTCTGCAGCTGTGTTAGTCCAAGGAACACTGGATTTGTTGTAGAAATCACTTGATGGATGAATGGACCTGTGTGGAGCTGAAAGCTTGTGAACTGTAACACCCATGTCCAGTGTCCATCTATGCTGATCTAGTAGAAGCCACTATTATGTTCGACAAATCTGGTCTACCTTGTTTTATAATTCAGATGTTGCACTGTGTGTTGTTGACATCTGTGAGGGAAAAACACAATATGCAACAGGATAAGCATTTTGAAATACCATGCTAGTTCTTACCTACCCCCTACACCCAGGCAGATATTTTAAATTTCTATTTGGCATAATTGTCAAAGCTAAAGTATCATCAGATTGAAATGTTCTAATTATAAAAAAAAAAAAAAATCAATTACAATGTGTATGCAAAGGCGAAAAATATTTTGAAACAAGAATTATATGTCAACTTCTCTGACCTTATGACCAACACAGTATGTAGCTCTTTCTAGATACTGCATAAAATAATGTATGTTGCAAAATCTTTGATATGGAGAAACACCCCATATAGGACAGATTTGACCTGATGCATTTTTATTGGTGAACTGAGCAATTATTGAGTTACATCTATGACATTTTAACAAGGTCTAGGTTTAATATTTTTTTATAAGCAAAGATGACGTTATGTAACAAGTTGGATGTTGCTGTTACAATGGGCCAGATAGTCTTCTAACTGTGAATGTATAAATTGTAGATAGTTTTAGTTCTATGGTGCATGTCTCATTATCTACTCTAGGTGCCCTGTAAAATGAGAGCCGGGTCAGTTGTTAAGCAAAACCCACCCTTACAGCAACAGACCAGAGAGACAGTTCAGCCCAGTGGAGAGACTCCTGCCATTACCAGTCATAAACTCTTGAGAGATGGATCAAAAACAAATAAAAAAACAATTACAAATGCATGCGATGCAGAAACTCCTCTTGCTGGAAGGTTGTTGCAGGAATCCACCACTTTTTCTGTGGAGAAGTACTACCTCACATATCTCCTGAATCTACCCCCTCCAACTCCATAGCATGTCCCCATGTTCTTGAGCATCTTGTCTTCGGAAAATACTTCTCTCCTGTACCTTAGTTGCTCCTGTGAGGTATCTAAAGGTCTCTATCAATATCCCCCCCTCTCCTTTCTCTCTTCTTGGGTGTACATATTGAGGTCCTTTAGTCTTTCCTCATAGAGCTTTTGATGCAGACCCTGCACCGTTTTACTTGCCCTCCTCTGGCCTGCCTCCACTCTGTCTGTGCCCTTCTGGATATGTGGTCTCCAGAGCTGCACACAGTACTCTAGGTGAGGTCTTACCAGAGATCTATATAGAGGTAACACCACCTCCTTCTTTCTGCTGGTGATACCCGTCCCTATGCACCCCAGCATCCCACTAGCTCTCCTAACTGCCTTGTTGCACTGCCCAGACCCTAAATCTCTTCCCCTACTTCAGTACTCTGGTACTGTTCTAATCATGTGGCAGGAAGTGTGGATACTAACCCCTTTCCACTACCTCACTGCTATGTTATTGTCATGCAGCAGGAAGGGCAGGCCCAAAATCCTTTGAACTACCTCAGTATTCTGTTACTGTTAAAGTCACGTGACTGGAGGCTGAGCGTTGTGCCTTTTTACTACCTCACTGTTACTGTAACAGTCGTGCTACAGAAGGGGCAAACCCAACGTGCTTTCCACCACCTCAGTGCTATGATAAAACATACACTGTATAATGATGTTTAATAGAGGACATTAATAGATTAATTAAAACTAGCCAACAGACACAAAAAATCCAGTCCTGCCCTTTTCTGTGTAGCCTTTTTAAAGCTTTATGAAAGGAATCTGCACACCATTTAGGCAGAACTTGAATGTCATGCATACTTAGTTTGCATTCACCTCCTGACTAAGCAATTTCAGAAAATGAGTGTAAATGAAATGACTTCTGTATGTGTGTTCTCTCTCTCTCTCTCTCTCTCTCTTTCTCTCTCTCCCTGTTTTTTGGTTGTCCTCCTTCTGTCACTAATGCATCTATATTCTGTTTAATTTACTAATGCTCCCTCTTTGGGGAATTCAGCTGCAGAAACGAGAACGCTCTTGCAGAGCCTATGTCCAGGTACTTCAAATTCTTTTCTACATGTGGCATGACATTTGTTGTTGTTGGTGGTGGTGTTGCTAATGTATATCTAATACCTACAAGTGAAAAAAATGGCCTTTTTATACTTGTCTGCTTAATCTTTCTCAGAGAGTCCATAGACTTTTCACAGGGCTCATGTTACTATTAACCCGTGTCTGTGTTCATGTATATTTGTATGAATGTATCTCTGTATGATTGTGCACATGTTGTGTGTGTCATATATATAATATATATAGAGATATATATATATATGTAGCCTATATTTATATTGACGTAACTATGCAAGAGTGTCATGTGCACACACATAGACATAAAACATGTTATGTATTATAGATTTCTGTGTGTGTAGATATGTATACATAAATATGTGTGTGTATATATATATATATATATATATATATATATAGTTATGTGTCAATTTATATGGGATATGCAATGGGCTGCATTGGAATAATCATATTTATCTTCACATGTAAGAATAAGATGTGTAACTCACTAGTGGCAAAGCCATGAATGTGCTTTGAGGTCATATTATATATATATTTATACAATGCTAGTGGATCTAAAAATGCAAATAAATGTATTTATTTTCATGGGCAGGGAAGCTAGAGTGAAAATAAATCATTTATTTCTACTCCAGTTCAAAGAGCAATGGATATTTCTAGTCCAGCTCCATAGTATTCTTTGCAAATATTCCTTTATACTTCACATTCTGTTCAGGCGTACTGCCACAAAACAACACACAACAATCACACTTTCCAGCCCCTAGCATTGTATAAATGGCACATGCCATGGGCTGCATGAAAATAAATTATTTATTTTGATTGCTACCCCTAATTTCCCACCTTGCCTACCCTACCACTTGTATTTCAACCTCTGGTGCACTTACCAGGCTTCCGGGTCATCACCCACTCTTGCCATTACAATCCCTTCCCCCCTCTGTCATCTCCTCCTTTATCTCACCCCCTCCTTGATTGTTTTCTTCGGACTCCCGTGTACTTAACATGCCTTCAGGTAGCCATCTCTCTTTTTCTTGCCATCCCTTTCTTCCCCTTTTGCCCCCCTCCTCCTCCCACAGCCTTCTCCCACACCAGCCCCCTTCCTCACAATCTATGTCAAGGCCTCTGGCTGCCTTATTCTCCTATCCCTCCCAGATTTTGCACCTCTCCTCACCTCTCTCTTACCTCCCTGTTCTAATTTGTCCTTCCACCTCCCCTGCCCTCTCACTATTTATATCTCTATTTCCACACATGTATGAGTGATTTTCTGTCTTCTGATGTAACCACTGAATGTGTTTGTGCCTCCTTTGTCTTGATTGTAACCCCTTCCTCTGATGTGGAGCCTTTGTAAATGAGCAGCATCCTGCTCAGAGGTATTTGTAATCCGAGATTAAATAAATAAATAATATTTTGAATGATTGGGTATGACCCCCATAGACCTCATTCATGAATCCACACTTTTGAGGTCAATAGAGGTCATAACCCACCAATCAAAATGAATAATTTTTCTTTTTTTTTTTTGTATTTCATTTGTTTATTGCCCAACCGCCTGCACACAACTCCTTCAGGAGTTGCCAAGGCATCCAATCTGCTGTTGTCTCTCCTGTACCTGTGCCCCAGTGCATGGGCCTTCCCCCATGGAGCCGTGGTTTTCCTTCCAGGCAGGAACATGGTGAAGAGCAGACCCCCCTTGATCATCTGCCCCCTTTGTTGGGAAGCTGTGGCCAAGGGACAGGCGGGATGAGATCCAGGACGTTGCTGAGCACTCCATCATCTATGTGTGCAGGAGCCATTTTTCCATGGTTATTTTCTTCCTCCCTGTGGACGTTGGCATGCCGAGGGATCCAAGGGGTCACATTCGCAGACGTGTAGTGGCACTCCTGGACCTGGCTGATGTCCATCCCACCCCTGGCATCTATGATCACCCAGGTGGCAGTATAGCAGCAGTGGGGACAGCAACACTCCCTCCCCAGAGGAGGAGAGTGCCTGTGGGATGCTCAATCCTCCTCCCCCCAGCCGGTCCCCGACGACCCAAAGCTGTCTCCCGAACTTGGATCACCAGCGTCACGGGTGGTAATGCTACTGCTGCACTGACAGGCCAGCAGTAAATCATTTATTTTCATGTCACCCATAGCATATCCTCTATATGTGCAACATACGTTTTGAGATAACTAGGTAGATAAAAACTATTATCTTAGGTGTCATGAAAAGATGGTAATATCCTGTCATAATGCATTACATCATCTTGATATCTTTTCTTGTTGCACTGTCATAGTGCGTTCTTAAATAGGAGTAGTAGTAGTAGATCTCAGAACTAGCCAATCCCAAACAAGGACAAAAAAATGCTGCGATTGGCTAACTTCTGAATTCTACTCCTTAGCTTCAAACCCTGCAGCTACTGTAAAAATTGCAGAGTTTGTCACACAATGCGAAGGCACAAGCAATAGTACACATTCCCAATAAATATTTATCCCAGGCTGGCCCGGTGACACTGAAGGTTGAGGCGCTGGACGCCACACCTCGCGCCACACCAGCAACCTGGGTTTGGGAGTGAGCTCGGGTCGCTGGGGGTTGGCTGGGGGAGAAGGGTTGAGCATCCCAGGGACTGCTGTCCTTCTCCGGGGAGGGTGGGGTAGGTACACCGCACCTCTGTCGGCTTCTGGCGATAGCTGGGGGCCACTGCAAGTGCTGGGTCGATGCAGGGATAGCACGAGCGGCGCCTGACATGTGGTGCATGGGAGCACACACAACAACGTCATTGAAGCCATTGCATGCTTGTGCTGGGGAGTAAAGGGCATTCACATGCAAAAAAACAAACAAAAAAAAACCTTGGCGCACTACATGACGGACGGTCCAGCAGTGCCGCGCCACTCCGATTCAGAATGCTCCCTGTGGATCCTGACCCGCAGCTTCCACGGTGGTGGGGTAAGTACCCGCTGTGATGTGGCCGATGTGTGGAACAGAGGAGGGGGTCGAGCATGGGTACTTGGAGTGGCGCGGGGGCTATGTTGCCAGACCGATTCGGGAGGGAACCATAGGTACCACCCCCCAGCTGTGGAGGAAATAAAGAAATGAAGAAAAAAAAATATCTATCCCAAAACATGTGCCTGAATAAGAATTTTATATATATATATATATATATATATATATATATATATATATATATATAATGGCGGTGAGACATATTCCAGTGAAATAAACCATGCTTTTTTCACTGCAGTGGAGTAAATCTTGATGATGTCAGCAGAGTTGAAATAAATACAGTTTATTACACCCCCGAAACTCGCGCAAGCCGCGTTAAACCCCACAAGCCACGCTAAACCCACACAAGCCGCTCTAAACCCACACTAACCCCGCGCAAATTTTACATTTCGCAACACTGCCCCATTGTATAAATAGGACACATGATGGGCACATTGTGGAATCTGATAAATATTTTCACTCCTGCCTTGTGAGCACTGTATATTCCACTTGTGCCTTCTGCACTCGTGAAATATCCAGGCTCACTCTGCAGGAGTGAAAATATTTTCCATATTCCACTCATGCCCATCATGTATCCCTTAATATATATATATATATATATATATATATATATATATATATATATATATATATATATATATATACATATGAATGAGTGAGGATAAAGGTGGCAAATAACAGCAATATTTTTGTCTGGACAGACCTACAGTGAGAATATCGCGTTTATTCTCACTGTAGGTCATTTATTCTCACTGTAGGTAATAATCAGACACTATCTGCACTTCACCACAGCACCTCACACACGTTTTGATTGGTGGGAGCTGGCAGCATGAGCAGCACAATCAGAATTTACCTGCTCACTTGCATGCCAGCTCCCACTGGCAGTTTCATTTCTCTCCAGCATCACTCAGAAGACTTTCATTTTCTCCCCAAATCTTTTTCCAGCACCAGATATAGCCCATAGAAAACTCACCCTCTGCATACATCCCAAATTTACTCAGTCACTCAGCTGACAGCTGTAACTCAGAACCTCCTCAGTGTAAAAACGACATTCACACTGAAAGGTACTTTTTTTAATCACTTAATACACAGAAAAAGAAAAACTCCACAGCAAACCCTCTCACCAATCAACAGACTGCTACAGACCATTTTCCCTTCCTTCCCAACCACAACTGCCAACAGGCCCACCTCACACCCGGTCACAGTACCTGCGCTAGCCGAGAAGGAGTTTCTAAAGTGCCCAGAAAGAAGCAAAACCAGCCGCTCGCTCCTCCAAACTTAAAACCCTTACCACTCACCACTCAGTGCTGCCGTGTGGAACTTCACAAGCAGGATCAGCCACATACCACTTTCAATGTGTCAGAAGCGATCTAGACCTCACTCGTGGCTTTTGCCACTCGTGAGGCCACAAGGTCAAACTGCACTCGGGGAAAATATCACTGATACTTCCGGCAGACCCATTGCATATCTCATTTATGCAACGTTTATGTTTATTGATTGCTTTTTCGTGTGTTTTTTAAGGTTTTTTTAACTTAAATATATATATATATATATATATATATAATGATCCTCAAGTGTGGAGAGACACGACCATAACTCTTGAGTGGTGGAGCCACAAGTGAGTTATAAATGTCCTCCTCACAAGTGATGATTTACTGCATATTTTGAGTCAAGCCATTGCATATTCGATTTATGTAGCTTGTTTTCTAGTTTACCTTTTAATTTTGCTGTTTATTTGAAGACCTAACTGTTTCTATTTGATTTCAAGTGCTGGCTTCAGTGCTGCACTGGGCAGTTGTGATGACATCAGCACTGTGAAACCTGCTCTGTGATTGGTTGAGTACTTCATTGTGATAATACCATCGTTCAGTATATCCACTGTGCAACAGCAACATCATTTTTGATATCTTGCTATATACTGTTGTCATCATAAAGATATCACTTACGTTGTCAGTTATACCCCCACTTCTGTTTTGTGTGCATATAGTTTGGTATATATGGGATATACAATGGCCTGACTCAAAATATGCATTTATTTTCATATGTGAGAACAAAGTTCCATAACTAACAAGTATCAGAGCCCAGAGTGAGCTGTGAAAGTCCTACCACCTAACAAGTGATGATAAACTGCATATTCCAAGTCATACCATTGCATATTTGATTCATACCGCATCAGTTTACTACAGTTGTTATAGCTGTTTGTTAGAAGATTGAACTGTTTTTCAGCTGCTGGCTTCAATGTACCACAGGGCAGTTGAGATGTCATCAGGATCGTGAAAGCTTCTCTCTGTTTGTTTCAGTACTCCACTGTGTTGAAACTAATATTCAGTAAATCAGTTATGAGGACACTAACATCATGAAAGATATAGAGAATAAAGCATAGGCGATGGCGTGTTATGCCGTGTTTTTGCACACACCTGAGGTATGTGATGACCCACAAACCTTTAGCGTGAAGCTTGAGTGGTTTATTAGGTCATTGCACACCAAGGGTGTGTAAAAAAAACTTCATAGACACAGCCGTTTATGCTTTATTTTTTTATAATTACTGGTGCAAGGCGTGAATGCTTTTATTCTGTCCTACACACACACACACACACACACACACCGGACATGCTTTTTTTTTTAACTGTCACTGCTGAACCGCGGACAACTTCTGGTATAGGATGCAAGCGAGCCCCAGTCTCATTACCAATCGGAGTCTCTATCTCCGGAATCCATCGCACAGCAGGATCAACCAGATACATTTTAAACTTATAAAGGCAGGATAAACCAGATAAATACTGAAAAAAAAGAATGATGAGAAGGAGAGACTTATAAGAGGGAAATGATCGCTTGAAGTAGTGGCTTGTTGCTCAGCAATAAATGGAGTCACCATGTTTGCAGAACTGTTCTGCCCCCCCCCCACAGAAAATGATAGCCAATCAGGTAGCGCGCTACAAGGAACTGAAGTGAGAGTGAAACAAAACACTGTAATAACCAGGTAACCAGGTTATTACAGCATTTCAAAAACTATGTTAAACCGTGTATTAAAGGGAGTCACCAGTAATTATATCATGACATTTATGGTACAACTTGCATTAAACTGTCATAACAGTGAGTTGGTTTAGCATTGTTTTTTGAAAGTTAACAGCGTGTAGTTTTTCAACACCTAATCAGCTCGAGACCAATTTTAAAGACATGATTTTACAGCTCAGCTAGAATGCATCTTAAAGTTGTGTCACAATGCAATGCAGAGTCATGTTGCAACTCTTAGATATTAGTTCAGATCTTCCAGGGATTTGTGCTGGACCCATCAACACTTATGCAAATCATTAAGAACTGGGAATGCAACTCATTAGCATGATAGTGTAATGTGAATGGTACTGTACAAAGATATTCTTTAGCGTGGCATTATTGCCACCAGTGTTTTATATATCATGAATACCATGGGAGTGCAAATACATTTGTAACATGGCGATAAATGTTACACTTAAAGTAAAGCTGTTCTTTTCACTGAAGACATACCTACAGTGCAAATAACAGTTGAAATCATGTTATTTGCGTAGTAGACAAAACCATTGCTGTTCACCTGAACTGGCTCCATGTGTGCGACATATCAGACAACGGTGTGTCACTTTAACAATAAAAGTAGAAGGATCAGCTTAGCATCATTAATTAAGTGGAAAAGAAAACAAAACTGTAAAAAGATAATCTGTTTACATAACACATTTTACCTGCAATAGATGCAAATAAAAATTGGGAAATCCCATGGTATACATCAGATATCGCATGAGGTAGCTCCAAATATGCATGTTATTTGGTTTGAAATGTTGGTGTTATTGCACTGTGTACTAGTGGCAACACCACTCATGCAAGTGCACAATAACACCAACACTTGAAACCAAGTAACATGCATATTTGAAGCTACCTCATGGGGATATATGCATATGAGTGTGTTATATATGTCTGTACAGTTTTTATTCTACAGGTCTATACATTTGTTCTCTGAATATTTTCCTTTACAGTGAAACAAGCTTTTTGTTTTTACAGTTTGCAGAAAAAGTCCCTCTGTAGTGTGGGGTCTGCTTATAACATTACAATAGGGAAAAACATCAGATCAGAAGCTAGCAAAATAATATTTTTTCCACAGTTGCATCAACAACACAATTTCCTCCAATGAAAAAAAAAAAGAAGCAAACAAACTAAGTGTAAAGACAGATTTGGGGAGAATTTGGGCCCTGTTCACTAAATAGTTTTTGCCGGTCGATGCACAAGCTTTTGTGAATAGTGCTATTGATTCTGGAGAGTCATCAAGAATGGGGTTACCAGCTTGGTGGAGGAAGACGAGGGAGGGAAGGAGTCAGGATGATGTTCTGTACCTCACCACATAAATGTTTGATAGTGCAACTGCTGGGGACCCTGTTTTAAAAAGATACTGCATCTCATGGTGTCATCCTGGTGACTAAAAGATGACATGAGTAAAGCACCCCTCTGACAGCTGCCCATGCCCAGCTTTAAGGGTGCTGTAAACAAAAGCAGGGATCTCTGCCCAACAGATGTGCCTTGCACCCTGGTGTGCATACTGACGACTTCTCATTCTCTCTTCTGTCAGTTCAGGAAGACACTATGCCTTGTAGTAATTCAGGGTTTGTTTTTTTCTTGGGACAATACTAACTATACAGAAAGCATTTATATAGGTATTCTAGAAGTGTTATGTTTACTAAACACAGTGAGGCAAGTGCTATGCATTTTCACAATGTTTTAGAACTTTTATGAGCAAAACGCTAATCAATTTTTAGAGGTAAATAAAACCCTGTAATTGACTGAACATTCCCTGCCCAGAAAGGCGACCATGACCAACCTCAAAGAAGGGAAAAGTCAAAGTTCATTTGATAGTTTTCCTCAATACCATAAGCTGCCATTCAGTTTGCTGGCAATCAAATGGAGGGGAAGGTTCCTTGCCTAATAAAGAGAGTCTGTGGAGGCTGGCTGGACAGTAGGCAGTCAGGCAGGGTAATATCTAATGAGAAGGTCTCGTCAGGACTTTTTGCTCTGCATTCACTTTCCAGGGGTAAGGAGGTACATAGTCTCCTAGTGATTGGTATGATATCTGATTCCAGAAGGGGAAATAAAAATAAACAGAAACACAGACCACATGGCCACAGGGCAGAGAAGTGATCCAAAAACAAAGCAAGACAGACAAAAACACAGCGTAATCACAGATACGACCACAATAATAAGCTAACTAAAGAAACTCTGCTATCATCAGTTTATTGAAAGTGTAGCACACAGATCCCTGGTGCTTTGAGCCTAAAGTGTGGCTCTTCGTCTGGGTGAGTCTGCTGAAATAAAAATAAAATTAGCATCTCTCTCTCTCTCTCTCTCTCCTCAAATTTTGATGCTTCCAGTTAGAACACCCTTGACTGCAAACAGGCTGATGTTGGCATGTTTCAGGGGTAGGGGTGGGGGTGGGAGGAGTGTCTGGCCTTTCCCACCATGCTGACCTCAGCATGGATTGTGGGTGTTGAAGTGTATTCCCTGCAGAATAGAGTAGGTATGTTACAACAGAGAAAAAGACTGCTTTTATGAAAGCAAAATCAAATTTTATGTCTGTGCTTTAGTTTGAACTGAGGCCTGCATGTGTGACTCAATGTGAGAAACGGGCAAAGTGCTTGCACCTTGGGGGCAGAGTGCAAATTGAATTATGCCAATTATACTTGTGTACTCATGGAAATAGACGACAGAAGAACTTCTAGCCACTATTTATCTTGTGAAGAGCAAATTAATGAGGACTCGGAGTTTCTTGTTTGGTCACATAATTGGGTATATGACACACAGCTCTGTGGTGCGTGTCAAATGACTTTCTGAGTTCTCTAATGAATGCTGCCGTGTTTGACTCCTAATGCTGCTCGGTGTGGCCTGTCAGGCTGGATGCTTTTGTTAGAGTGGCTGGAATAAATTGGCTAGCAGTATGCGTGCAATGTAGTATATTAACTGTGCAATGGGGAGCACTTTTTAGCAGCTCTTTCAAGAGCTTTAGAAATTTGCCCAGGAGATAGCATCAAAGGCACCTAAACTTCAATTTTATATAATTAAAAGGACATCTGAAAGTAGTTTGATACGCAGTGTCTTTAGGCGCTTTTACACACAGGTTTATGTAATGGAATAACTGTTATGGAAACAGTATTCCGTTACATCCCTTGTGTGTAAAGTGCATCTGTTTCATTCCATAGGCGAACATTCATCCAAACTGCAATCTCTGCTTTTCGCGGTTTGCACCCTTGTGTTCCGTGTCGTCGGGCTGTGTAAAACAGCCATTCCGAAGTGGTGCACAAACAGCAGCAAGCTCTGTGGGGGTGCCGAAACACAAATGGAGGTGGGAGCTGCCGTAAAACTTGCGAAGTGTAAAGGGATCCTAAAAACACAACAGAGCACAACGGTGCCACAGGTAACGCTCATTTCATTTTAAAAACCTGTGTGCAAAAGCACCTTTTGTGAGCCAGTGGCTCTTTGTTAAACCTCGGCAGACTTCGTACATTTCCCAGCAGATTAAATCTGCACTTGATGTCTTATCAATACGTATAAAAAAAGATACTATTTTTAATATCAGGATGTGTTGCTGTTCATGTGGCTCTGTTCATAGCAAGTGCATTAACAAACAGCAGATTCTGGGTAATCAGGAATAAAACAACACCATCCGGAAGTGGAAGCAACTATTGAATGAAAACATTTTGGAGATGAGCACACCATAACCAGCTCGTGGGCATCAGTTGGGGAGATGAATGGAATGCAAATTGACATCACTTTCTATGATGTGTTACACGTCTAAAAAAGAAATGTATTGGTCCAGCAGTCACAGTCCAGTCAGATCTTTTTTTTGCTTTTATTTGCTATACATTTTGTTCAAGGGACTAGTCCCCATCAGCCCTGCCCTAAGCCTAGCCCCGTCACCCACCTCCCGGGACTTACCCAAATGGGGATACGCTCTGGCTTACCCCCAAGAGCGGGACCAATGGGAGGAGCCCATTCCCCCCGGGATACTTCCATCCTGCAGTTACACCCTGGATTGCCCCCCAGGGTGGGGCAATCGAGAGGGGGCTCACCCTCCAGTCACAGAATGGGATACAGCTCCAGCGGTACTATGGTCAGTGGGGTGGAACCTGTGGCATGAGGTGGGCAGCATTCTGCATGGCCCAATGTCCTGTTTTACTGCCCCAGGAGGCGGGACGTGCAATGACGTCAAGAAAGCAAACGCCGAAGTCCGCCCTGCCTCCAACAAATACAAGTGCCAGCCTAGAGGTTCTTCATGTTCTCCCTTTGTCCCTCTTCTCTTTATGGTGCAATCTTTACCAAGCCCTTGTATCTGCCCCTTTCTAATCTGAATCCCTCCCAACTGATTTCACACAGACTAGCTCCCCCGGCATCTTATTCCACCCCTCCACCACCCTGTCCATGACAGACTACTTCCAGAGAGCGCTCTTAAATTTGCCCACACCAGCTTCATAAAGCTGCCCCCGGTGTTGGCATTCCCACTCAGTCTGAATAGTTCCACACTGTCCAGTTTATTTACCTGGTGGAGGTATTTGTATGTTTCAGTCATGTGCTACCTGGTCTTACTTCTCACTTCACGTGTGTGCAGTATGTGCTCAGGTCTGCCAGCCCTCCTCTTACGTCCTTTCCTGGTTACCCTGGATCATCCTAGTTACTGTCTTCTGCACTGCCTCCACTCTGTTCCTGTCCGTCTTTAGACACAAACTCCAGAACTGCACAGAGTACTCCAGGTGAGGATGCGTCTGTGACCATTACAAAATTCGGACACAATCCGGACTTACACGGTATGTCATGAATTGTGTATATTTATGTCCTCTTATGTAATGAGAATATTTACATAAGAAATGACTTTTTGCGTCTCAGACTTCATCTCATCCTCCTATCTCTACCCCCTGCCCCCCGCTGAAGTCAATCCTACGTCTGTGAGATAGAATCATTTCTGCAGCAACTGATTATGGGGTCAAAAACAGAAAATTAAGACTTTGTGGGGGGGGGGGGGAATGAAGCTGGAGACGTCAAGACCCTGTTTTCATGCAGAGGTCTTGACCGATAAAGAAATTAAGGGAAACAGATGCAGAAACTTAATGAAAAAAATATGCTGAATTGTGTCTGTATCTTATGTTTTAAGAACAAATTCCCTTGATAATAGAAAAAGCTTTAAAGATTCCAGCGAAGTACATATAAAGTATTGTCACCCACAGTCACATTACTCTGGTTCACATTTCTCAGCTGTTTGTCACATAGCTTGCTCTGTGGGAGGGGGCCTGGCCCAACCCTGTGATCCATGGACACTCAGAATCTGGTGCCAGGAGGGGAAAAGGAGGATGAGATGCAGTGCAGGAAGCCTAAGCATGGTATGGAAGCAGCAGAGGAGCCAGTGTTGCATACCCCGTTTTTCCCACTTCCCCATCCCAGAGATGTGCCAGCACACATGGCATGCCTACCTGCCCTATTCTGTCTGCACTTGTAGTTGCCTAGCTGCATGGCTGTGCTTCCCCTAGCCACCAGAGAGCAGTAGCCATCTTGATGATGCTTCTTCACAAATGCTGTTCATACTGCAGTGGGAGTTCGCTGCTTCTGTAGGATGCGATTGCTAGCAAGCTATACCAGAATAGTAGGTATTGTACTCAAGATGACAGAGCCACTGGGTGTAAAGTATGAAAATCAGGCCTGTTACAGTACAGCCATGGTTCCAGGTCTGAGAAAACAAAACAGGGCTACTTGGAAACTAGTTCTGTACAAAAATAGGTCTTGTTTTTTTGTTAATGTTGTCAAGGTTTGTGAAATCACATATGGCTGTGCATGAAACATTGGCGGACATTGGTGGGGTGAGTTGGAGCTGCTTTCAGTAATAAACAGTGTAACATTAACAAAAAAAAACAAAGAAGCTCTCCCACTCTATATATATATATTTTTGTACAGAATAACTGAGAAGCCCCGTTTTGTTTTTTGGTTGTGTGTGCTGCATCTTACATGGGCACGGGGCATGGATCCCCTTAGCTGCTTTTCCCTTGTTGCAGTCGCTGATCCCAGGTCTGCATCACTGTTGTGTTGTGTTTGGTTTGTTATTTCCCAATTAAACCCAAACCACAGGGCAGTGCATGATCTTGAGATGCTTAATCCAGTTCAGTGCACTACACTGCTTGTTAATGTGATGGCTCATAACTGATTCTGTTACAGTAGATCTTACTCAGAAACAGCTCTTGCGGCAGGTTACACCGTGGGTTTGACGGCGGCGCCAGGACCCAAAATTTTCTAGCTAGCAGTATCTAGCGGGGACTGCCCCCGAAGTTGGCCCCACCCCTGACATCAAACATCTTACAAAAGGGGGCGGTCCCCCAGAATCCCCAGTTCTTTTCCCGCCATCGACTCGCCAGCATCGGCCTCACGGATGCCTCATTAGTGAATGACGACTAGAATTTCTCCAGCAAAATTTCTTGCTTACTAAATGTCGGCATCTCCTACTCCTTCCACAGAAGGACACCCCTCCAAGTGTGCCTGCGGCAAACAGATCCCTTTCAAGGATCTCCATTTGGCCTGTCTGCGGTGCCTAGGCCCGGAGCACGACACCAAGGCCTGCACCTTTTGTCAGCAATTTAACAGCCGCACCAGGATCCGCCATCAAAAGGCACTCCAGGGGTTCCTGTTAGAGGAAAAGTTAAAAACAATGGAAAAAGACCCTGCCTCCAGAGGTGAGTCAGCCTCCAAGTCCCATAAACACCAGGAGAAACACCAGGAAAAGGCCAGGTCCAGATCCCCAGACCAGGCCTCGGACTCGCGCACCAGCTCCGGCTCCACACGCTCAGACTGCTCTCCCTCCAGGGCTCGCTCTCAGCCTCCACCCATTAAGGTTAGATCCTCAGGCGGTCCTTCAGCTTCTCTCCACCCGCTCAAGACTTCCAGGATGTCAGACCCTTCTCCAATGCCCTCCCGGGCCTCAGCGAAGTCTTCCAACCGTCATAGGTCCAAGTCCTCTTCGAAGTCTGCTTCTACTTCCTCGGACAGACACCATTAACCCGATGCCAGATCGGCCTCCTGGGGACCTGATCCCTCTCCCAGGAAGACCAAGGACCTGATGTCCCTCAAGCGGACGATGGAACCTAAGCAGGCTGCCAATCCTTCACCGGCCAAATGCCCATCAGACCAGATGTCCCTCAAGCACCCGACGTCGGTCAAGCGACCTTCGGAGCCAATGGCTGCTCTCCCTTCACTGATCGATACCGGTCACCAGGGTTCATCGGAGGAGGATTTGACGTTGCCGGATGACCAAGCAGGCGACACTGAAGATACTGGGCTTCCTCGGGAGCCTTCACCCGAACCAGCGAGGACCTCAGACCCAATGTCTGATACTGGCGACAGGCCAACCCCGACGCCAGGCCTGTCGTCCGGGCATGAATATTCAGGAAGTCAAGGATCTCTTCACTTTTTGGTGGGACACTATCAAAAAGGATGTGGTCCCAGTAAAGCCTCCTCCTCCTACTCCTCCCCAATGTCCTGACAGTAGACCCCCTACCCCCAAGGAGCCTACACCACCTCCTAGGGGTAGATCCAGAGAAAGGAGAAGGCCCCCTTCACGATCTCCCTCAGGGTCCCCCAGCCCCAAGCAACCCAGAGGAAGAAGGTCCACTCCACAGGGGATGACTCTTGACCAGACTCATCAGCTACCTCCAGGTCTCCTTCTCCCATCAATATTCTATCACCAGACCCACAAGACCTCCCCAGGTCACCTCCAGATGATCCCTCTTTTGCTGAAATCATGCAGCACATCCAGGAGAATATAAGATGAGAAACAGAAGATCTAGACCCTGAACTACAGCGCCTAGCTAGATATCTTCGGCAGAAAGATCCTAAGCCTGTGGTGGTGTCACCCTTGGTGTATACCTTTTTGGATGTCACCAAGGCCGCGTGGAAACATCCACATTCCACCCCCGCTGTGCTGAAGAAGGCTGACCACCTGTACAGGGCCCCTTTTGAGGACCCGTATTTGGCGCACCAACCCCTGGCCGATTCACTGGTCATCATGTCCTCACATGACCGGTCTCAGTGGCCTCAGCATTTGAGCACCCAGCCACCAGACAGGAATCCAAGCAATTGGATTCACTGGGGAGGCACATGTATACGGCTGCTACATGCTCCATCAGGTCACTGAACTGCCTGACACACATGGTTCAGTTTCAGAATGTCCTATGGGAACAGGGCCAGGACCTGGTTAAAGTCCTTCTGGATGGCGAGCAGAAGGAGGAACTCTTGAACCTTCTTCACACAGAGTCAGACGTGGGGACCCAAGTTTTGAGAGCCGCCTATGACTCGGCGGACTCTGCAGCCAGGGAAGCAGCCTTGGGCGTCTGTCTCTGGAGACACTCATGGCTTCACGTCTCCGGATTTACTCTGGACATCCAGAAAAATATCCTGGATGTCCCCTACAATGGAGATGTCCTGTTTGGTGAAGAATCCGAAAAGATAATCACCAAGTTACAGGATGCCGGGAAGGCCATGAGGACTGTATAGGCCATGTACAGGCCCAAGACTGGTTCCTTTCATAGGAACCAGAATCACTTCCGCGGCCAGCAGCAGCGGCAACAGCCACATTCTGCCCAGCAGCAAAGGGGCATCTTCAACCGCAAGGCTCAGTCTAAGTCTTTCCCAGGCCAAGGTCAAAGATACACTAAACCGACTCAGCCTGTGGGAGACAACGCCACCACAGCATGACTCCTTCCCGGCCCCCACCCCTCCTCTGGATCAGTGGGAAGAAAAGGTTGGGGGTCGCATCTCTCGCCACCTTTCAGGGTGGCAGACAATAACTGCCAACCAGTGGGTCCTACAATTGGTAGAGAGAGGACACGCTATAGAATTCCTCGACCACTCACTTTCAAGGCCTCCCCTGCTTTCCTGTTACTTGGGACAGCACGCCCTGCTCATTGAGCAGGAGGTGCTAGTGCTTCTGGACAAAGAGGCCATAGAGCACGTACCGCGGAACCAGAGAGGTGCAGGATATTATTCCCACTTCTTTCTGGTTCCCAAAAAGACAGGGGACCTCCGTCCAATCCTGGACCTCAGTGACCTCAATACTTCGGTGCTTTACAAATGCTTCTGCATGGTGACTCTTCCAGGGCTAATTCCCATGCTCAAGCAGGGCACCTTCTTAGCATCACTCGACATGCAGGATGCCTACCTGCATATCCTGATAGCTCAGATGCACAGAAAATTCTTGCGCTTCGAGTTTCTGGGTCGCCATTATCAGTTCCAAGCCCTCCCCTTCGGGCTGTCCTTGGCACCTCGGGTATTCATGAAGTGCATGGCAGTTGTAGCGGCAGCTTTCAGGAGACAAGGCCACTACGTGTTCCCCTACCTGGACGACTGGCTTCTCATGGCCCCCTCTCAGGAGGCCCTGATGTTTGCTATTCAGTGTACTCGTTCCCTGTTCGGGTTGTTGGGCATCACCATCAATCAGGAGAAGTCGTACCTGGTTCCGTCTCAGAAACTGCAGTTCATAGGTGCAGTCCTGGACACTGTCCGGGGGGAAAGCTTTTTTGCCCCAGGACAGAGTGGAGCACATCAGATCCCTCATAGGGGATATCTTGGCGAAGAAGACCATTCCGGCAAGATTGGTCCTTTGCCTCCTCAGACACATGGCTGCAGCCATTGCAACAGTCCCTTTAGCCCATCTCCACATGCGGTTAACCCAGTAGATGTTACGGGTGCAGTGGGATCAGAAGCAAGACCATCTGCAGCATCCAATCAGGATCACGAACGCCGACATCCGGGATTGGCAATGGTGGCTCGTCCCAGAGCACCTTTCATTGGGAGTCCCCTTCATTGCGCCGTCTATGGTTGTAACACTCTCCATGGATGCTTCGGGGTCCAGTTGGGGAGCTCACCTCAAGGGTGTCAAGTCTCAGGGCTCGTGGACGACCCAGGAAGCTCACCTTCACATAAACATTTTGGAGATGAGAGCAGTCCTTTATGCCTTGCAGGCTTTCCAATCAGAGGTTCCACCGGGTACTCTTCTGCTGCAAACAGACAATACCGTGGTGATGCACTACCTCAACAAACAAGGAGGCACTCATTCCTACCCTCTTTGCAAGGAGGTCATGAAGGTGTGGGATTGGGTACTTCAACACGGCGCAAACCTTATTGCTGTACATGTTCCAGGAGTGAACAACATTATCACAGACAGTCTGAGCTGCTCTCAGGCCAGAGTCCACGTATGGGAACTATTCCAAGAGGTCGTAGAGGATCTGTTTCACAGATGGGGACACCAGAATTAAACCTTTTCACGTCCTCATCCAATGCAAAACTGCCCAATTTCTGCTCGCTAGATCCAGGGCGTGGTGTTTTCTGGTGATACGCGTTGTCCCTCTCCTGGGCGGGCAGATTCCTCTATGCATTTCCTCCCTTCCCGTTGATCCAGAGGGTTCTTCTGAAACTCCGCAGAGAGCAGGCAATGCTGATCTTAATCGCACCCTTTTGGCTCAGGTAGATTTGGTTCCCTCTGCTGTACCAACTTTCTCAGGAATCGCCGGTGCCTCTACCACTGCCACTCAGCTCTCACTTACTGTCCCAGGAGGCAGGATCATTGGTCCATCCAGACCTACGGTCTCTGAGCCTGCATGCCTGGCTCCTAGGGACATATCAGTCATGCGCTACGGGGTCTCACAAAAGGTAGCAGATGTTCTAGCAGCTGCTAGAAAACCGGCCACTCATGCCACGTACGCCATGAAATGGCACAGATTTTGTCTCTGGGCTCAAGCACGGGGACTTTCCCCACTGGATTGTTCTGAGGGTTCGGTATTAGACTACTTCCTGTCCCTATTTCAGGCAGGCTTGGCCTACTCCTCGATAAAGGTACACCTCTGTGCCATCTCGGCCTATCATGCACCTATAGGCCTACGGTCCATATCCCAGTTGGAAACCACATGTGCCTTTTTGAGAAGAGCTGGAGCAGCTTACGCTGCCTCCTTTTGAACCAGCCATGGATTGCAAGCTACATCTTCTTGCATGGAAGATGTTATTTTTAGTTGCTGTTACTTCTGCCAGAAGGATTTCTGAGCTCCACGCACTCATGTGCAAAGAACCTTATTTGGTTTTTCACCAGGACAGGGTGTCCCTAATGACAAATCCAAAATTTCTGCCGAAGGTGGTCTCAGCCCTTACTCTTAACCAGGATATCGACCTACCAGTGTACTTCCCAAAGTACTCCAATAGAGGAGAGGCCCTGCTGCACACTTTCGATATGCATAGGTGTCTAAGATACTACCTGACCAGAACCAGACAACACCATAAATCTGATCAGCTTTTTGTCTCCTTCGTCCATAGGATGCTGGGTGCTCCGGTCTCTAAGAAATCTCTTTCTAGATGGCTCATTCATTGTATCATGTTCTGTTACTAGCAGCATAACAAGTCCCTACCAGGCTCGGTTAAGGGACATTCCACGAGGGGGAGTGGCTACCTCCTTTGCTGCTCTGAAGAACGTGTCCACTTCAGCCATCTGCGCAGCAGCTACTTGGAGCACCGTGCACACCTTCATCAGGCATTATAGCCTGGACGTTGCTTCACGGCAAAGAGCTGGTTTTGGTCTAGTAGTCCTTCAGGGACTACCGTCCTAGGCTCCGGTTCAACTCATGATCTCTCCCTAGCCTCCTCCCATCTGAGAGGGATTTCCAGAATTGCTTGAGAATCAGTTCTAATGGTGTAACCTGCTGCAAGAGCTGTTTCTTGAAGTAAGATAGTACAGTTACGTAAGAACTTAGCTTAACAGTAGATCTTCGAGAACAGCTCTTGCAGCAAGTAGTTTCCCTCCCACCATCCCCTCTGGAGGTAGAGTTGTTCCATTTATTACTACCTAGGATTCATTGTTTTCAACACCACCCTGCTGCATACCTTCTTTGAAGGCGGATCCTCAGGCTCCACTTCAAATGTCATTGGCAGCTGGGAGTCTCCGGTGGGAGAACTGGGGATTCTGTTGGACTGCCCCCTTTTGTATGATGCCCAACGTCAGGGGCGGGGCCAACATCGGGGGGCGGTCCCCCCTGGATACTGCTAGCTAGAAAATTTCCGTAGGGTCCTGGCGCCTGCTGGCTTCAGTCCTAATGGTGTAACCTGCCACAAGAGCTGTTCTCGAAGATCTACTGTTACGGTAAGTTCTTACGTAACTGTATGTTCCACTACAGACCAGGTTTGCTGAGAGATTCCAGGGGAAAAGACATTTTGCAACCTCTGATACATTGGCTGCTTCTAATACTACTGTAGGGATTTGACATTGGGAACGAAAGTTGTGCAGCGCCTGTACAAACCATAACAAGATGTTAAGGAGTTTTCCAGTGTTAAATAACTGGAGAGGTTTTTCAGTATTCAATTTTTGTACATAACTTTACAGGTAGAAAGGGGTTCCTTTCACCCCCACCAAAAAAAACTTGAGATGCAAGTACCATGAAATTAAAGAATGTATCTTTAGTTTAGAGAATAGATAGGGATTTGGCTAACATATTTATTTTAAAGAATGTAGTTCTAATGGCTGTCCCAGTGGCCCAGAGATAGCCACCCCAATGGCTCAGAAGCAGAGGGTTGTGCTGCCATGCCTGCAACTGGCCTTTGGGAGGGAACAGCTCAAGTAATCACATCAGGAGACAGGCCAGACTGTAACAAACCTGTCACTTGGCAGTGCAGTGCAGTTGGGAGGGAAGGCACCGCACTCACAGTGATGCAATGACACCTGTGGTGGACAAGGAAAACTTGCTCCTTCCACAGACATCGCTGCATGTATTGGAGGCCAATCAGCAGGCTCTGCCCATGCCAGGGGAGGAGGGAAGACAGCAGAGAAAACAGGGGAGAAAATCCCACAACCGTCTATGTGACAACTGGCATCCCTGGCTCCCGTGGATCCTATCACCAGTGGCACTAGATCCTGCCCACCTAGTGGACTACCTCAGTGGGGTAGCCCCAACCCCCTCTGAACTCCTTCTCATGCAGGGGAAGCAGTGAGAGCCACTGGGTGGCTGCTGGACTCGGGATGGGAACACCAAGGCCTGAACAGAAAATATCCCTGGAATCAGGGTATCACGTTGAAAGAAGACATGACTGAGGGAGAAAAAACTCTATAAAAATGTAGTTCTGATGCTAGTGTTGGCGTCAGCAGTCCACTTTTCGGCTCTCATGAGTGACCCAGATTTGCATCGTGAGCCGGACCCACTGATCTGTTCTGGTAGAGTCTTTGGAATGCTGTACAGGCAGTACTTTCGGAACTGGAGGAAGGGAACCTCCGTGCTGCAGTAGGGCCTGAGTTAAGCTGGCCTTAGACATGTGAGTAATCATGCAGGATCCACCCAGAAATCCCCCCCCCCCAAAGTAAGACATAACACTGAGCACAGTTCCACAGTAGAGGAAAATGGTCCGTTGCCTGATTATACTATTAGGGCAAAGGAAGAAGCTGTCAAGCAAGAATCAGTCACAAGGATACTGCAGCGCTTAATCGTACTGAAGGTGGATAGGTCTGTGGGCTCTGATGGGCTGTATCCCCTTATGCTAGTGAAGCTAGGGTAAGTCCTAGCTGTACAAAACAAGCAGTGATCACTCCAGGTATGGCCAGTACACTTGGTAACTCTAAAAGTAATCAAAACAATAAACTGGGCTACCAGCAACCTTACCCCCCAAAAAGTCATACACCGACTCAGGATGAGCTGTGCAAATATTCACTTTATTTTTTACTTAGCTTGGTGCTCCCCAGTACTTATTTCGAACCGGGGAGGCTGGTATTTGTATTTTCTCCCTGTTCCTGGGACCCTGGTACATAGTTCCACATGCGCATGGAGGCATGCATGCTTCCCATGGCTCCAGTGATCCAGTGACAGACCCATCCACCCTCCTGGCCTAGCACCTAGGTTCCCCCTGGCCTGGCACTGCCACTTGGCCTCCACCAGGTGGCAGCCATGAGTAGGGGAAACCTCTCATCCTTCCCCAGAGAGGAGAGCTGCCTCATGACTGCTCAATCCTGACATCTTGGCCCCCGCCGACCCCTGGCAGCCCGAACTCACTCCTGAACTCGGGTTGCCAGTGTGGCACAAGGTGTGGCATCCAGAGCATCAGCCTTCTGCACCACCGGGCTGGCTTAAATGATCACTTTATTGATGTGCATCAGGCAGAAGACCAACGGAGATCTAGACACCCAACCAAAGTTTTGCACATCTGTGTGCGCTCCCATGACTTTGCTCATGTAGACATGCAAAATGTTGGATGTCTAGACCTCTGTTTGTCTTCTGCCTGCTGCACATCAATAAAGTGAATATTTGCACAGTTCCTCCTGAGTCAGTGTACAGCTTTTTCAGGGTAAGGCTGCTAGTAGCTCGGTTTGTTGTTTTCAATAGGTCCTAGCTATGCCACTGGCTGAACTCTTCAGCAGCTCACTGGAGACAGGGATAGTATCCATTGACTGGAAGACAGTGAATGTTGTTCCCCTGCACAAGAACAGGAGTAGGGATGAACCAGGGAACTGCAGACCTATCAGTCTGATGTCTGTAGTGGATAAGCTGCTAAAGATCAGAACAAGGGTGATCCTGGTAAGATTCCTGGAGGCAAATGGACTTATGGTTGGGAGACAGCAGTATGGGTTCACGTGTGGGGGGAGGTTCTCAAACAAACCTGATCAGCTTCTTCGATCGGGTGAGGAAGGTACTGCACAAGGGGTAGACGGAATACGTACTGTACCTTGATTTCAGTATAGCCTTTGACTTGGTCCCACATGGGCAATTTCTAAGGATGATGCATGACCTGGGGTTGGGAGACAGTCACAAGATATGTAAGAAACTGGTTGAGTGGCAGAACCCAGAGGATGGTACTTAATAGGAAATACTTGGGGGTTGGGGTTAGGGGGTCACTAGTGGTGTGCCACAGGGATTGGTCTTGAGACCAGTCCTCTTCAACAGCTTTATCTGTAATACTGTGGTAGGGATACAGGGTCAGTTATACCTCCTTGTGGATGACAGACTGGTGGATAGTTGTACAGTGAGGAAGGAGTCAAAATTACGAGGGAGGACATGGGAAGTTTAGAGAAATAGTTAAAGGTACAGCAGTTAAAATGTAATGCCAAGAAGTGCAGGTTGATGCATATAGGAGTAATCTCAAAACAGAGTACAGAATGGGGCAGTAGTAGTGGAGAGCACAAGAGAAGTGGGACCTGGAGGTAATCATTTTGGACAGTCTCACTACAACAGCGCAATGCAGTTAGGCAGTTGAAAAGACAAGTTAGATGCTAGGCTGCACAAGAAGAAGGATTAGCAGCCTGAGAAGAGAGGTGATTTTGCCACTATATAGGTCCTTGGTTCATCCTCATGTGGAGTACTGTGCATTGAAGAACACATATACAGAAGGACAGGGATGGAGTGGAAGTGGTGCAGAAGAGGGTAAGCAGGATGACCTAGGTTTAGCAGGACAGGGCTTATGAGGCGACTTTGAAGGATCCAAACATGTACACGCTGGAAGCGAGGCTGAAGAGGGGGCACTTGATTGAGACATACAAATACTTCCACGAGGTAAACAAGCTGGAGAGTGGGGAACTATTCAGGCTGAGTAGGAACACAAGCACCAGGGGTAACTCCATGAAGCTGGTGTGGGCAAATATAGGAGGGGTGACAGAAAGTTTTGGTTCACAGAAAGGGTGCGGGAGGGGTGAAATAGGCTACTGAATTAGGTGGTCTGAGTGAAATCAGTGGGGGCATTTTAACATGGGTGAGACAGATTCATGGGCATGGTGCAGACATTGTCAAAAAGGGATAGGGATGGCTGGCTCAGTGACTTGGCAGTAGTGCTACAGTTCATCATGCTGGCGACCTGTCTTTGGAAGTGGACTCAGGTTGCTGAAGGTTGGCTGGGGTGGAAGAGAATTGAGTGTCTTCTGGACTACTGTCCTGTCCCGGGGAGAGGAGACATGCAGGCTTGGTCCTTGACTGCCACCACGTGGAGGCTTGAAGGTAGTGTGGGTGTGGACATTGTGAAGGGAAGGGCCACGGTTTGATGTAGTACGTGTTTGCCTCCACACACTAGTCACCAGTGTTTGTGCCACAGCGGAGACTTGCTCTCTCTCTGTCTCTCTCTCTCTCTCCCTGCCCCTTCCCTAACACTCCTGTTTGTGACATCACTTGCTGTACTTCTCTTCTTTTTTTTTTATTCCATTCCTGCACCTATTTATTCACCTGCCCAACCTCTTTCCCTTTCCTATACCCTGGAGGATCTGGGCACCCACCCCCGGAGCTGCTCCTTGGCCTGCTCGCCTCCCCCGCAAGGTATGAACCCAGGACGCCACAACAACGTCACTGCTTCCATTGTTTAAGTTTGCCGCCTTCTCCAACAAGAACCCCGAGGGCTCCAATACTTGCATTACTGAGCAGAATCATGCCCAACGGACTTAATTCAGGGCATTTTCACTTAAATTGTTATTAATCTGACTCCCTCAGTTGGCTGCTCCCGCGAGCTCTAGGAGGGATTAATTTAATTGTTCTTACCTGAGATCTGAGGAGCCTGCAACTCCAAAAGCTGAACTGTGGGCTATCTTTGCTCTCTGGGGATTAAGTTGTGGGAACGTTTGTGTGCCTTTTTACATGCTGGGGATAATAATTATTTAACTTTAAAAATCTTCCTAGGCAGCCGCCAGTGGCTGCCCCCAGTCCTGACCACCCTTAGCTGGCTTAATTTATAGGGAGTAGCTAACACGTGACAGAGGTGGAATTTCCGTTTTGTTTTCCATCTCCTGACTTTCTCATCTTCAGGCTATCTCTCACCTCCACTAGAGGTCACCAGTACTCACTTCTATTCCTTGTCATTACTTCATTTTTGTTTCTCTCTTAGCCAGATATTTTATGCATATCATGTATTTCATTCTAGGCATTTTGCATTAATGTATTGTTATTGAAAGCCTAAATTACTGCCTGTTTACTGGTGATACCAGGTGTAAAGAAGAATAATAATAAAGCGAAACCAGCAGAGCAGTTCCTTGTAGCACCACTTAGTAGGGGACAGAAAGGGATAGGCGTTACAGGAGGAAACTGCTGTAGTGCAAAAATTAAAATGGCACAGGGAATAATATTTGCAGCTGTATATATTCTGGGAGTGCTGTGTTCTGACCATATCCCGCATCATATACACCAGGATTATGGGAAGGGTGCTGACACACTGCACAATCAGAGCTTGTCGGAACAACCCTCTGATGCACTTCGGCACACCATGATAAATTTGGTAGGTCTCAGGCATAAAGGGAACCTATACCATATAATGGCACATGTCTGTGCCCAAAAACGTTGCACTACCCTCCCATTACCCAGGTTTCTTGCTAAGTTAATCAAGCAGGTAAAGCTGCTGCCTGCAGGGGACATACGAGAAACCCCTAGCCCCATCTCAGCCAATACTCGGATTGCCAACTCCAACAGATCAATATGGGACGCTACCAAAGGGCTAAAAATAGCACAGATAACTATAAATAGTTTACTGCCAAAAATGCATGAACTGGGTTTTATGTGATAAGAGCTAGTCTATATGACCACCGATCATATAAAGCGAGTAAACAACCGCCCATTGTCAAACTGCCAAACCGCACAGCACCAACCGTCGCACATAGTGATGGTCCCTTACTAAACAAACGAAAAAAAGAAAACAATGTTTCTTATGCGGGGGACAAGCCCCCGACACCCCCTAAAATAAAGATTGTGAACTCCAGGGGGAGTGAACATAGGAAAAAATAGCAACTCCCCCAGGAAGCAAAATAGCTTCCTGCACCAGGAGCTGAACCCAGAACCACAGGCTCCAGGGGCAGTGGCTCAAGCCACTACACCACACAGCCAGCTCAGCAGGACTAGGTCTTATTGATCTATTTATATCCTCTCTCGCGAGTGTAGCACGTAGTTCTCAGCGCTACACTCGCTATGATTTCATTTTTTTCATCTTTATTAAGGTTAGACCATTGAGTAGGAACTCATTTAAAATGGTGACCTATGTTTTCTTTACAAACAACACTGCACATAATTCAACACATATACAAAATAATCATAAAAACATAATATAAAAACGATGACAATAACAGTATGTTTACATTTCACATTATGCTACCAAAGGGCTAAAAATAACACATATGAATTTAAATAGTTTACGGCCAAAAATGCATGAGCTGGGTTTTTGACATGATCATTCAGTGCTCTTTTTCGCCTCTCGCTGTACAGGTGAGCGGTATTATTGAGGCACTCATATTGAGCTGCTCAATAATACTCACCCGTATTGGGTGCTGGAGCTGGAGGCTTGGGTGAACCTATATTCGCCGGATGTAATTAACAATTAGTGAAACACGGCTCAAACCCCGTATATCAGATCATGAAGTTGACTTAAATGGTTACAGGTCCTTTAGGCAGGATAGAATGAAAAAAAAATTGGGGTAGGGTTTTGATCTATGTAAAATCAACTATAATGCCTCACCTGTTTTGACACCAGACATTGGCCACTCTGAGTTTGAGGCACAATTTATAAAACTATTACTAGGTGGGACAAAACCACTTCTTATTGGGTCTGTGTACAACCCCCCCCCCCCCAAGACTATCACCAATCCTTAAAGTCCCTAATACATATACTTCCCACTTCTCCCCGGGGTGAGAAAGTTATCCTGGAGGATTTCAGTATACATTGGGGACCCCGCATTACTGATGACCCGAAATCCTCCCTACTAGAGGCTGACCTCACACAATTAATACAGGAACCAACCAGACTAAATGCAAAAATTGGTAACCACACCACACTGTACTGGGTTCTGTCCACTAACCCAGATAGATTCAAATTGGCAGGCACCTTTGTGGATTCATTGAGTGACTACTGCCCCACATTCGGTATATGGTATAATGACTTCCCTACCGCACCCCTAGAATATTTTGGACCAGGGACTGCTCTAAATGTGACCAGTGCTTCTTTCTCTGCACCCTGGCCAAAGTCAATTGGCAGCAAATTAAGCTTGCTCCTAATCTTGTTGCAACTCTCAAATATTTCTTTAACAATTTCCTGTCAGCTGCCAATAAGCATGCCCACTAAAGCAGATCAGAGTCAAAGGACAGGAAGCCGGTGGCTTTCCCGGGACCTCAGGAAACTCATGAGGGGTAGAGACAGAGTGTGGGGCGCATTCAAGTCCTCAGGTCAAGCCCTAGACTGGCAGAAATACAGGGATCTCAGAAATAAGTGTAAATTTGAATTAAAAAGAACCAAAACACAGCATTTCAGGGACATTCAGAATAAGGATCTTTCTGACCCCAACAAATTCTTGGCACAAATTAACACTCTTAACAAGGGCTGTAACAAACAAGAAGGTTGTGATATTGTAGCAAAAGGAACTTGTCACTAAAACCCGATTGATGCCTCCAAAGCATTTAATAAGTACTTCACAGAACTGGCTAAGTTCAAGACGTACCACCCTGAGCCACCCCAACCCCCACAAGATACCAACAAAGATAATCTCAACAACCCAGACTTTCACTTCAAATTAGTCTCCAGAAACGAAGTCTTAAAATTAATAAAGGGGATCAAAACTTACGGAACTGCAAGGTATGAAAAATTAGAACCCAAGCTACTAAATATTGCAGCCCCAGTCATTGTCACACCTATCTCCTGGTTATTTAACCGATCCCTTCTTGAAGGGAAAGTTCCCTCACTCTGGAAAGTGGCTGTGATCTCACCCATCCGCAAAGGTAGCTCATGAGAACTGGTAGAAAACTGCTGTCCAATATCTCTGCTGTCCATCCTAAGTAAAATGATGGAGAGGTTTGTTTATAATCAGGTAGAGGGATACGTGGAGTGACATAACCTATTTACAGCCACACAACATGATTTCAGAAAGAACCATGGAACAAATACTGCCTTAGTAAATCTCACCACGGGTATCTTTTCTGCTCTAGATAAGGGGAATGCTCACTGGTGCAGTCTTTATTGACCTCACCAAAGCATTCGATCTGGTAGATCATCAACTACTCCTTGCAAAATGAAAGCACATCAGCCTAGACAGTCTGGTAGTACAGTGGTTTACAGACTATCTCCAGGGCAGGTCCCAACTAGTCAAATGGCAGGGTGCCATATCGGATATGTGCTATACATGACAGGGTCTCCCAGGGATCAATCTTGGGGCCTCTGTTATTTTCTTTATTTATAAACAAAATGCCTACCTTCTGTGGTGAGGCAAAGCTCACCTTGTATGCAGATGATGTGGTACTCTATAGGTCCACAAATGACACTGACACCCTTAACAAATCACTGATCAGAGATCTCCAGGAGCTGGAGGATTGGCTGAATAATAATAAACTGATCCTAAACAGCAAAAAAACCAAGGCTATGGTATTTGGCCCTAAAAATCTAGGATCGGAAGAGTCAAACAAACTGGCACTCCTACTTTCAGATGGAACTAGGGTCGAGGTAGTTGAGTCCCTAAAGTACTTAGGAATTACCATTGACCAGGACCTTCAAGGCTCACATTGACCTGCTCACTAAGTCAATGAACCAGAAGCTCAGATTTCTATATTGCCTCAGTCCATATCTTACACATGACTCCCGAGACAAGGTTGCACAAAGTACCCTTCTACCCACCCGATTTTATGGCTCCCCTATATTGCTCTCAGTTAAAAACACTGAGATACAGAAGCTCAGAACCCTGTACCATAGAATCTGCAGGTTCACGGCAGGGGCCCCGTCCAGAACACAACATTGCCAGGTGCTACAGTCCCTATCCTGGCCCACCTTGGAAGGCAGGCTACAATACTCATCTCTCTGCCTGGCATACAAGCTTAGGCTGGCGCCCCCCGCCCTGAGTCTGCAAGAGCTGCTGACAACCAAAAAGAATAGCAGGACACAAAGGTCCTCAAGTAGCCTGCTCCTTAAGCTACCCAGAGTAAAGTCGGCCCAAGGGTCTCGGGCTTTCTCAGCCTTCATCCCTCCCCTCTGTAACATGTTTCCAACAAATCTCCAGGAGTGTAACTCTCTAGGGGGTTTACAAGGGGACTTAAGGCCCACTTGCTGGAGCTCAGCCAATACACTTGTCATCGCTGATACCTCAGCCTTGTACTTCCTAATTCAAATATATTGATCAGTGTGTGGTTGTATTCACAAATGTGTCTAAGTGAAAAGTGAGTGGTTGTATCCACAAATGCACCTGTGTTTATTAACAAGCGTTGCAAAGTGTCGTTCATTGTTAATTTTTGTATCTTACCTGATTTTTGTAAAATACTGTCTCTATACCTCTACAAATGTTATACAGTACAAGTCACATTAAACTGTTCCATCAACTCACTGGTGTAGCATTTTTTTTGTGATTCTACTGCAGTGGCAGCTTGAATTGTTGAAGCTTTTAATTCTTTTCCAACCATTCTTCACTGCCTGTTCAACTCACTTGTACCTGTTTAGTGATATGGCAGTAGCTGTTTTGCAGTGTTTATACAATGCATTTTCATGGCATTGTTTTTAAATATCGCAGCATTCCTTAAGAGCATTGTTTATAAATATCACAGCATTCCTGAAGAGCATTGTTTATAAATATCACAGCATTCCTTAAAGGGAAACAGTCATTTGCAAGGGCTCCCGGCCCTGCAAACCTTACCCTCCGGTTAAGCTTTTGCCCCAAAAGTGCCTTTTCTGTGTCCGGGAAAATAATTTAATTTACGAATGAAAAGTCCGCTACCCAGAAGTATGGTGGACTATCGGGCGGCTCCATTAACTGTAAAGGTGTGGCGGGGGGAGCCCTTGCAAATGACTGTTTCCCTTTAAGAGTTGTTTAGTCTGCCTTCTGAAATGAAACTCATAAGCACTCAGCTGAAAATAAAGCTTATAGTCCTAACAGCTAGTTGCAAGCCAATACTAAGCTTTTACTAATTCATTGAATTAAGCACTGCACAGATTAGGAAACTTATTGAACAATGCTACACCAGTGAGTTGAGGGAACAGTTTAATGTGACTTGTACTGTACTTCATTGTATCTGTAATTAATTCTGGGTTGCCCCTGAAAAAGGGACCGTTACTGGACTCAGTAGGCCTACCCGGTTACCAAACTTATATAATAAAAATGGCAGCTGGTGACATGTGAAGCCCTGTTCACAAGCTCTGGACCCACACCATCTTCCAAGATGCCTGGCTGAGCTCTAGATGTGGTCTCTATGGGATGGAAGGACAGCCCACTTCTCCTTGCCCGTCCGCAGGGGGGGATCTGTGGGTGATGTCCAGGTTCGGGTGACTCTCGGGGCAGGTGATTGCTGGTCCAAGGAGACAGGGACAGGGCTGATGTTGTCCTCCCCACCCCCCAGCTGCCAAGGGAGAAAATACCCTGTAAGGGAGGAAAAGAGGAGTAAAAAGCTACTGGGGCCCTGACATTCCACAGTAGATCAGAAGGGCTGGGCAGGCACGATAAGCCATTAGGCCTTTTCTGCTGTCAAGTTCTATGCTTCTACTGTATGACTTGAGTCTGGACATACTTGGTTGCCATGGGCTCATCATGGTGGACTTTCTCATGAGGCAGGCACATGCTGAATTGTAAGTCAGCAATGAAAAGACAAGCCCTGTGGAACAACTGGGTAACAGGAGCTCTGAGGGACCAAAGAGGAAGAAGCCGGAGACAATTCAAGGTGTGAGGGTAAAACGATGATGAAAAAAGTTTTGTTTTGAGCATGTACAGTACAATGTTTCCAATGCCTTTGGAATAGCGATTTGCTGGGATACTCAATGGCTTGTCCCATGTGCGAGCAGATGTCGACACTCATCTGGACATGTCAGCTTCTACACATTGATATTCCAGGCATCTTTTCAGCTACAGCACTGTTGGAGTAGAGTTGTCCTTATACAGTACATTGGGCACAATTAGATGATGAGACATCTTGCTTGGAAGTATTAGAGCAACAATCCTTATCAGGGTGGGGGAGAGAAAGGAAAGATTCAACTACTGTACCATTAACAAAAACTGCTTTTTTTTTTTAGAAATCATGACATCATTTTCCCCAGTTGGGGTGTTTTCTAAATATTCCAGTTATTCATACAGTATATGTTAACTCTACAGCGAAGGACCAGTCCCCAGTGCAGCAGTAGGAGTACCTTTCACAGTGCCAACAACGCAGATCCAGAAATGACCATGAGTCATCTGGGGCCAGCCGGGGAAGGAGTATCATGCGTCCCAGGGTCAGCGATCCTCCCTTGGGGTGGGGGTGGGGGACTTTTTGCCTCACTGTGGGACTGCCACCTGGCTGAGGCCAGATGGTAACGCACACAAGCTCATCGGAAGGGCTGCCAGTGCCCTGGTATAAAAACTGGAGGAAAATCCCCTGGTCCCAGCTGGCACCCCCTGCAGGCACTGCAAGATCAACATAGCAGGCCCCCCACCACCATGGATGGTCCTGGGCAGGTAGTAGATAACTGCTAGGTCCATGAGAAGGTTGGTGAGTGGGCTAAGGGGTGCTGCAGGGCCATGGGGATGAAACACAGAATGAAAAATGTTATGTACAGCGATGACATTTGAATGCTTGTAAGAGAGGTGTCACAGGCTTCTTAGAATGTGTTCTGGCTCCTTAAGACTGCAAGTGGTACCAGTCTTATAAAAGTAAAAGTGACACCAGTAAATGGAAACTCCAAGACTCTCACATGAGGCCTTTCTTTCTTCTTTGGTCATGAAGCGATCTGAAATTCTTGCTGTCTCACTCCTGGCACACTGAATATCTTACCCATTTATTTCTGCCCTCTGCAGTGCAGTCGTTCACCCTTTGCTCAATTTATGGATCAAAATTCAGACATCAGTCTGCACAGCATGACATGGAATCAGTGTCATTACTTCATTGGCAGACACAGTGTACTTGTTATGTGTGTGTTTGGAAATCTGGAAGGTGGTGGTAGGGTCAGTCTGTGGTGTCTGGTTGAACAGGTGGGGCCTGCTCATTGTGGCCTTATCCAGAATGCTTCAGCTTGCCAGTTATCTTAAGGTCAGCAAAAATAGTTTCTTGGTTGTTCCGAGGACTAGCTAAATGGTTCCAAGAGGGATAAACTTATTAAGATTTCCTGGTAGGGATATCTATCAGTAAACTTGGATGATATCCTGGATTATTTATTTTATTAATATATTTAATGAACGTGGACCTAGTACGGATATATATCTTACAGAATGAAGATCTGGGGTCTTTAGATGTCCTGGTAATAATGTTTATGCATGTGTTTGCCTTTTTACTTACCTTTTCCCAGTATTTTCTTTCTTATTTTCACAACTAATAAAAAGACTCCAACTGAATTCTAGTACTTTATTTTGAAATTAGAAAATTTTCAGTGTCAAAGCAGTCAGTGTATATCAATAGGAAATTGCAAATCTGCAGATTTTTTAGAGAAATAACGTTTTTTTCATCTAAAATGTTACAGGTCTGAAGGGACACTGTCAACCCCCTTATGCCTCAAAGTGTCTTTAGTTTTAAAAACACATTTCATGATTGGTCACATACTGTAGAGGTTTCTGATGTAGCTAGTAGTTGGATCCTAATTCTTTTTTTTTTTTAAGTGAAAAAGAGACTGCCCATCATACTGGTGTTACCGCACAAAACCGTGTTTGTTTACCTTCCTTGAGCAACTCCCACCGCATCTTTCTGGCCCTGGCTGGGGACACCCCAACACAGTCTAGTCACCTGTGATGCAGTGGGAGGAAAGTAAATTACTGCATCATGAGTGGTTGCCTCTTTGGTGTGTCCCTAATGTTCAGGAAGTGTGCTATAAGTGTAGATCAAGAATTTAAAACTAAACAAGGTTGGGTATAATTACACCATTAGTATGAATTTCAGGTCTACTAAAACAGGAAGCAGATAAATCAACCAACAACGTGAATGACTTTTAGAGAAGATACGCAATCATAAAATGTGGGTTTTCAACTAAAACTTATATGATGCAAAAAGGTGACCCTTTAATAGAAATATGTGATATTTGATATTCTGTATGCTTTTTTAATGATTTAGCTGTTTCTAGTTTCTTCCTAACCATATATTACATGGGAAGAAGAAACAGAAGCTATTTACTTAACAAAAAAAAAAATAAAATCATACAGATGCACCACAATACTATAAACATTTAAATGGTACCCTTTGTTGCTAACAGAAGTGTCTGTTTCCTTTGAGGAAAAATAGAAATCTATATTTTCTCAAAAATACATTGGGCTCCTAAGTAGTTTGAATTTTCTTACATCCCAATAGCAGAAGTCTATTGACTTCTTCTTACTAGCAGTTTGAAAAATAAAGATACAACCCCCACTAGATTACTTGCACAAATAATGAATTGTAAAAGTTGATGTAATTACTAACACATTAAAACACAATAAATAAAATAGCCATTCATCTGTTTATTATGAGAACGTGCTCTTTCAAGTACATTGCCGGTATGTGACTCTGAGCTGTGGATGGCCCTTTTATAGGTGTGTCCTAGGGGAAGGGAACATGTGAAAAACATAGGAACAGTGACAACAAGATGCTAACACATGGCTCAAAAGTACATTAAAAATAAAAATAATTGAAACACCAAGCAGTTATCAGATAGCACAATATTTTTTGTTGGGTCCAGACACCTAAACCTCTCACTCATCTTGCCTTCCTAGTTCCCTCCCCAGTGCCCATAGAGTGCATTGTATTGGCCTTGTGGTTGTGGGTGGAGGTCACCTCAGTTCCCACATGTAGCTCCGCCATCGGAAGGGCTGCAGAGTGACATGCTCTAGCACTCCCTCCTGGACAGCAAGAGCATCCCTTCCATTGTATGGCATCCCTCTGCCAGACCAGGTTATGAGAGCCACAGGGATTGCGAGAAAGCTGCAACATATTTGAGGGTTTTAAGTCACAGGCTCAGCTACCCATGTCAGCTTCACCTCTGGAAACCATATCCATAGGTTATCATGCACTAGAGTTGAATATGTCAGTTCTGTATGCATAGCCTAACCCCCCCCCTTGAAGGGATGGAGAGAATGACTAGAGACCTGAAAAAGCTCAAGGAATGGTAAAGGGTATGGCAGCTAGTTTTCAGTGCAAAAATGCAGAATCACGCACCTCAGGCTCAGGAACCCAGAGGCAGAGTATAGAATTGGGGGGAGGGGGGTGTAGGTATTGATGATCACTAAACAGGAAAGGGATCTAAAGGTAAACATAATGAATGACCTTAAGGTGGCAGGGCAGTGCAACAAAGCAGTAGGGAACACCAGGGAGCTGCTGGTAAGCATAAGGAGTGGTATCACCAGCAGAAAGAGGGATGTGGTGTTGCCACTGTATTGGTCATTGATGAGATCACTCCTGGAGTACTGTGTCCAGTTCTGCAGACCACACCTCCGAAAGCACATAGACAGGGTAGAGACCACCCAAATAAGGGCAACCAAAATGTTCAGGGGCTGCACCAAATGTCCTGCCAGGAGGCAATACGGCGCAGTGGTTTAAGGCTCAGCACTGAAACCTGGGGACCTGGGTTTGAATCCCACAGCCCCCACTTGCATACTGTGTGACCCTGAGCAAGTCACGTAACTTCCTTGTGCTCCCAGGTCACACCTGGAATCAAACTTCTGCTTAGTATGCCTCTCCTGTTTAAACAATTTCCCCTTCCCTTCCTTCCTACGAGGAGAAACTGAGGGATCCAAACATGTGCACCCTGGGAAGGTGGGGGGGGGGGCATGATGGAGACCTTAAAGTACCTCTTGGTTGTGATTAAGGAACAGGAAAGGAGCATTTTTCAGAAAAGATGTACAAGAATTAGGGGGTATGCAGCGAAGCTGGAGGGAGTTAAGGAGGGATGTGAGGAAGTATTTCTTCACTGAGAGGGTGGTGCATGCCTGTAACAATCTTCCAGCGGGGGTGGTTGGGGTGAATATGGAGGTGGTCTTCAACTATGCATGGAATAGGTATAAAGGTAAACTGTATCAAAGCATGTGGGGGGAGAAGGTGGCCAGAGACCATGTAAGGTCTGCAATGGCAGAATAGGCAGGGAAAAGAGGAACAAACTAGGTGGGCCAAGTGGTCCTTTTTTTTTTAATATTTGTATTTATGTGCCTTGCCGGTTAGTCCCCATCCAACCGACCCCCCGTCCCCCAGAATTACCGGCGCTTATCTTGCCCGGCCTGGGAGCGGCATCTGCAGGGAGTCAGTCTTCATCATGCTGCCCGGCATATTTCCCTCCGATTTTCTCCAGGGCCCCTGGGTAATACACTTGTCTGCAGCGTGGAGGTGTGCATCGCCCGTACAGCCCCGGTTCGGATCCTTTCCCCCACCCCATGGCTAATGCCTAGGCACCCTCGGGCCTGTGCCACCTAGCTTCACTGGGGCGCCATCAGCTGAGGATGCCACTTCACCTCGGAGAGGAGAGCTTGCCTGCTGGCAGCTTTGTCCAGCTCCGCCTCCCATGCCAACCTCCAAAGTCCTGGGCTCGTTCCCGAACCCAGGTCACCAGCATGGGTCGAGGTAAGGCGCCAGCGCCTCAACCCTCTACACCACCGGGCTGGCCACCTAAGTCGTCCTTTTCTGTTGACAAATTATATGTCTCTCCATTTGTATCTCTCTTCCCACCCACCCTTGTCCTCCAATGAGTCATTCTGAAGTGTAGAACATGAAGTATCACAATCAGTCTAATCAGTAGGGAAGAAATATAAAGAATAATGTATGAGCAACCATACACCACAAGGCTCTGTTTCCATTGAGAGGTTGAGATGACAGCCTATGGAGCTTGAGAGCAAAGCTTGAGAGATCGATGCTGTCATCTCAGCCCCAAGATGGGAACACATGCCTTGTTGTATATGGTTGCTCATACATTGTTTTATATAATATAGGATTTTTTTTTTTACAAAGGAGTTGTAGAATCGTCCCCAAAGGTACGAAATAAAAAATAACAAACAGAAAAAAAACCTTACCATTTCTTTGTCCTGCACTTTGATTGAAATTAAAAGTTTACAAACTTTCCCAGGTTAAAAGGATCAGCTTCGGGCACAGGGTGGTTAGTAAACAGCTAGGTGTGGAGTGAATGAGGAATTTGAAATGTTATAGCCTATGAACTGTGCTGAACAGCTATTCAGAATGCACACAGGAACCTTCTGGAATGTGCACAACTGTTTGAATGTGCACAGCACAGAGAATAATGTATGGGTAACCATACACAACAAGGCTGTGTTTCTATTGAGGGGTTCAGATGACAGCACATGAACCTTAAGAGTGAAGCTCAAGAGGTCCATCCTGTCATCTAAACCCCAAGATGGGAACACATGCCGAGTTGGGTGTGGTCACCCATATTTTATTTTATATAGTATGTGGTTTTTCTACACAGGAGTCACAGAAGCACCCACTCGACCAAAGTAAAAACAAAACTAAAACAAAAATCCTGCCATTTTTTTCTGTTCTGTGATTGAAATAAAATTTACAGACGTTTAGAAGTTAAAAGGTACAGTTATGGGTACTGGGTGGTTAAAAAGCTGCTGGGTATGGGGTGAATAAAAAATGTAAAATGTTACGACCTGTGAACTGTGCTGAAAAACTGTTTGGAATGCGTACAGCACCACTTTGGAATGCGCAGAATAGTTTAGCAGGTGCACAGCAAGGATTTTGAACAGGTTATATACTGTAATTATTTTTCTCTCCATCACACATACAATTTGAGTGTATTAACATCTTTAATGTTAAAGTACCAATTCTTTTCATCCCCAGTGTTTGATGTAATTTGCAGTAATATTCCAAACCTTTGAACACCGGCAGGCATATGGTTCTTGAAAGATTATGAAATACCATTAACTTTTTCATACAAGAGATTCATCAACAACCTTTGTGCTGTTCGTGGCCCTTTACTAAAGGCTGGCAGCAGAGAGAAACTCCTTAAAAATGATTGAACTGTTTTGTTATCATTCTAGCTCGTAGCATGTCCTTCATTCACAAATCCATTTTATTAAAATTGTTACAGAGATTCTCATGAAAGTCAATAGACATGTTAACAATTTGTTATTAAAGGTACCTGGAAAGCTAAAAATAGAACACAGTTTTATGAAGATGAAAGGAGTTTCATAGAAATCTGGGTCATGCTGTGTTCTATAAAGTACAGTACGTCACTGCTTTTACAGCACAATTTCAGAATAGGGGCTTTTGCAAGACACCTATCAACAGTCTGTTTCCAGACTGGCTAGTAGCTGGTCTGTGATATGTAAAGGGTGACAATTGCTTAAACAACTGTGAGGTGAGGTGCTGGAAAATCGACACCAAGTGTCAAAAAACATCAAGAGCTGCTTTCTGCGAGGCGTGAAATTAAACATTCAACATGCTTGCTTTCAGCTTGTTTACTTTCCTAAGAGTTCTTTTCCTGAGATTCTAGTCCTGGAATTCCCTGGAGGTCCTCCCTCTGGCCCACATGTTAATTGCAGGCTGTATCTTGTTTTTTTGCCCAACTGTTCAGCTGTAGCCCTGCAAATATTTATGCACCTAGTTCAAATGATTAAAACTTAGAATTTTTTATGCAACTTTTCTTTAAAGAAGAAAGATAGTCTAATGATTTGTTTGGTTTATTTCTTCATTTTGTTAAAATGTTTCATAACATTATGCATGACGCAGAAGGACCATTTAAGTGCCATGAAGGAAAGCGGTGCATTCTTTGGGTAGTCCTTCTGGCCAGTTTTGTCCTGCTATTTTTCCCCGGTCCTCCACTCCGGTAGTTAGTGTTGCATGGTCACACTTCACTACTGCCTTGGGTGGATGAGGGGGCTGCCTTTGCATCCAGCATCTTTTATACTTTGTGATTCACCTGTCATACTTGCTGAAACATCAGGTAGCATTTGCTTTCCCCTTGGAAGATGAGATCCTCAGCTCGGCAGCTCACCTCCTTGCTGGTCCCAGAGCAGGGAAACCTGATGAGTGTACTTCAGTTGTGCCACTGGTCCATCCTAAAAGCAATGTATGTTTTGTCTTTTATAACGAACCCTACCAGGGCACAGTAGTAATCCTGTTCAACATTACTGAACAGGAGTGACACTGATTAGATGCATAGTGAACCAGTCATATCTACACAGTCCAGAGACTACCCTGAATCATTACAGCTTGTGATGTATGGTAATACTGCCACCAAGACCATTCTTACTGTTGTAAGAGAGGTCTCACATTCATTGGTTATGAGAACCACAAACTGAAGGTGTCCAGTTCTGGCACCCTACGCAACACCAACATCATTATTTTTATTGTTATAATCATAGAATCATAGAAGTTTGATGGCAGAAACAGACCATTCATGCCCATCCAGTCTGCCCCATTTTTCCCCCTACACCTCCCCCTCCCTGCCAACCCCCGCCCTGCCCTCCGATACCCCCAACACCTACAATAATGCCTTTACCTAAAGGCTCGAGGTGCTGCACAAAACAATACAGAGCAGGGACAGTGCAAAAAACAATTGTATCAATTTGAAATAAATAAGGTAATTCAGACAGGTGTCAACCATAACACAGTGACTTAAACAGTATGCTGTTCTGGGTCAGAGAATGCAAAACAAAATGGTGGCATTTTCATTGCCTTTTTTTTGTTAAGGTCTCCATGAGGGAGCAACAGTGCAGCAGTCAAGGAAGGGAGTTTTGCTGCTGGAAGCCTTCACTTCAGATACCCTATCCCCTGATGGCTTGAGGGCTCTCAGAACCCCCACAGTGGAGCAGAGGGGTGATCAGGAGTGTAGGGAGTCAGGGGGTCTTGTATGTAGTGAAAATCCAACCTGTGCATGGCCTTTAACACAAGCACATCTTGAAAGTGGTACACCATCTAGCTGTAAGCCAAGGCATTTTGCCCAGCTCAGGCGTGATATGGTTAAAAGTGCAGGTCCCAGCCAGCCCAGTGGCACAGAGGGCTAAGGCGCGGTCAGCACCTCGCCTCTCATCATGCCAACAGCCCAGGTTCAGGAACGAGCTTGGGTTGCTTGGCGGGGATGGCTGGGAGAGGATCGTACAGCCATCTGCCAGCTCTCCTCTCCTGGGCTGGACTGGTGGGTCAGCCTGGCTCTTTGTTGCACCAGGTGAAGGCCTGATGATAGCACCAATGCTCAGGAGACAGACTTGGTTCAGGGGAGGGTGAATGGAGTCATGGTTCCAGAATGCATGCATGCCTGCATATGCATCCGTCCTCCATACCACCATGCCTCCAGAACATGGAAGAAAAACAGTGGAGGAAAATGGGAGTATTAGGGTGACTGCTGGATGTAAGTACACCAAGGGGGGGTGGCCCTCTCCTCCCTGGCCCCGCTGGGGGGACCTAACCCCTGACCAGGAGGAAGGCATGGGATGGTGCTGGGGGACAAGGCCGAGTAGTCACCCAGTTTGTCTCAGAGAGATAAAAACCTTTATGGGGAAGAAAGTGTGGGTTCCAGATATCAGCCTGGCCATCACACTGCACAAGCTGAAGATGATGCGCCAAACCTCCAGAAAGTCCTAAGTATGGAGCTTTGCTGTAATCAAGACAGTTATGTAAGTGAGACCATGCTCTCATACAACTGTAAGAGTGGTGTCTGTGGCAGTAATAATGTATCCTTGAATGAGGCTGAATAACAGTGTTACAAATTTTAAAACCCTCCCCCAAACAAGCCCATTTCCAGGGTTCCTGGGCATGACACACTCTTTCATCTTCACAGAATGAGTGTCTTACATACTGGGCAAAGGAGCACTCCGGCTGTTCGGAAGCACTCCCTTGAGTTATAATCTGCAGAGTGCCTAGCCAACAGTTCCTAATGTAAAAAACTGAGATGAGCAACTGGACTTTGCTTTTATGTCAACCTTGGGATGGAACATTTTTACACCTGGCACCAAATCAGTGAGGTTTCCTTACAGCACACCATATTTATCCTTAAAAGAAAATTTTGCCGAAGACAGCTGTTCCTGCATCTTGTCAAGCACTGTATATGCCTAATGTATAATAGGCTCATATGTGTTATATTGATTGCTCATGTGTGCACTTTAACTTGCTAGCAGATCTAGATTTGCAATGCAGCACTACTTTGTAGTAAAGCAAGACCCACTTTCTTCATAGGCCAGCAAACGATAGTTGGTTTAAACTTTAGTCTAATCTGAGTTTTAAAAGGGAACATATGCATGTTTCTGGGGAAAGTGCTAAAACCTTAAAATAACTGGCTCTACCTATGCTGTAATCCTTCTATTAGTGTAATTGCTGTGATGTCTCAAACTCACATTACCCTTGCTCTGCTATTTTCTTGATGTCTGACTGTAAATTCATGCTGCTTTCCCTGTGGACACTCCCCTGTTATAAATGAGATGCTGCAATATATCTCAATCGGCATTATTATGTTTCGTGAAACGCACAATAAATAAATAATAAGTAGGTGATCAGTGCTGCTAACCCTAAAAAGCAAAAAATGACTAGAACACTGTTGAGTGAGCACTTTTAAACAAGTTACATCTACTTCCAGCCCAGCCTTCATTATTGGAACTGGCACCAGCCCTAAATTGAATTAACCCTACAGGTGATACGCAGGTTCATAAAACAAGGTGTTCCTTTGTAAAGTCTCACATCCAAACAGAGACATTGCTTGAGCAGTACTGTTTTGAGATATCAGGCCCGGGTTATTTGAAGTAATGAGTTAACCTGCTCCTAACACTGACCTTATCTTGAGCATTGCTTGACTGTGACATCAATTTCACCAGACAGTTTTGAAGCTGGGAGGCTTTTCCCAGTTTCTCAGAAATTCTGAGCAGATCGTTGTGATGAACTCTTACATATACAGGGCTGAAATGGAATGGCTTGAAAATAGATAATAAAGAAGTGAGGTACTGCACATAAAGGAAGCATTGCTACTGCATATAAATGGCCGCTGAATTTAAAACGTGTTGACGGCGGTGCTGTTTGCTTAGATCCTTTCATGAAGGGTTTTCACATCCTTCGCTGGGGGGTCAAATTGGTTTTGCGAAGTCAGAAAATTTTGACTGATAATAATTTCTTTAGAATACCCAGGAAAAAAAGAAAGAAATCCAAATGAAAGAAATCTTAGGGATATTGCAATGCATGAAAAAAAAAAACAACAAATGATAACAGAAAGTTTCAGAGACTTTTGTTTCATAGTTTCATAGTGTTGTACAAGTCATTAGCCTGAGGCCATGTGACTCGCCAGTCCCTATTCATAGTAGAAAAACTTCTTTTCCCCATGAATTTATCCAGTGATCTCTTAAACGTTACCATTGTATCACTCATTACTGTATCCCTAGGCAGACTGCTCCACACCCACACCACCCTTTGAGTAAATCAGCTTCCCCATGCCTTCTGTTTTTTACCATGCTCTTTTAAGTTGTAAGTCATGGCCTCTGTTTTCTCTTACAGAAGCTGTTAGTTCCAGCCTGGTACATTCCAGAACTTCCTGTTTTTCATCACCTTATAAACCATACAAAGATCACCTCTTGTTTGCCTGAATTCTATAGAGTACGGGTTTAACTCCACTAACCTTTCTCCATGTGGTTTTATGGCCAAATTTTTAATTTTCTTGGTGGTTTTTCTTTTGAGTTCTCTATAGCAGTTTAGTATTTTTAATAGTCCTGGGTGCCCAGGATTACACACAGCAGTCGAGGTGAGGGCATACCAGTGACCTGTACGGGGACATACCACCTCCCTGCCTCTACTTACTATGGTCCTGAAAATACATCCCAATGCTTTGTTACTCTTACCGACTGCCTCCCTACACTGATCATCCTGTGACAAGGTATTTGAGATTATGACCCATAGATCCGTCTCACTCGTGGTTACCTTAATCTCTTCCCCATACATGTAGTACATCACCTCTTTGTTTTGACTTCCCAAGTGCATTATTTTACACTTCTCCCTATTGAACATGTGTTTGTGAGATCTTCCCCATTTCGTGATATTGTCAGTCTCATTCTGAAGTAATTTAGCTGCCTCCTGGGTTTCCACCATTGCCCGTACCTGCAAATGTTGCATCCCAGCAGTGTTTTGATGTTTGTAGTGAGGAAATAAATAACCCAAATAGTGTGTGTCCCAGAACGGACCCCTGTGGCACCCCACTTGTGACTTCCACCCATGATGATATGCAGGGTTTTAAATAAGCTGGAAAAATTGATTAGCAGTTTGATGCATGAAAGTGCTAATCAGTTGTGAAAATGCATAGCACTTGGCACAGATCGAATAGCAAAATTTAAAACAATTATATAGTTTTATTAATGTTGTGTACTGTGTCATGGACTCACTCAGAAATGGTTAGCAGTCTACTGCTAAGCATTTCTAAAAATGGTTAGCATTACCCCGTTTTGCTTACCATTTTGCCATGCCATCCCAGCTATTTAAAACCCTGATACGTGTTCTGTAATGCATACCTTTTGTCTTCTACTCATTAGCCATGAATGAATCCATTTAGCTAAGTTTGTTGGTAACCCCATTTCCTGTAGTTCTCTTATTAAGTTGTCATGTGGCATACTATCAAATACCTTTTAGAAATTTAGAAACAGCACATCTACTGGGAGTCCAACATCCAGTGCGTCACCAACTAGCTCAAAGAATTGTAACAGATTTGTAAGACAGGATCTTCGTGCTCTAAACCCATGTTGGTACGTGTCTTCCAACTCTTCTATGGTAAAGTGGTACATAATTTGTTCCCTAACAAATTCTTCTAGCATCTTGCCAACAATCGTGGTTAGGCTAATAGGCCTATAATTGTTTAACTCTGATTTTAATACTGTTTTGAATTTCAGCACGACTTTTGCCTCTCTCCATTCCTTGACTACTCTTCCTTCAATAAGGGATGTGGAAAATATATCTGCTACGGGGCCTGCTATATCATATGCTATTTTCTGCAACAGTAAGGGGTGCAGTTCATCTGGGCCTGGTGATGTATTTGTTTTTAACCTCTGAAGCTTTATTAAAACATCCTCCATAGAGATCCGTGTTCTTTCCACAATGCCAGCCGTTAATTCCACTTGCCCCTCTTCTTTGGGTTGGTAAATACTTCTAAAATGGGTGTTAAATGCCTCCACTAGCTGCTGGGCATCTTTTATAACAGAGTTCCCTTTTTTGATAGGTCCCACCATCTGTTTCCCCTGTTTTTTTACTAAGGATTTATTGTCCTTTGTGCCAGATGCCAGTTTCACCTCATGTACCCTTTTAAACACTTCTATAGCCTTCTTGGATTCCCTTACCCTATCCTTATATTCTATCCAACCCTGAGTTGTAGGTGCCTTTTTGTAATTTTTATACGCTCTTTTCTTAAGTGTAATCTTCTGTCTTATCTCTTTATTTAACCAAACTGGTATCTTTCCTCTGTTATTGTACTTACTCATCTCTGGTACATGAGTTTTAATAGAGTATTGAATTTTAGAGTACAACAAAGCTTTCTAGGGTAGCTCCTTCAAAGTCCCTTTGCCAGTTCCATTTCCCCAAATATGCCTTGATTTCTTTGATGTCAGCTTTGTGATAGCAGTTCACCCTAGTTATTCCCCTGATTGGTCTGGTCTTACATACAAACTGTACCATGTTATGGTCACTGTCAGTTAGCAGCTCCCTTACTTTACGGTCTAATACTTCCTCCCCCATATTCGTTAACACTAAATCCAGTGACTTTCCTTCTCTTGTGGTTTCACAGACATGTTGGTCTAGATTGTTAGCTACCACTAACTCAAGGAGCTTATTTTCAAAGCACCCTATTGCAGTATGATTTTCCCAGTTTATATTTGGTAAATTTAAATCCCCCATAATCATTGCTCTTGCTCCACATTCAGCAATGTTTAGTTGTTCAATAAATCTGTTATTCTCCTCAGCAGAACAGAAGAGTTAGGGGCCCTATAGCACATACAAATTAATACTTTTCCACTTTTGTGGGGGTTGATTTGTACCCATGGTTGCTCAGTTGTGCCCTCAGTGCTCAGTTATTGTTGCAAGATTTATATATTTCCTCTTTTGGATGGACCTCTGATACCTGTGGGATTCTTATGCAGTATGATACCCTTCAAACCAGAGCATTCAGGATTCCAGAAGGTTATTGAACAATGGGAAACATCTGGTTCAAGGGGCGTGGATATGGTTCACTATCCACAGTCTGGCAGTTCCACTGGAACAGTCTGATTAGCTGGACATCTTAAAGCTAAGCTGCTTCCACTACCCAGGCAGTATATTCCCCAACTCCACCCCATGATATCAGCTCTTTCTTCCTGCTGTAAGAACAGGTCACCTCATTAATGGCTTACACTTAAAATATAGTGCTTCATAGGTGAACTTTGTCTTAATTTTTTTTTTTTTTTTGCTCCCCTCCTTCTCGCAGCCCCCATCTCTTTGGGTGTCACCTACGGCCTTTTTCAGCCTTCGCTCACCTACCTGGTGACCAGTGCAGTCCATCCCCCATCGAGACATGCGGGTTATACCTCAGGCGGGTACGGGTAAATGGCATACCTACGCGCCTATTATTTTGTTGGGATGCTGTCTCTGGGCAGGTTGGGGCATTGAGGGTCGGGGCTTGGTGCTCCGTCTACTAGTAGGCCTCAGTGTTTTTCTGGTGTTCTCGTGATGTAGTGTGTCACTGACCTCAGGGCGGCAAAAGCGCCGATGTCTGGCACATTGCTCCTCCCCATTAGGCATCGGGCTTGTTGTACTCGGTCTCCACCTGGGCTGGACAAGACCGAGCTCTGGTTCCCTCCCCTGGAGAGGAAGAGCAGTCCCTAGGATGCTCAAGCCCTCCCGGCTGGCCCTCCAGCTTCCTGGGCTCGTTCCCGAACCTGGGTCACTGGCGTCACAAATGGAAATTCAACTGCTGCGCCGGCAGGCTGGCCAACTTTGTCTTGAAAGTTTTTTGAGTTATTTGTATTCTTTCCTCAGGCTCTTCAACTCCCCTTTTCAATGGAGCAATGGAGGCTGAGGTTCAAGTTTTGCATTCAATGTCAGCAGAAGATGTTGGTCACTTACCTACACGACACATGCATGTATTGCCTGGGTGGGCAGCATGACACGGCCAGGTGCAGTTTTTGTCTCAGCATGCTTCATGTGTCCCTTGAGGACAGGAAGCTGTGGCTCTTGCTGGGTCAGCCTTTGGAACAGGATTTGAAGGACCACTCTAAGGGCTGCAAGAAAGCCTCAGCTGTATCTGGGTCTGCCTAGCAGCTTGTGGCCTTGAGGTAGAAGCGGCAGCTGCTGTAGCGGGCATGTTGTTGGTCTCAGTGCTGTTTCCAACTGGGGCCAGTGTCAGAGGGTCATTCACCGAAGACTTCCAGGACATGTGTTTGGTGCTCCAGACACTGGGAGAGAACTTTGCCCACTCTGGTTCCAAGCACAAGTTCCGCCTGGTCCCTCGATTCACCCAGTTGTTTGATGTTGGTTGAACACCCCTCAGTTGAGGATCAGGTCGGTCAGGTCAAAGGCTCTCTGATCCCCCTATCAAGCCAGTTGACTTCACCCCCAGTTGAGCAAGCTGCAGAAATGTTCCTCAAGCCTGTTGACCAGCTTTCAGATGAGGCTGAGGAATCAATCTCGCAGACTCCATTGCTCCTGGTCCTCATTCAAGAGGATGTAGTTCCATCGGTGTCCCCATCCAGTCCTCAGCAGGAGCAGCCTCCACAGGTGATTGAGTTTTCCACACCCATGCTGCTTAACCTGAACAGGCATGTAGTATACCACAACCAGCTGGAAGGCTCCCCTTACTGTCGAATGTCCAGTCAACAGTCGAGGTCAAGTTCTCAGTTGAGGTATTACTGTTCTTGATCCTACTTGACTAGGAGGCATTGCCATCAATCCTTCTCAATCTCCTCATCCTTGGGTGAGGAGACACACCGTCACAAGCTGCGCCAATGCTACAAGGAGCTCCTCTGGCAAGTGTACCATCACAGGCAGGGTAGGGCTCTACCCATTGGATCTCCGGTCACCTGGCAGTCGCTAGTTTTGCCCTCACCAGTCCACGCTATGAAGTTACTCCCCTAAACTGCTTCTCTACCTCTTCGGATGCAGGTGCCAGCACTACAGCCAAAGATGGACGCTCCAATTAAGGAGGCCTGTACAGCCACTGGCTTGATGGCTTGCCATGCTGGTTGTCAGTGAAGATCACCCTGAGAGAGGATACCTTTGTGGTCCCTGGTGAGAAATGGTCAAGGGCCATTTATGAGGAACAACTCGGATTGTGAGCCCATGGCCTCCTCTGGGACTCACCTCCTTGACTTGGGATCAGATGAGGAGCTGTCCACAGAGCATGGCCCTGTATCCTTCTGTGTGCTTCTTCACCTGATATTGGAGTGAATGTCAGTTGTGCTAGAGCCAGTCCAGAAAGGGGCTAAATACCCTTTTATGGACATTTTGGATAGTGAAAAATCCCCAGGGGTTGCCTTTCCTGTGGATGAAGCCATTATGGTACTGGCCCTGGAGCTTTGGCAGTATCCAGCAGCCTCTGACCGTATGGTCCCAAGTATGCAGTCCCTACTGGGTCCCTTTCTGGATTCTTGGACCACCTCTCCGCAGAGGGGTTGGTTATTGATTCAGTGTTCTGCAAGTCCAGACACCAGGGGGATGTCGACAAGCTTCAGGACAAGGAGTCCCATAAGACTGACCATGTCACTAAAAAGGTGCATGCTATGGTGTACTTGAGTCTTTGCCAGGCTAGCTGTTCCATGATGATGGCCAATTTTGTTCACTCCCTGATGGGAGTTTTTGATTCCACCGTCTCTCACCTCACAGCTGGTTAGCAGTTAGTAGTGACAGTCACCACAGACCAAGGCCAATCGCTGGCTTAACACCAACTCCAGATGTCCTTGGACATGGGTGATTCATGTATCTGTGCCATGGCAATGGCCATCTCCATGTATCCCAGGACCTGGCTGCATCTGTCCACCTTCACCACAGACCCCAGCACAAGGTGGCCAATGTCCCCTTCTTGGGCTCTGGGTTGGAAGGACATCTCACTTGTATTGAGTTCATTGCCACCCAGGATTCTGTGATATTATCCCAGAAGAACATGAAAAAGAAGCCTAAAAAACAAGCTTTCCTCTATCGGTCCTTTCAACCACAGCCTCCTTGGCTGCAGCTTCAGCAGGGGCAGTATCAGGCCTGGCACCCCAAGTCTTGGGGCCAGGACCCTAAAAAAAAGGTGGGGGTAGGGGTTGTGGTGCCCCTCCGGCTGCAGCTGCTGGTGCCCCCGCCAAAGCTGCCCAGTGACAGATTGGGGGATGTCATCCCTCCACCCATCTCATCCCTGTCTGCACTCCCTGTTGAGGTTGGCTATATCACTTCTTGATATTTTGGTCCACTACCACAATCAACAAGTGGGTGTTGGACATAGTGGGCAGAAGGTTGCCTCTGGACTTTGAGGCTGTCCCACCTTACTACCTCCATGTGTCTCAGAAGTCCAGGGTTTCCCAGGACACACTGTCTACCCTTTGAGAGGACATTGCTCAGCTCCTTGTAAAAGCAGCAATAGCCTGTGTCCTGGATGCCCTGGCCAGTCATGGTAAAGCTACCAACTTTCTGAGGCCTAAAACTGGGACGGTCCATCCTGATCATGGGCCCCCCACTGTTTCACTCCCACAGGCACCATCGCAGACAACGCTGCACACAATCAATTACATTTTGCTGCTTGCTCTGGCCATGCCGCCCCACAGTAACACCAGTAGCAAACATCCAGATTGAAACTATACATCATTCTGCTGCAGCAAGTTCCAAACCATGATGTACAGAATGTTCAGTAGAAGCAAACCTGCGTTAAATTGTGGTCAGACATTCGAGCTGCATGTACTGCTCCTCCTGATAGTCCCATCCAACCCGCTTATATTCACCTAATTTGCTGAGCAAACTTCACTTCAGTGACTCCCACCACCACACCAGATTGTTTTCACACACTTACAGTTGATCAGGTCCAAGTACCTTAGTTCACTGCTGCCGGTCTCTTTTCTGTCTGGAGTCCCTCTCACCTGCTGGCTGGTAGACGTCGACATGTGCTTCTTTGCACTACTACCCAGTCTAATCTAACAGGAAGGAAAATGCTTTACTGTGCTCCCACTGACATGCTTGCGGTGCAACACAGGCACAGGGGTTGAAGTTGCAAACTGCTGTCCAGCCTCAGCAGTACCACAGTGGTGCTGAAATAACTGTCAGTCACGGATTAGCAGTCAGCAAAAAAAGGGACAAAACTGGGACAAGTAAGCAAAAGCCAGGACAAAAGTGACATTTTGCAAAACTTGTGTGGACACTGGGACATGCTGCCTAAAATAGGGACTGTCCTGGGAAAATACGGACTGTTGGTAGCTTTATGGTTATGTGTCCAGATACTTCTTTGTCCTGAAACAAATGGTGCCTCATATTGGATCTACATGATCTGAACCAGTTCATGTGGAAACACAAGTTTTGGATGGTCACTCTGAAGCAGATCACTCCCTTCTGTTGTGTTGGGAGGCCCGCTGCACCTGGACCCTCTTGTGCAGCCTGGGTGCAGATCCTCTGGTGATTCATGCATGTCACAGGAGAGAATAATAAGCTGGCAGACGCTGGCAGCTGGGTCAGAGAGATATCACCTGAGTGGTCCCTGAATCAGAGGTGGGGAACCACTTGCTCTCTAGTGGGCACTCCTCTGGTAGACCTGTTTGCCTCCTGGGAGAACAGTAAACTGAGGCTTTTTTGTGCCAACCCCCCATAGTCCAGGACACTCTTGCAGGAATGCCCTTGCAAGGCCCTGGAACCCAGGCCTTGTGTGCATCTTCCCTACCTTCCCCTTGATCCACATGGCAGTGGTCAAGGCCCAGAAGAACAAGGTGTGGATGATCTTGATAGCTCCAGACTGGCCAAGGCAGTTCTGGTACCTGGATCTCCTTGGCCTCAGCAGCAGACCTCCGTAGTGACTGCCTCTCTGCATGTATCTGCTGACCAGACATCAGGGGATGATCCTGCACCCAGACCTGCAGTCCCTGCACCTCATGGCCTGGCTGGAGATCCAAGCCTTTTGTCTCTCTTTAATGATGTGCTAAAGTGCTTGGAGGCATCCTGAAAAGAGTCAACTCGCAGATGCTATGCCTTTAAATGGAAGAGATTTTCCATTTGGTGTTAGGACAAGGAGCTTGGTCCCTTTGCCTTCCTGTGGTTAGCATCCTGGACTACCTCTGGCCCTTCTCTTAGTTGGGACTGTGGGCGATGACCCTTAAGGTGCACCTGGCAGCTATCTCTGCTTACTGGGCATGGGTTTATAAGCTGCCAGTGACCCAGGAGAAGGTGGTCAGGTGCTTTTTCAAGGGTCTGGACCACCTGTGCCCTCTGGTGTGTGAACCACTTGCACCGTGGGATCTACAGTACTGTTGGTGTTCACTGTGCTCATAGGCAAGCCTTTCAAGCCAATGCACAGGTGTGGGGTATTACACCTGTCATGGAGCACAGCCTTTCTGGTGGCCTTTATGTCAGCCAGAAGGACTTGGGCACTCCAGGCACTCTCGGTGGTGTCTCCCTATCTGGTCTCCCACAGAGACAGAGTCGTCCTTTGCCCCGTATCGGTGTTTGACCTTAACCTGGTGATCAGCTTATTGGTATACTTTACCAATCCATCTTTGGAGGCCAGTCACAGGCTCCATTACCTGGACTTGCAGAGATCACTTTCTTATTATGTGGAGCACACAGCTGGAGTATGGGGAGAGGCTTGCCAGCTGTTTGTCACATACGCTGAAGCCATGCCTGGCAGACCGGCAGCATAGCAGACGATTGGCAGGTAGAAAACCTCCTGCTTTGACTTCAGCTATAGGCTGACTGGTAGGGAGACTCCTTTAGGGTTTAGAGCTCATTCCATCAGACATACTGCTGCCTCTGTGACTGCTTCCAGGGATGTCCCTATCAGGGACATCTACAAGGATGCTACCTTTAAGTCAGTACACAGCTTTATTTCCCACTACCATATCGATCTTGAGTCATGCCGGGATGTTAATTGTGGGACGTCAGTTCTCCAATCCCTGTTTGCCAAGTAAGAGTGCGTGCCTTGCCCCCTCCTCCTGGGGAACTACTAGGAGTCTGACAGAGTGTGGATAGTGGACCATATCCATACTCCTACAAAAATAGGTTACTCACCTGTAACCATATTTCATAGAGTGGTATACAGTTTGCATCCACACAACCTACATGGTGTCTCCTTGGCAAGTGGCACACAGATCTCTGCTGCCAGCATGCAAGATCTGATGACACAGGGCAGAGTTGGCAGTATAATGCCTGGGTAGTGGGAGGAGCTTAGCTTGAAGCAAATCAGACATTTCCAAGGGAACTGCCAGAGTGTGGATGTGAACCATATACCACTCCTAGAACTATGGTTACATGTGAGTAACCTGTTTTTTTGGGAAAGAGAATTGGTATTCTTTTATAGGTCATGCCACACTGGCACAGCTGCCAGAAGTGGCACCAAATGATTATGTGATGTAAAAAGCAGCTGCGTTTGTGCTTGCTTAAGCGAGCTAGTCAGATACATACAGCAAGTACGCTTGTCCTAAATGTGGCACATACTGTAGTCCAATGAAATGTTCCCACAGATGAAGTATTGAGGTAGGTTCTAGTTCTGTGGTTGGAATGAAGAAGGCTTTGATAACATTCATTTAAGGCAGCTGCTTTGTGAGACAAGGACTTATTTCTGTCACCAAGAGATCAAGAGTTATGCTTAATGTGTCTCTAGCAATGTATTTCTCTACTACCACGGTCCTCCTTCACTTGGAAAATGTAATGTTTAGAGCTTGCATTTCATAATATTCATTGCTTAAAAAAGTAATAGTCAACACATAAGTTGAAAGAATCCTCAAATATGTGGAGGGGTGATTGAAAACTAAATATAATCTACATTTGGCACATGCACAATACTATGTATAAGAAAATACAAAATCACACATGCCCCCACAATGCAGAGCATCATGGGCTGCATATGCAAATCACCACAGAATGTTATACTGGTCCAACTTTAAGCAGAATTGCATGGTGCCAAAAGGCCTCTCACACAGTTTGCAAAGGGTGCTAACAGAAAACATAGACCACGTGTTCGTCTACCAGGACTCATCAGTATGCCTCGTCCTGTTTGACACCTCAGTGGAATGGCCCAGCTACCCTAAGGCAGTGTGCCTGGATATATTGTGGTGAACCCATTAAAATAAAAACTATTTAAAGACAAAGAACCTCTGTGTGTAAACACTGAGGCAAGGGTTACCTAAAGGGCATTTGGCTGGGAAGCCAAGTTTCAAGAAAATACAAAATCACATGCCCCACAATGCAGAGCATCATGGGCTGCATATGCAAATCACCACAGAATGTTATGCTGGTCCAACTTTAAGCAGAATTGCATGGTGCCAAAAGGCCTCTCACACAGTTTGCAAAGGGTGCTAACAGAAGACATAGACACGTGTTTCGTCCTACCAGGACTCATCAGTATGCCTCGTCTGTTTGACACCCCAGTGGAATGGCCCAGCTACCCCTAAGGCAGTGTGCCTGGGATATATTATGTATACCCAGAATACATGGTAATTGTCATATTCCTATGTCTAGCTTGATACATAGAAAAAACATAGGTGTCTGCAAAAAAGACTTGTAGTCCATCATGTCTATACATTTTTTTACCTGTGTCCTACCTAAAATTAATCTTGACTAGAACGTAAGCCTAGCAGCAAATCAGCCTCGCTGCCCACTCTTCACACCCTTCCTTGCCTTACTTTTTGCCAACCCCTAATAGTTGTCCCACCCACTCTTGACAGCTGCCACTGTCTTGGCAGTTCCCATTGGTAAACTGTTACCTCCACTTGCCACCCTTCCCATGAAGAACTACTTCCTCACGTCCTACTGGAGTCTTACCCAACCAGCTTATACCAACATCCCCTAGTTGCTGATCCCTGACTGTGCTTAAACAAGTCATGACACTGTACCCTGTTTAACCCCCCAAGATATTTAAAGGCTTCTATCATCTCTTCTCTCTCTCTGTTCTGGATGCCAGCAAATGCAAGTTCTGACTGGCCAGACAGTCCTCATATGATTTACCCTGCTGACCTTTTATCATCATTGTAGCACGTGTTTGGACAGATTCTGTACTGTCCTTAGCCTTTATCTGTTGTGGACTCCTGAGCTGGACACAGTACTCCAGATGTGGCCTCACCAGTGACCCACAGAGAGGCAGAAGCACCGTTTGTCTTCTACTGGAGAATTCCCTCCCTCTACACCCCAGCGTACTGGTTACTTTCCCAAGTGTTTTGGCGCAGTGGGTTGCTGACCAGAGGCTTTCACAAGTAGTGACTCCCAAGTCTCTTCAGTGGTCCAGCTGATGTTTTGCACCCCTCTCCGAACAAATAACTCATCTTCAGGTTTTCTTTGTCTATTTTTGTAGCTTGGCACTTCTTGGCATTAATTTTCAGTTGCCATACCTTGGACCACTCCTTCAACATTTCTTGGTCCTTCATTATGTCCCTGAGACTCTCCTTGGAATCTACCCTGTCGCAGAGTTTAGTAGCATCTGCTAAGAGGCAGATTTTTCCATTGATTTTTTTCCCCTGTGTCACAGATGAGCACGTTACTGGTTCCAGTACCAACACCTGTGGTACCCCATTCATGATGTCCCTGACCTCTTAATGTTCCCCGTTTACTACCATTCTTTGGGTATGTCCTCCTAGCCAATTTTCTACTCACCTTGTTAGCTTTGCCCCATTCCCCTCATTGCAGTCTTCTGATAAGCCTTTTGTGTGGTACCAAGTTGAAGGCCTTACTGAGTTCTTGATACAGTAGTTGCCTGGCCATTGTTCACTACCCTTGTTACATAGTCAAAAATCTCAATCAGGTAATTCTGGCACAACCTTCCATTCATGAAGCCATACCTTCTTCTCCTCCACCTCCTCCTCCCTTGGAGCCCATTTAAGAAATTCCAGCAGTTATTCCTTGATAATAGTTTCCAGGAGCCTACCCACTATGGAGGTCAGAGTAACCAGCTTATAGTTTCTTGTGACCTCCATGTTACCATGTTTACCTTGTGAAGGGGGATCACATCTGTCCTCCTGCATTCCTCTCAGACTACTCCAGTTTCCAGAGAGCAGTTAAATATCAGTCAATCAATCAATCAATCAAGCAATATCTTTATTTAGCCATGTGGAACACCACTGAGCAGGGCTCATTTACAAGATGGACCTGGTAGTTTAAACAACAACAACAAATCACAATACAACAATTTGGCGTAGGTGTAGCAACATTAGCAGCCTATGAACAGTCATTACAAGTGAGAATGGTGTGGCTTGGCACAGTGGTGTACAGTAATTTACAAATAGCAACGTAAGACTTGACACTGAGAACAGAACAAGGCAGCATAATTTACAGGTGAGGTACAAAAGGCAGTCAGCATTCTGCTGTGTGCGAGTTGTGTGCAAGGCAGATTTCTGATAGACAGTAGAGTACAATATTATATTTGATGAGGTCTAGACCAGCAAAGCATTACGCGGCCTAGGAGAAGACTATAAAGCAAGGACACTGAGGGCACAGGATGCGCCAAGGATAGTGGAGGGAGGAGAGGTTAGGAGGGGTGGGAGGGGGCAATTGTAATACCTTCAGGATTGTCATAGCTGCATTAGTCAGCACGGTAGGTCTAGGGGTAAGGGGGATGGTATTGGACGAAAAGGTGCCATTAATAGGGGGAGATGACAGACAGGTAGGAGGGAGAGTCAGAGATACAGTGCCAGAAGCAACTGTAGGACTCCATAAATGATTGTTGGATTTTTGAAGGCAGCTAATGGTGTAGGTGAAACGAGTTGCAGTAAATTTTGAGCAGTATTCCAGAGGACTGGTAAGGCGTAACTAATAAGACCATCAGAGGCCCTGCCTCAGTTCCCTTATCACTGTGGGGTGCGACTCATCTGGTCCCAGACACTTATGCTCCATGAGTGCCCGTAGTTGGTCCATTAAGTACCCTTTCTCCAGCACCAGTCCCAATTTCAGTTCCCACTGCCCCTTCCACTTAGTCTGCCTTCCACTGACTGTGATTGGGCCCCACACCTTTACTGTGAATACCAAACAAAATCAGCATTGAGAATGTCAGTCTTCTTCCAATCCTCCTTTGTGCAAACATTTTCCAGTATTAGCCTCACAATACCGTCCTTGGTATTCCTCTTTTCTCTGCTATATCTAAAAAAAGCCTTGTCATTTTCTTTTACACCCTCAGCTTTCCCCTGTTCCAGTTCTCCCCTTTCCCTTCTTATGACTCTGACTTCCTCCTTCATTTTCGCTAAGTATATTTTTATTTTTAATTATTTTATTTTAGTGTTTGGTAATGGGGTAAGGCCCACTAGGCACAAGCGCCTGTTTTCAGGGGTGACCCAGGAGCACTGGGGTGGTTAAGTGACTGCTTAGAGTCACACAGTATGAAAGTGGAGGCTGTGGGAATCAAACCCAGGTCTGCTGGCTGTACCAGGCTCATTCACAACTCATTACTCTAACCTCTAGGCTATACTGTCATCCCCTCTCTCTATTATCCTCAGATTGACCACCTCTTTAACTTCTTGAGTGCATCTCTCTTTGCCTTGACTGCTTCTCCCACTTCTCCAGAGAACAGTAGAGGTTCTTATGTTTTTTGTGTTTTTGTTTTGTTTTTACTTACCTGATTCAGACAGGTTTTAGTAACCTCTAGAAGACTGCTTTTAGCAAGTACCACATTTCTCCACCCCCTGTATTTCTTCCACAAAACTCTGTTTCTCTCAGAGGTCCTCCCCAAATCTACCCTCCTAAAATCTAAGACCATTGTCATAGACATAGTCCCAGTGCCTTCTAGAGTGAAGGTAAACCACACTGAGTTGTGCTCACTAATCAATAATGGTTCCCGGCCCTTACCCTAACTTCTTCCACCCTGTCATGGTTTGACAGCATCAGGCCAAAGATGACTCTTTCCCTGGTGGGTTCTTTCACTCACTGAACAAAGGAAGCCCTCTTGTAATGAATATACAAGGGCCTAGCTCTTTGCAAACCTAGTTGATGTCTCTCAGTTCACATCTGTAAGATTAAGACTAGCCAGTGGTACCATGTTCCCTAAGGTGGTAGCCCTTTTGATCTGCTCCCATAGCTTCCTGTCCACCTTCTTGGACTGGTTTGGTGGCCTGTAGGCCGTTCCCTCTCTGAGGGTCTTCTCTTTGGTTATTTTCTTTTTGTATTTCCTAAGTAAACACAGAGTTATAAATATAGCATTGACTTGGCATGCAATCCAGTTATTTTAAATTCTTATTGTGAGAACCTAATCTTCTGAATATGTTCATTTAGAATGGAATGCTAATGCATGTCTCCTGTGTTTTCTGCGTCAGTCTGCCATCTAAATGACTGTTTTCCCATCCCTATCTTTTCTTGTTCCTCACTCAGCCTCAAAAGGGGCGACGGTCTATATCTATCCAGGAGGTGAAACAAGATCTGTAATTAACAGTTTAAATGCTACATTAGTAAGCATTTAAACTAGCCGAGGGAGCAGGCAGAATAAGGCAGGAAGACACAGTTTGTCCCCCTTCCACATGCTTACAAGGTCTGCAGTGGGAATCCTGAGGGTGGGAAGTCACACTGGAAACAAACACAAATAGGAAACCAGAAGGAAGAGGGAAGGGGAAAGAGAAAAATAATGGAGGAAAAGGGGAGAGGGAAAAAGGGGAAAAAGGCAAGAAAAGGGGAGATGGCAGTATAAAATGGAGAGCCATGTGTGCAAATGCTTGAAGTCTGGGCAACAAGGTGGCAGACCTAGAGGCCACCACGGCAGCAGGAGATGTGGATACAGTAGCAATTACAGAGACCTGTTGCAGTGATAACCAGGACTGGGAGGTAGCCATACCAGGGTATGACCTATTCAGGAGGGACAGCGTAGGGAAGAAAGAAGTAGGGGTGGCTCTTTACTTGAGAGAGAACATAAAGGCCATAGAAATACAAGGGGGACAGAGTAAAGCAGAGGTACAGTGGGTCACCTTGGAGACAGGAAGGGGGGCCACTATAAGGATGGAGTGATCTACAGACCTCCAGCACAGGGAGAGGAAGGAGATAATAACATGATAGATGGAATACAAGGGATGGCTAATAAGGGTGAGGTACTGCTAGTGGTGGGGGACTTCAGTCTAGCAGATGTTGATAGGTGCCTACCTGCTGTAGCATCAGTTAGAAGTAGGGAAATCCTAGACTTTCTGCAGGGGGCGTTTCTCAGGCAACTAGTTAAAGAACCCACTTGTGAGGGGGTGTTACTGGACCTAGTACTGTCAAACAGGGACAGTGTCACTGACGTCACAGTGGGAAGCCACCTGGAGACCAGTGATCATCGTACAGTGTGGTTCAGCATAAGGACAGGACCAGAATCGAGCCACACTAAAGTGAAGGTCCTAGACTTCAGGAGGGCTGATTTCAAGAAATGGGAGAGTGCCTCAGGGAAACCCTAGCAGGAACAGGAACTAAGGGTGGAGTTGAGGAAAAGTGGGCAAGAATAAAGCAGGCCATTGAGAAGGCAACAAACCTCCGTGTCAGGCAGGTTACTAAGTGTAAGAGAAGGAAGTATGGTTCTACAAGGAAGTAGCAGAGAAGGTAAAGGAAAAGAAGCAGGCATTCAAAAGGTACAAGACGACAGAAGAAAGAGGATAGGGAGCATTATGAGGAGAAACAAAGGGAGGCAGGGAATGCAGTTAGGAGAGCTAAAGCACAAATGGAGGAAAACATTGGCAAATCAGCAAAAAAAAAGGGATAAAACTTTCTTCAGCTACATAAGCAAAAAGAAGAAATGCAAAGCAGGGACAGTAAGACTAAAAGGGGGAAGGGGGGAGTGTGGAAGAGGACCAGAAGAAAGCTGACATATTGAATAAGTACTTTTGTTCAGTATCCACAAAGGAAGGGGTAGGTGATGGGCCACAGATAGTGGAGACGGCATTATGGGAAGGGAGGTGGACACTAGCCCTTTTAAAGAGGAGAGAGTCCTCAGGGAACTAGGAAAACTAAAAATAGACAAGGCTCTGAGACCGGACAGGGTTCACCCTAAGATACTGAAGGAACTAAAGGAGGAACTCTCTGTGCCTCTGACAGCCCTATTCACTCTATCACTGGATACAGGGGAAGTTCCAGGAGACTGGAGGAGGGTAGATGTGGTCCCACTACACAAAAGTGGGAATAAGGAGGAGGCAAGAAACTACTGAACTGTAAGCCTGACTTTCGTGGTGGGCAAGGTTATGGAAACTCTTAATCCATTCTTACTGGTAGTGCCACATGGCTTCGGAACGAACCATTGCTTAACGCAAACCCAAAATGGCCACACAATATAGAATGAGTTTTAAAGAAAGTATTGGTGAATACCTTAACACCAGTGGATTACAGAATCTGAGGCAGCATGGGTGCACAGGGAGTAGATCTTGTCAAACAAACCTGACAGAGTTTTTTGACTGGATTACCAGGGAGGTGGATCAGGGAGGAGCAATAGATGTGGCCTACCTGAATTTCAGCAAGGCCTTCAACACCGTTCCACACAGAAGACTGGTAAACAAGCTGGGCAGCAAGGGAGTAGGTCCAAAGATAGTAAAATAAGAACAAAGTTGACTAAGTAACAGAACTCGGAGGGTGGTGGTAAATGGAGTTAACTCAGAGGAAGGTAAGGTAACCAGCGGGGTGCCACAGGGGTCAGTACTGGGACTGGTCCTCTTCAATGTCTTTATTAGCGGCATCACAAAGGGTGTGGAAGGAAAGATATATCTGTTCGCGAGTGACACAAAAATCTGCAACAGAGTAGACACACCTGGGGGGGGGGATTCTGAAAAAACTGGAAGACTGGTCAAGGGTTTGGCAACTAGGCTTCAATGCCAAAAAATGTTAAACTATGTACATGGGGCACGGAAACCCAGGGGCAATGTATCATTGAGGGGGTTGGGGGTGTTGACAACAACAAAACGGGAAAGGGATCTGGGGGTCATCATATCTGATGACCTGAATGTAGCAAAGCAGTGTGACAAGGCAGTAGGAAAGGCTAGTAGGATGTTGGGGTGCATAGGGAGGGAGGGGTATCACCAACAGAAAAAGGGAGGCAGTGTTACCCCATATAGATCAATGGTGAGGCCAAACCTGGAGTACTGTGTCCAGTTCTAGAGGCCCCATCTCAGGAGTGACATAGACTGAGTGGAGGCAGTACAGAAAAGGGCAACCAAAATGGTGCATGGCCTGCATCAGAAGCCCTACGAGGAAAGACTCAGGGAATTAAAAATGTACTCACTGGAGGAAAGGAGAGAAAAAAGGAGACATGACAGAAACATTCAGATACCTCAAGGGTATCAGTAAGGTACAGGAGGGTGGCATATTGCACAGAAAGAGATGCTCAGGGGTGAGGGGGCATGATATGAAGCTGGGATGGGGGAGACTTAGTGGGGATGTAAGGAAATAGTTCTTCACAGAAAGGGTGGTGGATTCCTGGAACAGCTTCCCAGCAGAGGTGGCTGGTACTGAAATGGTAACAGGTTTCAAACATGCATGAGATAGGCATGGGTTGGGGGGGGACCTTAGTAAAAGGACTGGGGCGGGGTAAGGCCAGAGATCAATTAGGGTCTGTGGTAGTGCAATAGGTAGGGACTTTAGGGCAGACCAGGTGGGCCAGGAGGTCCTTTTCTGCCGACAGCTTCAATGTTTCTCACCTGTTTTTGTTATAGAAAATGTTGCATCTCATGTTGAATCAGTTCGGTTTTGCTAATTTGCATAAGCTCTTTCCATTGCATATTCTGACATGACATGCAAGTGAATAAGTGCGTCTGCATTTATAAACAGACTCTGGTCAGAGCCAATACAGCTGCTAATGCATTAGCCCGATAAGGGATATAGAATAATGTGTGGCTTAGTTGTGACTTACTTGCTGTGTTATTGTGATATAATAACTGGTGAGCAATTTTTCCTGTGGGCTCAGCCAGTTGATATTTGCTGTAATAACCGGCCAGTTATTACGGCAAGCACAAACTGCCTCAGAGTCTGAAAGTGCGAGCTCCGTTCTCACAGCCGCACAGCTGCAGTCACTTTCACATCCCGCTGTGGCTGTGAGAATGGACGCAATCCTATTGCAAACTAGTAAAAATGGAGAGACTACACAGTTTTTTATAAATCTTCATTGCAAAATTGAAATATTCAGAGCACTTCTCCACAAACAGTATACATTCCAAAGCTAAATCTGAATTAAAAAAATTGCTTTTATGGCAGCTTCTCTCACTGTTTTTCACCCATTTCATGGTTTTCTTAACCTGGTGGGAAGAAATTGCTCCTTAGTAATTGTTAAAAATAAAGTATGGGGTGATGTGCATACTCGAATTTAATGCATACCCTCGGTGTGGAATTCTTTTATCAACCCCTTGAGCTTTGCTCTCGGGGTGTATGTAGCATCCCACACCTTGGGTTTGCACTAAATTCTCAGCACCCCATACATTATTCTAGTTTATGGGGCCATGGATTCAGCTACTCTCCGGGAACTACTTGAAATGGGGGTGGGGATAAGCAGCTGGTATATAATATAGATTCCATGCAGTCAGTAGCACTGCATTACAGCTGTGTTGTGGTCAGCACTCCACTGACTTTTTTTCCCCGTCAAGAATAATTTGGGTACTGATTTTTATTTTTATCCAGATATTTGGCAGAAGAAAAAAACTGGCAAAGTTGGACTACCAGTGGCAATCTGTTTCATTGCCTTAGTCCATAGGTATGAGAAGCAGCTGTCACCATTCCTTGATAGGGCATCAGCAGCTCAGTTTCCTTTCATTTTCACGTCAGCCCTCCTCCCCATCCACCCTCCCCTACTGAGCCTGCAGTAGCTTTCCAGTAATGAAGTACTGCACTCCAAGAGAGGCGGGAAGGGAGTCACAGCAACAGCTGTCACTTTGCAGCATGCAAGCGTCTTGGCATCTGTTGCACGTTTATTTGAATGTGCATCACCTTTCGCTCTGAAACCCAAGAGCCTGATTTGCAGTCCACTGAAGTTCTTCTTTGTGGTGTTCTCTCTGACAAAGGAAAAGAAATGCAGAGACAGGCTGCTTGTATTTAATGGATATTTTTTTAAAGAGCCCATCAGCAGCTGCACTGGATGAAAGAAAGGCCACCTCTCTTCCTCCTAATGAACACATCCAAGAGAGTTAAAAGTTAATTGTCTTTTTTTGTGTGACTTCGGTGTATGCCTCTTAGCCCCACATCACAAAGATAATGAGGTGCAAAAAGGAAATGAATAAGTACCTCTCTGAACACTGGGACACTTTGAAGAAGCTGAGCTGGTGTGTCAGTGCGGCAGCCAGCCCTTCTTAAGGAACTTCATTATCAAAGTAAACTACAAGTGCCGATCAGAGGATGGGGGTGCATTAATAATGGAGCAGTACTGCAGATGTCAGTGCTTAAACCTGACAGGAAAAAGCAGTGGAGTCGGATCAGGATGGGAGATGATGCACCTGTAGCATAGGAATGTATAAACTGTGCTTGCAAGGATGCTTTGCCCATTTTAATGCTCATTTTCCACCCTTCTGTCTCCTGTCACTTCCCTTCCTACCTCCCCCTATACACACAGTGTTTAGGGGTCTTTGCAGGTAGCACTGGGGCTGCAACACTGCTGTGTGCTAGTGCCTGCTATGAATCCTGCAACATGACATGAAGCAGCAAAACTGTGCTAAAATAGACACTCCCTTTTAGCTTCCAGGGCAGCCTGTGCACAATGTGGCACCAAGAGACCACATAACTATGGACAGTTCAGCTATAATGCCATGTAACAGTGCTGGCCTTGGCATAGTGTGCTCTGTGCCACCTCGCTAAGTCTCCGGAGAAGGGAGGCCCCAAAGAAGCTTCAGATGCTCAGTTGAGGTAACTTTTTCCTGGTGGTATTGATTGATGGGGGATGATAATTCCTGTTTTAATCATGTCCCAAGGCAAGAAGGAGGCAGCACATAGATGAAACAGCACTTTATTAGTAACTGACTCCTTAGCGCCTATTCCACACCTGTTACTGCCCGCTCAAGACCCATCCCATGCATGCTTATTTGCCCATGACCCTGTTGGCAGCATGGTTTGGGCAGAGTCAGCAAGTTTAAAATCCTCTTCTTGCAGAGCCAGCCTGATGGTGAACAGGGCTGAGGCATCACTGGTGCCTTACCTGTTTTCACGCTGGTGACTTGGGTTCAAGAATGGACTCAGGTTGCTCTGGGGGTAGGACGGGGGAAGGAAGATTGAGCATCCATAGGACTGCTTTCTTCCCTCGGGGAAGGGGGATTCTGTGACTCGCTGCTTGACTGCCACCTGGAGGAATCCAGGTGGTGGCATGTGCGAGTCCCATAGAGTGGAGAAGGGTCGGCATTCTGAGTGCATCTCCGTGGAGGTGGAGCTCACACAACATGCTTACTGCATGTCAGTGGAGCTGAAGGGGAGAAAATAAGAGGAAAAATGGAGGACAGGCTGAATGAAGCCCTGCCCATCACGCTGGTGACCCGCCCAATCCCTCCGATCTGGGGACAGTCTGGATTTGTGCCCTGGGTGGAGGAGGATGGCCCTCCCTTCTTGGCCCCGCTGCAGGGAGCACTCCATGGGAGATAATGGTTCCCAGTACTGGAGGAGATATGGGACGGCTGTAGCTGGTGGGGACAGGGCTGAAACAACTGCCCAAAGGATACAAACATATGCTATATATAAAACAAAATCCACTCCTTGCACATGCAGCAGCATCTCAGTGGTGGTGTTGAAGTGGGGCAGATAAGTGGTGAGTCTAGAGGAGCATGGCTGACTCCTGTAGCTCCCCTCCCGCTGTGTAAGTTGCTGCAAGTGTGGTGCTTGAGTGCTGCAGCAACATTTAATTCAATCTAACTTTCTGCCATCTCGAACACTCGCACTGTCTCAGGTGCCTGATTCACCAGCTGCTGTTATTATTACAAACTGTGCCAGCTGTCGATCTGTCTGGTTTCTACAGTGTGCTCTGCAAGTTAAAGGACTGTCCATACTCTTGAGGTGACACTTGACTGTTAACATTCTGCACTTTGTTGGTGACTGGCTCCTCAGCTGCTATCATGCACCTATTGCTTACTGCTTGAGATACGCCCCGTGCATGTTGATTTGCCTATGATCATGATGGTAGCATGGTCTGGGCATAGTCAGAAAGTTTAAAATCCATTCCTTTCAGACATGGTAGTGTCTCTGCAGCGCCACTGAAGTGGGGCGGATAAATGGTGAGTCTGCTAAAGGAACTGGAGCCAAGGACCGTCACTTTGTCAGTTTTCTTTTAGGTCAGCGGTGCTGCTGATATAATTTTTTTGTTTTATGGCTAATTTTTATAGCAAGTCCATTTCTGTTACACTTATCAGTAACCTTATAGCTAACTGGTACTTCAGTTTGTTGTTTCAGCTGGTAGCAGGTTTTTATATTTTATTTTGAGGGGTTCTGTACTGTAGGTCTGTTTATTCAGGCTGTCCCTAGGACTTTATGCAAACATGTGGCTTTTTATTTATTATTTTTATTCTTTTTTATTAAGTCCTGCACCCACTACCAGTGCTTTTGAGATACATACTGGGGTTTTTACCTTTCCTCCCCTTTGGTCCAATATTTTGTCAGCAGTACTAAAAAACAGCACTGCCTTAGATGTCCTGTAGTATGGCTATATAAGAGCCATTTTTAAAAATTCCGACTGGTTATTCTGGTCCTGTAGAAGCTGGAAATACCCTGTTTTTTTTCCCTACTTGATTTCAGTTTACCTTTTTAATTTTACTAGTTGTATGGGGAGATTGAAGCCAACCCAGGATGTTTACAAAGTGGGATCAGTTATTACCTTTCTAATGCCCAAAGTTTCCTTCCCAAGCAAGACCTTTTTGGGCATGGTCCTTTATAGCCCAGCCCTCTGTTCCTGCTTTATCCAAAACGTGGCTTGATCCAATGATCCCAGATTTGAATATTAACCTTCTTTTTTTCCCCCTCCCCCATAGGGCTGCAGGCAGGTGGGGCTGAGAGCTCATATCTACCCTATGAGCTGTGCTGCTCCCTCCCAACCCCAGTCCAAATCCCGGTGAATCCCCTCCTCCAGATTGCCCCCCCGATACACAAATCCAGTTTTGCTGGAGTTGAGCCGTGGGTCGGGAGCATGATCTGGGTGTCATGCAGCCTGCCATTGCTCCCCATTTCCTTTCCCATCCCTCGCCATTGCTGGGTCACACACATCAGCATGTGCACGTGGAGGCATGCTCATGCTGTGGAGCACCCCCCCTTCGTTGGCATCCCCGATCCGCACTACTCTAAGGCCAACACCTGGAGATAGTCATTCAGTGGGACTGCCAAGTCACCCTCCCCGGGAGAGAAGAGCTGCCCTCTGCATATTCAGTCCTCTTATTCTGTGGCTGACCCCCAGCAACCTGCATTCACCACCGAACGCAGGTCACCGGTGCGGCAGGAGGTAAGGCACAATGCCTCAGCCTTCCATGCCACTGGGCTGGCTGTCAGATATTCACTTTCTGAACTATGCAATTTTTAGGTCAGACAAAAAATAGACATGGGAGTGGTGCTGCCTTGTTTCTCAACTTTTCTATTCCTTGTGGGGTAGCTGAAAAGTTGCAATCCCTGTCAGACCCCTACTAACCTGTATGGGGATGGCTGTAAAGCTACAGTCCCTTAGCTAGGTTGTTTACTGACCCTGGACAGAGACCAGTTGGATTCCCTGTAAGAGCCCTGTCAACCTGTCCCCTTGTAAGCTGACTCCAGATAGGGATCAGCTGCAGCCCTTTGACAAGGCCTGCCTGCAATGGTGTGCTCTTACCTTATCTGTCCTTAGTTGGGCAGTGAGGCCTGTTGATGACATGCGAATGCCCCCAGGCTCCATTTAGAAAGATGCCGTACTCCTGCTTCATTGACACTTAGGCTTTGGGGTTGCTTGGTCTTCTGAGGTACTTATAGAGAACTGCAGCTGCACAGTTGGCCAACTGCAGTCATGTGACCAGGACTCCACCAATAATGGTGCTGAAATTGAGTGGGTAAAACGCCCACCCCTTCCTCCCACAATGCTTTACCTCCCTCCCTCCCCTCCCATTTCATTAAACCTCTGTACTTGTAGTCCAGGTCCGAATGCAAACTAAAAATTGTGGCAGAATGCAAACTAAAAGTGGCTGTAAATAAAAGTCACTATTTTAGTCACAGTCTTTGCCCTTTATGAGACAATCATCAAAAGCTGTTTTGAAGAATGAGAGTGTTTTGAAGAACGTGTGCACAAAACTCCCACCATGCCCTCCCACAATTTTACCTCCCTCCCCCTCCTGTTTCACCAGCCATCCATGTTTGAAGTTAAGTCTTGATTTCCCGGTTTCCTGAATTTGAAATGCACTTATTTGAAGTCAGAATGCTGCACCTTGGCAACCGCTATTACTGAGCTCTGATCTCCTAGAACATCTGCAGTGATTTATGATTGGCTAGTCACTTTCTAGATAAGCTCTGCAGTGGTTTGTGATTGGCTATCTGGACAAGGTCTAGAAGCTCTGCAGTAGTTTGTGATTACTTGGAAAGGTCCTAGAAGCTCTGCAGTGATTTATGATTGACTAAGCAGGCTTTGGAAGCTAGGATTTTGGTGCATGTTTGGCTTGCCCTGTTCTAGAAGCTCTTCAGTGGTTTGTGATTGGCTGTCTGGGTAGGGTCTAGAAGCTCTGCAGTAGTTTATGATTAGTTGGACAGGTCCTAGAAGCTCTGCAGTAATTATTGATTATCTGAGCAGGCTTTGGAAGCTTAACTATGGTATATGTTTAGCGTGACCAGTTCTAGAAGCTCTGCAGCGGTTTATGACTGACTGGGCAGTTCCTAGAAGCTCTACAGTGGTTTATGATTAGTTGGACAGGTTCTAGAAGATCTGAAGTGATTTCTGATTGGTTGAACAGTTTGTTGAAGCTTTGCAGTGCTTTATGACATTTTGAAGAAGTTCTGCAGTGATTATGTTTGGCTATACAGATTCTAGAAGCTCTGCAATGGTTTCTGATTGGCTGTCTGGACAGGATCTAGAAGCTCTGCCATGGCTTATGGTTGATTAGACAAGTCCTAGAAGCTCTGCAGTGCTTTATGATTGACTGAGCAGGTTTTAGAAGTTCATTGTGGCGTATGTTTGGCTCGACTTGTTCTAGAGGTTCTGCAGTATTTTGTGATTTGCTAGACAATTTATAGAAGATCTGCAGTGGTTTATCATTATCTGGACAGTTTCAAGAAGATTTACAGTGGTTTATAAGTGGCTAGCCATGACATGCGGGATCTGTGTTCCTATGCCAGCTCCTGCACCAGCAACTCAGTATTAATTTTTTTTTTTTTTTAAGATATCGGAGAACATACCTTTGAGTCAAAGACTCCTTTACAAAGGTTCCACATCATTATATACAGAGACATCAGATACATTGGCAACAAATAAGACACAATAGTTACAAAGAAGCTTGTACGTTAGCAAAATTGGTCACAGAAAGTTGCAAAAACAGTTACAGAGTAAAGACGGTACTCAGTTAACAGGGTACATACACTGCAGGATGGTGGCACCAGCCATGCCTTGGTCATTATTTAGTAGTCTAGGCTGGACTGGGGGTGTCCTTTGTCCAGGTATAAACATGCCCTGGGGTGGCAGGACCAGGGTGAGGTCCAGATATGAGGGGGGACATGGGTAAAGTAAAAAATCAAGGACAGTCGCAGGCTGAGCCTTGAGAGATTAGGTCACATATTTGGGACTTGAACCAGCCAAGTCTGGGTTCTGAGAGGAGGGAGTTAGAGAGGGAGTTAAGCCAGCTAGGGGCCTGGCACCTAAATGTTCTTTGACTGGAGGAGGTCTTGCAGAGGGGTACCTGGAAGTGGGTTGTTGTAGATTGCTGGGTGTGGCGGGATGACAAGGGTGCCTGGAGTAGGGGGTAAGGGCAGGTGGGAGTAGACCTGCAGTTATTTTTTTTAGCAAAGATACATGTCTGATATTTGAGCCTCCCATTGAAGTTAAGCCAGTTGGTGGAGGCATACAGGGCACAGGTGTGCGCGCGTCTGGCACAACCAGAGGCTAGTCTACAGGCCTTATTAAGAGCCAGTCTGATTTTGTTTAGGTGTGTGTTGTCAGCTGCCCCATAGACTATGATACCATAACTTATGAGTGACAGTGCTGAAGCTGAGACAGCTAGGTGGAGGGCTTCAGGTGGGAGGCAGTGCTTGTACCGGTGCAGTAAACCAATATGCACATTAACGGTGATGCTCAGTTTTCAGATGTGGTCATGGTAGGTGAGCCCTGAGTCTAAGGTGAGCCAACGCAGCTTCAGATCTAGTGTGTCACTGCTGAATTGTGATTTGCTGAGGGCCTTGAGGAGAAGGGGGCAGCTTCACACTGCAATATTGTTTTAAAGCAGAATAAGGGGTGGTGGGAGAGGTGGGGGTGCTGGGGGGTTGGGGAGAAGAAATTGTGGGGAGAACACTACTAAGGTCGGAGAAAGAGGTGTTAAATGTATTTGCAATCAGGGCAGGGTCTGTGGTTATAGATCCATTTGCCCAGAGTTGGGAGGGAGGTGGAGAGGAGGCTTTACAACTGAGCTCTTTGAGAGAGTCCCAGAACTTGCACCCCAAGCCCCATGTAGCAGTGAACGAGGCTCGGTAGTACTCAGCTTTGACCTTCCGAATATTCCAAGTACATTTATTATGCGCCTCTTGGTAGCGCTGTCTATCAGAGGGTTTACCAGTTTCCAGGGCAATATGCCATAGATTGTCACAATCATGCATTTGGTCTAATAGGGCTTGTGACATCCAAGGTGTGTCAACCCCTTTGACGACCTGTTTGCTTAGGGGTGCATACCGGTCACAGGCAAAATTGAAGGTGTCAATGAAGTGGTCAAGAGCAGTGTCAATGTCCAAAGCGGTTGTAATGGGGGACCAGTCACTGGTTGAGAGGTATTGTCTAACGGTCTGAAGTTTGCCAGGTTTGAGACGGCGTTGGAGGATACTTTTTGGCGGGGGGGGCTTTCTTGCAATATATGACCAGTGACAAAGCACCGGGGAGTGATCACTCAGGGCATCAGGCAAAACCCTGACCTGGGTAGCTTTATGGGGTACATTGGTGAGCACCAGATCAAGAAGAGTGGCAGTGCCAGACCTCTGGTTCAGTCTAGTGGTGGTGGTTACAAGTTGGGACAGGTTTTGAGAGGCTGCTGCATCCCTAAAGGGTGCCGATGTGTCAGCTAGCTAATTTATATTAAAGTCCCCAAGGGCAATGATTTCTGCCTTGTCATGGAGAGACTGTAGGTAGGTGAGGACAGAGTGGAAAGCACTCTTATGATTCCGGGGAGGAATGTATATAGAAGAAAGGAACAGGGGGGCTCTGTTAGGTGCAGTAGTGATTTTCAGAGTGAGGGCTTGGGCCCCATGCTCAATGGATGGGGTGGGAGGGCAAGACATTGTAGTGAGTCCTGGATGTATAGCGCACATCCACCACTTTTTTTAGAGGTACGGTCAGCGCGGTATAGAGTAAACCCAGGGAGTGAGACCATGGAGTGTGGGGTATGGTCATTAGCCAAGTTTCTACTACTGAGAAGATATAAGGGTGATTCAGGGCAACCCAGCCCTGAAAAGAGTCAAATTTGTTAAGGAGGCTGCATATATTAAGGGAGGCAGTTTTAAGATCCTTAGGAGCAGTAGCCTGGGGAGGGGATTGGGTGGGCCAGGGTTGGGGTGGATGTCTCCTGAGAGGAGGAGAAGGAGCAGGAAGATACGCATAGATGCTAGTTTTTAGTCGCTTCTGCACCAGTTTAGGTGCCATCTGGGAGGGGGAGGAGCATCGCAAGGATGTGGGGATGAGTAGCTGCTGTAGAGCGGGAGAGGCAAGGCAAAGTAGAGTCCATTGCCTTAGCATGGCAACATCAGTGGGGTGGGATATGGATACAGCTCATCAGTGGAGTGAGAGTGGTGGCCCCATGGTAGATGTGGGGGGGGGGGTTAGGGGAGAGGCCTGATGAGAGGTGGTTTCAACTCATCATGTTGGTGGACATGTGGCAAGTGACCTAGCAGAATGAGGGAGGCTAGGGTTAGCAGTGCAAGCCAGGAGGCTGAGGCGGCACCAGTAGGTGGGGTCATTTTGAGTACCTGGTGGGGGGGGGCGACATGGTTAAGGGTGTTAAAAGGGTGTAGTGGGTAGCTGGAGGTAAAACTAAACCAGCAGTGGTGTGCCAACTGTGAAATGCTGCTGTGTTGACTCGAAAGCCAGTGAAGTTCAAACTGCTAGAACAGTCTGCGTATCACATACATTTGAATTGTGCGAGGCTATCCAGAGGCACAAACAGTGAACTGTCAGAATGTATTCAGTCTGTTTAGCCAGGCTCATTGATACAGATTATGCACTAGTCTGTCTGCAGCTACAGATGCTTGACAGTGTCTGAATCATTCAGACAGTATGGACAGTACCTGCACAGCACTGGTACCAGGCTGTAATTGTGAGACTGTGGTCATATCGGTGGTTGGAATCATGGGCTGGGGTGCCGCAACTGAGGTCTAGACTTTTCATTCCAGCATAAGGGCTTCAGTTTTTGATGCAGGCTTCGGCAAATTAGAGCCATAATTTACAGTGAACTTGGAAGAGATTGTCTAGTTCCACTGCGTTTCAGAGTAGTTTTTCCCCACTGGGGAACATCCTGTTTTGTTTATGATGTGGTTTATTCTCTCTGGACTGGTGGACAAGGGCAGGGATCGTATACCAATAGAGTCTGAGGGACCACATACCCCCTCCCCAGAAAAACACAGTTTCCATCTAATTAGTGCCTTCTGGTTTGAGGAAGGCTGTAAAGATTTAATATTTCCCTAGATCAGGTCTTAATTGCAGCCTCCCCCCAAAGTTCACATGTCATGACATCCCTGTGAAAGGGCCACAACTGTGACAAACAAAAATGGTACAGTTGCTGCACTTTGGGGCAATATCAGAAGGGGATGTGGCACTGCCATGGAAACTTGTTTCTGGAGTCCATGATCCTTTGGCATTTAACCTAATTGGCTGTAACAATAAATACTACATTTTATACTTTCTTGCTACTTAAAATATTAACCTATAAAGTGTTATGTCTTTAAATCAAGTGGCAGCATTTGCTTTGCGTTGATATGTACGTGTGTTTAATGTTGTGTATATAAGATGTAAGAAGACTCATTTGGTCTAATAATCATCACATACAAACATATCAGCACACTAAAGTCTTGAATAAGTACAAAACAAAAAACAAAAGCATCTATGAGAGTATTCCAGCATATCAAGAACATATAGGCCCCGTCCACACTAGCCGTTTTAAACCGTTACAGGCAGTCGGTAACGGTTTAAGCGGCTGTAACACACTTCCCATACACACCAAACACGATACAGAACCGTGCTATAAAACCATGCTTAAACCCTGATATGATTAGGGTTTAAGCACAGTTTTAAAAACGTTTTAACATAAAAACTGATCACAGTACCTGTGTGCATGGGCATCCGTGTTTGATCTTTACCATGTTGGTCCTCCTGACACCCGTAACTCCCCGGAATGAAATAGGGGCATGGAGCCGTGCGCATATTTGGGAGTCATCGGGAGTAAAAACAGATGCTTGAAATTCATGTGGTGTGTGTAAGGGTGCTTGTAACAGACTAGGGAAAGTAGCGGTTACATGTGGATGCAGAAACACAGTAAGTGCTGTAATGTTCTTGAAAATATTACTTCTTAATCCATGTATGTGTGGACAGAGCGTTAGAGGGCTTGATCTGATGTTCTGTCCTCTGGAGTATTCCCAGGCTACAGTACAGGAATTCATTTGGAGTGTCAGATGTCTGTTACTTCTGATGAATTTTCCACTAAAGACTGTTGAAGCTCATGCGTGAGTAAACAGACTTAAAATGTGTTGCTGTTTTACACCCCTGCGGAGCATCTTTCTGAACCTCTGCTTTAGCCAGGATGGGGGAGGGATGGCAGAGTGTCCTGAATGACACAGAACACCTGCTAACCTGGGCTGCCAGGGTGCAGAGGGAGAGAGAGAGCAGGGATAACCAGATAAAGAGAGAGAGAAAGATTTCACAAAAGAATTTAAACAGGGTGTCATTGTGTCATGCTGTTTCTCCAAAATAGCGTTTGGTTTGGATATACAGTACAAGTTACAGACAAGCAATGCAGGCTTGCGAAAGGCTGCTAGCATGACCTAGTAGGGCTGAGTTTCATTATAGTCTAAAAAGTAACAAAAATAAAGCAGTAGGGAAAAAAAGAAACACAGCTGCAGCAGCTACAGAACAGATGTCTAGTGCTGCAAATGAGTCCCGCTGGTTGAATAAATGTGGTCAGTGTGAAAAGCTGGCTACTGGCACTAGGGGATAACACACAGGGTTGATGTTCACAACAAGATAAATAAAAAATAAGGTTTCCCTGCCTTGCAGAGTCAGATGAAGGTGTGCAGACAGAAATAATGAGCACCTCTGCTGATTGTTACATGACCCAAAAAAAAGGAGGAAAAAAAAAAATAGACGAGAGGACAATGCAGTGCTGACGCTGACTGCTGTGTAGAGCTGGTTGGGTAGCATGTATCTGTCGACTCCTGACAGCTCGGAAGGGCTCGCTGGAGACCTTTTGTCATTGCTGTTCTCTGCTTTGTAGGCAATGGTGGAAACCGTTAACAGCCTCCTTCAGCCCCAGTCCCACAACGCCTGGAGGAACTTGACAACCAGTGACCAGCTGCGCGCAGCCACCATGCTGCTCGACACCGTGGAGAAAGGCGCTTTCGTTCTGGCTGACAACCTTCTCAAAACTGACATTGTCAGGGAGAACACAGAAAATATCCGTAAGTTCTGTAAACTAAAGAAAAATTACATGCGGTGATTAACAGTCCTAAGCTGTTATATTTTAGTACAGAGAAGAGGCTTGCAATGTCTTTTTTTTTTTTTACTGCAGACTGTTGTCTACATTGAAAAATGTCTGTTTCAGTTTGATTAATTGTTACTAATGCAACTTTGTGTTTCAGGGTTTTTAATTAAAAACAACAAAACTTTGTGCAAATAGTAAGAGTCTCTTAAATATGCCCCAGACACTTGTTACTCTTGGTGTGCTGAAAGAGAGATTTCCTTTTACATTAAATCTTTCATCATGCGCGCACACACACACCCAACCCTGAGGGTTTCATTGAAGTCCTGTCCTATACCTGCAGCTGTAGTGCTTTCCTGTTCAAACTAAACTTGAAACAGCTCCAGGGAATGTGTCTGACTGCAACCTTGGCTCGTACTCCTGCTGAGTTGCAGTGATTCTGCACATTAAATCCTCCTCATCTGTCAGACCTCTCAAGCTTTGAAACTTCAGGACACTTATAAATGAGAGGACACATCGAAATAGGAAGTCTTCCCAAGGTAATTATTTTTTTTTTTTTTTAATTAAACTGTAGATCCCTTATCCTTAGTTGACTTTAGGAGTCTGCTAAAGTGGCTCATGCTTTTTGAGGCACTGTAGCGCAGTGGTTCAGGGCACTGAGCTGCAAATCTGGAGAACTGGGTTTGAATCCCATCAGCCCCTTACTTGCATACTGTGTGACCCTGTGCAAGTCTCTTTAACTTCCTTGTGCTCCCAGGTTGCATCTGGAAACAAACTCCAACTTAGTGTGCCTTTCCTGGTTAAATAACTTTCTCTTTCTCCTTTAGCATGGTACACTGCCAACAAGGGAAGTGAAGCCCACTTAACTTTCTTTAAGGGTATTATCTGGCAGTTCAAGCCCAATGAATATAAGAAAAAGAGAAAAATAAAATATATTTTAAAAACATGGTCAGAGAGGGGGGAATTTCAATCCTGTTTTTTTAAAAACAATGGATTTTGTAGCTGTACATGGACTGTTGATGCTGAGCTCGGATTCCCTGGGCTGTAAGGCGTGTGTGAGTTAATTGACTTAATGAAAAATATACCATGCTGTCCTTTGCCCCACAGCCAAATGGAAACTATGAGAAGAGGCAACTGGCAGCCACTTCTGGTTCCTCCTGTTGGTGCTCTGTGATTGGGTGGAGGGTGGGTTTGTAAGAATACCTCTTTTCCCTACAAATGGTATGACCCTACCATGTAGTCTGAGCCTCAAGAGATGCAGCCACGATTCACGAGAAAGTGCTGGCTCTTTGTGAAGATCACAGTCATAATCATAGATGTGACTGTACTGCTTCATTTTAACATACATGTGTTTCTTTCTTTGTAATTTTAACCTCCATCACCAGCTGTCACTGAAGTCATGACTGAAGCAAACAGACCACAGGGCTCGAGTAGTGGCTGGGTGGGGGATTCCTAGTTAGACTTCTGTGGCTTTTTTGTTTGCTGAAAAGAAAAATAAATAGCCCAGTTTCATAGTGTTGCATGGTAGGGGACGGCACAGCATGTTGTCAGCTCACGTTCACGCTCTGGGATGTGGGAACAGAAATCAGCAGAGGGTTATAAAATGCGCCATCTGCAGGAGACAGCACACTCTGAGGCAGCCTGTGGGAGGGTGATGTAGAGAGACAGCCAATGTTGGGAGATCAGTCTCAAATGGTTTCTTCATGTCACAGGTAGATAGGCTGAACTGTCAAAGGTTAACCCTGTAGTTGAGTGATTCCTGCATTGCTCCACCATCGCCACTAGGGCATGCACTCAGTAGGGGTTCAAAGTCCAAGGTCATCCCTGATTACTGGATCCTACTTTCATACTCCTCTCAGGAGTGTCCGACTGTGATGGCAGTGAACCCAGGGACAGTGTAGAGTAGACCTCTTAGTAAATCAATGGATGATAGGTCACCCCCCAGCAATAAGGGTTGTCTAGACCACAGTGAGTGTCTAGAGGGGGCCTAGGAAAGTGACAAAGATAAACTCTGGAGGAATGGTGCTGGGTAGACCAGAGTTCATGTCACATCCCACTCACATCTCTGGGTTAGATGAGTTGGGGAGCCATTCGGACACAGCTTACTCTGACTCCTGGGTAACTGTCACTTTGTTATTCCAGTACTGTCTGCGTACACCACACCCACACTGCCCAACGTGCTGTAGATCAAGCGTGCTTGGGATTGGAGACTTTGTTTAATGAAGTGGACAAGTCTGTAGGGGGTATAAAGGATTTTCACAAGGTAGGATGATGTGTACAAGACCACTTATGTGCCAACAGCTTGTCAGTAATTTCTGATATCCTTCACACACACACTAGTTTAAGGTTGCGAACTGACAGGCGGTCTCCCACATTTGAGGCAGAGGAGCTGCAGGTGTATTGTGGAAAGTGGTGCACAGGGTAGACAATGAGGAGCCAAATAGTGGTGTTGGGGCACTAGTGAGGAAGCAACGCAGAAGGTAAGATTAAGATATTTTATGTCCATGATGAAAAAATAGGGGAAAATATGAAGGAACACTATAGAAAAATTCACTAAAAAACATCTTTGATCAAGTAACATACTGGATACAACAAAATGCTGGCCAAGAACTTGGTGAGACTGTGAGTTTTAACACTATAATGACTAAATCATATTTTTATTTATTTCGTTTTTATTCTCCAGGTAAGTGCACCAGACAAGGTAACTGACTATTTTTAGGCACAGTCAGTGAGGTTACAAAGGTCACAGCAGCATCCTATTTAATAAGTGCATCACAGGAAACACGAAAAGCATATTTTGGATCTTTAAATACACTAAAAAAGGGACCTGTTTCTCAGACTAATGATATCTTGAAAACAAGAGACTTCCTCATAGACACTGACTGTTCTACCCAGCTTCTGAAACAATAACAACAGTGACTTCAAGTTGGTTATTTTGTGTCTTACATCTGCTTGAAGTGGAGTTAACCTTCAGTTTCTCATAGTGTTAAATTAAGTGGGACTAAAACTTTTTTTTCTGGGGGAAAGGGGGGGGCGTACCTCACTTTGGTCACGACTGCTAAGAAAACACAATTAGAGAAGTGATGTTCCCTAGTACATGTTTTTTTTATTTGATTGTTATTTTGCATGACGCAATCAGGAGATCAGGAATGCTGTGAAGTGGGATTGACTGGGCCTCCATAATTGGTTGGTTGTTAGAGTGTCTGGATTTTAAATTCCTGTCTTCTTTTCATGCTCCATGCTCGCTAGAGATTTTCTGCTTATCGCTTGTATTGATAGATCCCTTTTTAGAAAATAGAATTTGAGCAAGACTGAGGACAGAGCTGGGTCAAACAGAAGTACATGATTCACATTCTTATACAGTCTGCTTACAAACCAGGCATGCCTGGTATGGGTCTGCATTTCTTTATTATGTTTTACAGTTTCCAGTTCCAGTTCCTAGAGGGCTGTCACTGACATATTTCTCTTCCCTTTTCCCCACTAGAATTGGAGGTTGCACGACTGAGCACTGATGGGAATTTGGAAGACCTGAAGTTTCCAGAGAATGGCGGTCACAGTGCTAGTATTCAGCTGTCTGCAAATACTCTGAAACAAAATGGCCGCAATGGCAAGTTCTATACATTATTTACAAGCACCGTTGTGTCTTCTTTGTTTTCATTTTGACTTTGTCTTATGAATGAAATAGGTTAAGTAAGGAATAACATATCACAGAGTGTGAGTTAAATTGTTATAAACGGCAGGGAAAATGCTGAAACCTCACTGGTTGAGAGACATCTCCTGTCTGCATTAGAAAAGCTAACGGTGGTCAGGCTAATCTTGATTCAGCTGAGTGATGAGACCAAGAACCTCTTCTAAATGTTAAAATGATGGACTGAAGATTGAAAGTAAGAAAATGGAATTAATTTAGATTACAGACTTTCAAGCAGCTTTCATAGGGGAGCACTGGTACTGAAATATCTGATTATTGCTAATGTAACCTACTCTCTGTTGTGTGTTATTTGTTAATTAATGTACAAACTATGGAGTGTGTTATTCCACCTGTAAAATAGTTAGTTTTGCTAATAAAAACTAGTCTTCATGGATTATTTTCTCTGTGAGAAAGGTAATGAGTTACGTTGTACCATCCCTGTGTGACCCAATTTCCACCAGTCAGGAAGCAGGCTTTGCCAGATGCCATTTTATATATAATGTTGATTATAAAATGGCAAGGAAAGTCCTGAAACCTTATTGGCTGAGGGAAATCCACAGGCTATGCATTAAAAAGAACTAGCAGTGCACGGTCAGGTGCCAGACCTCATTAGCAAGGCTAAAAAGCCTTATTACCAACAAAATCAGAGATTATTTCATGTGTATAATTTTGCCATTTAAAATGTATTTAAACACATAATTTTATGAAAGAAAAAGTAATTTTAGACATGCCTCACTTAACATATAATACAAATGAGCAGTGATCTGTTTTATAAGAACAGTAAGCCACTCTGGGGAGTGCATTAGAGGATTTTAACACACTTTCTTATGGGTGTAAGGACAGTCAGCCCTCGGCCTTGTGCCTAACTCCCAGGTATGTACATTAAAATCCTTTAATGCACACCCTGTCATGGCTTTTTGCCTACATATACAGCAAGTCTTCATTTAATGCTGATTCTTCCTTGGCCAACCATTCTATTTTCTTATGATTTTGTGACATGTGAATTTCGAAAAAGACAGTTGTTGTCACTTCTCTAAGCATTATAGATTTAAGAAACGAGAGGACTTAAGTATATTCTTCCCACATGGTGCCACTGTAAGACCTGCCCAAACCCCTCATTGTTGTGAATTGACCTTGTTGGTATGCTATACCCTGACAAGGTCCATTATCGCACAGTGCTGACTGTTATGAAGGGTCTGCTTGCTTAATGCCTTTGATTTTGACCTTTCAGCTTCATCAGTCCAATGGACTTGAAGGGTCATGTGCTGTAAAGATGGACAGATATCCTTTCCTTTCTAGTTGCAGTATAGAACCTTTTTTTATTTTGTGCCCCCTTCCCATTTTTGGCACTTTTCTCTTGGGGTACAACAGGATTTCTTCTCACCTCCTACCTGTGAACACCTGCCTCCAGAGACTTAGTTTACCCCTCCCCCCAGGTGACTTTACACCTGAAACTTTGTAAGTCAGGAGGTGTCACTTCAGAAATGCTGGATCCTGGATATACCGGGGTTCATCATTTGTTTCTCCACTGCCCATCTGGGACATCTGCATGCTTGGAGCATAGTGCAGAGCATGCATGATGGTGCACCAGCCATGGGCTCAGTCAGTGCCCCTCCCTTCCTTTTCTGCCTAGTACTGCATTGCCAGCAGAGGTCAGCCAGGTGCCAACTTTGCAATGCAGTCAGCTACTCTTCCTCCCCGGGGGAGGAGAGCATCCTCTTGGACCCTCCATCCTCCTCCTGTCCTGGACGGCCCTCCACTTACCCACACTCTTTCCTGAACCTATGTCACTGGCATGGAGGCTATCACTTCTGCCACACCCAGTACAAACAGCCAGAAATTCCTGAGGGCATACTTTCCAATATTATTGGAGGTTTCTCACCACGTGGCAGTGTTGTGTCATGAGCGAAGCAGGAAAGAATCATCATTCTGGTCATGCAAATACATTTTGCCAGGTTGAAATCTCTTAGAAATGCACAGCACGGCAGCTACATTGTGGTGGCATTTTTGTTACTGCTGAACGATTCAACTATAATAATTTCTCACAGAAAACATATATAAACAAAAAAGCAACAATGACCAGTTTGTCAGCATTTGTACACTAAAACACTTACCAAAAAATCTACAAAATAGAACATCACAATACCTTCCCAAACACGGAAAACCACTCCATGCGGCAGCCTTAAAGACACGCAGCACTGTCGCCTTATCGCACAGAAACAAAACAGTAAAGAAAACAAAAAAGTACCAAAAAGATCTTTACTGCGATTAGACTTATAATCTCAATAATGACCTCAGAGCCGTTCATTTACTGTCGATTCATGACCAGCTGGGTGGGGTTGGCCCTCGGCTGAACCTCAGCCCACTCTCCCCCTCAAGCCGTTCATTAATCTCCAGGAAATGACCGGCTCTTTGGTCATTATTGCTTAAATACTTTGGTATTAAAGGTAACATCAACCTAATTTTATAATTTTTTTTTTTATATTATTAGAAATTTGGAAGTGTGAAGTCTTTTGATTACCCCTGGTATATTGTTTCATGTTTTTGTTGTGAAATACAGTAGAGTGGGAACCCTCCCATTTTGTCTGTGTATACCCTGTCCCTCTTTTAGCCTCATCACTGACCACCATGACCCATCCACAAGAGGCTTAGGTGAGCAACCTCCTCTGAGCCCACCAAATCCTGAACATGAGCAGTGGTCCAAGGGGATAAAAAAGGTAGTAGTGTGGTTCATGAAGTCAATTTAAAGTCACATATTAAACTCAGTCTTATCTATGAAAAATAAGTGGTATTCTACTGTCAGTGTGTGCCTTAGTAAGTCAATAAAGTAGTAGTTGTTCTCAAGGGCCAGTCATATAAGTGGACTACTGTATGAAGGTTCTCCTTCATGGGAGGAATCAGCATAATATTACACTAGAAGTCATTAGATATGGCCGGTCCGGTGGTGCAGAGGGTTGAGGTGCTGGATGCCACACCTTGCGCCATGCCGGTGACCTGGTTTCGGGAGCGAGCTCAGGCCGCCAGGGGTTGGCTGGAAGGGAGGGCGAAGAACCAGGATTGAGCAGCCACCAGACAGGTCTTCTTTCTGGGGAGTGTTGTGAGGTTCCCCCGACTCTTGTCTGCCACCCGGTGGAGGCTAGGTGGCAGTGCCAGGCTGGGGGGGGGATCTAGGCGCTAGGCCAGGAGGGAGGATGGGCTGTTACAGGAGCCGAGAGACACATGCGCACCTCCAAGCTCATGCGCAATTGTGTACTGGGGTCCCAGAAATAAGGGAGAGAAAATATAAAATACCATATGTCCCCCATTGCCAGTAAGGTAGGAGGAGCAATGGGGGAGCACCAGGCTTGGTAAAAAAAAGAAGCCATTATATAGTTAAACAATAATATATAACAGGGTGCATATTATCATGTGATAATACTGCACCTCAGGTGCAGTGTCTTCAAGCACCCGGGAAACAGCATTATCCAAAATGATAACACAGTCTGCAGTGTATCGTTTCTATTATCAAATAGATTACATGTAGGTAAAACATGATCGGCCAGAAATTTTTGTCATATTGTTGGGTGTTGCCCTTTGGCTTATGCACTGCACCGTAAGTATTTACCAAGTGCGTAACAGCTGTAAGAGCCGCCCTCTGGCACAAAGGCCTCTATGTGTACCCTTACTTGGATGACTGGTTAGTGAAAGACCAGTCTTGGGAACTCCTGTTGTTGACTCTAGAATGCACCCTGAAGTTGTTTCACTCCTTGAACATCACTGTCAGTTTGCCCAAGTCTGTGCTGCCCCCGTCCCAGTGGTTGCAGTACATAGGAGCGATTCTGGAATCTACTCCGGGCAAGGCCCTTCATCCTCAAGACAGGGTGGATTGCCTCATTGCCCAGGCCCAGGACGTGGCTCAGTGCTGGTACATCCCAGCCAGGAAGTTCTTGAGGCTGCTGTGCCTCATGGCCATGGCCATTGTTATGGTCTCTTTGGCTGGTTTACACATGATGATCCCGCAGTAGACCCTTAGGGTTAAGTGGAATCAACGTACAGATAATCTGGATCAGCTGGTCCTTGTCTCCTCCTCAGTTCGCAAGGTACTTCAGTGGTGAATGGACCCGGCAATCTCTTAAAAGGGGTCCCTTTTCTTATCACCACTTCTCACCAAATCCTCACCACGGATGCTTCGGACATGGGTTGGGTAGTCCACCTAGGTCCTTGGCAGACCCAGGGCATCTGGTCCTAGTAGGAGGCTCACCTCCACATAAATATTCTAGAAATGAGGACAGTTCTGTATGCTTTCCAAACCTTCCTGAACCATCTCTCTCTAGGCCCTCTACTGGTGCAGTCGGACAACCTCAGTGTGGTCTATTACATCAATATGTAAAGGGAGACCCAGTCCTACCCCCTGTGCCGGGAAGCAATGAGGATCTGGTATTGGCCTCTAGATCATGGTCTAGAACTGTCAGCCGTCCATGTGCCAGGCACCCAAAATGCCTTGGTGGACAGCCTCAGCTGATCACAGTTCAGAATGCACAAGTGAGGACTACTGACCTCAATCGTAGAAGACCTGTTCAACAGGTGGGATCGTCCAAAGCTGGACCTTTTTACGTCCCCACTCAATACAAAACTGACGTGTTTCTGCTCACTAGATCAAGGGCCTGGAGTTTTCTGGTGAGACATGTTGTCCTTCTCCTGGAAAGGGAGATTTCTTTAGATCTTCCTACCCTTTCCCCTTATTCAGAGGGTGCTTATCAAGCTACAGATGGAGGGTGCCTCCTTAATTCTGGTGGCTCCATTCTGGCCTTGTCAGATATGGTTTCCATTACTGCAACAGTTGGCTATGGAACCTCCAGAGTCCCTGCCCCTCTGCCAGGATCTGTTGACACAGGCACAGGTGACTCTGGTAATCCAGACTTCAAATCCCTCCACCTACATGCATGGCTTCTGAGGACATAGCCATTGCTTGGTTTGGGATGTCTCAGAAGGTGACTGACGTCCAGGTGGTGGCCAAGAAACCTTCCAGCAGGGCCACTTACTCAATGAAGTGGAAGCAATTTGCTATCTGGGCCACTTCCCATCACCTGAACCCTTTCACTTGTCTGGTGAACCAGGTCCTTGAGTATCTCCTGTCCTTCTCTGATGCAGGACTCCAATGCTTCTCTGTTAAGGTGCACCTGTCTGCTATATCAGCCTTCCATGTGCCCTTGATGTCTGTATTGTTGGATGTGGCCCATGCCTTCCTGCAAGGTATTCTCAACTTGAAGACTCCTATCCGTAATCAGGTTCCAGCTTGGGACCCGAATTTCATTCTAGAGAAGCTGACCTTGCCTTCTATTGAGCCAGCCACAGCTTGCAAACTTCGCTTTCTGTTGTGGAATGCATTATTTTTAGTTGCTATTACTTCCATTCAAAAGATTACAGAGCTACAGGCTCTCATGTGTGAGCAGCCTTATTTGATTTTTCACAAAGACAGGGTCTCTCTGTGTACTAATCCTAAATTTCTTCCTAAGGTGATGAGTATATTCTTAATCAATCTATTCACCTTCCTGTTTATTTCCCAGAGCATGCCAATCCAGGGAATGCAATGCTTCTTACTTTGGATGTGCATAGCATTCTCAGGTATTACATACACACTGTACTAAGCACTGCAGACAATCCTCTCAGTTGTTTGCTTCTTTTGCCCCTGGGAAAGAGGGCACTCCAGTTTCTAAACAGTGCTTGTCCAAATGGTTGACCAATTGTATTTTTTTTGTTACAGGAAGTGCAGTAAGGAACTTTCTGGGATTGTGAATGGCCATTCCACTAGAGGCATGGCCACTTCAGTTGCCTGTTTCAGAGTCGTGTCAGCAGCCAAGATCTGTGCTGCTGAAACTTGGAGAACTGTCCACACTTTCACCAAGCACTATAATCTGGACATTGCCTCCGGAAGATGGGCAGGCTTTGGCCTAGCTGTGGATCAGGGCCTATTTTCTTAGGCTTCTGGCCTCCTGTCACCCAGACTGTCTAGCACTTGGCACTGCTTGGGACTTGTTTCTAGGTGTGTGTGTGTGTGTATATATATATATATATATATATATATATATATATATATATATATATATATATATATATATATATATATATATATATATATATATATATATATATATATATATATATACACACACTATAAAAACTTGGAGAAACGCCACGTGACTAGTATTTCCTGACTTTCACTTTCCAAATGTTAGTGGTGCTGAATAACTTGCATATGGAGACTGAGAGCCCCAGAAATACCAAATGATATTCCTCTAGTGTTGTATATATATATATATATATATATATATTTCTTCAGTCGCTATGGTTTGGACAATATTCTATGTTTCATTGGATAATCACCTTTATTATGTACCCGAACAAAATGCTTCACAAAAATCTGCATGCTTGCTTTTGAATCCAGGATGATAGGGAAACAGAACAACAATTTTAGACTTTTTTTGTTAAAGCTATTTTATTTCATAGAGTGGCTGTGCTGCAGTGTGGGATTGCTGTGCTGATGTCCTAACGGTTCTAGTCATGACCACTCTGTTTGTCTTATTATGCATTGCTGTGTTGCGCACATACAATTATAGTGTTATAAATATAATGCTCCTTGATTTATAATATTTCAGGTGAGATACGAGTGGCCTTTGTCTTGTACAAAAACCTGGGCTCGTATTTGTCCACGGAGAATGCCAGCATGAAGTTAGGGAGTGAGGCCATGTCCACCAATCATTCAGTCATAGTCAATTCTGCCATCATTACTGCAGCCATCAACAAGGAGTACAGCAGCAAGGTTTACCTGGCTGACCCCGTGATTTTTACCATCAAGCATATCAAGGTAAGAATCGTACAAGGAATTCTCATTTTTCAACCACTTAGTTCCTCAAACAAATCCCAAAGCATGAAGGAGAGGGTGCTTGCACAGTGGATACAGCACTGAAATGTCATGACTAGAAAAAGGGAGAGTGTTCTGGCTTAGTACTGTTTCCTAATTCACCTTTACTATGGTCCAGACTCTTGTAATTGCAAAGAAACTTGTCAAACTTCATAATTTTGTAAAAGGAGTTGAGGGATTTAATTACAGCTGAATATTAGTGCAGTTATTTCAGTGTGATCCTGTGATTGTTTCTTTGCCACTTGCTGTGTGTAAAACCTCTTGCCCTGGGAAGTGGTCAGCAATGGAACTATTAGTCCATTCTTTTCCAATCATAAGCCATCATATGCATGTTTGGAGCCCAGAAAGAATCTGGATGACCCAGGTGAGATACAGTGGGATCCTGTTTCTGCCTTATTTTACAGTTAGAAATGGAGAATGACAGGGAGGTCAACTCACTTGCTCAAGGTCACACACTGAGCTAGCAACTACGCTATGGTGGAAATCAAGTTTGAACATAGATCTGCGATCCCTGAGCTACTGGGCTACTGCCTCCCTCAGAACAAGGTTCAGTAAGTAAATGAGTATAGGTACCCAAATTAGCTGAATTATTCATTCAGCAGGGAGATGTACCCCTTCCTATTTGGGGAGTCAGTGCATAGATATTACTGTATGGAGAACGTTGCACTCTGGGTGGGTAAAGGGCTTCAATTTGTAGTGCCATCGGTTACAGTAGTCAAGCTCGACGGTCACCAAAACATTAGATTGCCAAGAGCAATTACATTCCCAGCTCCTTAATATGCAAATGAAACAGCTGGCTGATAGTGAGTTGATTTTAGTCAAGGCTTAGAATTAATCAAAAACAAAGAACTAATTTGGCATTAGCAGAGAATTCTGTAATAATCTGACTGTTCTTCGTTTCTGCATGGAATACCTGACATTTTACAGATTGTTTGTAGTCTTAGTGGAATAAAAGCGGTAGAGAATTGGCTGGGGGGAAGACAGTGTGTGTCACTCTTTGTGAGCTCATACAGTAAAATTTTTTTTTTGCTTTATTAATCTCTTTCCTCTAGCAATCCGAGGATAATTTCAACCCTAACTGCTCATTCTGGAGTTACTCAAAGCGCACAATGACAGGATATTGGTCAACTCAAGGCTGCCGGCTCCTAGGGACAAACAAGACCCATACCACATGCTCCTGTAATCACTTGACCAATTTCGCAGTACTGATGGCACATGTTGAAGTTCAGGTAGGAAGACTGCTAGTGGGGAGTTGTTTACTGCACCACTTCCAGGGCTGTCCTTCTGTTTTTGGGGGCCCCAGCAAGGTTAGTCATTGGAGGACATGGGTGTAGGCAGGTATACTCCAAGCACTCCATGGTGTGCAATTTTATTTGGGGTAGCAAATTGGCTCTGAACTGCTTCCTTTTTTCCATGAAAACTAACAAAGAAAATACTGAACCTTCCTGTAATTTTATTCATAGGAGTCAAAACTAGAAGGACTGGTCACTAATACTCTCTTTGCATCCCAAGGACAGTACAACTTTACAGGCTATGGGCTGGTATGTGGGTGTCTTAGGGAACAATGCATGGCATTTGTATTTACCCATGCATGGCAACAACCACTGTCATGAGATGCAAAAGTTGTATTTATTGTGCCAAATGAGGCAACAAACATGGTCCTGGTGTACATTTGTATATTGTCTGGCTACACCGGGGGTAGCTCACCCTAGTGGAGGGGTAGTAGTGAGTCCACTTGGTGTGCAGATCTGAAAACCCTGGCTACACCCCTGCTGGAGGGTCCTTGTGTGTACTGTAGCTGTTATCCTTATGGCATAATGATGTATTCTTTGGAGGTTTCTGCCCATCCCAGTAATGCCCCTGATGTACTGTAGGGCTCCCAGCTCAGTCTGGTATTTTCCCTGTAATTCCAGGGCAATTTTTATGTGTTTTCCTGTAGGTTGCAGTATATCATATGGAAACACAACTGGTCTTTTTTCCCATGTAACCAGTACAAGTCAGTCGGACCAGTTTCCCTGTAGATTATTCCATCTTCCTGTAAAATGCAAGAATCTCTGTAAATCTGGGAGCCCTAGATGGCTGTTTCAACAGAACCTAGTGAGTGAAATAAATAAACTGAAATGCACATGAAATTTTAAAGGCTGATGACATGCAGGGCTTCTGACAGGCTCCCCTGTGATTCCCAGAGGCTATTGCAACTAAGGGTACCTAAAGCCAGGTCTACCTACTTCACCAGTTCTGTTTCTTTTAAAGTATTTCATAAACAAAAATAACCATAACATTATGTTTGACAAGTACTTTTACATACGCAAATTCCAAAGTAGCATGCTGTGCTTGGGGTACTGCACTCTGTTTATTGACCTTTAGATTTGGCAGTTGATTTTGTAACCCTAGATGGCGCTATCCCAGGGGCTACTACCTGCCTGATTTGCCACTAACAGGTTGAGGGGCCTGGATCCAATGGCTGGTGCCACCCAGAGGTCAGGGTTTGCAATAGTTAAACTAACTTGGTCACAGCCCTCTGGGACACTGCAACCCCCCTTTCTTCCCACTAGTGGCCCACACAATATATCAGAAATTACCTTCACAGTATACACTTACCCCCAGGTCTGGTTCCGCACTGGGACCTCCTGTGAAATGAGATACAGTGCAACAATCACAGTACAGTACTTTAACATGAGACAAATACCTCAGGCAGTATAACTTTGCTGAAACAAGCAGCTCCTGATTTATTTAGGGGATATAACAAGGACAGGGAAATCAGGTTAATTAGCTTATCACTCTAATAATTCATTATGGCTCTGTGCACAGGCCTATCCCTATCAGTTACTGTCCCTGGGTACCCAAGCCCTAGTGGCTAGTCCAAACCGTGGCAGCTGGTAGGGCCCTTTCACACAGAGAAAAGGAGAATTAAACAGTCAGCAGTACAGTAATTCCATTTGGATTTAATGTGGCAATTCAACAGGGAGCAACCCTGAATTAGTACTCACGACCTCCAAATAAGATAGGGTCCTTCAATGTCAGCAGGGCTCACTTGAGGTACACAAACCTCTTCACACATCCATATAAAGAAAGTACTATACCAGGCAGGCTGCATCTGTATCCCGATCGCACTACTGCACAATACCCGGGAGAACACACAGCAGATTCAGTTCCTGACAGACCGAGTGCACTTTTCAGCAATTCTTCCAGTCTTCTACAGGGTGAGCCTGGTTTCTACTCTTCAGAGATCCTTGATTCTTTTCACAGGACGATTCAGTCCCAACAAGCTGTTACACAAGCTGCAGACCGGAACTCTGGGCCTTACACGCTTTTTTGACTAAAACTGCACACTGAAAAGCACAGGGCTCCTTCCTTCTTCACTGCCAAAGCTCAACTGAACTCCAAATTGACGAAACCGGCACTTCCTTTGAGTTCTCCCAGTTCTTGACTGGATTGGCTGTCACCACAATAGACTGCTGCTGTTGGTCCAAAAAGGCACTGAAGTTCTAAACTACATCTCCCAGAGTCACTGCCCATACAATCCTCTTGTGGCTGGCTCAGATTATGAGTCCAAGTTCTGATTCGTCCAAGGCATCATTTTAGAGCTAGCTTACCCACATGATTGGTCCAGTTCAGCAGTTCAAAACTAGAATGGGAACTAGCAGACACAGTTCTGACTGCAAAGAAAGCAGGTTAGACAAACTGTAATTTCATTATTACTCTAAATAATTTCTGGCAAACAGTTACATCTTTCAGATAGGTTCCCTTTGCACTCTAGTGACTGCAAAATGAAGTGAATTGGCAGCGCTCAGTGGTACTCAGAAGCACACAGTCCCCCATACAAACTAATTATGTCTGCAAGCAGAACAGCTCTTAAAGAGACAGTACCAGAGGCTCTAAAACACTCACTGATAAATGGCTTAAATGCCAAACACCATTCAGGCTTGGAGCATTCAAGCAAGCTCCTGGAAGTCTTTTGGGAACCCCCATTTGCAGGGGGGTTACATTTTATTTGGGAGGGTGAAATATTATTTGGCTGCTCTCACCTCAGAAGCTTACTGATGTGAGGTGCATCCTTGCTTTTAGCATAACAGAACAAACCAGTCTACTTAAGATTTTTGCAGATTCAATAGTAAATCAAGTCAGTAGATCTCTGCCGGTTAAGATACCATTGAGTGGTGTTTTTTCTCATGTTCACAGCAAGGTTGTATGTTAAATGATGTCTTCTCCACTTGCATGTTTCTGTGAGGATATAAGCCTCTACACTAGACTTAAGCAGGTAGCTCATTACCTGCCCTATTTGATAATTCACAAATACAATTGTCTATCAGTCATTGCATGTGGATAGTAAAGAAATATAGAGTGTGCCTCCTCAAACAAGGGAGTGTGGGCTTAAATATCCTGTACCTTGTAACTCAATCACTGTGCCATGGAGAGTGCTGGTCCCAGCCCAGGTGGTCTAGCAAGCCCCCATCACACACACTCCTTGTTCTTTAAAAGGTGCAGTGCCATCACCAAAAGTATAAATCCCTGCTGCAAGCACACCATTCCTTTGTCTGCCCCCGCAGATGCATTATTGGAAGGTAGAGGGGCTTCGGGTGCTACAGCTGGGATGGGAGGGGGTATTATTATTTGATTGTTATAATACCCAGTAGAGTATAGGGAGAGGGGGCTTTGTTAGCTGCTGGGGCTGGCACTAACACCCTCCCTCTTGTTCCAAAGATGAAGGAAAAGATATTTCTTAAACAATATGGCATGATCAGGGGTTAGATAATCTGTTAATCACTCCCTAGGGCCATAATGTGGTACAAGGCACAGTCGAGTGCCAAATTGCCCCTAGGGGGTGATTAGCCTACTGTTAATCTAACTCCTAGGCATGCCTTATTGCTATTAAAAAAATTGTTTCAAAAGGAAAGTGTTAAGAGGTGTACCCTTTGAATGTTTTCCTCACTGAGAGGGAGCATTTTAATAAAATAGTTCAACCACAGGCTGTTTAAAAATGCTGTCTGAGAATCAGAATGCATCATTCAAGTCATTTAGCAGTGCTGGGTAATTGAATGCTGACAGCAAGAATTCATACACCATGGTGATCAGGCTGTACATGGCTGTGAACAGAGATGAATGTAAGGCTGTCCGAATACTGACAGTCAGTCAGAATGGAGCATTTCTGAGACCCTTTTTATTACTGGATTTAACCTGCCAAAGAACATTGAAACTTACATAGTTCCTACCGTTTCATGTTTTCTGCATCGCTGTTTTTGCTGCCTTTGTCCTTTTTTATTAGCGAATGGGAGACATCACTAAGCTGTATTTAGGGACAGCTAGTGTGGTTGAAATCCTAAGGCCAACACTGATTCAGCATCTTGGTGTCTAAAACGAAGTGTTTGTCTTACTCTTGTTCCTCTCAGCCTGTGTCCAAAACATGCCATGCTAGCCTGAGAAATGTAGATTTATGAAGTGAAAAGGGTCAGTGAGAAACTGAACCACTGTCATCCACGGTGTGCTGTAAACATCATAATAGGCAAACATGCTTCTCTTGAAATGACAACAGAAGTCAACTGTAGCCTTGGAGATTGTTGTCTAGCAACCAGCAAAAAGATAGCTGTTTGATAAAGTGAATAAGTGAAGCAGAATTTTGTAAAGCAGAAGAAACTAATGTATATTTCTAGTTCTCAGTTGCATTATGAAACATATTTTCTAAAACTTGCTATGTTTAGGAGGTCTTCTTTAAAGAGTGAGTGATGCTTGTTACAGAAAATAGTGTCATACATTCTGAGTACAGGATCTGTAGGATCAGTGATGTCATAAATCTGAGTACAGGTTCTGTAGAATCAATGATGTCATAAATCTGGATACAGGTTCTGTAGAATCAATGATGTCATAAATATGGGTACAGGATCTGTAGGATCACTGATATAAATATGAATGCAGGATGTTTAGGATCAATGGTGTCATAAAAATATTATGCAGGATCTGTAGGATCAATGGTGTCATAAATCTGAGTACAGGTTTTGAAGGATCAGTGATATGATGTGATGTCATAAATATAACGGTGATCTCATAAATCTGAGTACAGGATCTGTAGGATCAATGATGTCATAAATCTGAGAACAGGATCTATAGGATCAATAATGTCATAAATATAAGTATAGGATCTTTAAAATCAGTAGTGTCATAAATCTGAGTATATGATCTATAAGGATCAGTGATGTCATAAATCTGAGTACAGGATCTGTATGATCAGTGATGTCATAAACCTGAGTACAGGATCTGTAGGATTAATGGTGTCATAAATTAGTACAGGATCTATAGGATTGGTGATGTCATAAATCTGAGTACAGAATCTGTGGGATCTATGTCATAAATCTAAGTAAAGGATCTGTAGGATCAATGGTGTTATAAATCAGTACAGGATCTGTAGGATCAGTGATGTCATACATCTAAGTACAGGATCTGTAGGATCAATAATGTCATAAATCTGAGTACAGGACCTCTAGGACCAATTGTGTCATAAATATGAGTAGAGGATCTGAAGGATCAATTATGTCATAAATATGAGTACAGGATGTGTAGGATCAATAATGTCATAAATCTGAGTACAGGATCCGTAGGATAAATAATGTCATAAATCTCAGTACAGAATGTGTGGGATCAATGGGGTCATAAATCTGAGTACAGGATCTGAGAGATCAATGATGTCATAATTCTAATTACAGAATCTGTAGGATCAATGGGGTCTTAAATCTCAGTACAGGATCTGTGGGATCAGTGATATCATAAATCTGAGTACAGGTTCTGTAGCATCAGTGACATTAATGTGAGTGCAGGATCTGTAGGATCAATGATGTCAAAAAAATGAATGCAGGATCTGTAGAATAAATGGTGTCATAAATCTCAGTACAGAATGTGTGGGATCAATGGGTAATCAATCTGAGTACAGGATCTGAGGGATCAATGATGTCATAATTCTAATTACAGAATCTATAGGATCAATGGGGTCATAAATCTCAGTACAGTATCTGTGGGATCAGTGATATCATAAATCTGAGTACAGGTTCTGTAGCATCAGTGACATTAATGTGAGTGCAGGATCTGTAGGATCAATGATGTCAAAAAATGAATGCAGGATCTGTAGAATAAATGGTGTCATAAATCTCAGTACAGAATGTGTGGGATCAATGGGTAATAAATCTGAGTACAGGATCTGAGGGATCAATGATGTCATAATTCTAATTACAGAATCTATAGGATCAATGGGGTCATAAATCTCAGTACAGTATCTGTGGGATCAGTGATATCATAAATCTGAGTACAGGTTCTGTAGCATCAGTGACATTAATGTGAGTGCAGGATCTGTAGGATCAATGATGTCATAAAAATGAATGCAGGATCTGTAGAATAAATGGTGTCATAAATCTCAGTACAGAATGTGTGGGATCAATGGGTAATAAATCTGAGTACAGGATCTGAGGGATCAATGATGTCATAATTCTAATTACAGAATCTATAGGATCAATGGGGTCATAAATCTCAGTACAGGATCTGTGGGATCAGTGATATCATAAATCTGAGTACAGGTTCTGTAGCATCAGTGACATTAATGTGAGTGCAGGATCTATAGGATCAATGATGTCATAAAAATGAATGTAGGATCTGTAGAATAAATGATGTCATAAATCTGAGTACAGGACGTATAGGATCAGTGGTATCATAAATCTGAGTACAGGATCTATAGGATCAGAGGTGTCATAAATCTGAGTACAGGATCTGTAGGATCAATGGTGTCATAAATCAGTACAGGATCTGTAGGATCATTGATGTCATAAATCTGAGTACAGGATCTGTGCAATCAATGATGCCATAAAACTAAGTACAGGATCTGTACAATCAGTGGGGTCATAAATGTGAGTACGGGATCTGGGGAATCAATTATGTCATAATTCTAAGTACAGAAGCTATAGGATCAATGGGGTCATAAATCTGAGTGCAGGATCCGTACAATTGGTGATGTCATACATCTGAGTACAGGATGTGTGGAATCAATGATGTCATAAATCTAAGTACAGGATCTGTAGGATCAATGGTGTCATAAATCTGAATACAGAATCTGTGGGATCACTGATGTCATAAAACTAGGTACAGGATCTGTAGGATCCATTAAATAAATCTGAGCGCATGATCTAAGGGATCAATTATGTCATAATTCTAACTACAGAATCTGTAGGATCAATGGGGTCATAAATCTGAGTACAGGATCTGTACGATTGGTGATATCATAAATCTGAGTACAGGATCTGTAGGATCAGTGGTGTCATTAATCAGTACAGGATCTGTAGGATTGGTGATGTCATAAATCTGAGTACAGGATCTGTAGGATTGGTGATGTCATAAATCTGAGTACAGGATCTGTACGATTGGTGATATCATAAATCTGAGTACAGGATCTGTGACATCAATCATGTCATAAATCCAAGTACAGGATCTGTAGGATCAATGGTGTTATAAATCAGTACAAGATCTGTAGGATCAATGCTGTTATAAATCTGAGTACAGGATCTGTTGGATCGCCGATGTCATAAATCTGAGTACAGGATCTGTAAGGATCAGTGAAGTCATATGTATGAGTACAGGATCTATAGAATCAGTAATGTCATGAACCTGAATACAGGATCAGTAGGCTCAATGATGTCATAAATCTGATTACAGGACCTGCAGGATCAATAGTGTCATAAATATGAGTACAGGATCTGTAGGATCAGTGATGTCTTAAATCTGAGTACAGGATCTGTAGGATAAATAATGTCATACATCTGAGTACAGGATTTGTAGGATCAATGGTGTCATAAATCTGAGTACAGGATCTGTAAGGATCAGTGATGTCATACGTATGAGTACAGGATCTGTAGAATCAGCAATGTTATGCACCTGAGTACAGGCTCTGTAGGATCAATGGTGTCATAAAGCAGTACAGGATCTGTAGGATCAGTGATGTCATACATCTGAGTATAGGATCGGTGGGATCAATGATATCATAAATCTAAGTATAGGATCTGTAGGATCAGTGGTGTCATAAATCTGAGTGCAGGATCTGTAGGATCAGTGGAATCATAAATCAGTACAGGATCTTTATGGATGGTGATGTCATAAATCTGAGTACAGGATCTGTAGGATAAGTGATGTCATAAACCTGAGTACAGGATCTGTAGGATCGATGGTGTCATAAATCAGCACAGGATCTGTATGAACAGTGATGTCATAAATCTGAGTAAAGGATCTGTAGGATCGGTGATATCATAAATCTGAGTACACAATCTGTGGGATCTATGATGTCATAAATCTAAGTACAGGATCTGTTGTATCAGTGATGTCATAAATCTGAGTACAGGATCCGTAGGATAAATAATGTCATAAATCTGAGTACAGGATTTGTAGGATCAATGGTGTCATAAATCTGAGTACAGGATCTGTAAGGATCAGTGATGTCATACGTATGAGTACAGGATCTGTAGAATCAGCAACGTTATGCACCTGAGTACAGGCTCTGTAGGATCAATGGTGTCATAAATCAGCACAGGATCTGTATGAACAGTGATGTCATAAATCTGAGTAAAGGATCTGTAGGATCGGTGATATAAATCTGAGTACACAATCTGTGGGATCTATGATGTCATAAATCTAAGTACAGGATCTGTAGGATCAATGATGTCATAAATCTGAGTACAGGATCCGTAGGATAAATAATGTCATAAATCTGAGTACAGGATTTGTAGGATCAATGGTGTCATAAATCTGAGTACAGGATCTGTAAGGATCAGTGATGTCATACGTATGAGTACAGGATCTGTAGAATCAGCAATGTTATGCACCTGAGTACAGGCTCTGTAGGATCAATGGTGTCATAAAGCAGTACAGGATCTGTAGGATCAGTGATGTCATACATCTGAGTATAGGATCAGTGGGATCAATGATATCATAAATCTAAGTATAGAATCTATAGGATCAGTGGAATCATAAATCAGTACAGGATCTTTATGAATGGTGATGTCATAAATCTGAGTACAGGATCTGTAGGATAAGTGATGTCATAAACCTGAGTACAGGATCTGTAGGATCGATGGTGTCATAAATCAGCAAAGGATCTGTATGAACAGTGATGTCATAAATCTGAGTAAAGGATCTGTGGGATCGGTGATATAAATCTGAGTACACGATCTGTGGGATCTATGATGTCATAAATCTAAGTACAGGATCTTTAGGATCAATGGTGTCATAAATCTGAATACAGAATCTGTGGGATCACTGATGTTATAAAACTAAGTACAGGATCTGTACGATCAGTGAGGTCATAAATGTGAGTACAGGACCTGGGGAATCAATGATGTCATAATTCTAAGTACAAAATCTATAGGATCAATGGGGTCATAAAACTGAGTGCAGGATCTGTAGAATCTGTGATGTCATACATCTGAGTACAGGATCTGTGGGATCAATGATGTCATAAATCTGAGTACAGAATCTGTGGGATCAATTATGTCCTAATTCTAAGTACAGAATCTTTAGGATCAATGGAGTCATAAATCTGAGTACAGGATCTGTACGATTGGTGATATCATACATCTGAATACCGGACCTGTAGGATCAGTGGTGTCATAAATCTGAGTACAAGACCTGTAGCATCAATGGTGTCATACATATGAGTACAGGATCTGCAGGATCAATGGTGTCATAAATCTGAGTACAGGATCTATAGGATCAATAATGTCATAAATCTGAGTACAGGATCTATAGGATCAATAATGTCATAAATCTGAGTACAGGATCTGTAGGATCAATGGTGTCATAAATCAGTACAGGATCTGTAGGATCGGTGATGTAATAAATTTAAGTACAGGATCTGTGGGATCAATAATGTTATAAATCTAAGTGCAGGATCTGTAGGATCAATGGCGTTATAAATCAGTACAGGATCTGTTGGATTGGCGATGTCATAAATCTGAGTACAGAATCTGTGTGATCAGTAATGTCATAAATCTGAGTACATGACCTGTAGGATCAATGGTGTCATAAATATGAGTACAGGATCTGTAGGATCAATGTTGTCATAAATCTGAGTAAAGGATCTGTAAGGATCAGTGATGTCATAAGTATGAGTACAGGATCTCTAGGATCAATGATGTCATAAATCTGAGTACAGAATCTGTGAGGATCAGTGATGTCATAAGTATGAGTACAGGATCTCTAGGATCAATAATGTCATAAATCTGAGTACAGGATCTGTAGGATCAGTGGTGTCATGAATCTGAGTACAGGATCTGTAAGGATCAGTGAAGTACAGAATCTGTGGGATCTATGGTGTCATAAATCTGAGTACAGGATCCTTATTTATTGAAATGTTTCACCAGGAAAACACACTGAACAACAAGTTTCTCGTCTCCTGGTGCATCCTGGGGAAATGGGGTAAAGAGTGGACAAAGAATTACATTAATGGTACTCAGGACAACAGATAACATACAGTGAGGAATGCAGTAGGCAATTAATTACACATTCTAGGTACAAGAGGCCACAGTTACATATAGAGAATAAATCAGTAGGCAAATTAATGGATGACAATATAGAGTAAGTGGGGGGGGGCAGGGAGTAGGACAGGTGTGAGTCTATGTACAGTAGATGAGAATAACTAGTAGTAAGGGAACAATTTGATGTAAAGAGAGTAGAGAAGATTAGGCAAAAGGTAAGTGCATTTGCTTTAGGTGAAAATTGCCAGGGGTAAAAGGGTGATTGGGAAGAGGGGTGGGAGAATTGGGGGTGGCAGGGGAGGGGGAAAGCAGTACCCGTAGGCCCGTCCAGGATGCTAAGAACCATGCAAGGAGCCAAGGTACGCCAGTAGAGGTGGGAATACCCAAAGAGAACCAGAGGGAGGGGGAAAGCAGTACCTGTGGGCCCCCACAGTATGCCAAGAACCCTGCAAGGAGCCAAGGTATGCCAGTAGAGGTGGGGATACCCAAAGAGAACCAGAGTTCTTGGGAAGGGTAGGTACAGGAGGGGAGGCAGATGCATGAAAATGGGGGAGCCAGGGAGTGGAGGGGGAAAAGCAAAAGGAGGTCCATCAGGATATTTGTTTCCCTTGGGAATGAAGGTTCCCTCTAGAATGTTGAGAACACTGCGAGGGGGTGGGGGAGGCAGGAAGGGAGTGGGGAGGAATAGGAGGCCAGCCAAGGGGAGTGGAAAGAGACATTCATAATTGCAAGGGGTCACTGCTTACTTAAGTGCAGAGAGAGGGCAAAAAGATGGACAAAAGATAAAGAAGAAGGGGGGAGGGAGAAACCAAGGCCAGGAGGGCCCCTACAGGATGCAGAGGGGAGGGTAGGCAAGGAGAAGATAGGGATAATGAAGAGGGGAGAGCTGAGCCCAGGAGGGCCCCTTCAGGATGCTATAAAGAACAGTATTGTCATAAATCTGAGTACAGGATCTGTGGGATTAACAATGTCATAAATCTAAATACAGGATCTGTAGGATCAATGGTGTTATAAATCAGTACAGGATCTGTAGGATCGGTGATGTCATAAATCTGAGTACAGACTCTGTGGGATCAGTGATGTCATAAATCTAAGTATAGGATCTGTACAATTAGTGGGGTCATAAATCTGAGTACAGGATCTGTAGGATCAGTGGTGTCATAAATCAGTACAGAATCTGTAGGATCTGTGATGTCATAAATCTAAGTATAGGATCTATAGGATTAATGATGTCATAAATCTGAGTACAGGATCTGTAGGACCAATTGTGTCATAAATATGAGTATAGGATCTGCAGAATCAGTGGTGTCATAAATCAGTACACGATCTGTATGATCGGTGGTGTCATAAATCTGAGTACAGGATCGGGGGATCAATTATGTCATAATTCTAAGTACAGAATCTATAAGATCAATGGGGTCGAAAATCTGAGTACAGGATCTGTAGGATCGGTGATGTCATTCATCTGAGTACAGGATCTGTGGGATCAATGATGTCATAAATCTAAGTACAGGATCTGTAGGATCAATGCTGTCATAAATCTGAGTACAGAATCTGTGGAATAACTGATGTCATAAATCTGAGTACAAGACCTGTAGGATAAATGGTGTCATAGTACAGGATCTGTAGGCTCAATGAGGTCATAAATCTGAATACAGGATCTATAGGATCAATAATGTCATATATCTGAGTTCAGGGTCTGTAAGATCAGTGATGTCATAAAATGGAGTACAGGATCTGTAGGATCAGTGATGTCATAAACCTTAGTACAAGATTTGTAGGATCAATGGTGTCATAAATCAGTACAGGATCTGTAGGATCAGTGATGTCACAAATCTGAGTACAGGATCTGTGTGATCAATAATATCATAAATCCAAGTACAGAATCTGTAGGATCAGTGATGTTATAAATCTGAGTACAGGACCTGTAGGATCAGTGGTGTCATGAATATGAGTACAGGAACTGTTGGATCAATGGTGTCATAAATCTGAGTACAAGATCTGCAGGATCAATGATGTTATAAATCTGAGTACAGGATTAGTGGTGTCATAAACTGAGTACAGTGTACATTCAGTGGTATCATAAAACTGAGTACAAGATCAGTAGGATCAGTGGTGTCATAAACTGAGTGTAGGTTCTGTAGGACCACTCCCAGACAAAAGGCAGGGCTTTAATGTGAGTTGCAATCAGTGGAGAATAAAAATTGTTGGTCTGTAGTTTGAAACCTGTATTGCCAGCCAAGACTGCTTTTCTCTGTGCTGGGCACACATTGTGCTGTGTGTCTGTGTTGGGGGTGGATACACTTCTGACTGTGGTACCATATAAATCGCTTTGACAAATGTAGAACACACCTAAGATTCAGCTGTTGTTCTACAATCAGACAAAACATAGCATTACCACACTGAAATATGTGCCCCATTTCTGTTGCCAGTCCTAGTTCTCCCCTTGCGCTTCCTCATGGAAGAGTTCTATGGTGGTCCTAATGGTTCATCTCCATGGTAATCTCTTCCTTCATTTGAACATTCCTGGCATGGTAGTCTAATGGGCCTTTCTCCCACATATCCCCTTTAAATTTCCCCCTGAGTGATGCAGTAGTTCCTCCATCCCACACAGCCTACACACGTGCTTCTTTGTGGTTTGTCATCCCATGATGGCCTGGTGCTGCAGATGCATGCTTTGGCTCACTGACATGCCTGCAACCCCCAGCTGCCTCCTAACCTTAGCAGGCAGTGACGTGGATCCGTTGCAGTGGTGTGCTGGTCATGCTTTAACTGCTGCTGTGTGCTGTGCATGTACCTGCAGGCCTCTCCTCCTCTCACATGATCCCACACCACTATTTCTTGGTGCAAGGGAACAGCTTGTAACCCGGTTAAGCTGAGTGGTCTTGCAGAGACTACACCAGATGCAGCTACTGAGAATTGGATACAGAATGATTTTCGATTTCAGTTGAGCTTTGAGTATTACAAAGTTCTGTTTTCTCAACTTGTGATTGATGATTCTTGCCACCCAATATGTCATTACACAAGCTCAACAACCTACAGTTAGGAATATGTGTTATGAAGTGTTATTTTTTTCGCAATGTTACAGGAAAGGAGAAAGGAACAGACAGAGCAAGTCTTTCATAACAAAGCATTGTTGAGCATTCATTCCACAGACAGGCATTTAATTAGGTATGTAAAAAATAACAAGAGAAATAAAAAGCGGCATCTGATATAGCTTGACACAGTTTCTCAAAGGATGAGATGCATTCCCGCCTACATACTGTATCTCTCAAGTTTTCATTCGAGAAGATGAAGGACATTTACAGATACAATAAAGAGGAAATTAGCAAAAGGCAGGGCAGATTGTGTAATACACATCTGGAGCTGACAGCTCATAGCGCCTTGTAAATAAGTGCTTTGTTTCAGTAATCTTTTGCTAATTCAGGATCCAAGTTTTATTTTAAAGAAGAATTCTCAGGTCTCCTGCAGTAGTGCCACAGGACCTAGAGGTGCTAATTAAGCAGAACAGCTAGAAGTAAACATTTTAGCTACTTAGTGTTTTGTAGCATTAGTTTTTTATCTGTGAAACCTCAAAAGGGACCTGTGCATTCTCCCACAATGCTCCTCAGCTCTGGAATTCCTTTCCCTTATCTGCTCGTCTGGCACCTTCCCATGCTTTCTTTAAAAAAGAACTTTGCACATTTCTATCGGCAACTGACATAAGCTCATGTTTTCAACCCCCCTAACTTCTTTCTTTTATGTTGTTCCCCTTCTCTGAATGCTTAGACCCTCCTAACACTTCACTTAGCTGCACATATAGCATTATTGTGCTACAGCCTGAGCTGCTCTTACCCGATGTCTCATGCAGTCGTTTTACCCGATGTCTCATGCACTCGTTTTACCTGATGTCTCATGCACTCTTTTTACCTTGATGTAATCCCTGTATTAGTGTTTTACTTGTTGCTGACCCTTTGCACCCCGATGTTTCATTTAACCTCAACTGTATTTCCAGACTTTGTTGTAAGTATTCTAAGTACTATGTGTAAATGCTTTGTATTTAGGTATTTCTGTTGTACCTTCAAACTGTGTAACCTCCTGGGTCGGGTCTGAAAATAGTCAAATATTTTGGCTAGCACACCCACCCGGTAAACAAAAATTAAATAAATAAATCTGGTTGATCCTGCAAACCCCACCCCCTCCCACTATACCAGCAAATTTCTACTCCCACTGTCTCTGTGACCAGCACTCTGATGAAGCAAATTATGGATTGTGGGGGCATCTATGTGTCTGGACGTCTGTTGTCTGTTGCAATACTAGCAATGTAAAACGGTTCTTTTTTGTGCTTATTCTACTGGTCCAGATCGTGCTGAACAAGCAGCATTCGGGGGAGGGGGGCGGTGTCAGTGGACCACCAAAGTGGAACTTTGTGGGACCAGAGCATCCTCATTCTCTTGAATCCTAAAATGGGTCATAAGGAATGGGGTCATAGAAACATAGAAGTTGACATCAGAAGGAGACCGCCATGTCCATGTAGTCTGCCCTGTGTTTTATCTATTTCTACCTCCCTAGCTGCCCTTAAGTGAGAGGGCTCCCTTATGTCTATCCCACGCATTCCTGAATCCTCCTACAATGTTAGCCCCCACAGCCTCTGGGAGTAGACCATTCCATGCATCCACCACCCTCTCAGTGGAAAGTACTTCCTGATGTTGGTAGTGAACCTCCCTTCTTTTAGCCTAAGATCATGCCCCCTAGTTGTACTGCCCTCCTTGAAGTGAAAAAGTTGCTGTGCCTACACTTTGTTTATGCCTTTTATGTATTTGAGTGTTTCTATCATATCTCCTCTCTTCCTTCTCTGCTCCAGAGAATGCATGTTCAGTTCACTCAGTCTTTCTGCGTATGACATCTGGTGCATTCCCTGTATCATTTTTGTTGCCTTCCTTTGGACTATCTCAACGCGGTCGATGTCCTTTTTAAGGTGAGGCCTCCAAAACTGGACACCATATTCCAGGTGTGGCCTGACCAGTGCCCTATACAGCGGCAGGATCACCTCCCTCCTCTAGCTCGTGATTTCCCTTCCAATGCATCCCAGCATTCCACTGGCTTTGAGTGCCACCTTCTTGCACTGTTTTCCCACTTTCAAGTCTTCTGAGATCATGATTCCTAGATCACGCTCCTGGCTGGAGGAAGCTAGTTTTCCCCTCCCAGGTAATATGCCTTCATTGGATTTCTCATTCCTGTGTGCATGTCTTTGCACTTTCTGGTGTTGAACCTCAGCTGCCATGCACCAGACCACTCCTCAAGTTTCTTTAGGTCTGATTCTATCTTGCCTACTCCCTCATTTGTGTCCACTGTGTTACATATTTTGGTGTTGTCCGTGAACAGACACACCTTTCCTTCTAGTCCTTTAGCTATGTCAGCTATGAAAACATTGAAGAGCAGCGGCCCAAGCACAGAGCCCTGGGGTACTCCACTGGTCACCCTACCCTCTGACAATAGTACTCCTCTCTGTGTTCTGTCCTGCAGCCAATTCTGTACCCATTTTACCATTTTCAGTCCAACCCCTGTGTGGTCTAACTTCTTTACCAGCCTTCTATGTGGGACTGAGTCAAAGGCTTTGCTAAAGTCCAGGTAGAAAACATCAACTGCCCCACTGTTGTCCACCACCTTGGTAACCCAGTCGAAAAACTTGACCAGATTAGCTTGAAACAACATCCCTGCAGTTAATCCATGTTGTTTGGGGTCCAGCTGCCTTCTGGCTTCAAGGAATGCTATGATCCTCTGCTTTAGCAGCGACTCTATCAATTTTCCCACTGTTGATGTGACGTTACCTGACTCTTCCCTGCTGCCTGATTTGTGGAATGGGACTACTGTTGCCCACTTCCAGTCCTTGGGTACCACTCCATTCTCCAGGGATTTGGTGAATAGTTTTTCCAGTGGTGTTGCCATCTGTTTCCCCAGTCCCTTTAAGATTCTGGGATGAATCTTGTCCGGTCCCATTGCCTTGTCCACCTTCAGTTTGTTCCATGCCTCCAGTACTTGGTCCTCGTGAAGGGGCTAGTGTCGACTCCTGGTCCTGTGGTGCTGTGATTTGTGAGTGTTGGGCAATTTCCTGGATCCTCCGCAGTAAATACTGAGAAGAAGTACTTGTTTAGGATTTCTGCTTTTTCCAGGTCATCTTCCGCTATCCTCACTTCACCTGTAGCAATCCTCGCTATCCCCTCTTTTGCCTTCCTTTTTTTCCCTGATAAGACTAAAGAAGGCTTTGTCACCTTTCTTTGTTTCCTCTGCAGTCTTTGCTTCTGTCTGAGCTTTGGCCTATATAATCCTTTTGCTTGCTTCTCTCATTTTTTTCTCGGCACAACTCCTAGTCTTTTTCATTCTTAGTTTCTTGGTATCTTTTGTATGCCTTCTTTTATTCTTTTACTATGGTTGCCACTCCTTTGGAGTACCATAGAGGATTTCTTCTTTTTTTGCCTTGCTGACCCTTTTGCAGCATTGGTCCATGACTGCCTTGATTGCTCTCTTAAGTTTGCCCCACATGTTGGGTTGAGGGTTTAGGGATGAGTGAGATGGCCATGCCTCTGCCACAGATATTTAGGTATTCGACTGATGCACTGCCATGCCCAGTGGATGTCGCAAGTCCAGTGTTTGTGGCCAAAATCCCTGTCTGTGAACATGAACATCTAGTGGGCCACATCTGTGTTGCAGTTTAGCCGCCGAGGGGGACTCCCCCGCTCCCCCAGCAGCTAAGAATGCCATTTGTGTATGGCAGTTTTCAGTGGGTCATGGTGGTGCAGTTTTCAGTGGGTCATGGTGGTACAGGTAGCTGGAGCCTCTTTGTACCGCTAAAGCCCAACATATTAGACTGAAGCTGTGTGTCGTGCCCCTTGAGCCAAACAATCCCCCAACATGTTCAGGGCCTCCTGACATTTGTCGTAATTCTCAAGGAGAATGTTATTTTTATTTATTTTAGTTTTTGTTGACCGGGTAAGTGCACTAGACAAATCCTGCCTATTTTCAGGCATGACCCGGGGGAGGGGGATACAGACGAATGCCAACTGAACCTTGAACCAGATTAAGCTGTTGGTGGTATTTTAGTGAATGAGGGAAATTTGGCCAGGACACCGGGGAAATTCCCGTATTCTTTTCGATAAGTGTCATGGGATCTTTAACATCCACCTGAACTACCACCAATCCAGGCAGATGGGACCTCGGTTTTAACGTCTCATCCGAAAGACAGCACCTCAGAAGTGCAACACCCCTCTCATGCTGCACTACAGTGTCAGTATTGGGATATTAACCCAAGTGACAGATGTGGGAACTAAACCCACAACCCTCTGATCTCCTGGCCTCAGAGACGAGTGTGCTACCTACTAAGCCACTGACACTGATTTTAATATGCTTTGATGCACACTGTAGGTCTTCTTATAATGGAACATCTTAAAGAAAGTTGCATTATGGTACCAGTTACAATCTAACGTTGCAGGGGCTGAGAGACTTCTGGGTAGAGAGAGCATATCTAATGAGAGGCTATGGGAAAGCATGACATCATCATTTTCTTTAACAAACCTCACGCAGTGGGAATTGATTTTTCAGCCTGGAGATAAAATACTTTTCTTCTAGCAGCCCTGTAAATCAGAATATACATTGTTTTATTTAACTGCCTTATCCAAAATTTATCATCAACAAATGTGCTTTTCATGAATTTATGGCCCATTAAGATTCTTATTGAGACTGGAAAAGGTAATAAAACTAGGTCTTGTGCTTTGGGACACAGCCTTTAGAAAATCTCTCGGGCTCCAATGCTTTTTTATTTTTTTAAGTTACCAGTGTAATTACTGTTAACATCTTCATGCAAGATTTACTAGCTGATTTACATAAACACACTAGCGGTCTGCATTAAAATAACAAAAGGAGATGCATCTCAACAGCTCTGTAGTAAATGCACAAATTTGGGGGGAACAGTGCTGTAGTAAATGCACAAATTTGGGGGGAACAAAAGAAAACAAATGCAGGCCTGGAAAATGGAGGGATCTAATTTTTTGGACTGCATCCATGTATAGATTAAGGTTTGAAAGCAGCTCCCGGCAGATCCACATCCCTCAGTAAATGTGCATTGATTATCAATTGATAGTGTGGCTCCCAATTACCTCATCCAGCAGGATGTTTAAACTGCAGCAATTGACAATTAAACACTTGAGATTTAGAAGCTTGTGCTGAATCCAATAGAACTGCACTATCATAGTTTTTGAGGCAGCTGAAGATTTTAACAGACTAGGCAGCTGTGATCTGTGTTCCAAGGCATGGGAATGTCTTTAAAAATAGAACCTCCTGTATAGTTTGTTCCAGAATTCAGACTTTATAAATTACACTCAAAGTGCTTACTACAGAACTGAAACATTGATCCTTTGTAGCAGAAGTGAATGCATCACAGCAAAGTTTGGGCTCTGTTTGCAAAACCCACTGCAACGCTGATGCAACACAAATAACAGTGGCTTTGCCACATTTGCTGCATTAGGGGTGCAACGTGCACAGCATCTGCCTTTTTGGACTGCTGATACAGACCTCTTCATAGCTCCAACATAGCCACTGGGAGTTGTAACAGAAAATGAGTGCGGCGTGATTGGCTTGATATTTAATTACATAATTCTTCAAGTCGGAAAGGACAAAAGGGCCAGCCCGGTCGCGCTTAAGGTTGAGGCACTGGGCGCCACACCTTAAAGTTACGCCGCTACCTGGACTCCAGGAATGGACCCAGGTCACCGGGCCGGCTGGGGAGGTACACTGAGCCGCCTCCATGGATGCTGTCGCCTCCAGGGGTTGGCTACAGGGCAGCAGTGCCCACATGCGTTGCCGCCAGTGGAAGCACAGGCAGTGAGGTGTAAACGACTCCCTACTGGGGATCTGGGGAGGGAGGGTGCTGCGGGATACTGACAGACACGTGCGTAAGCATGCCGCCTGTCTGGACTCAAGTTCTCTGCGTTGGTACCCTCAGGGAGTTGGGACCAGGATAAAACCAAGGGCAAAAAATCTCCCGGTCTTGTGCGGAATGACGTTGGGTCCACATTACATCGGGGCCCGGCCAAAAAGAGCCGAGGAAGGTGTGGCAATCCTCGGGGCAGATACCTGGAGGAAGTAAAAAAAGAAAGAAAGGGCAAAAGATTCTCAGACAACCTTTCCATATGCCCAGGGCCCCTTGTTCTACATGACACTTCCGTCCTGATTTCTGTGGAGGGGTCCTAGGTTCTGTGGTAGCATTTGTTCATTTATGTGGCATGCATTATCCGTTTCTGTAGTAGAATGCAGTTCTGCCATTTGCTAAAATATGATGTGGTGTCATCGATGACATCACATGATGAGCATGGAGGAAGGGCTTCAGACATAACAAGAGGATAAGGAGCAATGTACTATGGGAAAACTGTGTATTTTAATGACAAATCACTATGAGTAATGAATTCCACATCATTTGCATATATTCTGGGGCATGAAGAAAATTCTGCAGCCATGGGAATGCAGAATTGTAGGAGCACGTGTACGCTTGTTATGCCTGCTGGGGGAGCAGATATAATACCACATGGATGAAAATGATATCACTATACATTGTTGATGTGGATCCAACCAGTCAGCAGCAAGAGTTACAATATTTACTTGCACGAAAGTACTTAAAACCACCAGAGCATCCCATTCATGTTTGGGGGTCATTTTTAAAACATTTGCTTCATTTATAAATATTTTTATAAATTGGTGACTTCTAAAATATTAATAGGGATGCCAAGGCATCTAAACACACTTCAGGACAGTTACCTCTTTTGACTTTATGTTCCGGAACCACTCACCTTTTGTTTGCCATCTCATCATTTAAAGGACATGTGAGAAAACATTCTTGAAGTGTACTGATGCCGCAGCACCTGTGTTGTTGTGTAAAAGACATTATACAATGGCAAGAAAGAATCTTGGACTGTGATTAGTCAGTTTGGGGCTGGACCCGTGGCGTTATCCCAGCACAACGCCACAGGGCTAGTCTCATCACTGTGAACCAATGTAGAGGACCATGATGACCATTAGTTACTCTTTTTTTGCATCTTCTCTTAAGAAACGAAAATATTTTTCCACACTAATAAAAACATTCTCTAAAATTATTTTTTTTATTTTATATATAATAACAAGCCGTTGTATAATAGGAATAATGCACTCCAGGGTGTGTGTCATGCTGGGATAACGCCACACCTGGGGCATTGGATGCACTCGGCCTGCGGCCTCGTGCCCAACCCCCAGGCATGGTGTTATCCCAGCACGACACACACCCTGCCATGCATTATTCCTTTATTATAAAGCTAGTGCTCAGACCAGCCCTTCGGTGCAGTGATAGTACTACTGCTCGTGAAATCAGCAACCCAGGTACACGAACAAGCCCGAGATGCAGGAGGGCTGGATAGGGGAGGACATTCACCTCCTCGGGGGAGGGATGGCTGCCTCTCTCGCTGCATGACCACCACCTGGCTGATACCAGGTGGAGGCAGAATGGGGAACAAGAAAGGGAGGAAGAGCCATCTCTTGGCTGAACAAGACATCACCGTGCCCTGCATGTGTGCAGCCATCATCGAACCCTCCCAAACAGCTCTGTGGGGAAGGGATTGCAAGAGAAGGAAAAACAACCACAATGTGCAGGGTGAGGCAGTGCTGGCTCTCCTGGGCCCTGATACACTGACTGTCTGCCAGCTTCCAGCAACCGTGTTGTTCGAGGGGAGACTTGTCAGCTGCCCTCACCCCATCTTGGAGGGAGAAGTCTGAGGTGATAGGTGATCAGCGTAAGTGGCAGAGAAAGTGTGGATGGGGCTGGGAGGCCAGGATAGTACTGATAGGGGCAGCTATGGGGGGAGGAACATAAAAAAAGGTAGTGTGCTCCTGAAGTTAATGTCAAGTTTCAAAAGCGGGGAGCCAATACTTCTTATATCTGAGGTATTTTTTTCCTTTTATTATTTGATTTTCTACCCTAAAATAGTTTGATGTGTGGAACTGTAACTGAACGGGAGGCTGACATAGCTAGTTCTCTTCTACGTCACCTGTCGCAAGGTCAGACACATTTGATGCCATAACAGGTGAGATCACAGTGCTGATGAGGTATGAAGAGGACTGGAGATAAATATGTGGGTTTCCAGATAAAGCATTAAATATTTTTCAAGGTGGCATTCAGCTGGCTTGCCCGTACTCTAAAATAAGTTACAGTCCTCCCTCAAACTAAATACATTGGCTAGTCTGAATTCTTTCAAAGTTGTAAAAAAAGTAAGTTTACAGTCAAATGTACTTGTCGGTAGACATTACTTGTCAGTAGACATTTCTGATATAGTACTGTATTATGATCTTATATAAGCCATTTTGTTTTGCTGTTGTAGCCACCCCCTCCCCACTGTCTAGGGGCCTGATGGAGAAATAGGGGAGGGGGTACCACTAGCAGCAGAAACTTCATCTAGAGAGAAATAAAGATGGCTCATACCTGCAGATGCTCTCAGGGTTCAGAGGAGGTCGCGAATTATGGCCGAATCAGGGGTGCAGTAAGCAGGAGTCTGGGCTGCAGAGGCAAATTAGGATCAGCAGCAGGCATCTAAATTCATAAACAGCAGGCGGCAGACTGAGGTAGATGTAAAAACAACAAATTAATTTATTGCGACCAAATGACATAAAGGCAGCTCCCGGCAGCTGGGGGCATGGCTTAAGGAAGCAAACAGGTTTTCTTTATGGTGGCACAGAACCATGGCACCATACTTGTAGCCAAAATGGCCTTACTGCTGAGTCATGCAGAGCTGGGAGGCTATGAACACATTTTATGCACCAGCACAGCCAGGCCGGTACCAAACACACCACGGCCTACATCTTAGCAGCTTGAACCATGGTCTGCCTCTCTTCCCTTGATACTCTTTGCAGTGGCAATACACTCACAGGTCTTCAGCTCTCCCCACATTCTTTTCACTCATCCTGCAACTCAGAGCCTTAGGAACCAGGGCCCCCAGCATCCCCGCTTCCTTATATCTGCGGGCGATCCGAGAGATGCACCAAGCCCCATTTTCTCTCTTCCCACAGGCTGTCCATCAACAAAATGGAGTGCTATAAGGTATGGAGCAGGTGAGCTGCCACCACTGCCATTCACAGCAATGCAGGCTGTTACCACTGCGCTGCCCCCACCATTCCACCACTCTTCAGGCCTCACCAGGACATAGGCCCAACACCCACTCTCGTGCCGCGATACACGCAGGTGGGCCCCCTTCTGTCTCCCCAGGCTGCGGCTCCCCACGGGCCGAGTCTCAGCATGCCGCAACACCCTAAGTCACCCAACTGCCTCTGAGTGGACTGCTTTTGCTGAGTCACCAAGTCCCAAACATGGGGCTGGGGCTGATGCCCTGGTCCACACTGGTGCACTTCCAGATCTCCCACCAGCCTCTTCCCCAAAGGCCAAAACCGGACCATTAAATACCCCCCCCCGAGCAGGCAGCCCAGCCCACTAAAGCCAAATAGGGGAAATGGGAGGAAAGGGTAACTATAGTAAGCACTCCCTAAAGGGGGTGCTTACACTGTCTAGTGATGTCCTTGTTTCTCTGTGTTGCTGACTGTCCTAACCAGGACCTCCTTGTAAATGAGTACTGCTCAATAGAGTTTTTTTACTGGTAAGACAAATAAATACAAATACAAGTACTGCTCTTTACATCGCACCTCACACTATCATGTGTGCAACTTCGAATGAGTATATGGACAAACATAAGGTGGCAGCAGTCCACAGATACAGGTGCTTGTAACAAATTTATTAAGTACTTCTGTGCAAAAAGTGCAGTTTAAGGTGCAACCCACAGCTACGGTACAATTCTTCTTCTTTGCGGAAGCCACGACTAAAACCGGTTCGGCCATTATTGTGTTGGCAACATTCCCCTTGTAGGACTGAAGTTATGAATTGCACCTTAAACTGCATTTTTTGCTCTTTTGCACTACAGTACTTAATAAATTTGTTACAAGTGCCTGTATCTGTGGACTGGTGCTGACTTCTTTCTGTTTTATGTATGGTACTGTGACTTGGTCATACATGGCCCTTTGCTATGGCGTAACTTTCTTTTTCTTTCTATTTTGCTAAACTTCTAATGAGCAGATGAGAAAAGAGAAATACTTCAGAAATAAAAAGTGACAGCCATCTACTTTTAAAAATTAATAACATATTCGGTTTGCTATTTTGTTGCTGTTAGGTCTTAACAACAATACATTGTTATAACTCAGATTTTCCCGCTTGGGCAGTATGACATTAATCAATTTTAATGATGTTATTCAATAAAAAAAATGTAGCCTTTGATGAGGGAGTATTTTCCAGCCATTCTCCAGAAAGCCAGGATAACATTACTAAGAATATGTTGCATCCCTAAACAGTGCCAAAGTGATTCTTTCTAGGAGGAGTCAGGGGTTCCCTCTGGATGCCTTCCATCAGGGGGCTTCTCAAGTGCCAGCTCTCCATCTCTTTGCAGTTTTCTGCACCTCTGCCAAAATAGAGCAAGAGTACTAGGAGTGATTACAAAGTGCATGATGTCAGTAAATGTTTCCTTGTCTTATGTTCTGAGGTTGCACACCATTTCAGGAATGAGGCTATAGACTTGAAAAAGGTGATCATTCGCCATGGTAAACAAAGCAAACAAATCAAAGTTGCAGTGACCTTGGATACAAGTTTTACGTTCAAGAAGGGGTTAAGGATGCATGCAGTTCCCTGATGTGCATCCCTGAGATACACAGTCACACAGGCCAGGACATCCCCTCCCACAGGACTTCTAGCTCACAAGTTGCCTTGGTAAACATTCTAAAACCCACGACCACACATCTGAGTCCAACTGCCCTCCCCCAACCAATGCTTAGGCACATTGTATATCACTCTCTGTTTCAGTAATTATTATATCCCCAAGTCCAATGCAACATGACATTTCACACATCCTCTGTTTCTCACCACCAGGCCTGAATCCTGGTATTTCACCCCAGTCGTGCTCTGTGCAGCCGGTGAGATTGCTGGCATTCTGACCCAGTTGGGTGAGACACAGGATCTGCGGATTGGCATACTCTGTTAGACTTGGTGGTATAGTAGTAACTAAAATAGTAAGTGATATAAGGGATGCCTAAGAAGTTGGTGGGGAGCTCTTATGAGAGGTTACAATGTTTCGCCAGTAGGTGGTTCAGATTGCCCAGTAATCTACAAATATGAAAGCTTGGGTCATTCTGTAAAGAGGGAGTCCATGAAACAAGAAATAATGTGAACTCCACTCTAAACCAAGTCTCTTTCAAGCAAAATCACTTTTTTATTTTCTTCAGATCCACACTAGGTCATCAGGGCGATAGTTTCATCAGGCCCAAACAGCGTTGGTTCTAAATGAATTGAAAATATCACAAATCATTTTCCTTTTCATGTTAAACAATCTTCTCTCTTTACCCAAAACTAAGACATTTCCCTTTCACCACAGTGCTAAGAACAGGTATCCCATCACTCCAAATCTAGTTGTTTAACTCTGTATTATTATTTACAGAATTAACTCAATACATAGAAACAGAGAATTTGATGGCAGATAAGGACCGCTTGGCCCACCCAGTCTGCCCATTTCCCTACCTAATGGGTAAGTTGCAGATCCTAGTTAACCAACAGCCTACTTCCTCCTACCCCCATCCCCTAGAACTGCCTTATGACTGTCCCATGCATTCTTGAATTCTACTACTGTTTTTGACTCCACAACCTCCTCAGGAAGGCTTTTCCATGCATCCACAACCCTCTCCGTAAACAAATACTTTCTCACATTACCTCTGAGTCGTCCTCCCTCTATATTCACATTGTGTCCCTTTGTTCGTGCACACCTCTTTTTCTGAAAGATGCTAACCTCTTGGACTTTGCTTGATTCCCTTGAGGTACGTGAAAGTTTCTATTATGTCCCTCCTCTCCCTCCTTTCCTCGAGGCTATACATATTAAGCTCCTTAAGTCTCTCTTCATATGTCTTCTGGTGCAGACCCTGCACCATTTTAGTTGCCCTCCTCTGGACTGCCTCCATCCTGTCTATGTCTTTGCAGGGATTGGGTCTCCAGAATTGCATGCAGTACTCCAGATGGGGTCTCACCAGCTGTCTGTACAGAGGGATAACAAATTCTTGTTTTCTACTGGTGATGCCTCTCCCTATGCATCCCAGTATCCCCCAGCCCTCCTTACTGCCCTCTCACATTGCTTGCCCACCTTTAGGTCATCTGATATGACTACCCCCAGGTCCCTTTCCATTTTTGTTGTTGTTAGTATCTCACCCCCATTGTGTACTCTTCCCCTGGGTTTTTGTTTCCCAGGTGCATTACTTTGCACTTCTTAGCATTGAATCTAAGCTGCCATATATTTGACCATTCCTCCAACCTTGCCAAGTCCCTTCTCATCCTTTGCACCACACCTTGTGTATCAACTGTGCTGCAGATCTTTGTGTTGTCTGCAAAGAGACATACTTTTCCTTCCAGTCCCTCTGCAATGTCACTTATAAAGACATTGAAGAGGACCAGTCCTAGTATTGAACCCTGTGGTACCCTACTGCTAGCCCCCCTTTCTTCAGAGTGGAAATGCCTGATATTTTATAGTGCCTTTAAAACTGAGACAACAGCCTAAGTGATCTCGATTCTAAAATCCCTTACTTGTGTATTCTTCATTCTATCATACCTCTTGTGCTATATGTTTCTCCTTAATCTCAGTTCATGTTGTTTGTTAATCCCTAGCAAGGCTGCCTGTAAACTGAAACGATAAAAACTTTTTCAGACTCTTGCTAATTCAGTTACTGTGTCTAAAACATATTACACCTTCAAGACAGAGTCCTTACGTAGAGTTCTAGGACTCTTCCTCCTCTAGCACCTACAGTTCAGTTTCTTTTCATTAGTAGCCTCCTTTGAAACAAAAATGAAAAAATTTTTTATAAAACCTCTGACATTCTTGCTGTTTCAAAATTACAGATAACACTGTTTACCAAAGTAAGTGGGGGTGGGGCGTGACACACCATTATTTATTTATTTGTTATTTATTCTTTGTCAACCTGGTAAGGCCCACTAAGCACAAGTGCCTGTTTTCAGGGGTGACCCGGGAGCTTTGTGTTGGTTAAGAGACTTGTTGAGAGTCACACAGTATGCAAGTGGAGGTTGTGAGACTCAACCCCAGGTCTGCTGGATGTACAGTACCAAGCTCATTCACAGTTCATTACTCTCACCACTAGGCTAAATTGCCAGCCAATTCCCAGACTGTTCTGTACACCAAAATAATTGGGACCCTCAGAACATTGGGTGGGACTCAACTTTTTTTCCTGGGACCCCCAAATTCTTTCTAAAGGGAGTCTCAAACTGAATATCCTAGTGAAAGCCTTATAGCATCAGGAGAATTCACTTGTACAACATTCCACAAACAAACTGAATTTTAAAACAAGAGTTTTGTGGCATCACAGTTATTTCCAGACCAGCAGACCTTGATGTCACATGAAGCAGATTTTAAGTTCAGCTACTGAACATGTCTAAGCAGTACAGGAGATACATGTGTAAGGGTTACGCTCCCATGTTCAATAATCAAGACTGGCCCAGCTCAGTCATGCAGGCTGGTAGTGCACCGCACTGTCATGCAGGAACTGGGGCCAACCCGGGGGGGGGGGTGGAGTGAGGCTACTCACTCTGCACTGCCTCCTGCTGTCCATAAGGAGTCATGATCTTGTGGGTGACCACACTGCATTGGTTTCTCCCCTCCCAGCCAGCGCAAGTGCCATTACCATAGTGGATATTTGTCATGGGCCATGTAGGAAACAAAGGGAAATAGACCCTACCTTGGCTACTGGTTATGCCCATCCCCCCACCCCACCCCTGTATCTTTACTGTGCTGGTCTCACCCTGCACCTCCCCATCAGTACAATAGATTTATGTTCCTGGGTTGTTGCTGCAGGGGGCTTTGCCAGCAGTGTGGTGTCTGACTTGGTAGGTCGCAGGGTGGCTAGTGACTATAAGGGAATAGTGGGGGCAGGACTGGCCCGATCAAGCTAGCTGGGCTAGTTGAGCCAAGGTAGCAAAAAAAAACAAAACTGTGTATCAAAATAAAAAGTAATTAAGAATGAAGTGAATTCATCAATTCATATTTTTGCATACTGTAGGCATGTAGGTATAGTGAGACCCAACAGGACCATGAGAGATATTAGGTTCACCTCTGCTATACTAACAGAAGTAATCTGAGGTGTCTTTCCCTACCAAGTGTCCCTTCAGCCTAGTCTTGAAATTCATTGCACTGCCTGTTCTTCTCACCTCCTCCAGCAATGTTCCCAAACTCTGTTACTCTCTCAGTGAAATATACACTTCATTGTCCCTCCTAGTCATCTCTCACCTTAGCTTGCACTCATGCCATGTGGTTCTGCTATCATAGCTTCTTCTAAAAAAGCAACCAAGATTCAGTTTTGTAAAACCTGTCATGATTTTAAATATGTAAATCATATCTCCTCTCTGTCCAGGAATAGCAACCCCAGGTGTCATGGTCTATCAGGTCTATTATCATCCAGTTTGTCTTGCCTCTTGGTCATCTTTGTAGCTCTGTGCTGTACTTTTCCAGCTCTTTGTATTCTTTTTCCTGTACTAAAATGAATGTTGTGCCTTTTAAAAGCCTTCTATATTGTTACTTATGGATGCTGACCATCCGGGGCTCCGTTCCCCCCCCCCCCATGGGAGATCATGCTGCATGGTAGTGGGGCTGTAATTTTGTTGCTGGCTTGATTGTCCTTTGGTCCCTGGAAGTCCCCTCGAAAGCATGCCGGCACAAGGACTAAGGTCCAGACTGTGGACGACGATGCACATCCCAGTCAAGTGCTTAACTGCATCCTCCCCTCCCCACAGTGGGGGTCCCAATTCTCCCGGTACAACAGCCCCTCTCCCCCCACGGAGGAGGAGAGTGTCTGAGGAGATGTTCTAACCTCCTTCCCTTTGGCCGGCCCCCGATGACTCAGGCTTGTTCTTGAACCCGAGACACCAGTGTCGGAGGTGGTAGCACTACTGTCGCGCCAGCCATTGGAAACAAGTCTTAACACTTAACCTTTTATCTGTCCTTTGCTATTATAGGCAATGATTGTTCTATGTACCAGAGTGCCTTTGTACCTTTTTTTATGTACTTCTCCTGGGTCATGCCTGAAAATAGGCATTATATTTGTCTACTGTACCTGCCCTGTAAATACAAGCTAAATTAGTAAAAGTAAATAAATATGGTGCCCAAAATTGCATGCTCTTCTCCGGATGTGGTCTAGCCAGTACCTTGTATCATAGCATTACTCACTGATATTAAGAACCTATTCTTTGGCCTCAGTGGGGCCCTTTAGACGGGTTCCACTGTACTGCCTTACTGCTTCTCCACGCTACTTATCCCCTATTTAATGCAAGCTTGTGTGTTCTGTGTCCTTACCGAAGGCTGCTGAGTAGTGACTGGACACCCTCAGGATAAGTTATGTAAAAGAATTCAGCAGATGCCAGCTGTGATTATTTTGCTGTACGCTGATCCCAATTTAGTATGAAACCTGTTTTTCCTAATGGAAGTCAGTCTCTTCAGGAAATTGTGTAGCAAAATATATATTTGTATCGCACAACTGTTACCAAGGACCAAGTGTTATGCAGTATGGTAAACATAATCTGTTGTCAACTTCATTGCGTTATGTTGGGTTAATGCAGTAATGCTGGTTTATCTTAATAGTTTGCTATGGCATTTAACTTTAGTTTACCATGTAACTATTTTCCATTGAATGGATGAAATGTTGTTGAACGTGAGGCTAATAGTTCATATAGCAGAGTCGGATAACAAAAACTTGGGAGATGTAAGTTTTTGCTTAACCAAACCCCTGTCCCCTCTAAAATGAAGTAATGTCTATTCTCCTATGCAACTGAATGTGTGGAATAAAAACATTGTATGATTTCAACACCCACTGCAAACTGGCACAGCTAAGGTTTTATTCTACATACAGTGGTAACCATCCTATTTTTTTTTTCTCCTCGTCCCAGCTGGCCCTCCTTCCCGCTCGTCCTTCCAGACACATCACCTTGGCTTCTCCAAGGATTACTTCTCCTGCAGTCCCCCACAGCTTGCCCTCTGTGGCAGGCAGACCCTCAACCCGTCAGGACCGGATCCAGATTCCAGAAGGAGCCTGAGTTGCCTGGTGCATGGACTGTGGAGGACAGCAGTCATTCTCCATGGCCAGGTGTTCCCTCTTTTTGTCCCCTGCGGCAGATGCAGCATGCAGTAACATCAAGGCATACATGTCAACATCTGCTAATTCCCCTCCCCCTTCAGCTCTGGCTGCCTCACCCCCCCCCCACTTCCTCCAGGGGCTAGCTGTGCATTGAGCTGTTTGCCCCTCCCCAGTCCAGCAGACACTCAATCCTTCTCCCCCGGCCAGCCCTTCAACACCTCGGGCTTGCTTTTGAACCCAGGTTGTTGGCATCGCAAGCGGTAACACTGCCACTGCACTGGCAGGCCAGCTTAGTGGTAGCCATCCTAATCTTTTGTTACCACATTAAAGATTAGCACATTAAAGAGCTGCTGACGCCTCAAAGAAAACTTTGAAAAACATAATAATTAGGTACAATTCTGCCAGCATTCCAAATATATTCTACAGATTTCTCCTCCCCATCTTTTATTACAGAGGAAATTAGCATGAATGCATGACCTTTACCTGTGAGAATTCATCTGCTTCTATAGCTGACTCCCTACTTCAAGTCATAATCCTCTGTTGTGGCATCACAGTCTGTTGCCATGGGAGTAACTATGATGTCACAAACAGAGCATTATGACCTCAGGTGGGGAAAATGTAATAGGAATAAATGAGCTCTTCAGGGAGCAGAGATCCTGTTTTCATGCAAATAGCCTCAGTAATAAATAATGGGGAGGAAAAATGCACAACTAATGTGAAATATAATTAAACTGAACTGTGCCGAAATGTTATGTTTTTTTTAAGTTATCCTGAAGGTGTCAGCTGCTCTTCAAGTTACTACAGTACAGCATTTTCCTCTTACGGCAAAATTATTCAAAGTACAGCATTAGCTGAAATGTTACCTTATTGTTCTGACTAAGCAAAATAAGGTGGCACTTCAGCTGATGTGGTACATCGAATGATACTCTCATAAGAAGGAATGCTTTATTACAGTACCTTCTAGTGGTAAACTTTCCTGTGGTAAAGTAGAAGGTTAGAATGTTTGACCTATCCACTGAGTTAAGTATATATACAGTGGGTAGATTGGCCAGGGATCCAATATCACAGAACAGGTATGTGACTGGGTTTAATTTATATAAACTAAACTGTTTTCAGGCATGTGCACGTACAGGTTTGTAGGATTACCAGTCACAGAGCTTTTCTCTGGGCATGCATGCCAGCATCTAGTGTCTTTCTCAAATTGGGCTCATGAGCTTCCTGCTTTAATATTCAGAACAGTCTTTGGGTCCCTTGCATCCATCTTTAGCCACAAGCTATCACAAAGCATGTCCGACTGCCACACAGTTCACAGCTGGTAGAAAACCAGTTGTCAGTACGAGACTGATTAGGCGCACCACACAAAGCATACCTGCGGCCACAGGCATTGTGCCTGCAGTGGAAAAACCCTGCTCCTGGTTTGAAGTTCCTGCTTTTCAAGTCGGTCAGCAATTGTTTGGATTTTGACTTTCTACCTCATTTTTCTACCTTCCCAGCAAATGACTATTCAGTTCACACGGGTTATGATTATCCCCAAGGCAGGCTCATTGAAGCTGAACATCTGATTGTAGTCCTTTCAGTGTGCTAACCTGCAGGTGATAAAAAAATATAAGATGGAGTTTTGCTGATGAGACATTATTTGTTATTAATATTTTGTGGCTCAGTCTGCCAGAGCTCCAGGCCTGTTGTCTTTGTCACTGAAGTTTGCTGCCCTTCCGTAAGCTACAGTTGCCTGACCTGCCTTTCCTTGTCTGCATTGCAGGACTATTTTATGGTGCTGTGATAAAGAAAATCTGCCTTATTGTTCACTTGGCCTTTGGCCTTCTAATAAATCAGGTTTGGCTGCAGCCACCGAACTGAAGAGTTGGAAAGCTGCAGCAGTAAAAACACAGCTGCTTTACTGATACATGCCACTTGTACTGGAATGCAAGACTGTGCAGCATGACACGTTGGCCAGTTATATTGCGATAGACCATTGTTCCAGCGCCAGTCCTCTTAGTCCCACTTGCATCTTCTTCTAGAGCGTAGCATTCTGTGAACGACTAATCAGGTCTAATTTAAGCATTTCTTGATTAGCTCCCTTGTGGCTTTAGTGCTGGATCACACATCGTGGTGTAAGCTACTAATATTAATCAGATTCTGCTTGATTGTTGACTGTTCATTTGCTAAAGGTTGCACCTTAAAAAAAAACTAGCAGAGGGTAAGGTGTTCAGTTGCATAATTAGAGTCATGTTATGCCTGTGGCATACTATAACTCATCTATGTAAAACTGGAACCTTTCTGTGTGACTCATGTTACTGTCCCTGTTTTCACAATTCGATTTTAACATCAATTTCACTTTGATCCCTTAGCTTTCCACTTTTCATGCCATTAGTTCCTTCGTAAAAGCACCCATCCATAGCCACGTTCACAGAACCATGACCTACAGTGACCATTCCTTTGAAGCCACATGGTGTCTTAGTGACTCATCTCCACCCTCCCTCCCTCTGGTTCTGTCTACACCAGCTTGGGAATAGCCGCTCTTCTCCCATCATTAGGTGTATCAAATCAAACAGGAACGCACATTTGTAATATTTTTTTGTTGTGCCTTCTCTGCTGTTGCACTGTGTTTTGTACTTGGTTCTTAAATGTTTTAGGATTTGTGTTCCTTTGTTATTGCCCTGTTAATGTGCCAGGCCCTCCAGGTTCTACCTGTAATGTGCCTCTTTTATAATGTCCTGGGTCATATCTGAAAATAGGCATTCAGTTGTCTAGTATACTTACTGGTTAACAAAATATAAATGACTAAGTATCTAATTATATTGGAGGGGTTTGCTTCTGTTTCTGGTGATGTCTGTGCAGTATAACGTGCATGGATGTATTAAGCAAGTAATAATACCCAACAGGGTGGGTGGTATTGGGCTATACCCGCCCACCCAGGGCAGGTATAGTCCATACTGCCCACCCTGGAAGGTACTATTGCGCTTATAAAATTGGTTTTGATTGTAAAGAATGAGACAGACACAACATTTTAAGATTTAAATTGTGAAGAATTTCTTTTTTTAAACAGTAAACCTGTGGGAGAAAAAATAGTCTCTGGTAAAATATTTTTGACGCTCCGTTGCGATGGTAGGTGGAGCAACAGAATCGGAAGTGTTATGGAAATAGCACATTTGGAGAGAACTAAATAGAAGGAATGGGCAAGTAATTGGTGTTTTTCTGCAAAACAACAGAGTCGGGAACTGTGAGAACACACAGGCTTGTGCTTTGTGTTATGGGGGGATTTTGAGATGGGTGATGTATTTCCAGAGGATTGCGAAGACAGCCGGGCGAAATAGATATTGACACGAAGCGGGAACACTGGGTGAAGCACCAGGTTAGGAGGAACAAATACTGGTAAGTAAATGAGAGGACTGATGAAAATGAGCTATGTTGGAGGATGACACTGTATTTTTTTTTTTAAATTATTGAACATTAGGAGGGGCATAAAATGTTTGAGGTGTAGCTTTCGAGGGACTCGGCGCCCCCCCTTCCCACACACGGTTCTCAAGCAACTTAGGAGGACAGAAGAGTACATTACTGTTAATGTGTGGAGAAATTACATTTTTTCTTTCACTGACCTGGTCAGTATTGTTGGGCTTGTGGGTTGTTTGAACTGCCGTATTGCTTTCTTGCGAGTGTCTGGCCTGTACTGTTGTTTGTGGTGGTTCGGCAGCACTTGGTTTAGCTATTTTTTCAGGAGGCTCATAAAAATCTTTTGTCTTCTAACTCTGACAACATTTGCCTGATTCCTGGTAAGGTTACTATGGCAAAATGTATGGAGAAATCTGCCAGTTTTTAAACTGTACTTGGTGGCCGCGTTTAAACCTCCCGCTTATGTGTTACAGTTTTCCCTCACAAATGTTTGCGATGTGGACAAAGTGATGCAGCTGGCACATTGATTTGTGGTATATTATTGAGCAACACGGGCTGGCACTCGTTCAAAGTGGGCATTGTTGACTGATAGATGCCCACCTAGATGAGTGTCTCAGCCAATCAGGATTCAAAATTATCTTTACCCATTTTCTAGCAGCAGATATTGTATGGGCTGTTTTTGAGGATCCTATCGCGGCCCGCATAGTACGCAGCAGAGGTAGCAGTACCAACAGCACCACCTGGCCGAGCCTTCCACTAAAGCAGGAGGTGAGAGTCAGCTTAGGGACTGTGGTGGCAGTTCATCCAGAGGTCAGTCTTGGGGGGACTACTGACAGAGGCAAAAACCATTCCCCCTCCATTCTTAACCCTGCTGCAGCTCTTGGTCAGAGGCCGACTATCCTGATTTCTGCCACAGTAATCTGGTATTACATCGGACAAGGTGGTCCTGGAAGTAGTGGGATCAGGGTTGTCTGAAATTCAAGACTTTGCCTCCTCATTGTCTCTGAGCACCGTTGGAGGACACCCTGTCTCTGGAATCTCTCCCCACACTTTGGACTGGAGTTATTCAGCTCCTTAAATGCCACACAGTAGAGCCTGTCCCAGAATACTGAGCTCAGCAAGGGTATATGTTGTTATTTTCTGGTGCTCAAAAGGACAGGGAGCTGGTATTCTCGATTTGTAAGTGGTGAGCAAGTTAAGTCACAGTCGGACATTTTGCATAGTGACTCTGTACCAGATCATTTTATCCCTGGAGCTGGGGCCTAGTTTTGCTCCCTGGATCTCTTGGATGCATACTTCCTGAGCCTCATTCTTCCATCATGCGGATGGTTCCCACACTTCAGGTGGACAGATCTCTGTATCTGTTCAGTGCCATGCCATTCAGCCAGTCATCAACATCCAGTGGGACCCTCCTTCCATTTCTGCCTGCCTCCATCAAGTAAAGAAAAAAAATCACACACTTCAGCAGACCTGTAGTGGACTTCACAATGCTCCAAAGCAGCTGCATCACTGTACACATTGCAGTGTACCTCTGACTGACTTCTCGAGTGGTCTAAACAGTTACAACATTATGCACATTGCTCTGGACCCGTAGAAACTTGTAAACCTAATTGAAAAGTGTGTTCAAGGGTCTACCCCACAAAACACATTTTGATCAGATTTGCAAGGTGTCACTTATGTGGCTGTTGGTTGGGGGAGGGGATCGTAACCTGAACATCCTGAAAATGTGGACCCAGTAAGGGCAACTTATCAACAAAAGAAGATAAAATACTGAAATAATGATTGTCGTGTATCAGGACTTAGTCCCCCCCAACCCCCAGCATTTTTCCTTTACTTTGATGGCAGCCAGCAGATGTAGAGGGAGGGCTGTGCTGGATATCCCATGCTGAATAATTGTTTCAAAAGATGGTGCCAGGGAATAGGGGGACAGAGAGCATGTGTGCTGGTGTGCTGAGTGGCTGGGGAGGATAGGTGTAGCTTTTACTTGCATGGGGGGAGGGTAACATGGATGCTAGTGAGTGGGATTTCGGTTTGTATACTGATTGCCCGTGCCCGACACTGAGACTGGGAATCTGGTGTCAGGAACCCAAAAGGGGGGTGGGGGGCTACATTGGGCCACTTGCAAAATCCACCATGGGTCCTGTGCCACATGTGTGATAATAAAACTGCTTCTCTGGCCACTCACAAAGTCTGCTACAGGTAATGTGCAATGAGGCAGCTGCTTTATGCCATTCATAAAGGGCGTGGGGTCATAATATCGTAGATGAAACTGCGCACATCAAGACCGCATGGCACGATAGAGCGTTGGGAAACACCTGACTGCTTTTCTTGTACTTTGCTGGGCGCTTTACATCCCCTACACCCTCCAGAACTTATAGTCAACTCTGAGGGAGTGTGAACACAGGGGCAAAAAATATAATTATTAAAAAAAGATTCCCTAGAAGGGAATCAAACCACTTCCCCCCAACCCCATCCACTACTGGGTCAGGTGCTCTAGCCACTCCACCATGGGAGCGGCTCGACTAAGCACCCGACTGGCAGTGACTACATCCACTTCCTTGTTGCTGGTGAGCGTCTGGGGGTAGCTCTACCTTCTATCGCTGTAATTCCCCTGTCGCTGTAAACCCACATGGTAGTAGCAGCGTGTTCTTCTGTGCACGGTATTGTCCACTATATTATGACCCGGTAGGTTCATAAAGTCTTCCACAGGCCTAGTGTAATGTGTGTGATGGTTCAGTTGCTTCGGACCACTGGCAAAGTCTACTGCAGGTCCCGTGCCATGTGTGTGATGATGCAGCTGCTATGGGCTACTCACGACGTCTGCTGCAAGCCTGCCACAGTATGCATGATGATACAGCTGCAACTACTTTGTGTATGGCCCCGGATAAAATAAGATATTATGGCTGTCTATCCTAAAAAGACAGAAAAGTAATTACAAAAAGCTATGTTACTGCACAAGGTAGGGTTTATTATTACAGAAACAAAAGTAAGAAAATACGACATTATGTTTTTTATCTCTTAGCTCTGCCCCCCCATTTACCACCCTGTGAACACCACCAAGTTAAATGCGAAAGTACAACCTGAGTTTCAAACACGTGTTTTAACTTCATAAATAACATAGTACAAGGAATACAGTTACACCCCATGACGAGTATTGCACTTATATGTTGTGAGACACAAGGCCGCTGGATTCAAGGCCACTTTGTAGCAGCTGCATCACTACACACATTGTGCAAGACCTGTAGTGGACTCCATAAGCAGCTGCATCATCACACACAGACCTGTACTGTAAGTTACTTGGCTAAGGGCTTTGTGGGTCACTCATGAAGCAGCTGCATGGTTGCAGACTTTGCTCCAGACATGTAGCAGACTTTGTAAGTGGACATGCAAAGCAGCTGCATGGCGACACACAGTGCCTCAGGCCTGTGTTCTACAATATTGTGTCTCATGGTGGCTAAGGACCTTTCTGAAGTTGTCATTTCTGAGGGTGTCATGGCCGTGGCAGTGTTCTTGAGTAGTGGTTTGCTGTTGGAACATTATAGTTTTAATTTTTTAGTATCTGTTTCTATTTGGTTTAATTCTCCATATGATTAAATTTGGTCTGAGTAGGGTTAATGTGTGTAGAGGATCCTATGTTGCTGCAGGTAGAGTACCCTAAGGCAGTAACAATGGTCTTCTTTTGGACGCAGCAAGAACACGTCCTTTAAAGACCTTTTTTGAGGAGTCTAGTGACATGTTTTCCCCCTTGTCCGTGGAGAAGAGATTAATAGCTGACTGGAGAGAATCTCGGCGATGCGGCCCCTGTTGTGTGATGTTGTTGGGTTGGTGGTGCAAGGGTGCAAACTGGCCTTGCAGCTGCAGTGTGAAGTGGGGTGGCTTGGAGGACTAGAAACTAGCTTCTCAGAAATATTGGTGGACTATCTTGCAGGAACAGGATTTGGTAAGTGTGAGTTACTGTACCATTTTCCTACCATGTTTTTCTGATGGTGGCAGCATTGGAATCAGTGGAGAGAGCGGTTAAATCTATTAGACCCAACTGGGGTCGCTTAAAAAATGTAACCCTCCTCCCACCATTGAACTACTGTGGGGGTTATTTTCATTGAAGAGATTTGTTCTCTGGAGGTTTGATTGTGGTATTTTATGGCTCCGATGCATCTGTTTTGAGAGCAGGACCCTTTGAAGGATTTCAAGAGGACTATTGGAATCATAGTGCTTCCTGCTTGGGACTTATTTCAATTGAATGACTTTTTTACTGTCTGTTGTCCATTAACTGTGATTCTGCTATATGTTTTCTATGTGTATTCTATTATGCTTATTTACATTGTGATTTTAAGGAACCCTGTTGTTATGCTGTATTCCTGCCCTTGCATGAAATGATTGGGAGTCTGGGGACCCTCTGAGGCAGACTGCTTCTGCGCCATGCTGGCTGTACTGGGTTGTTTGCTACTTCCAACTGAGATTCATGGAGTGGATAGACCCTGATGTCCCACGGGCATTGGAGGTTTCTGGATACATCCTCTCTTTTCTTTCTTGACCCCTTGGGCTGTTTGGTAGATGTGAACAGGAGGTTCTACGTCTGCGAACAGAACCCAGTAACCCAGAGAAGAGAGGAGTGGAGTTCCTGGAGTGGTTCTGACATTTGGAAAAGGGATAAGACTGGAAATTGGCTTGACTCTCTTTCACAGTGTGTAGGGGTGTTATCACCTGTTTGAGGAGTGAATTATGGAACCTCAGACCTTTCATTTTGATAATTTACTTTACCCATGGAATTCATCAGAGGTGTAAGGCTTTCAGAATTTATCGCCCTAAGAAAAGATTATGAGGTGCTGGACAGTGTGAGACAATGGTTGTTAGTGGGAGAGCTAGGACACGTTGGGTAAGAGGGACTGGAAGGGGCAGAAATTTGTGAAGCCTCATTCCAATCCCCATGCAGCAAAGAGACCAGGAGCTATTTGCTGGGTGAACCCACCAGGTCCCCTGGCTCAGATGTTGCTTTGCAATGTTAGGTCGGTCATAAATAAAGCAAGTATTGTAAGAGATATATTGATTCACAGGCTGACTTGGCGTTTGTCATGGAGACTTGGCTTAATGAGATGGTGGGCCCGGTTCTGCCCGAGTTAGTTTCACCTGGGTTCTCTGTGATACGTTGTCCTGGACCAGGCTGTCATGGTGGTGGAGTAGCCATCTGTGTTAGAGCCAGATTGGACTGTGCGGTGTCTCCCATTGAAGAGGCTGGGAGATTTGAGGGTATGGCTATTGACTGTGTTTTTTTCTGGGGGGGTATATTCTCTGTTTATGCCCCCTCAATACTGCTGCCTCCACTATCCTTCAGGTTCCTCAAGGTGCCAGGCTTCTGCCTGTCCCTGGTCCCCTATAGTGACCTTCCTCTACATGTCACTGATATTACCCTCCTAGGTGGAGAAGGAGGGTTGGGTCCCACCTCCTACCTGCATGAAATTTCGTCAAGTGGTTGCAGAGTGTTCCTTGATAGGTCGGTGTTAAGTCCAGTGGGGCCATTTTACCCAAATCTGTGCAATATGCAGAAGGGTGACCATCAATATGGTGACCATGTTGCCCGGCAATTGTGCCGCCGACTGCCATCGCACCCAAAGCACCTGGGCACATCTAGGCTGTTTGTGGGGGGCTTTGCCCTCTGCACCTCCCACTGTGAGGGGCTTCACCCCCTCACACACCCCACGAAATAATTATACAATCATTTCCTCGGGGTAGGGTTATCGGGGGGGGGGCGCAATACCCATGGGACAGTCTTGCTGTATGCTGTTCTGACAACCAGTTTGTCACTGTGAGTGTCGAACTGGTTGCTACGCACCGATGGCCATCATCGTAATGCTGTTGCTTCGATGACGTGATACCAGTGGGGCCATCTCAGTGTTGGCAGTGAAGTTTTTCCTTGGTTTGCTGCCAGTCCTCAGGGATGCAGACATGCATGGGAGGTACAAGGAGCTTGTGCACGCTATTACACGCTGCTGCTCCAGACCCTGGCCTGTGTCTCACCTTCCCACAGAGTCCTTGACTGCACTGCCACCTGTGATCACCCAGGTGGCAGTATTGCAGCGAGGGTGGTAACCCTACCTGCCCCAGAGGAGGAGACCATCCCGTCCTTTCCCCAGCCAACCTCCTGATGACTTGAACTTGTTCCTGAACTCACATAGCCAGTGTCATAAGCAGTAGTGCTATCACTGCACTGATGGCCCGTCTGTATGTCTGGTTTGATATGTAGGGTTGTGCTCATTTTCTGCCCTCCTGGCAGTGGGGGGGAATTACTTAAGTAGTTTGTTGAGAGTCTGTTAGACTGGGTGCTGGACTCAACAAGGACTTATTTTTATTTTATTAGTAGTTCAGTGCAAGAAAAATTCACTTATTTCACTTCATGGCTTTTTAGCTTAAGCAGTCAGTTTTATTTCAGAGTCATATACCCCAAGCGTCACTTTACCCAACTCCTTGTTGAAGTTCCATGATAAAACTAAAACTTATGCTTGTAGAGTATGATCAGGGAAGATTTAACAAAAAATTTGCCTAAGTAAGAGTGCAGATGGACAGCTCACAATTGTTGGAACAGTGAGCACCAAAACCAGGTTATTTCCTCAGCCACACATGTGAGAGGCCACACCCTTGTCCTTGCCGTCTCAATGGGTTTAGAGATAAGTAACATCTCAGTGGAGCCAGTTGTTTGGTTGGACTGCTGCTCCATATTGTTCAATGCTGGGGCTCTCACCATACCACCACTGACTGCGTAAATTATCCCATACCCTGCTAAATGGCACTTGGATCTAGAAAGGTTTCTGGGTTTGCTAGCCACTTCAAGTCTGGTTGAGGCTTCTACCAGGGGATGCACTGCAGTGCCTGAGGTCTATAATAGGGTTTGCTCTGAGGCTATGGATTCCCTGGCACTGGTCCATTCCTACCTGAGGACCTTGCTCTGATGTGCACCTTTTTTTTCGTTAGCTCTTCGGCAGCTTAAGGTCACAGATCAGAGACTGAAGCACAAATGGATGAGACCTTGGGCTGGTGGTGGCAGACTTGCCCTGGAGGAACATCTTAGATATTACCAGGGAGCTATCAGGGAGGCAAAAGAAGTTTTGTTTTTTTTTTTTTACCAGGAGAGACACACTAAGCTGAAGCTTGTTTACAGGTGTGACCTGGAAGCACAAGGAAGTTAAGTGACTTGCTCTGGGTCACACAGTATACAAGTGGGGGCTGTGTAATTCAAACCCAGGTCTCCAGGTTTGCAGCTCAGAGCCTTAAACCACTGCGCTATACTGCCTCCTATACTGCCTTTTTGCTGTATTGATAGCTGCTGAGAGGAACCTGCCGGCAGCACCTATCAGGGTAGTAGACAGTCTTTTATAGCAGGACTGTCTTCGGCTCAAGGACCAAGTTTCCATGCAGTGGCGTGAATGGCTGAGTGAGTTCTTCAAAGCAAAAATTGTTGGCATTTGGGAGCAGATCTCTTCCACTCCTATACAAAAGGTGACAGGGATAGAGAGGTGAGAATTATAGGAGTGGTAGAAGGTTGGTGTGAGCTTACCTTTTTTGGACGAGGAAGAGATTCTTGGAGTTGTCTCTAGCCTGCGTTTCATCCCTTGTGTGCTGGATTCCGCCCCTACCATTTTACTTAAGGGAGGGTGAGGGACTTTGATACCAGTTTTGACCAGAATTGTCAGTGCCTCTCTGAAGGAGGGGGTCCTGCCAGAGCTCCTGGTGGTGAGACCCATCCTGAAGAAGGCATTGTTAGAGCCTGACAATCTGACACATTTTTAACCTTTTTCTAACCTTCCATTTTTGGCTAATGCTGTTGAGAAAGTGGTTGCTGCACAGTTAGTGGCATATGTGGAGGAAAATAATCTCTTTGAGCCATTTCAGTCTGGTTTCCACAGTAGGCATAGCACAGAGACTGCCCAGGTTAGGGTTTGCAATGATCTCTTTTTAGTGTGGGAACATGGGGAGATCTCTGACATGATCCTTTTAGATCTGTCTTCTGCCTTTGACACTGTGCATCATTCAGGTTTGCTGGACAGACTTGAGTAGCAGGTGGGATTGTTCAATACTCTTTCACACTGGCTCCAGTCTTTTCTAAGTGGAAGGGAGCAGTCGGTAGTTCTTGCTGATTGTGTCTGACTGCACTCGACTGCGGTGTTCCTCAATGTTATGTCTTGTCACCCATCTTATTCACAGTGTACATGCTTCCGCTTAGAGAGATCATTAGACACTGCAGCTTGGATTTTCATTGGTACGCAGATGATACCAGCTGTATGTGTCTTTTGCTCCCAACAGGGCAGCATCTGTTCTGCAGTTAGAACAATGACTGGAGGAAATCAGGTTTTGGATGTTCTTTAGTTGATTGGCTCTGAATCCTTCCCAGACCAGATTACTGGAAGCGGGTAGTGAGAGGCAGTTATCAGCTACTCATAGGGACTTGAGTCTACCCACTTTTGGAGGGGGTTTGTGGTATGGTGATAGAGGAAGTTTGCAGTCTGGATGTAATTCTGGACAGTCAGTTGACATTTGTTTCACAGGTGTCTTCTGTGGTCCAGAGCTGCCTTTATCATCTAAAAATAGTACCAGATTGTGGCCTCTGCTTGATACTGCTGATCTTACCACTGTGGTAAATACAATTTTTTTCTCACGCCTTGACTATTGTTGAGCACTGTATAAGGGTTTACCTGGATGTCAGTTGTGCCATTTGCAGCTAGTACAGAATACGGCAGCGAGGCTTCTGACCTCTGCTCGGAGGTTGGATCATATTACTCCCTCGTTGTGGGTTTTGGGCTGACTGCCAATTTACTGGAAGATTGATTTCCAGGTTCTTCTGTTGACGTGTAAAACCCTGAATGCACTGGGCCACCAGTATCTCAATGATTGGTGGATGGGGTCTGCTTAAAGTTCCTTCCACAAGGCTCAGGTCTGCTGCAGGGAGAGTCTTTGCTGTAGCGGCCTCAGTCCTCTGGAACGTCCTTCTGGAAAGTGTTCACACTTGCAGATTCTGTCAACATCTTAAAATTGAAACTGAAGAAGCACATGTTAGTAGTTTTTTGGTGATTATGTTGATGTAGCAGTGGAACTTATTTGAATGTGTATCACTGTATTTAACATTTTTCTTACTGTTTTATGTTTATTATATTTACTGGAGTATATTGTTGGTTGTGTTTTGGATTTATTTTTTTATTTCCTTTTTGGATCTTCTTCATACAGGCACTCCAAGCATTGGAAGGGCGCCTCATAGAAATGAAATTCTGTGACTACTACTGCTTATTGACTAATACGCAAAACAAAATCTCAGTTGTTTTTTCCTGTAAACCACGTATTATTTTAACATTGCTTCAAATTAGTAAACAACTGTCTTGACACTTGGCTTTGTTGTCAATCAAACAAAACCTTGGTGTCCTTTAATCAAATTAGTGGAAAAGGGTTTTCTTTTGTTTTGAATTCTGAGTTCTTTAGAAGTGAGCACAGTTGAAGTAATTTACAGTTTTGAGCCACTTCATTAGCTATTGGTCCCATGGGTAGGGATTGCTGAATTTCATCAGCTGCCTTCTGCCTGTCTGTTTAATTTAGGATCAGCTGACCCCTAGCCCATGACTGATTACTTCTGTGTTGTCTTTGCAGCACATTGATGCTGTTCATGATTTGCTGTTGGACGTCATCACATGGGTCGGGATCCTGCTATCACTTGTCTGCCTCTTGATCTGCATCTTCACGTTTTGTTTCTTCCGTGGACTCCAGAGTGACCGAAACACCATCCACAAAAACCTTTGCATCAGCCTTTTCATGGCAGAGCTGCTCTTCCTGATCGGGATCAATCAGACAAAACCGCAGGTAAAATGTCAGCAGTGCCTTCTCCCTTGTCTGCGAACAGTGTTTGTGCAGTGCCTCACTAACCTGTAATGTAGATTACTAAGTGATATTTTCCAGCAGGGGTTTGATTTACCATTAGTGGATTTGATAGGCTGGCATAAAGATATTTTTTTTAAACATATCTTATCACCCATTGCTGGCAGTCTTGGTGGCAGTTATACATCTCAGCCAAGTGCCTAACGGCATCCTCCTTTCCCCCCGCACCTTGAATCCCATGTGCTGCCCGTGCATCCACAGACGGCAGTAACTGGGTGAAGTGACAGCTCCCCCCCCTCGGAAGAGGAGTGCATCCTGTGGGACACTTAAGCCTCCTCCTCCCCAATGACCCAGGCTTGTTCCTGAACCCGGGCCGCCTGCATCATGGGTGGTTGTGCTATCGCTGCGCCAATGGGCTGGCCCACAAAGATCTTTGTTGCCATGAATATTAACTGCCAACATTCTGTTCCTGAGTTAAGATGTCATATATGTGTAGCTGCAGTAATGGCTCAGCAATGCAGGTGACCACAGTTCAGTAGCAGGAGTGGGAGACCGCAATGAGAGGCAAGCCTGACCCCAGCATCGGCTGCAGTGTGCTGCAGAGCGGGAGGGATGGCATATCTGGGGTGGTATTGTTTGAAAATCCTTTGTCACCTACCTGGTGCCACAGCAACCCCTGTGGTAGGGATGGGGAGCTGGCTTACATAACAGAATGTCAGGGTGTGTGTGTGTGTGTGTGTGTGTGCCCGAGGCCTGACGGGGCTATACGCACAACAATGGGAGGAGGGAGGGTAGGGAGATAGCTAGGTAGGAAACCCATGTATCGTCTATAGGGTGGCCTGGGTTCCTGGATTCCCTGGGCCCTAGTGCCTGCCAGGCATTGTATTTTGAGGGGGGTAGAATGACCTTCTCCTAAGAACCCTTGCCATGAGGTGGAAGTCATAGGGGACATCTGGGGTGGTATTGTTTCCAGGGACCTATGGGCCACAACAGGGTATATCCCTGAGACTAGGGTGCATCCCTGCAAGACAAACCTGGCCAGGGACAAAAAGCCCTGTTGGAAACAAAAGACGTTATATATGAAAAACACATGCCAAGGCAGCGTTACTCTTGTCAGGATTGTCACCTTGCACATCCTTTGGGCAGAGGACTGCAAACCAAAGGGGAGAAGTTCGGACACATTAAGGGTGAATAGGCAAAACTCTTGATGAGTTTACAGATAACTTTATTATCCATATTAATATTTTGCAGTCCTCTGATTTGAGAACTGTTATTAAATAGTTTTTATTTGTAAGAAGTAATGTGAACACCATTGTTTAATCCAGCACAAATCACAGTTTGGTATAGTTTCAACAATTCCATCCAAATTACACTCTGAAAGCTATTTTGTCACTTTATCTGCTTCATTGTTTTAGGACACCGCCAAGCACAGCAACAAGAAACAAGTTTCATATTTCAGGGAGCAGTCTCTCTATATGTTTCCCCTTCTGTCACTTTTACTTGCCGTTTACTTCTAAATAGCAGTTCCCAAAATTTAGATGCATAACACATTCCTGAGTCTGTGGGTCATGCTGGATTAAGCCATGGAGTGAGGAGCTCAAAAACACTTGTTATAGAAACATAGAAGCTGACGGCAGATAAGGACCGCAAGGCCCATCCAGTCTGCCCATTTCTTTTTCTACCTTATAAATGTGCCTTTGATCTGTCAGTGGCCTATCTAGTCATACTCATCTGTATTGCTCCCTTATGCCTATCCCATGCCTGTTTGAAGCCCTGCACTGTATTCATAGCCACCACTTCCTGAGGTAGGCCGTTCCATGCATCCACCACCCTTTCTGTGAAAAAGAATTTCCTCACATTCCCTCTTAATCGGCCTCCCTCTAGTCTCATGCTGTGTCCTCTTGTCCTGCTGTTTTCTTTAAATTTAAACATGTTAGACTCTTTCTACCTTGTTAATGCCCTTAAGGTGTTTGAATGTTTTGATCATATCACCTCTCTCCTTCCTTTGCTCAAGGGTATCATATTGAGCTCCATTAATCTGTCCTCATATGTATTCTGATGCAGTCCTGCACCATTTTGTTGCCTTCTCTGGACTGCCTCAATTTGGTTAATGTCCTTGAAGGTGTGGCCTCCAGTACTGCATGCAGTACTCCAGATGGGGCCTAACCAGTGTCTTGTAAAGAGGGATTATTACCTCCTCTTACGACTTGTGATACCCTCCTAATACACCCTAACATCCCCTAGCCTTATCTACTGCTTTAGAGGTCTGCTGATGATTTCAGGTCATCGGTGATGATGATGCCCAAGTCTCTTTCTTCCTTTGTGACTGCCAGCAACTCCCTCCCAGCCTATAGGTGGCTTCAGGGTTTCCCTTCCCTATGTGCATGAACTTGCACTTCTTTGCATTAAATCCCAGTTGCCACTCTTCTGACCATTTTGCTAGTTTATACAGATCTCTTCTCACTCTGCCCACCCCATCTGGATCATCTACTCTGTTGCAGATCTTGGTGTCATCTGCAAACAGACAAGCCTTACCCGCTAGTCCATCTGCAGTGTCACTAATGATGATATTGAAGAGGACTGGCCCCAGGACTGATCCCTGAGGTACCCCACTTGTGACTTGCATCTCTTCTGGCTGTATACCATTTACCACCACTCTCTGTTTTCTGCCCGACAATCAGTTTGCCACCCAGCCACCAACCTCTGACCCACCCCAGCCTACCCAGCTTATTTATCAATCTTCTATGTGGAACAGTGTCTAAAGCTTTGTTGAAATCAAGGTAGGAACATCAACTGCTCCCCTTGGTCCACTACTCCAGTTACCCAGTCAAAGAAATCTATGAGATTAGTTTGACAGGACCTTCCTTTGTAAACCCATGGTGTCTTGGATCCTGTGCCCCATGGATTCCAGGTGTTGCCCTATCCTTTCCTTAAGGAGTGCCTCCATAATCTTGCCCACTACTGAGTTAAGACTGACTGGTCTGTAGTTCTCTACCTCCTCCCTGCTACCACTCTTGTTGAGCGGGATCACATGAGCTCTTCTCCAGTCTTCTAGGACCTCTCCTGTGCTCAGAGACTCACTAAACTGTTCTGCTAATGGCTCTGCTAGTTCCACCCTTAGTTCCTTAAGTACCCTGAGATGTATGCCATCAGGTCCCATTGCCTTGTCCACCCTGAGCTTAGCGAGCTCTTGTAGGACACTTGTTGTGTGTTATTGTTTATTTAAGCAGTGGGGTTTGACCAATCCGATTGCAGGATATTTGGAACCAGTTTTATAAGGGAAATCATTTCTTCCATAAGAATTTAGAACTACTGTATAGAGAGTACTGTGGCTCATGCCTTGATACAATACTGTGTTCTTGTTGAAACAAGTTGGCAAAACAAATTCTAAGTTCCAGTCCTTGTGACCTTCTGCGGAATTGTTTTTGAGTTTTGGAACATGTTTATAAAATGGGACTGGTTAAAAGATACCATATGTCTGTGGATTAATCTGGCTCAGTGACAGTCATCCTGATATGTGTCATCATCACACATCACTACACCCGAAGAGAATTTTCAAAGATTAATTGACAGTACTTTTTTTTCCCTTGGTAAATCAAAAAACCCAGACAAAGCACCTAATCATAAATTATGAACAAACATAGAATTTGACAGCAGTTAAGGACTGCTTGGTTGACCCAGTCTGCTATTTTTTCTTACCTACATTATTACCACAGACTGTACTTGATCTACAACTCTTTCTCCCTCCCCCTTTCCTTTCCACTATGATTCCCTTGTGCCTGTCCCATGCATTCTTGAACCCCACCACTGTTTTCACCCCCACCACCTCTGCTGCAAGGCTGCTGCAGAAAGCCACCACTCTTTCTGTGAACCAGTACTTCCTCACAACTCTCCTGAATCTACCCCCTCCAGCTTCACAGCATGCCCCCTTGTTCTTGAGCACCTTTCCTTCTGAAAAATATTCCCCACTTGTACCTTATTTATCCCCATGAGATATTTAAAGGTCTCTATTATATCTCTCCCCTCGCTCTTCTCTTCCGGAGTGTACATATTGAGGTTCTTTAATTCCTCATCATAAGGCTTTTGATGCAGACCCTGCACCATTTTAGTTGCACTCCTCTGGACCGCCTCCACTCTGTCTATGTACTGGCGAAGATGCAGTCTCCTGAGCTGGACACAGTTCTCTAGGTGGGGTCTTACTTGCGATCTATACAGAGGCAACACCACCTCCATCTATACAGAGGCAACACCACCGCCATCTTTCTGCCCTATGATACCCCTCCCTATGCACCCCAGCATTCCACTAGCCCTCCAAACTGCCTTGTCACACTTCCTGGGCACCTGTAGGTCATCAGATATGATTACCTCCAGGTCTCTTTCCTGCTTGGTAGTCATCAGTACCACTCCACCCCTGGGTTTCTGTGCCCCAAATGCATTAAATTGCACTTTTTTGCATTGAAACCGATCTGCCATGCCCTTGACCATACATCTCATTTTCTCAGTTCTCTGCTCATCCTTTCCACTCTCCCAGAGTGTCTACTCTATTGCAGATTTTGGTGTCATCTGCAAAGAGGCAGACCTTCCCTTCCAGTTCCTCTACATTGTCACTTATAAAGACATTTAAGAGGACTGGTCCCAATACTGATCCTTAAGGCTCCCCACTGGTAACACTACCTTTCTCAGAGTGAACTCCATTTACCACCACCTACTGTCACTTTTCCCCTAACCAGTTTCTAATCCAGTTTACCACCTTTGGACGCACTCCAAAGCTACCCAGCTTGCTTACTAGTCTCCTATGTGCAACGATGTTGAAAGCCTTACTGAAATCTACTTAAGCCATGTCCACTGCTCCACCCTGATCAAAATCCTCTGTCACCCAGTCAAAGAAAATTGCTCTCCCTCACTCTCCCTCCCCTTCTACTCGTAAATGCTATCAACAAGCACTTATAACAGAGTTTCCACACTATAGTCTGTTTTTTTTTAATTAACATAAGTTTCCTTGCTGTCATCCGACTGTGTTGTCTGTGACTCTTGCAGTCACACTTCAAACCTTCAGTAGTTTAAAATCTACAAACTTAGAACAAGGAGTTAAAAAAAAAACAACCTGTTTAAACATTTCACTTTCCAACACTTAAAGCTTTCTGCAACACCCTTCCACTGAGGTGAAGGCATCTTGCTCTTTCTTCTCTCTCGCATCTGTGTTTCTCACTTTTTCACTGTTTAGCAAGAACCATGTCTCACTTACTCTCATGCACTGTACACTTGAGACCGCATCACGGTTGCTCTGTCACAGTACTCTCGTTCTGTATCTCCTCACACTAGCAAACAAAATAGATAAATAAATTATACATTTTTTGTAATTATTTTAGTCACAGAGCTGGGGCAGGAAAGCAATTACCAACCAAAGAAATTACAAACACAAGAAATGGTCAAATGTCTTAAGCAAAAAAAAAAAATAGCATTAGGTTCCAGTAGGCTAAAAGAACTAATTTACCAAAGATTCAACTAAACATTTCAATTTTTACATATTTCAACATGCTTATGTTAATTGCTAAAGACATTTAAAAAAGCAACCCTTTTTCATAAGCACAATACCACACTCCAAGGTGTGTATTATACTAGATTGCCACAAGTCCTGGGTGGTTGAAGGTACTTGGTCGCATGACGGGGGTGTTTTATGGTGGGGTGATGGCCAACCTAGGGTGGGTTGAAGCACGAGGTGAAACCGAGTGCTTCCACCACCTGAGAAGGGCTGTTAGCCCACCATAATGCACTCCCTGGAGTGCCTTATTACGATTATAAAAAGGATCCTTTTTAATAAGTTGGATGCATTTTTTAAACATATTTTTGTTGAGTTACTTTCAGCTGGGCTGATGTGCTGGGATAACGGCCCAGCTGAAAGGACATCTTGGCCAATCAGGAGCCAGCATTTTTATCTACCCATTTCATAAATATAGAATAATATGTGGGGTGGTGTGTGTAACAAGATTTACATAGAGTTCGGTAGTTGATGCCTAGACAAACCATGAGAAGCTGAAGTTCAGGGGTTTATCTAGGCATCCAACACCGAGGGTGTATGTAAAATTAGAATTTCTGCACCACCCCATATTTTATTTTATATAACTGCTGTAGTTCGCTTTTTCACCACAGCAATTATGTAAACTAAAAAGATGCTCCTGTGCAGCCGTAGTCTGGTTAAGTTTTAGCGCAGTCCACGTTCACCTTTATTTATTTATTTAAAAGTATACTTACTTCTTTCTTACCTCTGTTTGTATTTATTTGTTTCGGTCGCCTGCTGAAAGTTAAGTATTTTTTCCTGTTAGTTGATTTTGTTTTTTAAAATAACTTACCAGCCGAGTCCAAGTGGTGGTTCAGTCTCCGGGGACAAGACAAGGTGGCCAGTGGTCCGAATGGAAGAGCTGCGGCTGGCACATGCGTGGAGCGAGGGAAACTCAGCATGTGTTTTCTGTTACATACAGTCCTTTATAACAGCAATTTATGCATGGGTTTCCCTATGGGAATAGGGGAAAAAGGGAAGCCCAGTTATTATTCTACCATAATGCACACTGTGATCTGTTATGGCTTACTTACCTAAGCCAGAGACAGAATTTTTCAGTACCATTTCATAACTTGAACTGAAGGGAATGTGTCACATCACCCTGCATGATAATTTTCAATGTTAGTATGGTATAAGGATACTGTATTGTGAATTTTAGGTTAGATGTAACAAACATTTTCAGTAACACATAGGAAAGGCCTTTTAAACAGTAAACAGGAGACAGCCATTTTTGTGGGTACAGCAGGTGTTACAGTGATGGCATGGCATCATCAACCCCAGCTCCTAATAATGTGCTGCAAAGCATGCATGAGTAAATTGCTTGTGCTGACACAGGCCTGTTAATGTACAGAAAACACAGGCGTTTCCCTGTTGGCAAAGCTTATTAAATAGAATCCAGTGCATTTTTATGTTTGTTTCAAGCTCCCTCTCAGCAGTAGTAATTTATTCTCACTTGTTGAACTGTGTGCTGTTAAAGCTAAAGAGGCCATCGGAGCTTTCTTTCTGCCTACAAAATGCACGTTATCACAAAGCCATTCATTTCAAATGCATTTTACTCCATTTTACTGAGGAAATGTGTTAAAACTAACCCAACAATCCAGCTACTAAACCACTATATAAACTTTTAAAATAGTCAATTAAGTAGGGAAGCAGATTATTTTTAAGTGCTGTCTCATTCCCCAGTGTAACGTGTGATAGGGTATAAAATGTGTAACAAAATGAGTTATACTAATTGAAGCTGGCCTTGGTATAGTAATTAGAAACACTCTGAAAATCACTTGGCCCAAGGCAGTTCATGGGATCACACGTGCAAACATGCTCGAACACCTCTGGAAATAATCACCTTTAGGCGCTGATCCAGACAGAGCGAATGGTTAACATACATACAGTAAGTGGCATAGCTTTGCAAATTCCTTCCAGTCCACTGAGGCACTGAGGGATACCTGCAGTTAAAAATGTGCTGACATCCCTATAGAGTAGTACCCAGAAACAACTGTTCAAGCTGTAGAATGGAAGGCCTGTGTATCACAACTTTGGATTCTGATTTGGAGTTCTTCATGGTAGTGCTTAACCCAACAAAAGGACGGATCATTGAAGGTAATGGGGCTTGACAACTCTGGCACCAGCGTAGCCCATCACAGTTGCTCAATGCCAGTCCCATTATGCAGTCAGCTTGGAGTATGAGTTTGTTTTAAAATAAATCTCTTAAACAGAAAGGCACATCTGGTAGAGCCTGGCCTCCTACTGTAGAGATGAACAGTTTCCTTCTTGCTGTCCTGTTTGTCAAGTCTTCAGGTAGATGCTGTCGCTTAAAATGACAACTTTGTCTGTAGAGCAAGAAAGTAAGGTTTTAATATTGTAGAATACCATGTATTTATCCCATGTTTGTTTTACAGATTGTCTGTGCAGTCTTTGCTGCCCTTCTTCATTTCTTTTTTCTGGCTGCCTTTACCTGGATGTTCCTAGAGGGAGTGCAGCTCTATATCATGCTGGTGGAGGTCTTTGAGAGTGAACACTCGCGCAGGAAGTACTTCTACCTGGTTGGGTATGGAGCGCCTTCACTGATAGTGGCCGTGTCAGCAGCTGTGGACTACAGGAGTTATGGGTCTGATAAAGTGTAAGTGGCTTCTGCATCATCCCTCTTAACTGGTCAAAGTGAGCAGGCACATGCTGGTACTGGTTTATGCCACATTTTACAGCTTGTGGTCATATAGAACAGCATCAGGCCTGAAAATGTTGCAGAAGCATGTAAGGGATGTGTGCATTTGGTCGGAATATTATCTCAGCTTTCATTTTTCAATTCAACTGCTGGAGTATCCTTTCAATTGAAAAGTCATCTGCTTGGCAGAACTCAGTACATTCCTAGTAAAACATAACAGTGACACAGAGTAAAAGAACTAGTACTTCTGATAAATTCAGGATCCAAACAATGTAAAATAAGTGTTATATACAGCAGATTACAGTGGATGTCCCTCTCCTGTAGCTGCAGATATAATCACGTACTGTATGGTCCAATCTAGCGTTCCTAGGGTCTGTTGTGATACACGCCTCAAACTTTACATAAGCAGTACATTTTTAAAAAGGGAACTGTTTTTCTTCTGTTTGAGTGTACACATTGCCGATTTAAATAAAAGTTCTTATTTTCAATGGCCATAATAAGAATAGCCCTCCCTTTGAGATTCATTTCAATGCCTTGTTTCCAAGATGGTCCTGGGAGACCGCAGGCAGTCTCGTATACTTACATAATGGAGATTCCAGAGCTATCCTGACAAACCAGTGCCAGAATGGGGGCAGACAAAGCTGCTGCAGATTGATGAAGAATTATGCTGAATATTTAGGATTGAGTTTTCCTGCAGTAACTTCACAGTCTGCTGCTTAGCCCCTGTACTCAATTACTGTGTGAAAGTGCTATCTGCTAGTAAAGCAGTCCTTAAATTAGAGAGAAGAAAGGTCTGAAGCGCAGTTAAACCAGCAATTACGTTTGTAGTGATGTCATCCTGAATCTTAAAATTTAAAAGTAATGTTAAGGAGATGTAAGCATACACTATAATTGATTTATTATGAATGTAAATGACACATACACAATCTGCAAGCAGCACAGATCTGCTATCCAGTCAGGATGTCAGGTTTCTAGGAGCTGCAGCATTTCAAGGTCAACTGGGGCCAGTACCGCATTTCAGCAGCATGACGAACAGGTCGTGAGGGTCAGGGACGGCTGGGCCCCGCAACCACCACTAATCCTAGGACAGCTTGTGACATTGAACTTTGGTGCCTCCCTCCACACAACTAGTCGGGCTGCTGGAGAATGCTTTTGTGAAATCCCCTACCACTTAATTGTTGGATTCAGCAGGACACAGGGGGTGATGAGTAGTGTTGCTTGGATAGTGCTTGATGGATCTGACCTCGAATTGTTGGATCTGGTGGTTGGATCCATCAGATCCAACCTCAGATCCATTGGATCCTAGAGTCAGGTCCCTGGATCTGATGATCAGATCCATGGATACCTCTGATTCTTACAGTGGGCCCTAGGTGGTTGGATCCTTGTTTGGATGTCTGTTCCATCCAAGGTCATCTGATATCTGACCAAAATGATGATATCCGATGGATTCCGACCTGGTAGGATACTATCTGAGCAACACTAGTCATGTGGGCTCCTTCAGCTCATCCCCCCTGACAATTGCTGTTGGAGCAGTTAGCTTCTGCCATCGAGACCTACCACATGGAACCCCTCCCTCGCTCCCTCTGGCTCCCAGCACCAATTAGATCTCTAAGAGCATGGCCAGAAGAGGTGCACATAGTTCAGATTTATGAAGACGGTGCTCTATGTCCCCAAGCATGCCACTTAATTGCTGGGAGCAGCAGGACACAGTGGGTTATGGGCTCCTCCATCTTGTCTCCCCACTGATCATCGTTGGAGCTGTTCGCTTCCACCATTGGTCCTTACTGCATGGAACCACAACTCCCTCCAGGTCCAAACACCAGTCCGTTCTGCCTTTATCGTGGATCTCGTCCATGGAGTCAGTCAGAGATGCTGCTCAAACCTCTTGTGAGTGCTTTGTACCGCATAGACTTGTGTAGTGATGCTACTCTAGCCACTGATTACCGAGTGCTCATATAATACCTGATCTGATCATTGTTATCTCCCAGTAAGAATGGCCACATTTGTTCGCATTTAGGGCTCAAGGGTCTATTACATTGGTTTTCTCTGCTAACTTGATCTTTGTGTACAGTTAGATACCGTCTCTTTGGTGCTGTTACATTTCCTGTTAAGGTTTGGTTACATTTTCTGTTACGGGCTAGCTAGCTCTGCTGCAGTTGTACTAGTCCTTAGTTGACAGGGCACAATAGTGTACTATTTTCTGTAATTGCACTGGTCTAGGTTTTACTGTTCCTGATGCAATAAAAATGTAGGTACAGTATATTTGCTAAACCTTGTGTGGGTTCCCTGTATATTTTGAACCTCAGGTTTCTTTCATACCTGCTACATAGAGCACCCCCATTCTGTTTACCATATGCACTCATGCACAGTGTAATCAATGAGTATTGTTCACTTTATGTGCTAGGCACACAGATACCTACAGTTGTATAAAGTTGTATTTCTACCAGTGCCCCTACCACTTCCATAGTTAGACAGTCATCATGGAATGTTACATATGCTAGGTGAAGTCTGACATGCTCCATGCACTAGGGGAAGGTAACTACAGTATGTGCACTAGGGAAAGCTATTATGCCAAACAGGTTTGGTAGTATAGCCTAGAGGTTAAAGTAGCAAGCTATGAATGAGCTTGGTACATCCAGCAGACCTGGGGTTGATTCCCATGACATCAACTTGTATACTGGTGACTCTGAGCAAGTCAGTTAACCTTCCTGTGCTCCTGAGTCACTTCTAAAAATAGGCAGTTGTGCCTAGTGGGCCTTACTCAGTTACCAAAGTATAACGAAAAAAAAAACCCAGAAAAAACAAAGCTGTGCTTTCCAGTGTACCTCCTAACATTCTCTATCAGGAAAGCCACTAGAGTGCAACTAGGGCTATAAAATATTGCCAGTACTATCTGGGAGGCCTTTGGTCTCTAACCACCCCAGTATGATTAGATTTGAATACCTTGCCAATCCCCAACTTAAGTTCAATTCAATTTTTTTTATGCTGGAAAGTATGTGAGCAAAAATGCCCATTTTCATAAATGTGCAGTGGTACAGAAATTCGATAATACAGAGAAAAAGGTAAAAACGATATTTGCAAGATTTTATGGTATTTACAATAGGAACAGTGTATATGACAGCCCTAGATGAGTAGAGGGAATTACATGCTTGTTAAACCCTATTAGAGAGGTCTTAAACTTCCACAGAGGCAGCTCAGGATCCTACACCTCTGGGAGGCCTCCAGGACCCTGGTTATCATTATTCGGTCAATCAGAATTCTAATTTCCCAAGCACAATCAGGACTGTTTACCTGAGAGCCCATAGATTCTACAAAGGTCAGCAAGCTCTTGTATACCCTATCTGGGTGGCCCTTAAATCCAAATTATCACTGGACAGTTGTGGCCTGAGGCAGCATCTCTGATATAGGTGCTATCTAGAGAACAAAATAAAACCTAAACCAAGCACTACACTATCTCACAAACATCTGCTCGACCCCAGCTACCTCTTCTCCGACTCACGCAGCTACCCCAGAACTGCACTGAGGAAGATGTTTACTTGAATTCTTCTATTGTGCTGTACCACATCTGCTGCCAACTCTGGCCTAAAATAGAGGGATTGGACCAAGAGTAAGACTCCGGCATTGCAAGTCAAAATCATGAGCTTATGGAACTTATTATGTCTCTCCTATACAAAGCGTAATAAACTCTTCTGGAGAAATCCATTCACAAACCAATAGCAGCAATATTCTGGAAGATTAAAGGGAGATGCACTTAGTTCAACACTTACTTCAACATTTAATCAAACCCATTGCCAGAGTACAATGCAGCTGAATTACTGTAACACATAATGCAGTTTAATCAGGTCACCCATCAGTGTCCAAATTTGTTCAATTGGTTCTAGTCTCAAAGTAATTTTTGATAGCTTCCAGCTTTCTGCTGGCCTCCTGAGGGTCACTGAAAACAAAGGTGTGTCCCACATAGGATTACCAGAGTTTGCTGAGTAATTAGAAGGAATGCACGATGCCCAGGGATCTTAGTCTAGCCCAGACTCTGTCAAAGTCTTTGCAGTTTTGCCGTGTTGCAAAGCTTGAGTCAAGGAATATCTATAATTAAGTTCCATCAGAGAGTGACAGTTGTCTTTTTGCATTGTAGACTGCAGGATTTCATCCTTTACTGTACATGCAGTCCATGTGTTGTGAGCAGACTTGGTTGAGGTTGATTTGTGTCTACAGGTTGCCTGCTGGGAGTAATTATATAGTATTTGTAGACTTCTTTGGCTAAATCAATATCCAGCAGAATTTTAATTAATGCTTCCACATATGGAACCGTGTTGGTACTTCCGGCCCTCTCCGATTCTCTAGCTGCTCTAGACAGGTGTGTAGCAGGTTATTCGCACTGGTAAGTCATACAGCAGCGGCCAATGCTTTATTAAAAGAGTCCTGAGTAGCTTTAGTATTGGCAGCCATGACATTTCATTGTAGTCTGTACCGTTGTTAAGCAGGCATTGAATGATTCAACTTTCCTGCCCAAGTCATGTATGACCCGTAACAAAGCCAAATTACTCAGCTCCCCGCTTGGCCGGCATCGTGTGGCATCTCTGCCGCTGTGTCCTGCTTGCTCTGTTGGCTGCTGCGTGGCTGACAGACTGACTAACTGTTGGGTCTACTGGCATGGTCTTACCATGGCTTTGGGTGTCAATTGTTAGACTGGTAGGTAGCAGAGAACAAGTATTGTTGCCCAGCATCAAATGTGGATGAAACTGCAAACTTTAAACCATTGAAAAACTCACAAATATAGCTAAGGAAGAGCTCTCTAGGCATGTCCACCCCTGCTGGCTGCCAGCTCGGCACCTGAATCCAGTCTTACTTAAGCAACAGGGTACAAAGATTTGGCATAGACAAAACACTATCATCAGTCGGTGACCTGCATAGGGATAAATCTTGGGACTCAGAACAAACAAAAAGAGTTGCAGTGCTGGCTGTGAAGGTGCTGCTCCTGTGAACAATTTTTAAACAGGAAAACAGAAGGCAGCACACACACCAGTTGGTAGCAAAGAGTTTTACTACAGCATGAAAATCACAGAGCAATCTCCCCTATGTATCAGCTCTTCAGTATGAAGGCTTCATCAGAGTGCCCTCTAATGAAGCATCCACATGGAGGTGGCGATAGGTAGGGGAGTTTGCTCCATGCTTTTAATGCTGTAATAAAACTCTGTGCTTCTGTTGGCGTATGCGTGCTCTTCTGTTTTCCTTTTTACCAATCTTGGGACCCCTACTATTCCTAGTACTATGTGTAAGTGACGTTCCCTTCCATACTATGCACTCTCATCGAGAATGTTCTGCTGACAACAACATTTTGGTGTCAAAAGCAAAATCCCAAAAATAAATGGAGCTAATCCTGCAGTCGGCCTTCAATCAACTACAAATGTTGTTTGTGGCCTCAAAACTGGTGCTCCGCTCCAGGAAGATGCAAATGATGCCGTTCAACAAAACAAGGAAGGTGAAATTAGAGCAGTTGAAAGTCAGGCAGCTTGACTTGAACCCACCTTGCTGCAACAATGGAATACAAATACCTGGGGGTTTACGGTGGACAACTTGCTACACTTCAGCAAACAGATAAATAACCCGGTTAAGAAGTTAACGCAAGGATGGGGGTACTCAGATGCAAGGCCTTTTTAGTTCCACGCTCAGTCAGAGGCACCATTGCCTCTCCAACTCATACATCCAATATTGGAGTATACTAACATGGTTTACCAATTTTCCACTAGTGCTTTACTGAGCAAACTGGTCGCTGCATACAATAAACTGGTATGCGTTGTACTGCTCTTCCCCCTAGATACCTATTGTTTCAAAAAGGTATGCCAAATTAAAATGGGATTCCCTGTCAGTTAGGAGGCAGAGGATGAATGCAGCAGCAGCAGCATTATTTCAGAAAATCAAGGGCTTTACTGCCTGGGAGAACAGTTTAGGGCTATTATTCCTCAACATATGTACGCAGCCTCAGCCAGGTACGGAACAGGGGTCTAGCCAGCCCAATGATTTAGAACAACTCCAGAATAATGGAGTCATGCTGCTGCCTAGCAAAGGTATGGAATGCCATAGAACTTGAAGGTAGGAATTCAAAATTCCTGATATCTTTTAATGAAGCCCTAAGTGTGGAAATCCCAGCTGAGTGCAGCTGCTTTCACTAGATATTGCATCCCTTGTGAACCCCTACACTAAGAGCAGTGTTCTAACGAATCAAGGTGCAGTTGGGTCTACATGCAACTAATGTAGCGCACTCAATCCCATGTACGTATCTTTGTACAATATTACTGTCTTTGTTTGCCACTGACTTTTTCAGTACAACTGTCTTTGATACTGTATGTAGTATTAGTTATGCTTCCTTGTAGGACATCTTTGTATATAAGGCTCATCTGCCTTAAACTAAGGGAGGCAGTATAGTGCAGTGGTTTAAGGCTCTGAGCTGCAAACCTGGAGACCTGGGTTTGAATCCCACAGCCCCCACTTGCATACTGTGTGACCCTGCGCAAGTCACTTAACTTCTCTGTGCTCCCAGGTTGCACCTGTAAACAAGCTTTCAGCTTAGTGTCTCTCATCTGGTAAAACAAAAAGTGTAAAAAAAAAAAAATGTTCTCATCTTGTATTAAAATAAAGACTTTTACTACTACTACCACCACTGCTACACACACACACACACACACACACACACACACAATGAAGTAATTGTGTGCACACATTTCCAGTGGAATAAACAAACCATGGTACTGTTGAGATGGATAGTATAATATAGCTTTCCAAGGTAAGGGCATATCTCACTCAAGTGTCATTTAGAAAGCTGTATATATTATATCATATTGACATTATCAAGACAATATATCTTAGTCGCAAGCCTCCCAAAAGCATCATTACAGTACGAAATTCCATTGGCGTAGTAGTGTGCTTTTGTTCCTTTGATAGGAAGCCCTTGAGACCAGACAAAAGCAATGCAAATACAGTATTATGTCATTTGGAATGCTCCATTCAGCTCTCACAGAGCAGCCTGGTAAACATTCTGGATTGCATCACATACTGCTACTTGGAAATAGAAAAGTATAAATGTTGAAAATAGTTTAAAACCTGATCAGAAAATACCTTCTGCTTTAAAATAATGTAATACAGTTATATAACGCAGATAAATCAATGAAAAAAGTACACAGACATGCATTAGGTATTGTATCAAACTAAGTCCCATGTTATAAAATACAGTAGTTCTGTTGAAAATCACTCTCAGACAGGACAAATATTTGCAAAAAGGTTCCAACAGTTTCTGTAATTATTTTATAACAAATTAAATTTTTATGTTTAAAGGGACACTGTCAGCTTCTGTGTCCGTTTTTTTGGTGTATGCAGTGAGTGTGCCTGTAGCTGGAACTAGTGATAAAAAATGCATAAACTGTACCAGATTCACACAGTAGTGCAAGATTGCAAGATGCACATTATATTTGTAAAAATATATATTTGGGGCAACCTGCCCGAAATGTCTGTGGTGCGTGTCCATGAGCTGGACTGGCGCCAAGCCACAGGTAAACTCGTTCATGAATGAGTTTGTTTTGTTTTTTTACTGATGTCAGTAAACTGCGCAGTCTCTTACCGTTCCTTTTAGGGATTGCTGAAAAGATAATCCCTTTCAGAAACAAGCACTCTAATCCATTTTATTTTCTGTAAAAAAAACAAACAAAAAACCTGATGCAGTGACTCTGGGCATGGGCATTACAGTTGCCACTTTAGAGCCCAGCGTCTAAAAGAGATGGCCAGGTCTAGACTACAAACTGCTTATGGTGCACAGGGCTTGTGGCATTCTCCCAGCTGGCAATTGGGATTTTTGATCCCGTGCACCAATTGCCAAAAGTTAGACCACCTTTTTCTGGTCTAGCTTATGACAGCCCCAGGTACCCTTTTTACGAGGCTTGCTACAAATATTTGGTGCAGGCTGCTGTAAATCGTGTAAAGTGTCATAACTGTGCCCAACCTACTAAAATAGGGCACAGTCTGGGGCAAAAGTGTTGGCGCAGCTGTGCCAACAAAAGGATGGTGCAGAGCTTGATGTAAGCCCTGCATCTGCCTTTGAAAATCCAGCCCATAGTGTCCTAATCATGCTGCTAATACGTTAAAAATACATTAACGAATATTAATCTTTTCATCCATACCAATAAAGTGCATAAACATACATGTTATGCATATTTAAACACCACAAACTTCTCAAAGTCTTGTCAGTTATAGTTTTTTTAACACACCCAAGACAGATATGCCCAAGTTGGTGGAGTTTGTGCATTGCAATCAGTTAAGGCTTGAAAAATCAGATGTATAAAATCTTATTTATGGATGTCTTAGAAGCACAGAAACATAGAATTTGATGGCTGATGGAGTCCGCTTGGCCCACCCAATCTGCCCATTCTTTTTCTGCCTATACTGTCACCGCAGACCATACTTAATCTCCAGCTCCTCCCCCCTTGATGCCTATTAAGATTCCCTTATGCCTGTCCCATGCATGCTTGAAGCCCACCATTGTTTTCACCCCTACCAGCTCTGCTGGAAGACTCTTCTAGGCATCCACCTCTATTTCAGTGAAGAAGTATAGCAGTAATAGCACAGTGGTTTAAGGCTCTGAGCTGCAAACCTGGAGACCTGGGTTTGAATCCCACAGCCACCACTTGTATACTGTGTGATCCTGAGCTAGTCACTTAACTTCCTTGTGCTCCCAGGTCACACCTGTAAGCAAGCTTCAGCTTAGTGTCTCTCCTGGTTAAAAAAAAAAGTACTTCCTCACATCTCTCTTGAATTTACCCCCTTCCAGCTTCATTTTATGTCCCCTTTTTCTCATGCATCTTTTCCTCTGAAAAATACTCTCCTCCTGTACCTTATTTACCCCTGTTAGGTATTTATAGGTCCCTTTCATATCTCCCCTCACTTTTTTCTCTTCCACAGTGTACACACTGAGGTGTTCAGTTTCTCCTTATACGGCTTCTAATGCAGACCCTGCACCATTTTAGTTGCCCTGCTCTGGAATGCCTCCATTCTGTCTGTGTCCTTCCTGAGATGAGGTCTCCAGAACTGGACACAGTACTCTAGGTGGGGTCTCAGCAGCGATCTATACAGTGGCAACACCCCCTCCCTCTTTCTGCTGGTGATACCCCTCCCTATGCATTCCACTGGCCCTACCCACTGCCTTGTCCCACTGCCTTGCCACCTTGAGGTTATCAAATATGATTTCTCCCAGGTCCTTTTCCTGTGTGGTGGCTGTCAATACCTTTTCTCCCATACTATACTCCGCTTCTGGGTTTCTCTGCCCCAAGTGCATGATCTTGCACTTTTTCGCATTGAAACCCAGCTGCCATACTCTTGACCGCTCCTGGAGTTTTTCCATGTCTCTGCACATTTTTCCACCCCCTCTGGAGTGTCCACCCTATTGCACATTTTGGTGTCATCAGCAAAGAGGCAGACCTCCCTTTCCAGCTCATTTTCAATATTACTAATAAAGACATTAGAGAGGACTGATCCCAGTAAAGTCTTCATATAAGATGCCGTGGTATTTATTTCCGCATCGCACTTTTCAAATGTTGGACAGTTTTGTTAGTAAAAGCTATTGTCTTGGCTTGATCCATGTCCATTTTGAGATGATTGCAGTTAACTGTCACTTCATCTTAGGATTGGCAGCCTCCGAAAAACAGACAGAAATAGTGTCAATATCTGTATACAGTGTAAAACATCATCATACATGCAGTCCTAGCTACAGTATTACAAATCAACCCAAAATTATATTTACAGCTAGTTCATTTGGAAACGAGAGAGAGAGAGAATCCAATATAGGTACCAAGGTTTATTATTTCAGCAGTTCCACAGCCTCAGCTGTAACTTTAGTAAAGCAATTCAAGACATTTCATGAGAAGGGTTTTTAGATCAAAAATATCATTATGTCAGATTGGTTTTAGGCATTTAAGCCTGTGAATCCACTGTGCTTCTTTTTGTAGAAGCGTTCTTAAATGGTCTCACCCCCAGGGTGCAGTTTCACATGCTCTAAAGCTAGCCAGTGCATTCCATTTGGGGATGAATTATGGAGTAGTTAAGTGTGGGCCCAGTGGACTAGTCTCCTTCACCTTAATAATGTCCCTAGTATGCTCCTGTAGTCTCTCTTTGATTTGTCGACTAGTCCTTTGAACATATATTTTCTGACAGGAGCAAGTGATTCCATGTTCTAGGAAACTGTCTCTAATTGAGGGCCCAGGGGGCTAAAGGAGGAGTGGCAGACTTCTTATCATGCTGCACTTGTATTCTTGATGGTTAAAGAGTGCTGGCGGGGCTGTGAGCTGAGTAGCAGAGGGCTGCACCTGGGAGCAGAGTGGTGGGACACTAATTTTGATACAAAAAAGGCCACAACAGTTCCAAAAACTTAGTTTACTTTAAAAACGTGTACCTTCTCCTTGATTTAATGCAGAGTCCTATTTAGATCATGAAACAAACTAAAAAAGGGGCTAATGCAAGCGTTCCCATACTTATTCTTTCTGCGAGAAACCTAAGCAGGATATGTAGGGGTGTTACGCTGCTGGAGGTACTGGTCATTGGATAAAGCATAAGCAGAATTCCTTATTACTTTTTTTGTGGGCACTGAAGATAATCAGTCACATTTTAATGAAAAGCAGACATACACAACCCAGTGTACTGGCCAGTTTTTGGTGGGGTACTGATTTTTGTGAAACATGTCTGAAAATCCAATTACCTGATTGGCTGAGAACTGTAGCATGTTGTCCAGTTATTTTTGCCTAACCAGACAACTCACCTCTTGCAGCTGATTATTCATTATTTTTAATCTTATGGGACTGATTTATTATTGCAGTAACACCATCCACGGTCTAAAGTCATGCACAATTATACAGACATCTTGAGTGGTTGACGTCACTCAACTTCAGCTTGTGGCTCAAAACACACCTGAGACATCTGCATATTTCAGCATGAATGTTAAGCTGGCCAACGTGGCCAATAAATATCCCATTCTCTCATACATTTCTGCTTCAAGCACACATAGCAGAACCGCAAACATTTGTTATACATTTAGAGTGAAATGATGTGTTGAAGAGTGATTTTATCAGACAGGACAGACATGCACTTTAGTAAGGTGCTGATTTTTCCTTGCTTTAAGAAGTCAGAGTGGTCCGATGGTTAGAACAAAGTAATGTGAACCAAATGATTGTGGTTTGTATCCCATATAGCCTATGTCTCTCAATGTTTGACATTAGGTAAGTCACTCATCCTGCTCTTTGTGCTTTAGTCCTTCCGACCGTAAAGTGATTTTGGAAGTCTTTTTAAATCTAAGAAACATGGGAAATATGCCAGATGTGACATGGACCGTGTGGCCCATATATGATATCAGGAACACTTCACTGCATACGGTCTGAGAATAAGCAACAGGAACAATTTGGGTCTGGGTTTCCAAAAGGCATTGAAAATGCATTGAAAAATAGACATGGTTGCATTAGCTGTCAGAAAAAAGATCACTTGGTAGAGGTGTGTAAATACCTTATCCTCAGTATTATATTTGAGACCCCAAATATTCAGGTATTTGGTATTCACAATTCATTATTCACAGCCCAAATCTTTTAAAAACAATTATGTTTCCCTTCACCCTCTGTTAAAATCCCAATCCCCCCAGCACCCACAATTTAATATTGAAATGTAAGCCGGCCCGGTGTCACTGAGGGTTGAGGCACTGGATGTCACACCTTGTGAGCAGCGTCACCCGGTTCGGGAATGAGCCCGGGTCGCTGGGGTCGCAGGAAGGGAAAAGGATTGAGCATCCCCAGGACTGCTCTCCTTCCCTGGGTGGGGATCCACCAGCCGATGCACTGGTGACCTCTAGCAGAGTCTGGAGGCACTACAGTGCATGACCGCAAGATGCTGGGGATTGGAGCTGCGGCGGATGTCATTCGGGGTGTACGGGAGTGTGCATCGACCGAGCTGGACATCATTGCATGTCCGAGTTCCAGGGACACACACAAGAACAGGGAATACAACGGCACCATGGATAGGTGACGGCACCAGTCCCGCATGCCCTTCACTGGGCCAACCCTGACTGACCTTGCAGGTCCTCCACAGCCAGACCTACCCTGCAGCCAGAGTCTGACTATAAGAGCACCCCAGAGGAGGAGGGCGACCCACCCTGGGAGGGTTAGACCAGGGGTACTGGCTGCAGGGAGGGGGGGAGAGGAGATGCAGCTCAAGGGGACTGCTGGCGGGCAGGACATGGACTTGGATGCCTGAGAGAGGTCTATGGGTCTGCGACCGGAAGGGAATAAATTTTGAAAAAATATATATATACTGAAATGTAAATTAAAAAAAGAAAGAGAGAGAGACAAAGGAAGGAAGGAAGGAAGGTCCCACGATGACACAACCTGCCCAACTCCATGGCTGTCTGCCATCTTTCAGTGTATGCTTTCACTTAAACAAATATTCTTCCCCACCATGGTAGTACCCTCCTACTACTGTCCTCTCCAGCACCCACATCTTTTTCAGGAGAAGAAGGCAGTGAAAAAGAAGAAGGTAACCAACACAGCTTGCACTTCTCCATGGCCGGACGACTTTTGCTGAATGAAAGTGCTAGCCTACATGGTAAAACTAGCTGATTATGCCCAGGGTATTTGGAGGCAGCAGGGGAGAGTAGGATCTAGTATCCCAGTGGAGGCTTCCCTCCACTAGGGAGGGAGGTACACCATCCTCACGGCAGTACTGCTACCTAGGTGAGCAGAGGTGGCAGTGCAGCAAGGGGCTGAGAGGGAGGGGAAATATTGTGGGTGGCACAAATTGCCTCACCATGTACATTGATTCCCCTCATGCACTGGCATCCTCCAGGGATCAGGGGAGAAAAGCGGAAAAAGGCATGATCCTGGTGCCAGTTTGCCAGGGGGCCCAGTATATCTGGACTGGTAACCTCCTCCTCACTGCACCTCCTAACACCAAGCACATTCATGGGTATACCACCTCCACCCCAAACCCAGCTGGGGGTAAGCTGAGGCTCCACAGAGGATGGTAAGTGAGGGCTGGTGGGGAGGATGCCAGCGAGTAGTGGAGGAGCTAGGCACGAGGGACAAGGGGCATAAGCGATGTATTAAAAACAAGGTCAGCGACCTTAGTAAGCACGGAGACAACTGAACTGACCAGTTTGATTTCAGGGATGGGAGACTGGGTTGGGGGGGTCAGAAAGGGAGTGCACTGCCTTCCAGAATTTAGAGGGCTAATTAATGTTATGCTGGAAGTTGTAGGTAAAATAGTCTAACTTTGCTAGCTTTGTGGCTATGGTGCAGGCATTGTATTTCAGATGTTATGTATGTACTTCTCCCAGGGTTGTGCCTGAAAATAGGCAACTGCTTGTCTAGTGCACCGTACCTGGTAAACAAAAACTAAATAAATAAAATGGAGCTGCTCGTGTACCTTGATAAGTTAACTGGTGACCCAGTGAGCGGCAGCTTACGATGAGATCAAGCTGCATGCTTCTGGAGGATAGTAGTTCCCATTTATAATTCCAACGATGATCACCCTTTAGAGATACATATTCTGTTCTCTTATCAAGAAAAACAAATGTTTACATGTGCACTTAAATTTAGCACATCTTCCCTTCATGATCAGGAAGGTCTTCTATGAGCAGAGTAAAGAGTATACTACTATTCTGAGACATTTCAAACAGTTCTTTCAGATTTTATATTCATCTATCCTGCAACTTGTCACTTCCATTTTGTCTTCCTGCCATCCTAAATGAACTAAGAATGGAAATGTAATTTCCCAGAGGCCTAGGGAATTGGGGAGTATTAAATGTACCAGAAATTAAGTGATTAATAATTTAGTTATAGGTCATGAATCAGTTTCGGTTTGATATTCAGGACAATTTGTAACCCTTGAAACACTGCTGGAAACAATGCTTTGTGTGGGCCCAAATGCCTCAAAGGTTTGGCCTGACCTAATTAGGCTCAATCCTCTGGTACAAAATTTATTTCCTTTGTACTGAGTTTGTTCAGATCTTTTCCACAGAAGAAATGTCAACTCAGTTGACAGTTGACAGACAGGTTATGTTGCGCCATAATTGGAGGGAAAAGGATAGCTTAAAGCTAGAAGATTTAATGGCTGCTTGTGTGACTTTTTATAAGGTTTATATGACAGACGAGAGAAGCCGTAGCAACTAGGCCAGGTGCCATTTTTTTCACTGCCTCCTCGAAAGGTAATTATCTCACTCCATCAATAGTGCTGTCAGAAATTGGGCCCATAATTCAGCATTTAAATGAACAAGCAATGTAATATTTCCTGGCTCCCGGTGGAATGTTTTGCAGCATACATTCTTCTCTGTCACTGGCTCGCTCTTGATGTATGTCCTGTACTTAGTCCTTGAATGCCTTCTATCCCTTGTGTTTCATTACAGATGTTGGCTTCGACTTGACACCTACTTCATTTGGAGCTTCATAGGACCAGCGACCTTGATAATTATGGTAAGCTCTCCTAATTAAACTCTAGGCCTCACACAGCAACAAATAAAACTTCCCCCATACTGCTACTGTATGTCTTTCATTTGCATAAATTAATTTAGAAAAAGCATGTTTGTAACTGACCCCTTAACACAAGCAGTTAATGCTAGTGTAGAAGACGTTGTGCATTCTGAAATAGTTGATCAGTAGCTACGTAAATAGGCAAAAAAACAGCACAATGGTAGATGATGACTGCAGCTTAGTAATTTTATTAAGTCTTGGTACTTACAGTCACAATCAGTTACCTAGTTAAAACAAATTGGTTTCGGTACCTGACTTGCCATGTGCATCTCATAAGCCTTCGAGTATCAAAATATTATTTCTGCCTGTATATGTATACACACAATGAGTCAAATTTTTATAAAGCATTAAAAACTCTCCCTGATGCACCTCTTCTGCATCTGTCATCTGGCTGTCCATGTGGCTAAGTCAGGTATTGTGCAGATCAAATGGGTTGAGACAGTCCAAGCTACTTTACAGCAGAACGCCTCTGATTCAGGATGCATGCTGTCTTATTGGACATTAAGTGCCATGCCACCAAAAGGATGCATCCTCCATCTCACATGCATCCAGTTTACTTAGAAAATCTGATGCAAGTGGGATAGTCCCAGTTGTCCATTTATGGGTAACTCTGAATATACTGCCATATGCATGCGGAACACGTGCAAGGAAGAATTTTCCCAGGGTCTGTAATAGAACTCCTTCTTAGCCTTATCTTTATACTACAGCTACATTTGAGAGACCCAGTCGGCATTAATGGGATCAGCGGCTGCATGACTAAGAGGTTGTAACAGTGATAATGTTAGGAAACAGAGAGACATGTTAGGTTGTATTATTCCATTTATTGGGGCAGCGTAGATACTAAAGAAATAGGGCACAGTGCAGACACTTTGGGGTCCACTTAAATTCTTGTCAGCTGTTCGTCAGCACCTGACAGAGGGGCCCTTTGCTTTTATCCTGTAAATATGTCGGGGGTCCAGTCATTGTAAGCAAAAAAAAAGAAAGATATTATCTATGGTAGCAAGTTAGACTGCAGATTCAACAGGTGTAAACTTGGTAGAAGACTACAAATCAACACGGCCTCAAGCCTCTGATTGTGCTTGAAGAGCTCTTAAGACAAAGTATATAAGTACTGTAGTGAACTTATGTTCATTTTTCCACAATGTGCAATGTTCTAGTCTGAAGGTAGACTGGCTCCTTCTTGCAACAACCACTTTAGCACAGAGGATTTCTGAGGAAATGCCTGTGGACTTTGACATGTCCCATGATATTTTGATAACTCAAGCAATATTTTTGTAGCCTTAGGCCTCTGCTGGATTTAACCTAGGAGTATAGCTATTCTTTATTTTGGGATATTTGTTTTGTGCAGTAAAGGCATATAAAGAATATACTTTCTAAATAAGTGTGATTTTTTTTTTATTATCTGGGACCCAAGTGGTGACAGTATTTCATACCTAATTTTTCTTTCTGCATAGTTCTTTCCCATTATTCTTGCGCATCACACCACTGAATTAAAATATAACATATTGCATAAAGTATAGTACACAGCAAGAAATGAAACTTTTGAGTAGGATGGATAAGGCAATTGCATTTGTAGCGCTGTTGTTATGCATAGTGCATAACACAGCTCTTTGCAGTGGAATAGTTCTGCATGATCCCAATGCGGTATTTCCCTTACCCAAAACTATACTAGGTAATCAGCCATGATTCAGCCTCAGTAGTACTGAAGTGAGAACTAATTTCGCAGAGCTGCTCATCTATTTTAAAAAATAGACTTCCGTTTTCCAATCCAGTTCCACTATGTAACACTGCCTTTCATATTACAGCTTAATGTAATCTTCCTTGGGATTGAGCTTTACAAAATGTTTCATCATACTGCCATACTGAAACCTGAATCTGGCTGTCTTGACAATATCAAGTAAGTGGTGTTTTTTTACCCTCCTGTTTTTCTTTCTGCAGCTACTGTATACTGTATATGCAAGTTAAAGCTGCATATCACGCTCTGTGAAGCATTGACACGGTGCAGTCATCGGTTTTTATTGTAATTAAAGTGATATGCTGTAGTACTGCACTAAAGTGTTTCGCTTTAGCGGTGGCTTACCATTTCTTGCAGAGACCTACACGTTCCCAAGGAGGCCACTTACAGTATGTATTGCTAGACACTTGTTGATTCAGTTTACAACTTTAATGTGTTTGAAACCTGCAACATTCCTTTGTAAAACAAAGGGAATTTTGGAATAGGTAATGACTGACTGATCCAACAAACCTGCCCCTATTAGCTTTATATAAGCAAGTCTTAAGTATGATAATAGTTTAATACATTTTGCTGTGTATATGGACATTCTCATTTTTCACAGTCAGCAAAGACATGATGCATGAACTCACACATTTGGTACACTGGAAGGTGGCATACCCAAAAGGCACTTTGAAAGAGAAGCAGTGGGTAGGATCCGTAATGGATGCAAGCAGAGAACAGCCTATCCAAATGGTTTTGATTCTGTGTGCCCCTGCAGACCACACACATACATTCTAAAACCCCAGTCCCAGTGCAAGGCATTGTGGATATGAGGTTTTAAAGTGTATGCATGAGGTTTGGAGAGGCACATATGAACCAAAGACATTATGCATGATGAGATACATTTCCTAGATATGCTATTAGAATCCAGTTGTTACCCAGCGTCAGTTTTGCAGGACTAGAGGGGATGTTTCTGTTTCTGTCTCTGTCATTAAGGAGCAGCATGCAGACATGGTGATTACATTTTGAAACTGCAGCCTCCCTGGAGAGCAACCATTGGTTTGGTGATGTGCCATCATCCGTGCATTTGGAAACATTATACGAATTGCATTAAAAACACAAGACTAGCACACCATTTTCAGAACCTAGAACAGATTTCTTACTGGTCATTTCATAGTGAAAACTTTTCCATTCTGACATGTGAAGTATTTGATCTAACTTTAGGCTGTCAGGCTATTCAGCACAAGAACAATACATCTTCAGAATGTAATACTGAAATACAGCAAGAAGCTGGGCTCTGGAAACAAGCTCTTAAGTTTGCCAGCAAGCCACCTACAGGTTTTGTCCATGATTTTGGCAACCAAAACTGGAAGAAAACTCAGCTTTTGTAACGGGCTCTTGCTGTTGTCCCTTATTAATTTTGGTGCATACTGTACCAAGGTTTGCTTTGAAGAAACAGGTCATCCAGAAGGAATATTGCTGCTTTTGTTGTGCCTGAGCCAGACATATAACAACATATTTAGTTGTTCACACATAATTTTGGTTATAAATGCGGCTGATAAAAGATTGTAAAAAGATAAACAAACCCACATCCCTCTTCTCAATCATGCCGTGCATTCCAGCAGATATGAGCTATGTACCCTAAGGGAACGTGACTAGACGGTAGCTTTAGTGTAACTTTAGTTACATACCAGAAAACACAAGCACTTAATGTTTTCACAGTAAGCAGTGGTAGTATTTATTATCAATATGGCGGTGGAAGTACTGTTCTTTGATGCATTAAAGTGGTAATTTATGTGTCATCATAGCTATGTCATTACTTCTTGTTGTAATATTTTCTCTATTCTCTATCCCTAAGGCACCTACTCTGTCTCAGTCTGCCTGCTTGACACATCTAGGAAATGGAAGTTAATTTGGTTTTTATTGCACCTTACACACTAGAAGTATCCCAAAGAGAAGGTTGATGCCATTTTCAGTGCTCAGAGAGATTCAGTGAGCATTGAAATAGGTGAAGGAGAAGTTAGGTTAAGCAGACAGAGACTACATTGCTTGCTCAGGGTCACACAGTGAGTAAGTGGTTGGCTGCGAGATTCAGAGCTGGGACTCCAGGTTCACAGCTCATCACTCAAACCACTAGACCAAACTGCCTCACTTCTACATTTTGTCTGTCCTGGCTGCTGAGGATGAAAGTAGTAGTTAGCCTCTATTCCTTTGTGCATGATAGCTATTTCCCAGTGTTGTCTAAGAATGGTAAACTAGGGGTGCTTCCAGTTTCCAGTGGAGCAAGATGCTTTGTCGGGCAGATTCTTGACTGAAAGGTTTTCTTCATACGTAGTATCTGACATCCCACTAAAGTCACAAAACACTGATGGCTATTAAGAAAAGAACTGACAGAGGGAAAGGAAACCATATGCAGATACCTCAGATACTGAAGAACTTCAGTTTTTGCCTAGTACCTCAGTGGCAAAAGGAGGAATGAAACAGACCGGACACAGTTGAGGTGTACACTCCTAACAGCCTTCATAGCACTGGCCCCTGCAACAATCTGGTTTCCAAGAAGAGGTCAACACAATGCGAATTCAGCAGCTATTGGATGCAGAGCAGAAGATGGCATGCAGAATGGTTAGAAAACGACACCTTATCCAGCAAGCAGTGTAGGTAAACAGATCAAAATCTCAGAGTTGGATAAAAAAAATTAACATCTCTAGATGGGCATCTGGATCAAGCTGAGGAGATCATAGCTGTTGCTGAGAGGAAAATCATGACTTCTAAAGCATTGATTTAGAAATTGGTGACCAGGCAAGGCACACTGAGCCAAGGCTTGTCTCCAGGTACAGAGGAAGAGTACATGGAAGAATACATCACAAGGCAAAAACAATAACAGAATAAATACATTGCAAAGAAATAAAAGTAAGTGCAAGTGGAAAACAGTATCAATGTCAAAGATGGAGAACAAAAATAGAACCATGGTACTGTACGTATTGATAACTGACACGATAAACGAGGCAAAAAATAAACAGGATTATACAATGGCAAGAAAAACTGCTGCTACCTGATTGGTCAGACTGGGACTGGAGCTGGGATGTTGTCACAGCATAACATCCCGGCTCTAGTCCCAGCACAATAGCAACCGCGTTAAGTGTAAAAATAAAATAAAAATCACTCCATAGCTGTCCCAACGATTGGCTCTAGTACTCCCCACTCTCGCTCTGAACGTGCAGTCCCTGCACTGCTCAGAATCGGCACTTGGCTCCCACAGTAAACACACTGAAGACGTGTTACACTTTGTGTTACTCTCCCAGTACAAAACAGACAACAAATGTATCGGGAGAAGCAAAATGACACTCTGAACTTAGAGCATTGACAGGTGGGCAGCTGACCACGCAACCTCCTGACTGAACACAAATGAGCAGAGCGGGCAGCTGCCCATGCGGCATTGCCAAGTAAAATAAAAATAAAAAAAAACATCCCTTACTGGCCTTCTTTTTCTGACATGCTCTTCTTTTTTTCATCTCCACCAAAACTCATGCCAGATAAATGGGACAACGACAGCCACAGTCTAACTTGAAAAACATGGACTGGAAGGGGGAGCGCATACTTCTGGTTTCACGGACAAAAGCAACAACAAAGTCCCCTTTCCCGTTTTAAAGTGAAAAAAAGTACAGTATAGCAGATTGTCTCCCTTTTCTTCCACAAACTGTGTCACTAGAACAACTGGCTGGGGATCCAGCACAGAGCCACAGGCTCGTTCTGACATCCCAGCAGCTTCTCCTATTGGCTCAAACCAAAAATAAGAACTATATTTTTACTAAAGTATCCCTTCCCTTTAAAATGACACAAAAAAAACACTTTTAATAAACCTTTTAATGTATTTTTCTCTTTTCTTTCAATTCAAGCCATTGTATAATAGGAATAATGCCCTCCAGGGTGGATGTTATGCTGGGATAACATCCCTTCTCAGGTGTTGGATACCACCTGAGGTGGGATGCTATCCCAGCATAACATCCACCCTGTCGGGCATAACTACTTTATTATACTGTGTGGCCAGTGGAACGTTTGTTGTAGGGCAATTTAAATCTTTCTAAAACTGAATAAAGGATTTGATAAACTACATAGGGCTCCACGGTTAGAATTTAAGCAATAAGGCACAACGGGTGGAAATATAGATTTACCCATTGTGTGGTGTGTCATGAGGCGCAGCCAAGTGACTTAACCACACAAGAAGTGGGTAAATCCTCCAGTAACCAACATCCTGGCGTGCCTTATTGCAGTTATACAATGGAACCATTTGTAAAATAAATTTTAAATGTGTTTAAGTATGTTTTTTATAAATGTCATTTGTCAGCTGTGGGTTATTACAGGATATACCACGGTCATGTGATGTGTTTTGACCAATGAGGTTACAAGATTTTCATACCCCATTGTATAATACTGGATTCTTAACAGTCTTAACTAGTTTTTATTTTATCTAAACATTTTCTCACCTCGGCAGAGCTGTCAGGTGGCTCCGGCCCACCCTCAGAGGGGATCATCCTCCGACCCCAATCGTCCCCTGCCCAGTCATACCCCGGAGTTCCACTGTGGATTACCTCCCATGACAGGGCCAGAGAGAGGAGCGCTCTCTTTCCCCCCTTCCCAGAGCACAATCCAGAATCGGGGCAGCTTATGCAGAGGGTGCATTGGGTTATCCTGGAGCCTGCCAGCTCCCAGTTTTTCCACCTGTTTTTGCTCCCTGGGCCCCACAAACATGCAGTGGGTGGAGCGGCTGGGCTCCACCCATTGCATACACCCTGGACAACGGGCCCTCCCATTGTCATGGTGTGCACGTGCTGACACCTAGCCGCCGATGGGTGAACATTGTGCCTTACTGTCCCCCCTCCCTGAGGAAGGAGAGCTGTTTATGGAAGCTCAATTCTTCCTCATCCCTGCCAGCTCCTGAGTGACCTGAGTCCGTTTGTGAACCCAGGTCACTGGTGTGGCATCCAGCACCTCAACCCTCAGCACCACTGGGCTGGCTTAACTAGTATTTAAGGAGAAAATGTTAACATTTCAGAAGTGCCAAATTAGGCAGTAGGACATCCCAATTTAGAAAATAAACATGGTCTAATAATGTGCTATCAGGGGGATTCTCCACAAGTTCCCACACTTATGGTATCATTTAAGGATGCTCACATGTGATGGAGGTTTGGCAGCAACAAAGAAAAAGAGAAATCTGTCATGGAGACTCAAGAGTGTATCTGTTTCCCAGTGTAGCTAAAGTGACACATATCAATGTTGGAGTCTCCAGGCCTTGAAGCCTTACTGTATATCAGTGTCGCAGACTCCAGGCCTTGAAGTCTTTATATCAGATGGTGCTGTGGTAGCAATATCTCACCCTTCCATACCATATGATAAGATTGAGAGAAGGGCAGTATATCTTTGATGATTCCAGTGTGGCTAGGGTATTATTGGAGTATCGCATTCCCTCAGATACAGGGTGCAGTTCTATACTGGGTGATCAGGACTTGAGCCAGTGTGGTGAGAATACTCCTGTCAGATTCCTGAGACTGGTGTGGATACCCCTTTGGTGACTGGATTGCAATCCGTAGAAGTTATGTGATTCCCTAACCCCATGTAAGAGTTTCAAGGTTCAGCCTGATTATTCTGAAATGAGAACATTCTAAAAATTTATCCCGCTCATCTTTTCTGGACTGGCATTATGATAACTGTGGATCTTGCTTTATGTTATTATAGAATTTGGGCCAGATATGCTGCACTTGCAGTCTGCAGACTTGAACATTTGTGGAGCGAGCAGAGAGACTCCACCAATAAATTCTGAATTTTCTAATCTCTATCCCCTTCCACCACACAATGAACTGTGAGAATAAATATTCTCTTTTTTGTGTAATCTAGTAGGAATGTGTCCCTTCAAATTAAACTTTCATCATGTGCCCTATTAATGTTTGCATATCCTTTCTGTCTAATTGACAGATGAATTGCTTGAGAAAGATTTCTTTTCTTGTGATGTGTATTGATCATATGAAGAATGGCCTAACAGGAGGAAAATAGATCAGATTCATTTTTTTTTTTTTTTAGCGCTTATTCGTTAATCTGTCAGTTCTGCCTCACTCCTCCTACCTCGGTTGCTGACTGTACTTCTGCCTGATCCCCAGCAAGCACTCACCTCTGATCAAGATGGTCTGGATCTGCTCTGCCTTCTAATTTCCTATGTGGCTTGCCTTTAATGCGGGGCCTGACAACTCACCTACATGTTGCTAACCACCAGAAAACATCCATAATTAGTGAAGTGGAGGGTCATCAGGGCTTTCAGTGACATTGGGTTGAGTGGCCTGTGCTTCCCTGTCACTTGTGTGGGCATACCTAAGTCTCCCCTGTCTTATCTTAAAGCCCTGCTATGACGTGGGGCATCCATGGCACAATCCTGTCAGTGGGGGGTGACTGACATTGCATGGTCACTGACAACATCAACACCAACGCCAGCATTCCTGTGGTAGGAGGTGCTTGCTCAGTGGACCACGCAGCACCCTCCCCCTGGTGTCTGCATGCGATGAGTCCATCTTGTGCACTAGATCCTATTGGCAAAAGGTGGAGGGAGATGGGACACATAGTGGAGCGATGCTGTCTAGTTGGTGCCACCGTACTGTGCCCAAACACATTTTCTTATTATTCGTAACAGTTGATTTACCTGGGACGGCCCAACAGAGATGCAGTATTCTGTGTACAGTGGAATTCTGTTTCTATCCGATTTTGCTTCTTGGAGACATATAGGCACAGCAATATCAAATGACCCCTCCCCCCACACCTTGTTGCAGTCACAGAGTTAGTTGCGTGTCATTCTGGTTCCATACATAGGATCATTTAGCTACAAGTCCTTAGCGCTAATCACCGAAGCGTGCTGCTTTAAGTAGCTGTTACAATATATCTGTTTATCACAGTTCCCCAAAATGCCCACACATATTACAGGATATGGGCTTGCAAAACAGATCATAGCAAGGTAGTTCTTGTTCCAACTCCACTTATCCTGCTGTGGGAGATATTCTAGTTTTACTTTGGTAGGGTTACTTTGTGTTATTTTGTTACTGCGACAGCATCCTCAAGTGCTGCTTTTGTTTCCTCGTACTTCTCAGTCCCCCAACTGCTGTAAAGGAAAAGCCTTGTTGCCAAGGATTCTGGGTCTTGGAAATGCATTACAGTGTGACCAGACTCATTTGGTTGTCTGTGCTAGCTATGCATACCTCTTTCTTAAGCTTCTATCTTATTGCTTTCATATAAAAACAGTACAACATAGTCACTGTCAGAAAAGGCATTCACATATTGTATACAGCATATGTCAGCTCACAGTAAAGCTAGTCCTTACTTCTGCTCACCAAGATTATGGTGGTATTTGAAATTATTACTGAAAGGATCAAGGATATGCCAAGCCACACCACAACATATGCATTTAAGGGATTGTTAAAAAGGGATCTTTTACTGTGGCATAGAATGTACTGCCACCGTACAGCATGTATAATAACTGATCTTTAAAAAGGATGCAGACATTGTAACTGCTCCACATTGCCTAGAATGGTACACATTTCAACCTCACATATCAGCCTGCTTTACATAGTTCCACATGGCAGGACCAGTTGCTTGTGCCTGTTTAATTTGCAGCCAAGAGGTTTGTCTTTAATAAAGACAAATTCATTTAACAGTATGGCTGTGTAACCCTATAAATATAATGGATCTGCTTGAAATATCCTGTAAAGGATTCTGATATGAAAGAGCAGAAGTAAATGCAGTGATCTTGCTTGATTTAATGTGGGAGTTCTGCATTTCAGCAACTTTTTCCTCATTGTGTGGCATTGCACTTTTGCTAATAGGAGGTTCAAAGGTATGTACTGTAGCTATGTCGATATTTTTATTAAAAAATAAGACAGCTGGCTATGTACATGTGATGTAGTTGCTATGCAAACATTTAAACAATACAGAACAAAATAGAGTTCTGGTCAATAACAGATGGACTTTCTGATAACTCTTGTTTCAAATTAAGCTGGCCGTTATTGAATAATGAAGTTACAAGACACTTCAAGAGACTGCTGTCGCTGGCTTGTGCCCTCTTACAGCTGGCTGCTTTAATTGAAACTGGGTCAATTCAGGCTGAAAGTCCTCAGTCTTGACAGGATGTAGTGTACAATCTGATTTAGTAGAATCATTTATGGCAGCAAACACATTATTTATTATTGAAGTTAATTATTTTTAGCAAGGTTGGATGTGTTCTTAAGATGACAGAGGAAATGAATTCATTTGGCCCCGCTTTGTTTTGTTGGAACATATATACCCCTTAGCCAGACTGTCCTTCTGAGTGGAGTTTGTGTGACTAGCTTTAAAATCAAAATGTTTATATACTAACCACTTCACTGTGGTGTAAGTGCTGGTAGTTCCATTGCAAGAGTGAGGAAGGAAGCGTCCCAGACTATCCTTGTTGACTTCTGCCTCCGTTTTGCGTGCTCTAGCCTAGACATCCTTCAGATGTAAAGAACCCGTTTGTACTATACATGTTTTAAATTAATAGGAAAGGATGTCTCTCTTTCTCGAGGCCTGATTGTGTCTGTGCACATGAACTTGTACAAAAATGGAGACAGAGTTTTAACTAAGCAAGTTCCCATGATGGAGCACTACATAATTCTCTCCTGAAAATCTAATCATCATTTTATGTGGACATGTTTTTTATTTAGCTTTTTGCCCCTGTTGCCTTCTCCAACCTTCTGGCTTCTGACCTAGCTACCTCCCTATCACTTCTCTCCACCACCATCGAGGCTGGTGGGGATCCACCCTGTGGGGCCTGAGAGTATTGATAGCTGTAATTCTTGTCAGCAGGGAAACATGGGTTTTCCTGGTCCCCACCCACCCACCTTCCTGATGCCAGGCACAGCTCATAAGACCCCATGCTGGAGCCCTTGCATGTGCGGAGTGAGGCCAAGATGGGGAGGCAAGCTGCCTTGGCCCACCACAGGAGTTGCTATGGTGGCGGAACCTGAGCACCTCCCTCCCTGACTGGGAATGCAGCCATGTGATGGCACCATTCCAGCTGACCTAATTCATGGAGTTCGCACTCAAACACAGACCACTGGCACAAAAGCATGTAGCACTTCCGATGGGCCACAGGATAGCCCTTTAAGTAGATTTTTTTTAATTTCTAGTCAACTGCAAACATATTATTTCTTAGAAACACCAAAAAATACTAGGCAGTATTAAGCATGCAGTGAGGCTAATCGGGAAGAACCAAAGAATAACTACATTTTCAGGGCAGTTTGAAATATTTGCATTTAAAAGTCTGCACTGCATTTTCCTCTCTACTGAATATATGAATGACCCTCAGTCTGTGCAGACCTGATGCCTTGACGTCTCAGTCACATGGCCATCTCTTCTCATCCAATGCTATATCCATGTTTTTAGCAGGTACTTTTATGCACTTTGTCTGGCGATGCTTAAGCAGATTTAAAGTCATTAGCTTCCCCAGGATTTCACAGATGGATGATAGGATTCCTACAGTGTTCCATGTTAATGGTTTGCAGTGTCTTGATTCTCCCAACTTGAAGACTACGCACTTCAATAGATTGGTATTCAGTGCCTTGCACAATTTTATTGAATGCTCTCAAATTGATACGTGGGTTTAAAACTTTTAACCCCCTGCAGTAGCCATCCTCTGCGCAGTTTAGATTTCAATCAGCAGGGCCTTAGCTGCTCTGCTTCACCTAATGTAAAAGAAGTGAGAAGGACTGAAAAATCAATAGGTGATTACACACTGTTCATAGAAACCTCTAGTGTTTTTTTTTGAGCTGCTAACTTTTCAGATAACTTACCCATCCTTCTGTGGATTGGGGTGGTTAAATAAAAAAAGGTGGTACCTGAACTGACACATTTTTATTCTATGTATTATACTATTTTGATCTTTCAGGAGCCCCTCAATGCTAATATAAACTTCAACAAGAGAGAAAATGTTGTGCTCCATTTGCCTTTGGTCAATGAAGCAACAGAAATAGATTGTGATCCTCAGACTTTTCCAGGCATTGTCCAAGAGCAAGGAGTACTTCATGTCTCTCACCAGAGGCATGAATTTGTTAGCTGTAGCAACATGCAAAATAGCAACTTGCAGTATTTACCTGGCATGCAGGATAAGAACAAGGTAGAACATTCCAGTGATGTGCTCTGCACAGCTTGATAATCCAGAAAGTGCTTGTGCATATTATACTCAAGGGTAACAAAGAACTAACAATTAAAAACTGGAGATTACACCAAGTGTAATGGATTTGCCGTGGATGTTGATGATTACTACCCCTGTCTTTTGGGCTCAAATTGGGTTAATGGACCTAGGTCATTAAACTTCTGGGTGGGGGTGGGGTTTGTATCCAAGATTTAAGTACATTTCACAGTGCCTCCACTCAGAGAAAATTAAAGTGGGCCTGTTTCAAGTATAGTATCACCCCCTGGGATGCAGTACTTACCCACCTCTCCACATGATCACCACACCCATGGACCCTCATTCAGCAACAATGATTCTCACAGTAAATATGAACAAATAAGTGTGTTTTTGGGGAACGGGAACACGCTTCTAGGGGGAATGAAAAGTTTGGCAGCTCCAAATAAAGTAGCAGGGATTTCTGTTAGGAGGCTGGTTTTTTGTTGCTCTCACAGGCATAGCCAAATTACTGTATATACTGCAGTAGTGATTACCAGGTTGTACTTCCAGCGCCCTTCCAAGCCCAGCTGATACACGTAGCCCCCCCAAATCACACACACAGTGCCTTTGCCCAGCTATACTGTTGGGCACAACCCACCCCACTGGTATCAGTAATTATACCCTAGCTCTTTGTGAGCTTCCTAGGGCTTCACTGGGTACCCAACCATGGGAACAATGTAGGCACATAGGTATTGCACGTTTGGCTGGTGCTGGTGCACTTACAAATTAGCAACAGCAATATTTATTTGCAAACCCAAAATCAGTCTGAAACTGGGTATCTGTAATCCTGGCCAGATGGCCTAGCCTGTTAAATGATTTCCAAAACTTGAACTAACACTGAGAAGGCATACTGCAGGGACAAAGACCGTAGTTATGGTTCCTCAGCAGGATATACAGCTGAGCACAGGATGTGATGGCACAGTGACAGCAGATTCCTTCTCTGGCTGGTATGGTTTCTCTCAAATGCAGGCCTCTGTGGCAGTGTACAGAACTGCTATCCACAGTGTTGGTCAGGCCTCTCCTCATTTCAGCATGTAGTAGAAAATTTTTATGAAGTCGCAAGTTCAGCTTCCGCTTGAGAAGCCTGACCATTTCAGACCAGTACACTGGATCCCAATACACAGAGTTGATGTTGTTATCTGATACAGATCTATACTCTGATGCAGCAACGTCTCTCTTAAGCACTGGGAAAGTGATCACAAGACAGCTTGCACTGGCTAACACCTCCTGACATGCTTTCAATCTTCCAATCTGTGCTGTACAAGCATGTGATTACTTCCATTATATCCCTTACAGAGCTAATTATATGACATGTTTTCATGCTGCACACATAAAACTACCCAATGTGATATGCGTGCTGCAAGCATGGTTTACATGTTAAATTGGAACCGATTGCATGCACATGGCATGCATGCAGCAAGCAGGTGTGGAAAGCATTATTTTTATGTTAAAATGGAACAGACTTTATGCATGTGGCATGCATGCAAAAAGCAAGTGGTCACTGATAACTGCACACATAAAAGTTAAGTGACTTGCTCAGGATAACACTGTATAAATGTGGGAGTCAATGAGATTCAAACCCAGGTCTTCAGATCTCCAAGTATTCTGGTTTGCAGTGCAGTGCCTTTAACCACTAAGCTATATTACCTGCACACATATGGCTCGCTTGTACAATAATTCAATACAAACCTGCACGCATGCAGCATGCTTATAGTCACTGTTATACTTTTTAGTTGTCTTGTCCCCCCCAATCTTAACTACACAGCTGAACTGTAGCACACATATCAATGAAAAAACGTGGTTCTTCCCACCCGCAGTACATACAGTTACCCACAAAACTACTTCATTATTTCTGTCTGGCCTGTACTCCTACTATTTTTCTCTCCATAGTTTTGAATGCTTCCATGCAAACAAACTTTAAAGACCAAACACAAAAGTACCAATAACTCAGCACTCACCCACATGGCCAGCCCCCCCATGCTCAAACACTGCTGCTGCTACAGACCTAACCCACCAAGTATAGGTATAAGTCAAGGCTCTTTTACCTGAGTACTAGGGAGCCAGAGGAAGGAGTCTTTAAGAGATGATGTCCGTGGGGTCTTAGTGCTGGGGGAGAACCCCCTTGAAATGAATAAAATTATTTTTTATTGCATTTTATTCATTATGATAGTGAGTTGGAGAATAATGAAGGCCAGTGTTCTACTAACAAGGCCCTTGTTAGTCGAGCGGTGGCCTTCATTAATCTCAAACTCTCCATCAATAATGTATAAAATGGTAATAAAAAATACCCCCATTTATTTCAATGGTGCATGCCCCTGCAGTCTACGTTGCCCTATGTTATACTGCACCTGAGCATGGGGATGTAGAGGTCAGCTTCACTGGGAGGGAGGGGCATAAGCCTGATTAGAATGGGGCTCCAAATAGTCTGTGCATACCATACTGTGCAACTGTCCCTGAATGCAGCGGACAGCCCTCATTTTACCCCTGAAAACTGCTTTGCTCCTCATCCATCCCTCATCGGAAACATGCTGCTCACACAGAGAATGTCCTATAAATTTATGCTTTATGGCAGGGGCACCATTCAGATTTCATCGGGGGGGGGGCAACAACCAGTGGAGGCCAGGTGCTAGTTAGCCCCTAGGTGGCAAGCTCTAGAATGTCAGGAACATCTCTAAAAGATAAAATTTATTTGTTGTGACTGAAAAGTGATATGCAAATCAGGACAGTTTCAAATGTATAAGATTCATCTGTCTATACCCCAGAGCAGTGCATCAGATTTGGGCTTATACCCATCTAGTTACTAACCAATTTTTTTCCTGGCTGAAGTTCTGAAACCCCCCCCCACCAAAAAAAACAACTTTGTCCCGATTTCTCTTCGATTCCATTCCATCCCATACCCATCCCATATGGGTTGTGACTCGTGAAGCCACCCAAAGGTGCAGAACTGTGAAAAGCGCATCAGTATTTCAGTCCTTCCTCCTTCCCCAATCCCCCTGTGAAAAAAAAATGATTTACTTTTACTTACCCGGCCTTCTGGCCAGAACCTGCAGCCTGGTCCAGCGTGCCACCAGCCCAGTTTTCAGTCCACTCCTCCTCCGTCCTGCTATAAACTGGATGCTAGAACTGACCAGCCCAGGTCCCCAGCATGGTCTGTGACTGAGTTACCTCACCAACTAAACCCACTCAACCTGTGTTGCTTCCTTCTTGCTTGGCTGCTGCCACATTGCACTGATCAAGGCCTGTGAAGGCCACCCACACTGCTGTCACCGCTGTTAGGCCTAGCCTGCTGTCACAGGGGTCTATGCTGTTTTTTTGTGAGGCAAGCCTAGCAGAGTAAGTAGGTAGCCTAGTCTGAAGTTAGCTTCTAGCTCACACTCTGCCCCTTCAGCCACACTGCTGTTGAGAGCTCAGTGCCCACTGACTCCTCCAAGCCGTAGTGTGCAGCCTGTCTACTCTGTGGCAGGAAAGACAGTGTCCTACTCGTGTGACTCATGTACTCTTGCTTGACTAGAGCTCCTCCACACCATGTGTGATGGTGCCGATGCTAATACGTGGAGAGAGTGGACACAATACAGACACAGTTAAGACAGGAGATCATCTACAGCATGAACGCACACAGGCCATGGGGCCACTTATTGTGCAAAAGATTAAATCGAAATTTAATGCCATATTTGCCACACTGTAAGAACAACATAGGCGCAAATGCAGGGGGTGGGGAGGCAACTTCCCCCTCTGCCTTACCTAAATGGTACCCCTGCTTTATGGCAGAAATTCATTCTCAGGTGCTAATATCAGTACAAGTAAATACAATGGTTTCCACTGTGCTCTGAGGTACCATATCTCCATGTTTCAGGATGTGTCCTAATCATAGTGAGGGTTAGTGTCCCTCATTTTGAGTGTCCATGTCTCTCATTTCAGTGACAAAATGTGAGGTATGGTGTATGCTTCCAATACCCTACTCAGTACAAAGAGTGCTGAGCATGGCCATAGTGTATATGCTCCGTACAGAATGACAAAGGGAAAATAAGTGAGCCAAAACAGTTATGGAGGAACACATTTGTTGCACTAACTATGCATAGGGGGACTTGCAGGGCCCAAAACAAAAAGGCCAGGCTTCACAACATAGAGGCCCTTCCTTGTACATCTGAAATGGGGGATGTTGGCTGACTATATCTTAGGCATTTTTTTTTGCATTAAGCAAACAATACTTTACAAATTAATGGTGATTTAATGACAAAAATCAAAAGCCATTAAACAACTTGCAAAAGAATCAGAATTAATAACTTTACTTAAATTTTATGGCAAATCAATGAAAAAAATTATTTGAATGACTCTTAATTGCTAGTATGAGAAATAGAAACTGATGTGTTTTTTCTATATGAGATTTGCACCGGCTTAGCTGCTACACACATGGCAAGCATGCAGCATGTGAACCTAATGTGATTTTTTAAATGATGTTCACACCAGCTTAACTGCTGCACTCTTGTCAAGCTTGCAGCATGCGAACCTAATTTGCTTTTTAGACCTGGTTCGCTTGGGTTCGCTTTGTGCATGCGAACCACATGCAAACATTGCAGAATTAAGCATGTGGCATGCATTCTGAACGTACACAGCACACACATTTCTGCAAGGGATGGCGGCATTGCAGGAGCTATGCAATGTATTGCTAACAAGAGGCGAGGGAGCAGGTCAGACAGGAACATGAACTGATGCATATTGCCTTTTACTGCCACAGTGGAATCCCATCACAGCATTGGTATGCACAAGATTGTCCCTGGAATTGTGCAGGGGATCAGGACATCCAGTTCCCGAAACAAAAAATCTGCGTTTCCACGTATTAATTTCTCCCTGCACTCAACACACTTGCTGGCACCCTGGTAAAATTACCTATGCACATAGTAGAAAGGCCTCAAAGGATTAGATTAATCCAGACAAGACAATAGCCAAAAGCTCAGTAGATGTTTATTGCTGTACGTGCTTTGTTTAAAAACAGCTCCAATAAATATCTGTGTTATCCACTTCTGCTTTTTCTATAAGCTAGCTGTACAAGCTTATTTCGCTTCACTTCAAAGTTGTGCAAAACAGCATGCAAATAACAACATCATACAGAGCTTTACTTAGCTGTAATAAAGTGCAGGAAGAAATCCGGTGAGGAGATTGGAGCAAAAGAAGTGACTGAGGATTTATTAAGTGATATCTCATCAGCAGAGGTGACAGCACAACAAAAATCTGTTTTGAATAAAGGCCTCTATTTTGTCCCCACCCCCAAAATAAATTATTTTGACAGTAACATTGATTTATACAAGGTTATTTAGAGAGAACCAGTCATGCCATTGCTTCAGCAAAGAAATTCAAAGTCAGGAACAAGACACTGCAGAAATCCCCAAGATGGGCCGAGAAGGAGAAATATTAAGTCATTTGGATGTACAGAGCCTTGAAGCCATGCTGGACTTGATGGATCAGAATCGTGAAGCAGGGATTATCGCTTCAGAGTTCCTTGTGATGCAGGAAGAATATGGAATTCTGGAAAATGTCTCTACCTTATCCAGTGCATCTGGCATCCTCGAGGAAAGATACAGTTTCAACCAAAATTGCTTTTCCATCCTACGGTACTCAACCATTATATCCATACTTTTGAACAATGTGTTAAAAGTGAAGTTAAGCACTTGTTGAGCACCCGAAATCGAGCAGGGGACAGGTTTAACTTAACTTGGGGTGAGAGAACTGCCTTGTCCAAATTGACTAACTTACCAGGCACTATTATAAAGCCCACCAATTAAGGCAGGAATATTGTCATAATATATTAGATGCAGTACACTGATATGGTGTGTAAGCTGTTAAATGCTAACACCACATATCGTAAGCTACCCTCAAATCTAACAAATACCTTCAAATCAGAATGTTTAGAGCTTTTAGAAGGGGCAACACGTACTGGGCTTAATCACAGAAAATGAATTCAAGTTTTTATGAGTCCCCAGTCCATTAATAATTAGAGATTAGCCGAAGTGGCTAATGCAGAAATTTCTTGGCACTGTCTTTTAAACAGAGCACATACAGCAGTAAACATTTATTGCACTGATGGCTATTGCCATGTCTGAATTAATGTAATCCTTTGAAGCTGTTGTATACATGAGACTCCTGCAGTTCTGCGACTGCCCCCGCGGCTCCTACCAGATTTACTTTATTCATGAATATGTGAATGTGGCACTTTTTTTCTGTTTTCTGCTCCACCTCTGCAGCTAGAAGAATGCAACTGACTACACACAATATGTAACAGCAGGGGCAGCTGCCAGTGACTTAAGAACAATTCTGTCATCAACTAATATAGATCTAACAAAGCAGAATTTTTTTTTTTACCTCCTTAGTATGTAAGACAAGTATAAGCAGTCATTTCACAGATAATGGCTCCAATTTACATAGGTATACAGAGAGTGACAATGTAAACCAAAACCTTTCCAACTTTGTTTGGTCAACTAGAACCGTGATTGCTACATGTCAGATCCCTATCAAGGAACAGTACCACTTCAGGACCATAATACAAGTAACTACACTGCTTTGCGTCAGAATAGATGAAAACAGAATAGAAGCATTTTTATTTACAATTTTTGACCAGGAAAGGCACACTAAGCTGTGATAGTTTGTTTCCTGGTGCATTCTGGGTGCTGGGTTACATGAACCTGTTTTATTGATGGGGGAATGTTGGCCATGACACTGAAAACTCCCCTACTCTAAAATAATGTCACGTCGCTAGTTCGGAAATTGTAGCTTCCATCATAGCGGCACTAATTAGAATCTGTATTAAAAAAAATACATATCTTCCTTATCATTCTTTATATGCGCTATGGAAGCATCGTCCATGGATTACAGATGCTCTTTCATGACAAGTCTTTAGGCACTTGTGTCTTGAATGAGTGCACTGAACTCATATTCTTTTGTTTATTTGTAATACATGGGTCTCATTGTTTTGCCATAGAAATGCTGCAGCATTTAAAACTCATAACAGCATCATTCTGACATCAAGAAGACATAATAGTATTGATCTGATGTCAGAAAGATGCTATTACAATTTCGATAGTTGCTTCACTGCGCGCTTCTGTCACTATATGAATTCAGCATTTGAAACTGTGGCAGGAGCTGTGGAGATAATCGCAAGGGAGTTGTTGACAAGTGAGTGGCCCACAGCTGAATTAATGTTACAACTGATCTCAGCAGAATTTTTTTTATTTTATAGGTAAGAGGAATGGGGCAGGGATTGCTGTTTGCAAGCGAGAAAGTGAGTGGCCCGCAGTGTATGTATATACTGTATGTGTGTGTGTGTGGTGGTGGTGGTGGGGGTGCCATGCTTTGAAAGTGAGAATGGGTCATGTTTGCTGTTGCAGCTGTGGCAGTCAGAAAGAATGAGTGAGCTGAAAGGCTGGAGCGGTGGCAGTCAGAATGAGTGAGTGATTTGAAAGTGCATTTTTTTTCTGTCTCTGGTGATAAAACAGTTAGAAAACAGCTAATTTAAACTAACAGAAAGCCACGAATTACAAAAAACAACGGGTGGCTGTCTGTTACAGCAGCAACTCGATCTTGGAATTCTGTTGAGTATAAACCTCTCAAGCTTTGCTCTCCAGGTTTATGATGTCATCAGAATCCCTCAATGGAATTACTGATCCGTAAGTTAGCCATCTGCTATTCTGATACGTTTTCCAGTTTATGAAGTAATTTTCTTTTGTGGTTTTGTTTCCCACTGACATGTGAGGATGCAGCAGCCTTTTTTTTCTTTTAATGTCCTGCATTCATTTGGGGTGTTTGTTTTGGTGGTTTTTATTTTCTCTCTTCACATACTATATGTTTACATTTTGTTTTCTTATTTTACACCTTATTTATATGCCAAAGATTTAAGTATGCTGTTATTTTGATGTATCCTCCTTTTTTTTTTTTTAAATAAAAAATTCCTTCACTCATCATCTGTAAGTGCAATAGGATCTTTTTCTTCCACCTGGACAGTCACCAGAGAGGGGCAGAAGGGACCCCGGTTTATCATCTCATCCAAAAGACGGTGCCTTAATTGTGAGCACCAACCTTGTACTGCACAACAGCGTCAGTTATAAGTATTACCCCAAACACCTGGTGTGGGGCTAGAACCCACGAGCATTCAGCCCCCAGAGGCAAATGAGCTACCTGCTGAGCCACTGACATTGCATATGCTTGACCCCCCACTGCAGCTGTCCAGGGCGTGGCATAACGCGCCCACTTTAGACAAAAAATCAGCTCGCTGCCCCAGAATAGGAATCCTAAGTTAGGGGTGCGTGAAAGGGCATAGCCCACAACGGAGGGGGGGGGTAGGGGGCGCAACCCCCACATAAACAGCGATCGGTGAATTTGCCAACTGGCACCCTAATGATGGGCACACTACAGCTAGTGCGTAATGAGGGTGGAACCTTGACCACCCTCTCCCAATCTCAAATAGTTCCCACAGGGTAGTGGAATCCATGGTCTATATACTTCTTCCATGTTGTCCAGTAAATGTGAGATTTTTACATCACAATAATACAAGTTTATTACAGCTAAGCCACAAATTATTCTGTATCCCTTATCAGGTTAATGCATCAGCAGCCTCACTGGCTCTGACTATTTTATTTATTTATTTAGCTTTTGTTAACCGGGTAGGTACACTAAGCAAGTTGTATGCCTATTTTTAGGAACGACCCGGGAGAGTACAACAGGTATTAAAGGATACATCAATACAGCATAACAGGTAAACAAGTACATATACATATTGTGTCGGTACATTGAGACAACAAAAACAACCAGGCAATATAGTGAACATAATGTAAGACAGGAGATGATAGAATACATAATGAGCAAGCATTAAACAACATTGAACATCTGTAGCATGGAGAAGTGCATAAGGGAGAGCTGGACCGGGAATCAGCAACCGATTCAATTCAATTTATTTTGAAGTTCAGGTAACAGAGTACCGTAGGGTTTCGGTACCTAGGGCATTGTGCTAGGGAGGCTTTTGGCACTCACAGCATGAGGCCAGCTTCAGATGCCCCCACAGGGAGTTCCGAAGACATTTGTGGGAAGGGGCGGTACGGACCTGCTCGGGAAAGGAGTTCCAGAGCCTAGGAGCATATGCTGCATAGTCCCTGTCACCCATAAGGGTGCGGGTATGGGGTACATTTAGTATCCCCGGGCCCTGGGACCTGAGAGGGTAGGATGAGCGGTCAGCTGGAGAGAGGAGCTGAGCCAGCCCGGGGGTGCCGGTGCTGATCACTTTGCTCACAAGGCACCCTATTCCAAAGTTTAGGTGATTGGTTGGGGAAAGCCAACCTAGCTTATCGTAGAGTTCACAGTGATGGGCGAGGCGGGGGGTGGCTAAAGCGAAACAGCAGATATTGTTGTATGTCGTATGCCACCGAGTAAGAAGGGCTTTTGAGGTACGTGCAAATAGGTGGAGACTATAGCTGAGGGAAGGAAGTTACTCTCCCCTGGCGAGAGCCAGACGAGCAGCAGGGGTGAGGTTATATTTGGCCCTATAGGCCAGTCCCAGCGTACAGTTCATGGCTCTGCAGATGTTGAGGATGTGACTCCCTAGGTCCAGTTGAGGGTAAAGCGTCACTCCGAGATATTTGAGAGAGGTCACAGTGTGAATGGGAGTATCGTCTGTGCAATCAATACGCAGAGGGACTGGAGAGGCACGTAATTTGGCTGATGAGCCGAATAGCATAGCCTGCATTTTATTCAGGTTGAGGACCAACTTCTGTTGGGTGAGCCAAGCCTGAATGTTCTTGAAGTCCTCAGATAGGTGGAGATTAAGGGTGGCTGGATCCCGGAGGTCCATAGAGGACCAGGTTATCCGCATACAGGGTGACCCTACATCTGGTAACTACAGCAGGGAGATTGTTAATGAAGAGAAAGAAGAGAAGGGGTCCCAGGACCGAGCCCTGGGGAACGCCAGAGGTCACAGGCAGGGGATCAGAGAGGACTTTATTGAATTTGGTTAGCTGTACTCTACCATGCAGATAGTCTGTTAACCATTTCAGAGCTGAGGGGGACAAGCCAAGGGACCTCATCTGAGTACAGAGCAGGTCGTGGTCAAGGTCAAAGGTCTTGGACAAGTCGATAAACACTGCTCCAGAGAGTTTCCCCTGGTCCATGGCTGCTCTGATGCTGGAAGAGACAGAGATCAGTGCCGTGGTTGTGCTGTGCCCTTTACTTAAAGCTATGCTATGGGACAGCGTTCATGGGTTTAGATATACTCAGAGAGTTGTTTAGCTACTCCTTTCAAGTAGCTTGCTGATGGCTGGAAAGAATGGCACCGTCGGTAGTTGTCAGGGACTTTAGGGCTGCCCTGCTTTAGCACGGGACAACCCTGGCTACCTTCCAGATATCGGGAATCTCCCCCATGGCAAGGGACAGGTTAAAAATGTGGGCCACTGGGGAGATGATGTAGGGGGCTCCAAGTTTAAGAAGCTTGGGCTCCAGGTTATCTAGGCCAGGGCTGGAGTACTGGGAGAGGCCAGAGAGGAGAGACAGTACCTCATTTTCCAACACTGCCGTTAGGAGGAAGGGAGGTCTGAAGGGGTCGGACTCCTGCCGGTCCGAGGATGCGGGGCAGTTTGCACTCCTGTCAGTTGAGACGTGGGGAGACAGCGGATAGGTCAGTGAAGTAGGAGTTGAGAGCATTTGCAATTGTGTGCGGGTTGTTGCAGGAAGCTCCTCCAATTATCATGTCGGTAACTCCAGAGTTAGAGTAACCACTGACCAGAGTTTTTATATTTCTCCAGAACCTTCTAGGGTCATTAGCAGAGCTGAGAAGGGCAGACTTACAGAAATCGCTTTTAGCTACCCTGATGGCTTTTTACACTCATTTCTGAGTTTTCTACATTGTTGCAGGGTCTGATCAAGGGAGCATTTGAAGTGGGCCCAACACTTGTCCCTCGCCTGCATAAGGGCAAGGAGGCTCCCGTGCAGCCATTTTGTGGTTGATCCCCTGACCCTCCGTCTTATAGTACGGGCATGCCTGTCTTGCAGTGCCCCGAAGGAATTAAGAAACAGGATTATGGCTGTAGAGGGATCAGGGGCACTATACACCTCTGACCAGTCAGTGAGCCTTAGTTTCTCCATAAATGCATCCAGATCGAGCCTGGAGAAGTTTCTGATGTGGATGATTTTGTGAGGAATCTTTGGGGAAGGGATTTTCCATACACAGAAGACCAGGGAGTGGTCTGAGATGGAGTCGGATAGGGTCCCTGCTGAGAGATCCTCTCAGGCGATTGGACAGGATCCAGTCCAGTAGGGAGCTGGAGGCCAGTTTGCCTGACCTCAGGTAGGCTCTTGCCAGTTGTGTCAGGGTTAGGTGGCAAGTAGGGGCTCAAACTGCTTAACGTTTCCTCCGGCCCAGTTTAAGTTAACGTCGCCTAGGATTAGGAGTTCATTGTCTCCAATGCTAGGGCCAACAGTGTCCAGGAGGTGGGTGAGACCCTGGAGCCCTCCCTTTGGGGGTTTATAGGCGCATACCATGTGTATTTTTTTAGCGTTGCCGAGTAGGAGCATGGTATGAAGCAGCTCACAGGGAGACAGCAGAGATGACTGGTGAGTCACCAGAGATACTTTAAGGTGGCTTCTGTAGTATATCAGGATGCCTCCTCCTCTCTTGTTACAGGACCTGTCCAGCCGTATGAGCTCATAGCCTAGTAGCGCACGGGCTGAGTCAGGAATCGAGGGCTTAAGTCAGGTTTCCATTATACCAAGGATGTCAGGCTTGTAGAGTGTGACCCATGCGACAAGCTCGTCCAGATTGGGAAGCAGGCTAGGAATGTTAAGGTGAGCCACTTTCAACCCCTTGCCCAGCCGCCATTCCTGTGGAATTACAGAGGCCAGGGGGGTGGGGCCAGGGTTAGGTTCAGTGTCTCCGGCCAAGGCTAGAATCAGCAGGAAAAGCCACAGGAGGTGCCCTCTGGGGGAGGAACTCCTGGTCATGGGCTTACGGGCTAGGCGTTGCCTTACCCTGGTACGATACAGAAAGAGTCTTGGTACCAGTCTGCATGTGGGGTAGCAGGGACTCACAGCATCAGCCAGGAGATTAGAGAAGGTGAAGTCATTCACCTTGCAGGGGGGAGTCCATTCGCGGTCTACACCCGTGGCAAGGATAGGGGCAGTTGCCATATGGAGGGACACAAGTTCCAGAAGGAGACCAGCAAGGATTGCGGGGCCGGGAGTGGGTGGCGGGATGTTTCCCCTAGGGGTCTTGGGAGACTCCATTTTTGAGGCGGAGCCCTGCTGTTCACAGGATCCTCACATCAAGGGGACATGTTGAGTAGGGACCCTGGGGAGGGAAAGAGGAAACAGAACCTGTGTTGAGCTGGGGACTAGTATGTAGAGTAGTAGGTTACCACCCGGTGCATACGGTAGTGAGGAGGGGTCACTAGAGGCAGGTTATGCAGGACAGGACCACCTGGTGAGTATATTAGGCAGTATGTGAGCTGTAACCTGTGTAAAACAAGGGGCTAATGTACACAGTAATAAATTGCCATACAGTGTATCTCAGTAGTCTGGAGAGGTCAATATAGGCAGGTAGTCATGAGCGAGACAATACAGGTCATTGACAGTGGCTAGTATCACAGAATAGAGCAAGGCAGGGCAGACCAGGGCAATTAACAATATCTAAAAAGAGGGAGCATAACAGGTCATTAACAGTGGCTAGAATCACAGAATAGAGAAAGGCAGGGCAGACCAGGGCAATTACCTATAGCGAAGGAGAAAAAGCACAACAGGTCATTTACATTTCACTGGTCGTGATAAGGCAGTCTCTATACAGTACCATCCCCTGCAAGCTCATAGGGCACAGCAAGGCCAGGGGGCCGTGCAAGCGAGGATTTAATGGGAGGAGGGAATGGGGTGGGAAGGAGAGCCGAAAACAAACCAGCAGGGGCGGCTTGTGTGTCCAGGTGTCTCAAGTGTTTCCCCGAGGAGGCCCGCCGGAGCTTGTGTCCCAAGCCAGCACCTCAACTCGGTCGTTAGCTGCGAGTGAAGCGTGAGGTGGGGAACCCACCAGCTCAGGTCTCTCTCGCTTCCCCTCCGTCTGCGTGTGGCTAAAAAAATCCCTGGGGTCGTGCTGTCCTTTAGGCCGGAGGGCTAGTGAGATCAGAGTCAGCAGTGGCCAATGGGCAAGTCCAGGAGAGAAACGGTGCCAATTTTGAAATCCCCCAGCACTCCCGAGTTCGTGGCAGGGCTCAACGCGGAGGTCCACTTGCACTCATTCCCAAAATGTCTTGCCTTACAATGCTGCTATCATTAAACGTTAGTCTGTGCCCCAGCCATGTCGTGCATTATGTTCCAGTTTGGTCAGGGTAACTTTGGATTCTTGATTCACTTGGAAGCACTTTTGCCCTCCTTCTGTTGCCAGCAGTTGAGACTTTGATGTGTGAAATGCAAAGAGCGTTAAAGGCAAGCCTCCGGGGGGGGGTTACAGAAGAATTTGTGTGTTTTTACTAACCTTAATTGTTATAATATTTCTCTTACTGCTGCTATAGCCTACTGAGGATAGAGCAGCAACAGTAACCCCCACAGCCCATCTCCTCCTCCTCTTCTTGTTTCATGCAGTGAAGCTGCAGTCTTAAATTATTTATTTGACATTTCGAGCACCAGAACAGCCTTATTTATTACCTAATTTTCAAGAAAGTCCTAGGGTGGCATTTCAAACAGCAGTAGCAGCAGCAACATTTTCATAAACTACTTAGCTTACATTCTGTACGTAGAATTGGTTACACTGGTACAATAATAGTTAGAATTGCTTTAATATGAAGGTAAAATGTAGACATTGGTTACAAAACCCCACTGTAACATCTTATTCTGTTGCCAGACATCTAACTGAAAACATGGTCTTACCAACAGAAAAACTTTGGGATGTGGGCAAGATATGTTCGGAGGTGTGTAGTCTTAGGCAATACTGCATGCCAGTTGAGTGGCAGCTATTCACTAAACATACAGTGGATCAGCTTTTTTGCCTTGTGGCAGTTGTATGGTTTGTCTAAATGCTTATATAAAGCTGACTTGAATTGGCAAGGCTGTTCGCACACTTCACATGGTCTGGTCATGCATTCCAGCTTTTGTGTACTGCAGTGCAAAATGCATTTTCACATATCATTTGCTCTGTTTTGGGGACATGGAGGACTTCACCTGTCGATAAGCTTTTACATGTGGGATGGCAGTAAAACAAAAGATCTTACTTTGAGTATAAGCTCCTGCAGCAGGCTACACCATAAGGACTATGCTGCCAGGCACTAGGACTTTGCGTAAACCTTCTAGCCAATAGAACCCAGCTGAGGCCCACCCCTAACGTTGGTCCGCCCACCGACATCACCCTCTGTATAAAGGGGGTGGTCCCCAGACCCACCTTGGTTCTTTTCCCGATGTCAACTCATGTCCTTTGGCTCCTCGGATGCCTCGTTACATCTGTCGACTGCCATTTTCTTCTGTCAAAAGTACATTACCTCCTTTCGAACCAGCCGTAGATTGTGACCTAAGTTTTCTTTCTTGGAAAATATTATTTTTGGGTGCCATCACTTCAGCTCGGAGGGTTTCCGAGCTGCAAGCTTTGATGTGTAAAGGACCTAATTTAATTTTTCACAGGGACAGGGTGTCTCTGCACACTAATCCTAAGTTTCTTCCAAAGGTGATGTCTGAGTTAACTTTGAATCAAGACATTGCCCTTCTGGTATATTATCCCACATATTCGAATGGGGGGGGGGCCTTCCTTCGTGCTCTAGACATTCACAAGATCCTCTGTTACTATTTAAGTCGTACCAAATCGATCCGGCAATTGGATCAGTTATTTGTGTCCTTTGTCCCCATGGTTCTGGGGAAACCAGTTGCAAGGCAAACCATGTCCAAAAGGTTGACCAATTGCATTACCTTCATCTACCAGCACCGGTGAAGGGACATTCAACAAGGGGGATGGCTGCATCTTTTGCAACCATGAAAAATGTTTCAACGGCAGACATATGCGTTGCCGCAACATGGAATTCTGTGCATACTTTTGTTAAGCACTACACCCTGGAAATTGCTTCCAGAAAGAGAGCAATATTCGGTCTCGCAGTGCTCCAAGGCCTGTTTTCCTAAATGATTAAATTCAGGAGTTTATACCCCTGCCTCCCTTTTTTCTTCCCTTGGGGGACACTGCTTGGGACTCAGTCCTTATGGTGTAATCTGCTGCAGGAGCTCGTACTCATAGTAAGATAGTACAGTAAGAACTTACCATAACAGTAGATCTTTGAGAAGAGCTCCTGCAGCAGGTACTTTTTTCCCCTCCCTCCATCCCCCTATTAAGTTTCTCCTTCTGGGATTTGTTTTTGGCACCTGCCTCAGATCCCTCCTGCTAAGCAACCTATAGGTCTCCGGCGGGTGAACTGAAGTGGGGCTGGGGACTTCCCCCTTTAAACAGAGGGTGACGTCAGTGGGCGGACCAACGTGAGGGGCGGGCCCCAGCTGGGTACTGCTGGCTAGAAGTTTTCCATGGAGTCCTAGTGCCTGGTGGCATTGTCCTTCTGATGTAGCCTGCTGCAGGAGCTCTTCTTGAAGATCTGCTGTTACGGTAAGTTCTTACATAACTGTACTGTACAGTTTGCAGAACACAGCCAGCGTCTAACAGAGAACTGTCAAATCTTTAGGGTAAAATAATTAGGATAGATAGTCCTGAGCTGAGTGATGTTCCTGATGACAGCTGATGCTGTGCTGGTTTGCAGGTGTACCATAGCTGAAAGAACGATCAGTCTTTATTAAGTGAAATGAGCCGACTTCAGGATACAAAAAAAAGCAATACTCCAGATTTTTATCTTTCATGAATGAGCTCCTTCTCCCACTAATCTTTATTTAAATCCTTTGTGGGGAGACCTTGGATCTATACTAGAGGTAACTTCAGGGTAATACTGTGTGAAGTGTTCTATACAGTTCCTGATGGCAGGAAAGTCTGGTTCTTGTGGCAGCTCAGTGATTAAATTTAACTTGACTGTCCTGAGCTTTCGTACTGCAAGAAGTTCATTCCCAGTCAACCAAAATAAATAAGTACATTTACAGCCCCCCCCCATTGTAAATACGAACATACGAATGTGCCAGTAGAAACAGACCATCCGATCTAAGTCTGCTCGAGTGTGCAGCTAACACCCCTAGTTTGCACCAGGCAACAGTCCGTACCTTCCAGCTCCCATCCCTCTGGAACAACCTGTCTCCCCAGCACTGCATGTCACTGTCTTTACTTCTGCCTCAAGTACTATTAAAGCTTCATTTTGTTCCTGCCTGTCCCTGCTACAAACCTGGTCAGACCTTTTGGCTCTCTTTACTTCACTGAAGTGTCCCTAGCTGGCTTCTCCAAGGGGTTTATTTTGCCCAGAATCAGACTTTTTGTCAGTGTTTATTTTAGTACCCCTTTCAATCCCACTGCATACTGTATGCTGTATTCCTTTATGTATACCCATGATTATTCAATTGTTACAGATGTACATTACATATTTTTTGTTTTAACAGTCTCACTCCATCCACTTGTACTGTATGGAACGTAATTTCACAGTTTGGTATCTGTATCAACTTCTGCTGTCTGTAGTTTACATCCTGTATCCTTCTGCCAGGTTACAGCTGGGAAGGAGCCTCTGCTCCATGTGCCTTTCCCAGTCACCAGTTTTTAAATAAATAAATAAAAATAAGGAGGGCTCAGTTCTCAGCTGCAGTTTTATCCACCAAGAAATGGGGCGCACTGTGTTCCTTGTTGTGCTGGCACCAAGAAGTGCTGTGCTGAGAAGGGGTTACCCGCACCAGGGATGGCAGAGACCTCAAATGCATATATCAAAATGCAAGTTAAGGCATCCAGCTGTTAATCGTATAGCAGCAGCACACAATACCACCACAGACATTTATGCATATAGTACACTTCTGTGCACATACATGTCTGTGGCGATTTGTGGAACAGTGTCATTCTCCCACCCCCGGACCAGTACCTCCGGTCCCCTTCTGGACCACTACCAAAGTGACATCTCCTGTTGGTTTCCATTATTTTCCAGTGGGCTCCTAATCCAGTGCTGTAATCTAAATCATCTGTAACCCCCCTGCAAATGGGGGTTCCCAAAAGACTTCCAGGAGCTTGCTTGAATGCTCCAAGCCTGAATGGTGTTTGGCGTTTACGCCATTTATCAGTGAGTGTTTTTAGAACCTCTGGTACTGTCTCTTTAAGAGCTGTCTGCTTGCAGACATAATTAGTTTGTATGGGGGGACTGTGTGTTTTCGATTGAGTACCACCTGCTGCTGCTAATTCACCCCATTTTTGCAGTCATCAGGAGTGCAAAGGGAACTCTGTCTGAAAGATGTAAATTGATGCCAGAAATCATTTACAGTAATAATAAAATTACAGTTTAATCTAACTTGCTTTCTTTGCAGTCTGAACTGTCTGCCTAGTTCTATTCTGGTTTTGAACTGCTGAACTGGACCAATCAGTGTGGGTAAACTAGCTCTACAAATGATGCCTCTGGATTAATCAGAACTTGGGACTCATAATCTGAGCCAGCCACAAGAGGATTGTATGGGCAGTGACTCTGGGAGATGTAGTTTAGACTTCGTGCCTTTTTGACCAGCAGCAGTCTATTGTGAGTGACAGCCAATCCAGTCAAGAACTGGGAGGAACTCAAAGGGAAGTGCCGGTTTTTGTCTGTTGGGAGTTTCAGTTTGAGATCTGAAAGTGAAGGGGAAAGAAACCCTGTGTTCTTCAGTACAGTTTCAGTCAAAAACGTGTGCAAGGCCCAGAGTTCGCTCAACTTGTGTAACTGCTTGTTAGGACTGAATCAGTCGCTGTGAAAGAATCAAAGGATCTCTGAAGAGTAGAAACCAGGCTCACCCTGTAGAAGACTGAAGAAATTGTTGAATTACACCTCGGTCTGTCAGGAACTGAATCTGCTGTGTGTTCTCCTGGTTATTGTGCAGTAATTACATCGGATACAGATGCAGCCTGCCTGGTATAGTGCTTTCTTTTATATGGATGTGTGAAGAGGTTTGTGTTCCTCGAGCCCTGCTGACATTGAAGGACCCTATCTTATTTGGAGGTGGTAATTGCTATTCCAGGGTTGCTCCCTGTTGAATTGCCTATTCAAATCCAAATGGAATTAGCTACCATTACCTTGTTGTTTAATTCTCACTTTTCTCTGTGTGAAGGGCCCCTACCAGCTGCCACGGTTTGACTAGCCACCAGGCTGGGTTACCCAGGACAGTAACTGATAGGGATAGGCCTGCACAGAGCCATAGGTAGATTATTAGAGTGATGCTAATTAACCTGATTTCCCTGTCCTTGTTATTATATCCCAATAAATCAGAGCTGCTTGTTTCCAGCAAAGTTATACTGCCTGAGGTATTTGTCTATGTTAAGTACTGTACTGTGATTGTTGCACTGTATCTCATTTCATACGGAGGTCCCAGTGCGGAACTTGGTTTCTGGGTAGTGTAGTGTTGTGAAGGTAATTCTGATATATCGGTGGGCCACTAGTGGAAGAAAGGGGGCCGTGGTGTCCCAGAGGGCTGCACCAAGTTAGTTTAACCATTGCAAACCCTGACCCCTCTGGGTGAGGCACCCGCCATTGATCCAGGCCCTCAACCTGTTATTAGTGGCAAATCAGGCAGGTGAAGAGCCCTGGGATAATGCCCACTAGGGGTTGAGCATCTGGAGGCCCACCGCTGGGATTGTGTGTCCTCTAGTGGCTAAGTATTTATTGAACCACTGTTAAGAAAAAATGGTACCTGGCTAGTGGCTAGCACCTGCTGGGTGGAGTGGGTGTACTGGGAGAGATCACCCCTCAAAATGCTATGTTATCCTGGACATCCTGGGTATCAATACGACACTGTGCAGGAGTATTTGGTTAAAAGAAGGTTTATAAAATCCTGTGGTGGTGGGTCGGCATGCTAATCTGCTCACCCACACTTTCCTGGGCCCTAGTAGAGTTTAAGGATCCCATAGATGGGCTCCAAAGTACACAGACCATTACCCCCAGAGGAGCCCTCACTGCTTGAGAGTGATAACTAAGACAGAAGACCCGGGGAATCAGCCCCCACCACTATCTGAAACTTTGAGGAGAATTTGCTGGAATGGTCAAGGGGAGAGGGGAAAACTGTGGAGGACTTGAAGAAACTATTCTTGCTACCTGGGGGTGTTCTCCCCAACACCCTCCTGCTCCAGTGCCCGTGAATGGTGGCTGAACCAATGCAGACCCTATTTCTGCAATCGCCACAGTCACGCACTTCCACCGGTTGAGATCTTCTCTGGCACCTCCCACCCCCAAGGGGAGGATGACTGGGAGACCTGGATAGACTATGTTGCCCCCAAGTGCTAGGGGAATGGCAATGCTCAGAATGGTAGTGCTTAAAGAGGGTTAGTGGGAGCCTCCGAGGTCCCGCTGCGCTTACCATCCTGTGCTAAACGGGCCAGTAACCCTGAAGCTTACCTGCATAGCCTTATCTTGAGGCCTGAGATGTGTATGGGGAGCCCAGATTCTGATGAGGACCTATGGTGGAGAGTAAGAAATGCACAACAGTACCAAGGAGTTGTTGTCTGTGTATGTCTCTTGCTGGAAAAATTGTTGCAAGAATGCCTCAGAAAGGGTAGCCACAGCGATTGAACTGGACCGAACCAGACTGGACAGAATCCTTAAGTCTGCCCTCTCAGAACTGGTTGGGCTTCCTAGTTACACCTGGCAAATCGACTGGAATCCCCACCTCCCATGATGAGTTAATGGAGAAATTCGAGGAGTTGAGAAAAGGCGACTGGAGGTACCTGCACCAACAGCTGTGGCTACGTATTGAGTGACTGAGGGTGACCATCAAGTGAAGTCTAGGGCAGAGGTTGACAGTCAACAGTGCTCTGACAAGGAAAAAGATATACAATGGAAGAACCAAGTTGAGAGATCCGGGGAATTCAAACAGTCCCTTTAAGGAAGCACACGCCTGCAAGCATTGGCCCTACTCTATCCGATCAGTATTCTGCTAGGTGGACGCAATCTATCATGTTCCTGGCTGATATCAGCTCCAAACTGTTCCTTGACCATGGAAGTGGAGAACTGATGAGATGGTTCCAAATGCTTATCACGCTCGCAGGACAGAGATGCAGGCACCCAGGTTTGTGTTGGGGTAATACCCCACCCTGGCTCCCAGTGTGGCGCCGGCCAGCTCAAACTCCAGAAAGTATGTTTTTGCTATAATTGTGGGAAAGATGGGCACATGAAAAGGGAAATGCAGTCCCAAAAGACACTCATGACAAAGGTGTATAGGCTACAAGGAGAGCTTGAGAAGAAATCAGTGGTTAAGAGGTGCACGTATATGATCCCAGTGAGGGCACCAAAATGCTAATCCACGCCCTTTGTGGCAAGGCCAGCTGCCCAGGCCCCCACTACGCCTCCAGACTGGTCCAGAATAGGTATCCCATGAACTACCGTAAAGGTGGAATGGAGTGTCACAAGAGCTGTATTAGACAGGCTCCCAAGTGACAATTATGTTCCAGGATTGGTATCAGAAGCATTTGTCAGACGTATTCACAACCATTAGAAGGACTGCATGTAGGGGGGTTAAGTGAGAAGGCCTACCCCTATTCGGTATATCTGTCTATTGTTCTTCCCCACCTCCGGGCTGGAGGGTCGAACAAGTAGAGACCTCAGCCTTAGTGTGTCCCCACTGGACTGTATGGATGGTGTCCCTTGTTGATTGGAACAAATGCTCATATGTTCGGAAGGCTGGCACAGTTAAAGTATGAAAACAGGGGTCAAAGACTAGTAGAGCTTTAAGAGTTCCGGCTTTAATTAAGAAGGCCTATGAGTGCACAGAGAGATGCTGAAAAACAGAAACCAGAGGAACCGGTCGAATTGTATGGAAGAAGGATCCTGAGTCTCTGATCCTGGCCTAAATGCCCAGTGGATATCTTACAGGAGAGGTCCGATTGTCAGAAAGGATGTTAAGAAAAAATATAATGTTGGATGCACCAGCTATGGGAAATTGCCAGAGGGACTGCTAGTTCAAGCCTAGTATTTTGCCGCAAGAGCCCATGCTTATGCCAGAAGGGTAATGGTCCAAGTTCTCTAATGTGTCTGAAATGAGACATTCGCGTAGAACAGAGGTTGGCATCCTGGCTAATGTGCATTGAAAGACACCTGCAGTGCTACCTAGCAAAGGTAAGAGTTCAAGAAGAATGACAGAGTAACGCCTGACTTGTTTGATTTCGAACGACCCTCGCCAGCTGAATGGAAAGTGAGGATCAGTGAGAACTTGCCCGAGAGAGACCAGGGTGTTTTCTTTAAAGAAATGGGATGGGATGACGCGCAAGGAGCTGAGCACAATATCCGCTGCATGGTTTAAAACCATTTAGTGAGAGGTCTCTCACGCCTGGCACCTGCTGACATAGATGATGTGAGCGGCATCTGCAAGAGATGTTAGCTGGTGGTACAAAGAATCCAGAAGCCTTATGCTTCCCCATTGTGGTAGTGAGGAAAAGAATGGAACAGTGAGGATGTGTGGATTATCGACCTTAAACCGGGCGGACTATCCCGATCAGTACACAATGCCCCGCATTCAGGATGCTTTGGACTGCCTAAACGGGAGGGCAAGTGGTTCTCTCTAGCGGGATCTCCGCAGTGGGTACTATCCAGATCCCGATGGCCCCAGAGGACCGTGGAGAAGACGGCCTTTATCTGTCCGCTTGGCTTCTATGAATTCATGAGGATGCCTCAAGGGATTTCAGGTGCCCAGCCACTTTTCAACGATTGATGGAGCGTGCAGTGGGGACATGAACTTACTAGAGTGCCGTATATACCTAGATGATGTTAGTTGTTTGGCAGCTCACTGGAGGAACATGAGAGCAGATTATTTAAGGCTGATTGGACCGACTGGAGGACTCTTGGCCTTAAACTCATCCATTGATAAGTGTCAATTCTTTCAAACATCAGTAAGTATGTGGGACACATAGTATCCACCGAGGGATAGAGACCGACCCAAGTAAAGTTGAGGCCTTGACCACCTGGCCACAGCCCAAAATCTAAAAAGAACTGCAAAGATTCTGGGATTCTGTGGCTGATTATCGTGACTTCATCAAGGACTATTCAAGAGTGATCCGCCTTTACTTAACCTTACCAAGGGTATCCCAACCCACAAAAAATACCAAAAGTCAGCGTCCTCAAGACTGAAAGAGTGTATTTTCATCCGAGTGAAGTATTTGGGCCCGCTGGACTCCTGATTGTGAGACTGCTTTTCATGAGATCATATATCAACTTACCCATGCTCCAGTGCTGGCCTATGCCGATCCAAGAAAACCTTACGCCCTGCAATAACTGATGCTAGCTTGCAAGGCTGGGCTGTGTTGGTACCAAGAGCACTAGAATGGCCTGAGACCAGTGGCCTTTGCCAGTAGAAGCCTGACCCCATCCGAAAAGAACTATCCTGTACATAAGTTAGAGTTCCTAGCTTTGAAGTAGGCTATTGTTGACCAATTCCATGAGTACTTGTATGGGGTAAAAATACTAGTAAAACTGACAATAATCCTTTGACCTATGTGCAGACCTCAGCTAGTTGGATGCCACTGGCCATAGGTGGCTTTCTGCATTATTCATATATGACTATGCTCTCGAATACCGAGCAGGTCTGAACCACATAGATGCTGATGCTCTCTCCGGAGGCCTGTTCCCCAGAATGATTGGGTCCGATTGGCAGAACTTGACATTCGGACACTCTGCCGAAGTTTGACAGGGAGGAACAAATGTCCACGGACGCAGTGGACTGCATGGTGGATTGCTTGGGACCTCTGAGAATTGCATACCTGTTGCTTATTGCCACTTTTCTGCAATAGACATTGGTGCACTGCCTCAGCTGGACAATGACAGTATTCGCGAGCTCAATCCCTGATCCCATGATCAAAGCAGCTTTAGAAGCCCTCTATGCAGGAAAAAGATGTGTCCAAGTGAGCTCCACTGATTTGAGAACTTGCACTGTTATACAAAAGAAGGTCCTAAGTTGAAACTGATCAATAAACTGTTATACAGAGAAACAGTAGACAGAGGGGACAAGTAGACAAACAACAACTAGTGCTGCCCACTGCCTTTCTGAGACTCAGTACTGAGGTCCTTGCACAACCACATGGGGCACCTTGGTATAGACAGAACACTTGACTTGGTGAGATCCAGATTCTATTGGCCTAAGATGGGGGCTGATGTGGAGCAACATATCTCGAATCTTGTAGTCGCTTGCTTACAGAGGAAAGCTTTGTCCCAGAGGGCTGCCCCCTGTTAACATCACCACCAGTGCACCCATGGAGCTGGTCTGTATTGATTTTCTGAGTTTGGAGTCAGATCAAAGAAATATCAGTAATGTGCTGGTGGTCACTGACCATTTCACGAGATATGCCCAAGCTTTCCCCACCAAAGACCAGAAAGCATCCACTGTGGCCAAAGTACTTGTAGAAAACTTTTGTTCACTATGGGCTCCACAAAGAATCCATTCTGATCAAGGAGAGACTTTGAGAGTCGTCCTAATCAAAGAGATGCTTTTCTGTGGGGAGTGCAAAGTCCAGAACCACTCTCCTACCACCCCAGGGGACCCACAGCCTGAACGTTTCAACCGTGACTTTGCTAGATATGCTAGGCACCCTGCACCCAAAGGACAAGCCTAGATGGAGCCAACAAATTAGCACCCTGGTACATGCTTATAACTGCACCAAAGTGATGCCACTGGATTCTCCCCACCGCCTGATGTTTGGAAGAGAAGTCGACTACCAGTAGATGTGTGTTTTGGGGTCTCTCCTGATGGGGTTCAAGCTGACAACTATTTACAGTATGCAAAAGTTAAAGGCCCAGCTAACTCATGCGCGCACTAACTGGCTCAAACCATGGCTGCCAAAAGAAATCTGGCCAACAAAGAAAGGTATGATAAAAAGGTGAAAGCACAGGAACTCCAGGAGGAGATCGGTATTGCTAAGAAATCTGGGACTGCATGGCAGCACAAGATTGCTGACAGATGGCACCATCTCCCCTCACATTGTAGTGGGCAAACTAGATGATCTGCCAGTGTACAAAGTAAGGCCTGAGAATAATTCAAAAGATGTAAAACAATGCATAGAAATCATTTACCGCCCATTGGACAAATCTTAATTGAGTCTGAGCCCCTAGAAGATGCCCCTCTGGACCAGTGACTAGAGCTGCTGCTAAGAAAGATCAAGAAAGTCTGCACCTACAGAAGCAAAGTTAAAGTGTTCCCTCCACAAGTCCCAGTTGAGCATGACTGTCAGTCCATATCAGAAGAAAGTGAGAGTGACTTTGAATACTATCCTTCTTACGAACTGAGTCAATTGTTTGCGGCAATCCCTAGTCAATACTGGAGACAAAGCTGGGCCTTCTGGACTGTCTATGCCCCCTGCTTCATCCCTGGAGCCAATGCTCCCAGAAAGTGAAGTGCAAAGCATCAGATCAGATGAAATGGAATCATTGTGCATGGTTGAACTGTTTGAGCTTTCAGGGGAGGAAATGATAGATTGGGGCAGACTGGTGATACACCGAACAAGAAGAGTATTTTGAGTGCCCTGACAGTCCACTGCCAGTGTCCGAAAGCTCTCCATCACGAGCCAAATGTTGTGGACTCAGAAACTGTAACTCCTGGAGCTGAAAGTGCCTCAAGTTCTAGCTCTCTACCCCCATGGAGACTCCCCTGACAAGTGTGGACAATGCTGAAAATGAGGCTCAGAGTGCAGAGACTGTAACAGTTCCCCTAGAAAGACTGGTCGAGCTGTAAAGCCTGTGGTGCACCTCAGTTATGATTCCTTGGGAGGCCTGTGGATTTGCCTCTCAATGTTGTCCATAAAGGAGTGTATGTGTCCCCGAGCTCACTGCCCAAACTGAGCATCAGTGCTAACTCCAAGTTACTTGTGTTGCCTCTAATATGGTGCCCTTGCCCCATCCAGCCCCAAGGTAACTGATAGGAAGGGTCCCTCTCTTCAGGTTTCATGTACAAGAGGTAATAACTTGAGTTATGGTACAATGTGTGTTATACTGTGTAAAGAGGACGACTGCAATGTTTCAGAAATGGTTCTTGGTAAAATGATGTATTGACTGATGATTACATGTGAGCCTAATGCAAATGTATATGGTTGCAGTTAAAACTTATGGGGTACTTCTTGCTTGACGCGACGTCAAGCTTTCCCAGGCCAGAAAGGGTGTAACCCCTGCAAATGGGGGTTCCCAAAAGACTTCCAGGAGCTTGCTTTGAATGCCCAAGCCTGAATGGTGTTTGGCTTAGCCATTTATCAGTGAGTGTTTTAGAACCTCTGGTACTGTCTCTTTAAGAGCTGTCTGCTTGCAGACATAATTAGTTTGTATGGGGGACTGTGTGTTTCTTTGATTGAGTACCACTCAAGCTGCTGCCAATTCACCCCATTTTTGCAGTCACTAGGAGTGCAAAGGAACCTGTCTGAAAGATGTAACTGATTGCCAGAAATCATTTACAGTAATAATAAAATTACAGTTTGTCTAACCTGCTTTCTTGCAGTCAGAACTGTCTGCCTAGTTCCCCATTCTGGTTTTGAACTGCTGAACTGGACCAATCAGTGTGGGGTAAACTAGCTCTAAAATGATGCCTTGACGAATCAGAACTTGGGACTCATAATCTGAGCCAGCCACAGAGGATTGTATGGGCAGTGACTCTGGGAGATGTAGTTTAGACTTCGTGCCTTTTGGACCAACAGCAGCAGTCTATTGTGAGTGAAGCCAATCCAGTCAAGAACTGGGAGGAACTCAAAGGAAGTGCCCGGTTTTTGTCTGTTGGGAGTTTCAGTTTGAGATCTGAAAGTGAAGGGAAAGAAACCCTGTGCTCCTTCAGTGCACAGTTTCAGTCAAAACGGTGCAAGGCCCAGAGTTCCGGCTCACAACTTGTGTAACTGCTTGTTAGGACTGAATCGTCCTGTGAAAAGAATCAAAGGATCTCTGAAGAGTAGAAACCAGGCTCACCCTGTAGAAGACTGAAGAAATTGTTGAATTACACTCGGTCTGTCGGAACTGAATCTGCTGTGTGTTCTCCTGGTTATTGTGCAGTAATTGCGATCGGGATACAGATGCAGCCTGCCTGGTATAGTGCTTTCTTTTATATGGATGTGTGAAGAGGTTTGTGTACCTCAAGTGAGCCCTGCTGACATTGAAGGACCCTATCTTATTTGGAGGTCGTGAGTACTAATTCAGGGTTGCTCCTGTTGAATTGCCACATTAAATCCAAATGGAATTACTGTACTGCTGACTGTTTAATTCTCCTTTTCTCTCTGTGGAAAGGGCCCCTACCAGCTGCCACGGTTTGGACTAGCCACTAGGGCTTGGGTACCCAGGGACAGTAACTGATAGGGATAGGCTCAGCACAGAGCCATAGGTAGATTATTAGAGTGATAAGCTAATTAACCTGATTTCCCCCTGTCCTTGTTATATCCCCCTAAATAAATCAGAGCTGCTTGTTTCAGCAAAGTTATACTGCCTGAGGTATTTGTCTATGTTAAAGTACTGTACTGTGATTGTTGCACTGTATCTCATTTCACAGGAGGTCCCAGTGCCGGAACCAGACCTGGGGGTAAGTGTGTACTGTGAAGGTAATTCTGATATATCGTGTGGGCCACTAGTGGGAAGAAAGGGGGGTTGCAGTGTCCCAGAGGGCTGTGACCAAGTTAGTTTAACTATTGCAAACCCTGACCTCTGGGTGGAGGCACCCGCCATTGGATCCAGGCCCCTCAACCTGTTAGTGGCAAATCAGGCAGGGGTAGTAGCCCCTGGGATAGCGCCATCTAGGGGTTACACATCCAAAGTAATCTAGTGGAGCCCACCCATCTAACCATGGTCACCTCCATTTGTCTTCTTACTATTGCAGCCCCATGCTGAATGTGGTCTCCCAACATCCTGCACACCTGGTGTAGCTGCCCCGTGGCCCCCTACTGTCAGTAAAAGCAGGCAGTAATAAGGGGTCACTGCAAAAGTTCGACAGGTTGGTGCAAGATCACCAAGTCCTTTAAGTATGTCACTGTATGGTGATCCTACTGCCTTCTGCACATCTGCACTGTGTGTTGTGGGCAGACATGAAAGGCATCTACCACCCACTTTGAACATAGCTCATGGGGTTATAAGCAAGGGACAGCCACAAAATCATGGTCCTTTGACACTGAGAGTTGTCCCAGAATGATTAAAATAAGTTTGATTGTATTGATTGCTTCTTCGACAGGCCAATTTGAGGCTAGTAACTATTTTTTCATCTCCAAAATTATGACGATCATTACATGATTTATAATGTGTGTGTGCCCTGTGGATACTATATTTCTTCAACAAAAGACTTAAAATCTATGTATCTGTTTTTTATCATTTCTTTGCCAAGCATGACGCAACTGAAAAACAGCTTCACATTTTCAGTTGTGTCTTTCTTCTGCCCAGCATTACAGCTGGGGAGGGCTGGAAGACAAGAAGATTAACTTACTGTACTTCCTCAAAGTCACAGTGCACCTATGGGAGAGCTTGATACTGGAACCTACATGTTCCTGCTTTGGCTTACTATTGCACCTCACCACCTGCCCTTGTTTGCACTTCTTTGGGCTACTGAAGCATGAGATAAAACCTAGTTCCTAATGCAAAAATATTTTCATCAACATTTTCCCATCCTTCTGGTTGTTAGATGTGAAAGTGTAGAAGCTCAGTGTCACTAGCGGATGCAGCAATTAGCAAAGTTGCACCCGCTACACCCTCAGGCCAGCAAACAACACCTGTTTCAGTCTGAGCTGAGTTTTAAATGATCCTTTTATGTTTGTTTTTTTGTGAAGAAAATGCTCTGCTCAAGCAACATGTTTCCCCCATTTACAATATATTGGATGAATCCCTGTTCAATTTAAACATAAGCAGAGGCATTTGGTCTACATTTGGAAGGAATGTACAGTATAAGCCCTGGAGTTTCTCTTTTCTCTTGTTGAGACACTTCTGTTTTTAAGTAGTGCAAATTAGACATAGTACATAGTACTGATATGATGGAAGGGACTTGGGGTCTATCTTGTCTGCCTCCCCTGCCACACAGCAGTGACAGTACCTAATTTAGTATGAAAAACATCCAGTTTTGTCGGCTAGTATGTTACCAGTATTCATGCTGTACGATCCTCAGTGTCATTCTCCCTCAAGAATCTGTCTAGTACTGCTTTGAAAGTCTAAACAGGTGGTAGTTTCTACAACTTCACTGAGTAGACTTTTAGATTCTATACACACTTGAAAAATGTTTTCAAAAATTAAATTTTTTTTTAATCAAGTTTTTGCACAGTGTTTGGAGTCTCCACGCTTTGCTCTGGCATTGTGCTAGCCTGATTGAGTTCCCATGCAACTTTGCTGCACCCACACAAGACCTTATGGGAGCCACTGTGCAATGTGGGATACCCGAGAACTCAGATTCTTACGTTATCCAGTGAAGAATGTGTCAGTTGCTGGTCATGTTAGTACTGGCTGTGTCCATTGTTTTCCAGTTCTTTTCACAGTTCAGTGACCCACAGATTTATGCATGTGAGTCCCTTAACCCAAGTTATAGCTCAGTGTCTGTCCACACTGCTATCAACTCAGATTAAGGAAACCATGTTCTTCTAAAACTGTGCTTAAGCCTACCTCTGAGTATGGTCTGAGCATGGTTGCCGGTGAATTTGGTCAAGAACCAGTGTCAAGCACTGGCTAAACATCACCTCAAAATGTCTTTGGACATGGGCAACTCCTCTGCTTGTGATGTGGCAGCAGCTGTTGCAGTTCATTTCAGAGTCTAGCTGTGGCTTTCCATCTTCATGGCAGATATTCAAGCACAAGCTGTCCTCTTCATGTGCACTGACCTCTTTGGTCCTAGGGTGAAAGGATATCTCACCAGGACTGAGAAGTCCAGTGCCACCCTGTATTCTGTGACTTCATCCCAGATGGACCTTAATGCTCAGAAGCCTAAGAAAAAGACGTTCCAGTATTGGTCCTTTTAGCCACAGCAGCCTCAGTAGGGACAGTACCAGGCCTAGTGCCCGAAGCCCATGGTTGGTGGCCAGGGGCAGTGGTAGGGGAACTGGTGCTGCTCCAGCCCCAGTGACTGGTACCCCCATCCAAAGTTGCCCAGTGACGGGTTGGGGGTATCATCCTCCTGCCTGGTCAGTCCCTGACCCAGCTTCCAGCAGAGGGTCATCTATGCAACTTCTGGCCACATTGTTATGTCGTCACTACAGACAAGTGGGTACTGGATATGGTAGGCAGATTTTTGCCTCTAGACTTCGAGGCTCCCCTGCCTTACCGACTCCAAGCTCCTTGGGAGTCAAGGTTGTCACATGACACACTGTCCAACCTGAGGGAGGACATTGCTCAGCTCCTTGCAAAAGGAGCCATGATCCTTGACCCAGATGCCCTGGCAAGTCCGGGGTATGTGTCCAGGTACTTCCTGGTACAGAAATGGACAGTGGTCTGGCATCCCATATGGGGTCTGCATGATCTCAACCAGTTCCATGTGGAAGTGCAAGTTCCAGATGGTCACTCTGAGTCAAATTACACCATTGTAGGACATGTGATTCTGCTCCCTGGATCTCCAGGATGCATTCTTCCATGTCCCAGTCCATCCGTCCCATTGGCAGGGCCTCAGATTCTGCATAGAAGGGGTTCTGTATCAGTTCCATGTCATACCCTTCGACCTCTTGTTCATTCCCAGCATCTTTACCAAGTGCATGGAAGCCTTCCTGTGGCACAGGGGCATCAGGTGGTATCCCTACCTGGCTGACTGGCTGATAGCTGGGCTGTTCAAGGAGGCCATGGAGCAGTCCAGAGATCTGACCTCACAGACCTGTAAGGACTTGGTCCTGCTGGTCAATCCAGAGAAGCCCAAACTGATACCCTCGCAGGTTATTAAGTTCATCAGGACAGAATTAGAGACTCTGCAGGCCAAGGTCCATCTCCCTGCAGACCAGACTGAGGACCGTACCTCCTTTGCCTGATCATTTTAGGTTGGCTGCTTGCACCCTGCCTGGAATTTCCTGCGGCTGCCAGGGTGCATGGCACCCACCACCAGCATGGTCCATTGGGCATGCTGGTGGATGTGCCACCTGCAGGGGGAGCTGGGTTGCCAGTGGTCCCTGTACCTAGGTCATCTGGACCAGCTGGTCTTGGTGACCCAGCTGATGTGGGATGCCATCCAGTGGTGGCTGTCAGCACTTGGAGGAAGGAATCCCATTTGTCCGTCCAGAGTTGACCATCATGCTTATAAGTGGATGGGTCTCTGGTGGAGTGGATAGCACACCTGGGAGACCACAGGGCCCACTGGTTCTGGTCACCCTGTGTGTCCCGTCACCACATCAACCTGCTGGAGCTCCGTGCAGTACACCTGGGTCTCACGGAATTTACTCTTCTGATCAGGGGTCAGGTTGTTCAGTTCCACATGACCAGTTCCACAGCCATGTTGTACTTGAACAGACAGGGCAGAACCCACTTTCTTCCCATGTGTTGGGAGGTCCTTCACACCTGGACCATCATGTGCAGTCTGGGTGCAGATCTCCTGGTGATCTATGTTGTGGGAATGACCGGCCAGCTGGCAAATGCTCTCAGTTGGGTGGGAGAGATGTTGTACGAGTGGTCCCTATATCAGGAGGTGGTAAGCCACCTGTTCTCTCAGGGGGCACCCCTCTGGTGGATCTGTTTGCCTCATGGAAGAACAGAAAGCAGAGGCTGTTTTGAGTCTGCCCCCACTCCACAGACTGGGATACTGTTAAGGGATGCCTCCACAGGGCCCTGGACCCCAGACCTTGTGTATGCCTTCCCTCCCTTCCTCTTTATCCACAAGGTGGTAGTCAAGGCCCAGAAAGACAAAGTGCAGATGATCTCATTAGCCCCAGACTGACCCAAACAGTTCTGGTATCCGGATCGCCTCAGTCTCGGCAGTAGGCCACTGTGGCAGTTGCCTCTTGGCCCCAACCTGCTGACCAGACAACAGGGGAGGGTCCTGTGCCTGGACCGTCAGACCCTGTACCTTATGGCCTGGTTCCTGAGCAGTTAGAGTTCCAGGCTTTGTGTCTTTTGGAGGAAGTTCTCCAGGCTGCGAAAGCCTCCTGTAAAGAGCTGACTCGCTGATGCTATGCCTTAAAATGGAAAAGATTAATTTGGTGTCAGGGCAAGGAGCTTGAGCCCCTTGTCTAAGCTGTGGCAAGCATCTTGGAGTTTCTTTGGCCCCTGTACCAGCTGGGACTGCAAACGATGACCCTCAAAGTGAACTTGGCAGACATCTCTGCATATCGGGCATAGGCAGGTATTCAGATAGTGGACCAGAAGAAGGTGGACAGGTGTTTTTTCTATGGTCTGAATCACCTGTCCCCTCCATTATCTGAACCACCACCACGACGGGACCTACTGCTGATGCTGGCAGTTCTCATGGGCAAGCCATTTGAGCCTATGCACAGGTGTGAGATGACACACCTGTCATGGAAAATGACCTTAGTGGCTGTAACATCAGTCAGAAGGATTAGTGAGATCAAGGGCTCTCAGTGGCGTCTCCTTGTCTGGTCTTCCACAAGGAAAGTGCCATCCTTCACCCCTACCTGAAGTTCCTCCTGATGGTTGTATCAGAGTTTCAGCTTAACTGTGTGATTAACTTACCAGTATACTTTACCAACCTGACCTCTGAGGCTGATGGCAGGAACCTTCGGAGGGCTGTCCCTTATTATAAGAAGCGCAGGGCAGGTGTTGGGGGTGGGGCTTGCCAGCTGTTTGTGGCATACTCTCAAGCCACACCTGACAGACCAGCAGCAAAGCAGATGATTGTCAGGTGGATAAGATCCTGCTTTGTCCTCTGCTACAAGTTTTCTGGTAGGGAGCCTCCCAGAGGGCCTAGGGCTCATTCCACCAGGTATACTGCTTCCTCAGTGACTGACTCCAGGGACATCCCTGTACAGGAGATCTGTAGGGCTGCTACCTGGAGGAAAGCACATACCTTCATCTCCCGTTACAGCATCAACATCATGTCACATCGGGATGCTGCTTATGAGGCCCCAGTTCTGCATTCTCTGTTCACCAAATGGGGTGCATGCCTTGCCCTTCCTCCAGAGAACTACTAGGAGTCTGCCAGAGTGTGGATATGAACTGTATCCATGCCCTTAAGAAATGAGGTTGCTCACTTGTAACCATAGTTCAAAGAACAGTATACAATTTACATCCACATGGCTCACCTGACCTCTGCTGGCAAATGACACATGGATCCCCGCTTCCAACATGCAACGATCTGACTTCACAGGGTGGAGCCGAAGAGTATACCATCCAGTTGGTGTTAGGAGCTTAACTTTTATGCATCCGACTGATATCAGCATTTCAATGGAACTGCCAGAGTATGGATGTAGATGTGTACTGTATACAACTCCTAGAATTAGGGTTACAGGTGAGTAACCTGTTTTTTTGGTGTGTTCACCTTTGTGTACTAGTAATATGTTCTGTGAAATTTGAAGTACTGCATATTTTCTAGTGAAGGGGCCGAAGCAAGCTAATATTTGTAGCAAATTGAGAATGTAAGCCCTTCCATTAAACAGTAAGACCTTATGGCTGGCCCACAGGTCCAGCAACAGGGCTTCCCTTCATAGCACCAACAGCCTGGGTTCAGGAATGTGCTGGTCATCGGGGGTCTACCAGGGAGTGCAGGATTGAGCATTCCAGAGGAAGTTCTCCTCCATGGAGGAATGGTCACTACTCAAACTGCAGTGGTGCCCCCTGGGTAACCACAGGTGGAAGCACAGTGGCGGTATACAGGAAGGAAAGACTTCATCAAGGTTGGTGGCTGCTGTGCAGACATGCCCACTCCTGCACTGAGCCCTGTGGTGTGCAGACATTCTAGGGGACGGACAATGAACAAGTAAAATGGCCCCAACTCAGCTGATGTTGGATCACGGTAAATCTGGGTCCACACTATCTGATGCAGCAAAAGTGTATTTTAGGGTCAGAACTCCAACCCACTTGGGGAGTACAACCAAGGATACATGGAGTGGCAGCTGCAATCAAGGGTGATGGGGCCTGGGCATATTTGGGACACCAGAAAGATAACTGAGTTGGAGGAACAAAGGGGGCACAACAGTGTAGGAAAATAAGGCAGCAACATGATCTTTGTCTTAGTGTTCTTTAGCAGAAGACTGAGTCCATTCAGCTTTGAGTTTTTATGAAGATGTATTACAGGAGCTTGCCGAGTTATTTGAATTATTTTGTATTTACCATAGATTGCAGTGTCATTGACATGAAGGGGAATGTTAGCATTTGAATTTGCAGAGCCAGAGGGGAGGTGGTTGATTAAAAGTCTGAATAGTAATGGGCCTAATATAGATCCCTGGGGGACACAGAAGTTAGGTGTTTTGGTGGATGAGGTTTCATCTTTGACCTTGACTGCTTGTATTCTGTAGGTAAATTAATATGTTAACCAGTGCAGGGCTTCATTTTGTAGCCCCTGTAGATGCAGTTCATAGAACTGGATGTGGTTCATTGTGTTTGAGGTCTTTTGTAAGGTTTATAACGATTGCTCCAGTATAATGCCACATATCAAGCAAACTGGAGTGGTCTGGCAAAAAATCTGGCTGCATGTTTGATGGAGCACAAGGGATGGGAGGGTCTCGGCACCCAACTAAGGATCTAGGTTCGAGCAGACTTGATAGACCATAAGGCCTAATCTGCTGGCAAATAGTATGAACACCACTATTGAGTATGTATAGTCCATCTGTGACCAAAACTATATTTATTGATCTGGATTTTGTTAACCGGGTAGGCTCACTGAGACTAAATGTCCCTTTCTCAGGAGCGACCCGGAATTAATATAGCTCAACAGTTATTCATTAATACAGGTTACAAAGTAATGACAGCAGTGCATTAAAGAGGTAACAGTCCATGGTAACAGAATATTAGCAGCAACAGTAATAGCCGACAGTTTAGAACTGATTGCAAAGTCAAGACATATTGAGAGGCTTTAAACTATACATACGTTAGCAAGACAGAATAATAAAGTACAGCAGCAAAGTGCATAGTAGAAATCAGTAGCCTGAGCCGTTAGATATTTAAGGCCCATACTTAGTTATTTTGAAAGTTACATGTAATACCGTAATTTTGTATGATCATCCAGGTCACAGGAGGAAATGTACAGTCAGAATATGATGCCATTTGTATAAAAGGGTTTGTTGTTTAAAGGCAATATTTCCTCAGCTGAAGGTGTGGAATCGTGGTGTACCTTAGACTCCTGCTCTCCATATCATTACCATAGGAAGTGATCAAAGAATTTGCTGTCCATGGATGGTAATGAGATCACTATGGGGGAGGGGCAGCAGACACTGAGTTTAATTATATAGGAGTTTACTTTAAGTTAGTTTTAAGTACAGCGGTTACATCAGAGCATTCTGTGCTGACCAGGAACTTGAGAGAGCTATTATTCTGAGAAATGGCAACCTGTTCTGTATCTGTAACTCAAAAAGCAGCTTCCAAATGAAGCTGCTCTTTAAAGTAATTAAACCCATGCACACTGATAAGGTCATCAGTGAATATTTCCTTAAAGAAAATCAGAAATTATTTTTATAAGACAATCCAATTTCATCTCAAAGAGGCAAAGAGGAGTCATCCATAATCAGAAATTATTTTTATAATACAATCCAATTGCATCTCTCATTTCATCTCAAGAGGCAGAGAGGGGCCATCCACAGTTGAAGAGACACACAGAGGCAATCTAGTATCAGTTCTCTACTACAAGGTAAAATGTGTACCCAGAGTACGTTCACAACTGGAATTGCACAGAGGGTGCTGGTAGCAGCTAGTACCCAAGGACTGACATGCTTAATACAGGTGAGTGCAGGGCTGTGTGTAGCTGGGGGAACAAAACAAAAACAAAATGAAAGGAAATGCCCAGCTGAGGCTAAGTGACCACGGGATAGAAATGTCAAATCAACTGTTTGTGAATCTGTTTTTGAAGAATTTGCTCAGTGTTGGTAATACTAAAATCATTTAGTAGTTTAAATTCAAGTGGTCTCGCCGGCAGCGCCCCAGGACTAGGTTGAGTGTTTCCTTTTGGCACCTTATCTCTACACAGTAGGCCAGCAGCACTGTGCATACAAAAAAGGCTCCTCCCGGTTCTCAGGTGAGTCTGTTTGTATCCATGCCTGTTGCTTTGGGCTGGGTGCTGCTCTTGTTTTGCCTGGAGCTACGAGATTACTTTTCTTCTGTATCAGTTAGTGATTGTTTGGGTCAGAGTGAGGGCCGCATTTGTTAAGTAGGGTCACAATAACTTTTACTCCAGATTGCTGGGATCTCTGCAGTGTGGAAGGAGATGTGGGAGAAGATTTGTGTTAGAGATGACTGTCCACAACAGTCACAGATGACAGATGAAAGAGTGGCAAGGGTAGTGCCCTGCAAAGCCTTTGGTCACTGTGTCATTCAGTGCAGTGTCTAAATCTGATATCCAGCATCATTTCGGTAGTTGACTGTGGTAAGAAGACTTCCTGAGCCTAATGTAATCTGTCTGTGCAGTCTCCTTCCTTGATGATAAGAACAGCAATGGACCCATGAGCTGGGGGAGCATACCTCTCAGTTGTTACAAATTATGAGGCGCACCCTTCATTTTAACCCTCAACATTGCTTTGCCCCTCACCTGTCCCATATGAAAAAGGTGTTGCCCACAAAGCAGGTGCTATAGACTCTGACTTTAAAGCAGACATTCATAGTATTCCAACATACCGAATGATAGCTGAACTGTGTACAAATAAAAGCACTAGTTTCTATAGTGTTCCACGTTATGGGGGCTATTGTCCCACATTTCATCAATAAAAAGAGGTATGTGGGGAGAGGTGTTAAAATTGTTGCTGCTTACCTTGAACCTTGAAATGGAGCCATTTCAGTGCAGGCTTCACACAAGTGTGTAGTCACTGGTCAATGTAGAATGTACATACCCTGGTTGTAAGAATGCAGTTGTGGGGACTGGATAGATCAGTGATGTTCAAAGCAGTTGATTTGAATATAACTTCGATTAATAGGCTTGATCGTCTGAAGTCCTGTCAGTGGCTTACAGAGTGTAAAATGAGTCATCGAATTTAAAGTGCAGTTCATAGTGGACAAGTCCACATCTTAAAAGCATAATCATAATTGACAAAGATTGGCACCATGGATGGAAAATTCACATGAAATGTCAAGTATGGAATGGCCACGGAGCTCGAACCTTCTCAGTCCACAAGTACTGCTTGTTTTGCATCATTCATGAGTTGTAAAATTCACAAAAAATAACTAGTGCATTAGCACTGCACTGTCTCCATATTCTGAGCCAAGCATTCTAGAAAGCAAAACCTATCACTAGCCCACATGATGACTGTGTAGCTTCCTACACTGTGCGTTCTGCCACCACTGCAATTGGCAGCTTTATACCTTCCCTCACATATAAAACAATCCCTCAGTTTTCTCTCTGCCATATCCTTTTGGAACATGATGTAACCTGGAATGGCCACATCCCATCTGTGGTTGTTGGTGCACAATGATTCTCTTATGGCCACTAAACCCAAGTTTGCAATGGTTGCCTCAAGGTCAATAATTTTATTTCCTAGGCTCCTTATGCTGGCAGACATGGCACGCCATTCCTTTTGTCCATCCCTCCTACTCCCCGTACTTTGCCCACCCTTCCCGATTCCATCCTTCACCCATCCCTTGTCCTGTCCTGTCGTCCCCTTTTCCATTCTCCCTCTGGTCCCCCTTACCTCTTCTCTTAACTCTTCTCTCAGCCTTAGAACTATCTCCTGACCCTGCCATCCTTTCCTCTCCCTCGTCCCTGTGTCCCTCTAACCCTGGGAATTTATTTTCACTGAGATCCTCTCTCTGCTGCTCCCTTTCTGGGGATTCACTGCCTACATTTGTTGTCAGAGGCCAGTAATGACTATACTTTCATCCCAAACCAAATCCCCCTTGCTGTAAGTAAAGGTTATGTGAAAGATTGAGTCTGGGGCACAGACATTTAAAACTACACCCCAAACACTCACACTTATAAGTTATTACACAGTTACTATGTGTACATACTATTGTGAGTCCTTTGCTGTACCTTTGGCAAGTTCTTTATCCTGAAAGCTGCAGCAAAAGCTTATGTATTTGTGAGAACCAGATCATGGTGTATACCTACACATATATCAATGACAGATCAGCCACACTGTCTGAATCACTAGGGTACACCATAGTGTATGGGAACCAGGACATAGCAGTGTAAAATACGGACCAAGTCAGTAAGAACATACTGCACCATGGCACATTTTAATAAGAATTTCTGCAGAATTAACTTAAAAACTGTCCAGTTGGTTTGAGCAGCTGGACTAAATTCAGTAGAGTGGATTCTTGTTATAAACACTTTTATTTGTTTCATCAAAACTGAAAGATTGTATTTACAAGATACACATAACTAAGGGAAAATAGAATTTCCACCCCAGTACATCAGTTCAGCTTGTTCCTTGTTCCTGACTCCCCCCCCATGTCAGTCCTCTTTCTGATCCTGCTAATATTTGTGTGACAATGCTCACAGTCGATTGTCATCTGGAATTATGCATGACATCATTTCAGGCTCATTACTGTGACCAAGACTTGTCCTATTATAGGTGAAGTGGCTCTTGGAGTGAAATGATTACTTGATTTAAAAAGGCAGGCTCCATAATCAGGTAGAAAGAATTCTTCAATGGGATTGGACAGTTGCCCCATTGGAAGTGGCACATGAATCTTAAATGTGCTGCTGAATAACATGGGGAAAGATTGTTACCCCATAGCATTAAATAATAAATCCCTTTCTGTTTCACTGTGCTCAGAATTCATCTTCTCTTTTGATGTTTACACAGCTCATTTTGTTTATGCTGACACTTCTGAGCATTGTGCAGAATGTCAAATAGTGGAGCAGTGTGCTATTTGGTTAAGAGTTTTCTCCTGCTGTTTTTCAAAGTAAATAAATAAGCCACTGTGATACATTTAAATGCAGTTACATGATCCTGTTTGACATGCAAACAGTCAAATGTCTCGCTGCATTTTATTTTCGCTAACATCTTCTTAATCTAAGCATGGGACTTTCTGCTGCTCCAGTCCCATCATTTCCTTGCTGCTGCATAGCCCTATTAATATATGATCAAAACTACAGATTTTCAGTAGTGCTTTAGTGTCCTCATTCTTACTGCCACACAGGTGCACTAACGCACCCATGCACGTTGCACACGCAGACACACACACACACACAAAACAGTGTAATTGCTCAGAGCTAGAAAGATCAGGTGGTTGTGACTGCAAGTTCTATGCTGGGCACTTGGGCTACTACCCAACACCGACACTGTAGTCAGTGGTTAAACTGGCAGCGTTTAGGTGCAGAACATTCTCTTCTAGATTTTTAGGTGGGGACACTATCTTTTCTAGGTTGTGGAACTCTCCTGTATTATTCAGTGGAGAGAGATGACAGAGCTGCAGGAACAGTAGAATACAGTTTTGTAAGAGGTGGTGGATGTTAGTTTCTGTGGGCTTCTACCCAATTTAACCCCTGACTGTACTAGTGGTGTGCTGCACTGTTGGAGTCACCATCTTTCAGATTAGGCATTTAACTGTAGCCCCTACTGATAGAGGTGCACAAGTGTTTTCAGGTGAATTTTGGGCCGAATATTCATATTCAGGCCACAGATTATTAATTATATGTGTCACAAAAAGGTAATACAAGTCTTTAAAAATGTTTCTTCATCCCCCAGCTGGCCCTTATCCCTGCTTCCCCTCCCAGTCATCTTTCTCATACTTGGTCTTCCCAGTCCTGAACACAATGCACTGAATAGTGGATGCTACTTGTTATTCGGTCCTGCATTACAAATAGCCCATTATTAATGGTATTCAGAAACTTTTGATATTCATTAGTTGCACAACCCTACCTCCCATCTGTCTGTGGTGGCTGATTGCCCAGAGGTATGTTAAAGATCCCTTGGCACCTTTTTTAATCCCACTAGAATGCTGAGGTGTATAGGGTGCAGCTTTACCATCTGCTGGAAGAAAATGATTTTATCACTTTATAAGTCTCTAATAGAGGCCTCTCTTTGAGTACTGTGTCCAGTTCTGGAGTCCGTACCTAAGATAGGATGGGGATAGACTGGAGACCATCCACGGAGGGTCACTAAAATGATCCAGGGACAACTGGGAAGAGCACATGAGGAAAGACTGTAGAGCCTTAAAGTGTATTTCCTGGAAGCGAGAAAGGAGACGGTGTGTGTGTGTGTGTGTGTGTGTTGGGGGTTGGGATATGATAGAGATCTTCAAGTTTTTGCAAGGATACAATAATGTCAACCACTCCAATCTTTTCCACGTGAATGAGAATTTGACCACAAGGGACCTTAACTGTTAAGTTGTGGGAAGCAAATTCAAAATGGACACAAGGAAGTTCTTATTCATTGAGGGAGTGGTGAATAAGTGGAATAACCTGCCTAACATGGTGGTCAGCATAGGCACCATTGCTGAGTTCAGCACTGATTGGGATGGTTTCAAATGGTTGAGTAGTAAAGAGAAGAAATGAGGATTGGAGGGTAAAAGGGCAGTAGTTTCGAGGTAGTGTTCAAAAGCAGACTGAACAGGCCCTGTTTATCTGTTCAAACATTTTTATCTTTCTATGCTTCTGAAAGAGTAGGAGAGTTGTCTCCAGAGTCCCAGCACAAACCCTCCCTCCTCCACGACCAGCCGCCTGCTACAGAATGAAAGCGCTCCAGTGCTTGCATGCCTTGTATAGTGAAATGATCAGCTGATCATTTCACTATACAGACTGTGAGCAAGTATACTCAGCTGCACTTTCATTCTGTAGCAGGCTGCCTGCGTGGTGGAGGGTGGGTATTGTTCATGCCATCTTCTTGCTATGAAAGTAAGATTGGATGCATGGAAAGAATTGGGTATGTGGTGCGGGGAAGGGGTGTTGTACTGCTAGCTGGGGGGGGTTAGTTTTCTTTATACGCAGATAAGCACTTAGATGGCAGCCGACCTTGGAGGTGGGCAGGTTGTGCTGATTGCCCATCGTAGGAGTTTTTCCTACAAAAAAATATTGTGGGTGCTGGGGGAGGGAGGAGGGTAGGATTGGATTACTAACATGGTGGGGGAACAAAGGGCTTGAGTTTAAGGATTTGGGCTTCTTTTTCTTTTCATTTTTTTCATAGTATTTCTTGAATAGGCACAGGACAAATAATGCCACAATTCATTATTCGGATCCGAAAAACGAATACAGCATTGTTCGTTGTATTCGGGAAATAAATATTCGTTACTCTCGTACCTCAAGTATGCAAAGGTATATATCCCTTTGCAGTCTATAACATTGCATTGCAGCTCTGCTGTGGTCGGCATCCTGCTCATTGTTTCTCTCGAAGGGGTTAAAACAGTGAAATTCACCTTTTCTGGTTTTGGCCATGCCCAGCAGAATGGTAACAAGAAATCTGATGTAAGTGTTGGAAACGGAAAGGATTCACTGAGGGAAAACATCACCTGTGATAGTGTATTAAACATATCTGACAGCGGTCCGGGGATATATTTCTTCATTACACAGTATGTTGCATTTTTACACTTTATTTACAGTAGTCAGTTTAGGGGTGTGTGTTTTACAGTACATGGAAGCAGTGTTTCCTCATTTTACTCCTAAAAGCTGGGGGAAGAACTGCAGGGGATTATCCTGCACTGATCGCTGAGGACCAGAGACAATTCTCTTTATTTTAAATACTATATCTAACATGAAAAGAAAAAACCTCTACAAAAAAAAAATATCCTGAACCCTCTCTCTCCACCTAACTCTCTCAGCTACCAGAGCCGAACATTGTGGAATAGTGGATTACTCTTTCCCCACTGTAGAGCTGATCCTGACTCTAGGAGGAGAATTAGGGGCTATAAGAGACAAAATCAACTCATTTTAGTTTCTATAAACTATTTTAACACAAAAGCACATTACCAGCGCTATTCTTAGATATTCTGAGCACTTTGTAATGATCACCGACATTGGAAGTGCATCCTAAATGCAATTCCGGTTTGTGGAATGTGTCTCCAGACACCAGAGTGAGCGTCGGCAGGCACCATATGCTAGTGAAGGCCAATAAGCCAGGAAATGACTGACAGTTTTTAAATTTGGAGCATTATTAGATTTAGCAGAGGAGATAAAGGGGGTAACTGCAGCACATAAGTATACTTCCCTTGTCATTATGAACATATGAATTGCCAGCAGAAACAGGCCACGTGGTCTGTCGAATCTACTCGATTGTAGCTAGCTCCTCAGCATGCAGCTGCCCCACCTCACCTCCCTCATCACCAACACTCCCCTCACTCTGTCCCATCCCTCTTGAAGCTGCCTACTGTCGTACAGGAAACCACCTCCTCGGGTAGAGTGTTCCATTTGTCTACAATCCTCTCTGTGAAATAATGTCTCCTGATTTCCCTCCTGAATTTCCCCCCCCCCCCAACCTCATTTGATGCCCTCTAGTTTCCCTCCCTCTTCTAATCCGGAATATCTCTCCTGTATTTGCCTTGTTTATCCTCTTCAGGTATTTAAAGGTCTTGATCATATCTTCCCTGTCCCTCCTCTCCTTCAGGCAGTACATGTTAAGCATGCTCAGCCTTTCTTCGTATGCATTCCCTTCCATACACTGGATCATCTTTGTCGCTCTGCACTCCCTCCAACAGCCTGATGTCCCTCTTCAGAAATGGGCGCCAGTACTGCACACAGTACTTCAGGTGTGGCCTGACCAGAGACCTATATAAGGGAATGATCACCTCACTACACCTAGAGGTGATCCCCCTTGCTATGCAGCCCAGCATCCTGTTGGCTTTCACTGCTGCTTTCCTGCACTGAGCCGAGTTGTTCATGTTCTCTGTTATTATCACCCCCAGGTCTTTCTCCTCTCCTGTGCTCTCCAACTGTACCCCACCCAGCTGATAGCTCCTCCTCTGGTTCTTAGCTCGAAGTGCATTACCTTGCACTTCTCGGCATTGAACCCTGACTGCCATGTTTATGACCACTCCTGTAGTTTGGTTAGGTCCCCCTGCAGTCCCCTCAATTTCATCTACCACAGCTCCCATTTTGGTATTGTCTGCAAACAGACTGATCTTACTCTGGGTCCCATGTGAGGTATATGCTATGAATATCCCAAACAACACTGTCCCCAGTACCAATCCCTGTGGCATCCCGCTTGTTACCGCCCTTGGCGATGAGAGTTTCCTCTCCACCACCACCACCCTTTGCTGCCTGCCCTTTAGCCAGTTTGTGATCCATCTGACCATCCTTATACCCACCCCTACATCTTCCAGCTTCCCCTAAGCCTCCCATGCGGCACAGAGTTGAAGGCCTTGCTAAAGTCCAAGTAGAGGACATCCACTGTATGACCCTTGTCCAGCTCCTTGGTCACCCAATCATAGTACTCAATCAGATTTGTCTGGCAGGACCTGCTCAAGACAAACACATGTTGCTGCCTGTCCATTGTTCAATATAATAGATGAACATGCTTGTACAAACTGCTCTAAAATTTCTAACCTGGAAAATGAAATTGAAAAGCTAAAGAAAGAACTGAATGACATGATTTAACATATAGAATTTGGAGTTTTTTGTAGACAGTATGGTTCATCAAATTGGACCAAATTGTGATGTGGCACAAATGGGAGAGATAATTGATAGGACACTAACAGAGAGAGAAAGCGACACTGTTAGAGAAAATATGAACCCTATTAGAAGTTCGGAGAGGGGAAGAGAGGAAGAGAACGATGACCAAGAAGAAAAAACAGACTGAGTGACAGTTCAGCCAAGGAAATTAAACAAAAAAGGCAGAAGGGGAAATATGACCAGAGCCAAGCGATTTACCTCTATATAATAGCGTTTCTCCATTTGAAAATGAAAAACCTACAAATGGATGTTTGCATAAGAACATACATACTCCCAACCCCTTCTGAATGCCACACCGAAACAAATAACCCCACCCATGCAGTGTTAAGCATAAGATAGTAATGAGTGATTCTATTATCAAGTATACTTGCCGCATTATATGTAGCGGTGATAAAGAGCACAACGTGGTACCTTGTTTTCCTGGAGCACAAGTAAGGGATGTAACAAGTAATCTTGATAGGGTGAAAATGGTAATAATCATAGCCATCCATGTTGGAACAAATGACATAGGGAGAAAACCTCTAAATCTTATAAAGCAGCGTTTTGTAGAACTTGGCAGTAAACTGAAAAGAACAAAATGCAAAACAGTGACTTCTGGGGTGCTACCAGTCTCACAAGGCCCAAAGAAAAAAAAAGAGCGTGAGATTATAGAACTGAATAAATGGTTGCACAAGTGGACCTATGATAAGGATTACTTTTACTTAAAAAATAGGGACAGTTTCTAGAGGAATAACTCAAATACATTATACGAAAGGGACGGACTATATCTTAATAAAGAAAAAGCAAAACTGTTAGCGGGAAGACTAGACAGAATCATTAGTCAAACTTTAAACTAAAGCTAAGGGGTGTTGGGAAACATGGTGATAAAGCAAACTGACGAAGGAGGTACAGTACTCACAAATTAAAACAATTGGAAGGGGTAAATCTGTCGTTAATCAATGTGTGAAGCCCAGTTAATATAATGGACAAACTAAGAATCAAAGCAGAAATACTTAACCAGACGTAATGACAGTTATGGAGACATGTTGAGATATTAATAACCAATGGGATATGAATATTCAGAGTTTTCATGTCTGTAGTAAGGAGAGAATTAACAAACGTGTTGGAGGAGTTGCAGTTTTCTGTTCAAATGACCTAGAGACTATAGAGTTAACTACACCATCAAGTAATAATACTGAATCAGTACGAGTTAGGATAAATAACATGAAAAAAGGACCTTTAGTAATTGGAAATGGCTATATCCCACTCAGTAAAAAAGACAGGCAGACATTTGACTTATACTCACATTTATTTAATCAGTACAGTAAAGACAATGATACAGTGATACTTTATATGCTAGGTATTGATTGGTCAAATTACACCTCTACTACTAAAATGATCAATCAATTCTTGGTTATAGTAAAGGAGTGTGGCTTAGAACAACATATAAACAGACCCACCGGGGAGAAAGTACCTTGGACTTAATATTTACGAACTTCAGACAAATTATTGGACTTCCAAGAAAAATATATTAAGAAAAAGACCAAATATGATAAAAAAGGGAAAGTCCTATGATGGTTAAGTATGAAAGTAAGGAAACTTAATTCATGAAAAAAAAAGATTTATATGGTAGGGCCAGAAAGCTGAGCTGGTGGACCAGGGAGGTCCAGGAAGCGGTGAGGGAGAAGAAGGCTGCCTATAACTGGTAAAGGTGCTCGCGTGGGGTTATGGACAAGGGGGAGTATGACATGATGGCCAGAAAGGTCACCAGGGTGGTGAGATCGGCCAAGGCGAGGACGGAGCAGAGGTTGGCACAGGGGATTAGGAGAGGGGACAAAGGATTTTTTAGGTACATCAGGGAAAGAAGAAAAGTGAAGGGGCAGATTAGTAGGCTGAGGTCGGGGAGTGGGTGGGCTGAGGAGGCAGAGGAGCAGGTGAAAGTACCTAACAATTACTTTGCCTCAGTCTCCACTAGGGAAGAGGGTGGGGCTGCACTGTACGGGTTGGGTAGGTTGGATCTGCAGATGGGAGGGGGCACAGATGATGAAATCCCTGTTGGTAGGGTGTGGGAAGCCCTCACGTCCCTAAAAGCGGAGAAGGCAATGGGTCCGGATTGACTTCGTCCCAGAGTGCTAAGGGAATTGACAGATGTCCTGACTGCACCTCTGGTGGACCTTTTTAACTCCTTCCTTCAGATGGGGAGGGTGCCTCAGGATTGGAGGATGGTGCACATCATGCCTATTCACAAAGGCTTACGCGAGGAGCCGGGGAACTACAGGCCTGTTAGCCTGACATTGGTGGTAGGCAAATTGATGGAGGCCATCTTAAAGGAAAGGCTGTGGGTGTTTCTGGAGACACAGGGCTACATGGTTGATCACCACCATGGCTTTGTTCAGGGCAGATCATGTCAGACCAACCTTGTGGAGTTCTACAATTGGGTGATGAAGGCGCTGGACTAGGGCAGGCTGGTGGATGTCCTCTTCCTAGACTTTGGCAAGGCGTTTGATTTGGTACCACATCCTGGGCAGCTGGACAAGTTGGGAAGAATGGGGGTTGGGGAATGGATGGTCAGGTGGATAGGGAACTGGCTAGCTGGGCAATTTTCAGAAGGTGGTGGTTTGGGGGGAGGTCCCATCTCCTAGGAGAGTCATTAGCGTGGTCCCACAGGGATCGGTGCTGGGCCCATTCCTGTTTAACGCTTACATCACAGACATCAGAAACAGTATCAGGAGCGAGATGAGCCTCTTTGCCAATGACTTAAAGCTGAGGGCAGTGGTGGATGGGGAGGAGGGTAAAGTAGCCCTACAGAGGGACCTGGAGACTCTGGAGAAGTGGTCACGTACCTGGAAACTGAGATTTAATGTGAAGAAAAGCAGGGTTCTCCACCTGGGGCTTAGGAACCCAGCACATAAGTACACCTTGGGAGGGGAAACACTGCAGGCTTCGAGTGGGGAGAAAGGACCTTGGGGTGGTTGTGGATGTCAAAATGAACAACTCCAAACATTGTAGGAGAGCTGTGGTCACAGCAAATAAAATGCTGGGGTGCACTGCCAGGGGGATAACCTCGAGAAGCTGGGAGGTGCTTGTCTCTCTGTATAACTGCCTGGTTAGACCGCACCTTGAATACTGTGTGCAGTTTTGGCATCTGCACTTAAAAAGGACCATGCACTCCTGGAGTGGGTCCAGAGGAGGGTGACCAGAATGTTACAGGGTCTGGGAGGGAGGTCCTATGGGGAGAGACTGGAAGAGCTCAGTATGTACTCCCTGGAGGAGAGGAGGGTCAGAGGAGATATGATCGAGGTCTTCAAGTACCTTAAGGGGGTAAATAGGGTAAGCCTAGATAGGGCGTTCCAGCAGAGGAAGGCAGGTGCCACCAGTTGGCACCGGTTGAGGCTGGTTGGTGGGAGACTCAGGGAAGAGACAAGGATGTGTTACTTCACTAAGGGGATGGTGGAACCCTGGAATGCACTGCCTGCAGAACTGGTGGATGTGGATACTGTGGGGGTTCAAGCGAGGATGGGACATGTATAGAGGAGGGTGAAACTGAGTAATGCCAAAACCGGAGGAGAACATCAGTCAGGGGATTGGGGGTTCCACAGGGAAGGCAGCAACGATGCCCCAAACAGGTACTGATCCTCAAACAGACTTGCTAGACCATAGGCCTACTTTGCTGGCATTTTAGTATGTTAGTATATAAAATCATAAACAGACATCCACATGATACAGTGATGTAATAAGAAACAAACTAGCAGCTAAAAATGTAAAAAAGAGATCAAGAAGGCTAAAAACATGGAAATTAAACTGGCTGCAGATAAAAAAGAGCTAAAGTGTTTTATGGTTATGTAACTTCAATCAAAAATATTTCTCCAGCTTTGGGACCTTTGATTTATAATGATAAGACCATAACAAATAAAACAGAAATGGCAGAAGCATGAAATAACTAGCTCAGCGGTGTCTTCCAGGATAAGGAAACAGCACACAATATTGAAACACTACTCCCTAGCAACAATCCTGTAGCAAAGATTAACCACAATGAGGTACTAAAAGAGTTGTTAGCAATAAATCACCAGTAGAAAACAGAAAGTTATTATCCCTCTGTACAGACAGTTGATGAGACCCCATCTGGAGTACTGCATGCAGTTCTGGAGACCCCATCTCCGCAAGGACATAGACAGGGTGGAGGCAGTCCAGAGGAGGACAACTAAAATGGTATAGGGTCTGCACCAGAAGCCATACGAACAGAAACTAAAGGAGCTTAATATGTATGCCCTCGAGGAAAGGAGGGAGATGGGGGACATGATAGAAACTTTCAAGTACCTCAAGGGAATCAACAAAGTCCAAGTGGGTAGCATCTTTCAGAAAAAGAGGTGTGCACGAACAAGGGGGCACAATTTGAAGATAGAGGGGGGATGGCTCAGGGGCAGCGTGAGGAAGTATTTTGTCATTGAGGGGGTGGTGGACCATGGAGCGACCTTCCTGAGGAGGTTGGGGTCAAAAACCATGGTGGAATTCAGGAATGCATGGGACAGACATAAGACAATTCTAGTGGGGGGGGGTAGGAGGAAGTAGGCTGTTGGTTAACTAGGATCTGCAGCTTATCCAATAGGTAGGGAAATGGGTAAACTGGGTGGGCCAAGCGGTCCTTATCTGCCATCGAAGTCTGTGTTTCTATGTAACTATATCGAAATCAGCAGGGCCAGACAATCTTGCACCAAGGTTATGAAAGGAGGCTGCAAATGAAATTGCTGTCCCTCTAACATATGTATTAAAGAATTCCATAACTGACACTATAGTTCCTGCAGATTGGTGCTAAGCAAATGTCCCAGTTTATAAACATGGTACAAAAAAAAGACCTTAAAAATTATAGACTGATGAGCCATACTAGCATGCCAAATAAAAGTCTAGTAGGTTGCATAAAGGATATAATCTCACATCAGGTAACTAGTCTAGGAATAACAGATGAAAAACAGCATGGTTTCACTTAAGGAAGGTCATGCACGACCAGTTTAATATTTTTTTATGAATTGGTATTCTGCAGTAGGCAGTAATACACCGTCAGATGTGATATACCTTGATTTTAGTAAGGCTTTTGATGTGGTACCACTTAGCGGGCTTATTAATTAGTTAACCACATTTGGGTTTAATAATATCATTATGAATTTGATCACTAAATGGTTAAGAAACAGAACACAGAAAGCAATAATAAATGAACGTACATCTTAGATGGCCAAGGTTACCAGTGGAGTACCACAGGGTTCCATCTGGGATTCAACACTTTTCAGTATATACATATCAGATATTGGTACTTCTCTCAAGAACAACCACAGTGGCTTGGTTGATGACACTAAACTAGGTGGAGAAGTGAATTCAGTAGTAAAGCAACATATGCTACTGTCTGACTTAGAAGCTTTGGGGAAATGAGCTATAAAATGGGGAATGAATTTTAACCTAAATAAAATGCAGAGTTATGCATTTTGGTAAGACTAATCCAGGCTACAGGTACAGTCTCTGTAACCAGTTGCTTACAACAGTTTGTGAAGAAAATGACCTGGCAGTGACAATCACTGAAGATCTGGGCCCAGGTATTAAAAAACGGGTGCAAGGTGCAAAGGTTTGTGTCACACCTGTGCCCAACCCAGAGGTTGCTATATCCAGTTGGATAATAGACCAGTGCTATCTGACTGAATATTGGCCCGTGTTGGTGCAGCTTTAAGTCAAACTGTGCTGCCCTAACATGGACCTGGGCTGTATCCAGCCCACAGGAAATTGCACCCTGTGACAGTATAGCACTGGGAGCCATGCCACTATATTCAGCCGCACCATGCACATGAGTCCATTGGGCATGCAAGGCACTAAGGAGTCATTTGCATTCCCATTATGGTCTTATTTGCATGGTGAGCAGTGGTCTTTTGTGCTTGCCATGTCATCCCTGGTGTCTAGTGGCACCCCAACCCCCTGATCACTGGGTCTGTAGAGTAGAACCTCTCCCTGCTGTCTAGTGGCACCCCCCACCCTGATCACCCACTCAGTATATGATAACCGCTCCCTGGTGTGTAGCGACACCCCGCACTCCCTGATCACTTGTCCTGTGTACAGTAACTCCTCTCCCTGGTGCTAGTGGCACCCCCAACCCCGATCACCTGGTCTATGCAGTATAACCTCTCCCTGGTGTCTAGTGGCATCCCACACCTCCCTGATCACCCAGTCTGTACATTATAACCTCTCCCTGTTGTCTGATGGCACCCCACATCCACCTGATCACCCATTCCATATACAGTAACACCTCTTGCTAGTTTCTCGTGGCACCAACCCACCCTTAGTCACCCATCTCTTATTATGGAACACCACTCCATGGTGTCTGGTGGCACCTGCCACCCCCAGTCACCTGATCCATACAGTATTACCTCTTCCTGGTGTCTCGTGGCACCCCATCCTCCCCTCAATCAACCATTCCATGTACTGTTATACCTGTCTTTGGTGTTCAGTGGCATCCCCCGTCCACTGATCACCTGTCCCATGTATTGTAACTCCACTACCTGGAGTCTAGTGGCACTCCCTCACCCCTCGGGCACCTGTCCCATATACTGTAATACCTCTCCCTGGTATCTAGAGGCATCCCCATCCCCTGATCACTCATTCTGTATATGTGCAACACATCTCCCTGGTGTGACACCCCTCCACCTCTCAATCACCTCGTCTGTACATTATAACTTCTCCGTGGTGTCTAGTGGCATCCGCTACCACCTGAATGTCCAGCCCATGTTCCCTAGACTAACCCTGATGTCCAGTAGTACTCCCACCCCACCACCCCGACAGTCCATCAACTAACGTATCGGCAAACATTTGCAGTCTAGCAACCCCCCCACCTTCCCTGCCCACTCCCATTCACACCCGTACTTACTACGGTCACCAGAGATGTTCCAGGAATCTCGGTACAGTGACTGCACAGCTCAACTCTCACCTTTTCAGCCGGCTGCCATATGAGTTAACAGTGTGCGTGCATACAATATATAGTATACTGTATGCAAGCACGCAATCAGCTGTTATAGCGGCCAGCCGAGGAGGTGAGAGGAGGACTGTCATGATTGCCATATCAGAATTCCTGAAACATCCCTCATGACCCTAGTAAGGGGGGGGGTGAATGGAAGGTATCCACGGAGCAGGCAGGGCAGAGCACCATTGGACCGCTAATGTTTGCTGGTCTGTTAGTCAACAGACAGTCAAGAGGTGGGGTCATGGCTACCACTGGACACCAGGGATAGTCTAGGGGACATGGGCTGGGCGTTCAGGTGGTGGTGGTGGGGTGCCACTGGACAAGAGGAATATTGTATAATGTACAGACCAGGTGATTAAGGGGGGTGCCACTAGACACCAGGGAGCAGGATTTCAGTATACCGGATGGGTGATCAGGGGGATGGGTGGTGCCACTAGACAGTAGGGAGAGGTGTTACATTATACCTGTCAGGTGATCGGGGGGTGTGGGGCCACTAGACACCAGAGAGAGAGGTTATAATGTATGGACTCGGTGACTGGGGGTGGAGGGGTGCCAGTAGACACCAGAGAGAGGTGTTACATTGTACAGTATGGGTAATTGGAAGGTGGAGAGGTACCACTAGATATTGAGGCCTGCATCCTTGTTGGCATGCTGGCGATTGGGGGCAGGTAGCTGCAGTACAGCCATCCCACCATTGGTGGGGTGGAGGCACAGGCTTAATGCCTAGTTAAGTCAAGCTTTTCAGAGGCAGTAAATAGCACTGCTTTGGGTGCTGTTTACTGACATTGCAAACCTTTGAACATACCGCAGCACCCGTATGCAGGATTGGATCCTCTCATTTGGAGGGACGCAGGTTTATATTAGTGCCCAAGTGCTAACAAGTTTAATGCATGCTACAGGGGCCTCTGAATATAGACCCCACCCCAAAAACAGGTGCCAACCTGCATAGCATGGGTGCAAACCGATTAGCACTGGTGCTAACTTTTGAATTTTTGGCCGCTGAAATCCAGACAGCACTGTAACAGTTTATTTAAACAGGCCAACTACCTAATTAATTTAGTAAACAGACACTTTACAAATAAATCAATTAGCATTGTAATACCACTGTATCATAACTCTGAGACCACATTATCAATTACCGCTCACAATTTTGGTGGACTAAATAAGGGAAAACAAAAATACCTGGAGAAAATACAGAGAAGGGTGACAGAAACGATGTAAGAGGCTTAGAGGATAGCAGCTGTGAGGAACGCTTGGGCATCTTAAACCTGCATTCACTACACAGAAGGAGATTAAAAGGGGACCTTTTTCTTACGTATTATGAATCTAATGACATAAGTCTATTAAATAGCATGAACATGAATATCAAGGCTAACAGTATCATAAGGGGACATAATAAACAGCTAAGGACCTGTGCTTTCAAAACCAACAAGCGTGAGCTATATTATATTCTTTTGCAAAAAAAAAAAAAAAACTGAATTAATGCACAATAAGGGTTCTAGCGAGAAAAGTAGGGAAATTAGATTTTAATGTTCCCAGTCCTAAGACCCCACCCCCACTCTCAGCTTCCAACCCTAAGACTCCACCCCCACCCTGCTTGTAGGAGCAGGTGTGAAGAGTGTGCCTCAGTGCCTTGGGGTTACGAACACTAATGCTCATCCCATTCCAAGAGTAAGTAAGCTAAGATGGGTACAAAATAACAGAATAGGGTCAGCATTAGGGTTCGCTATCCCAAGGCACACCCCTCACACCTGTTCCTACATGCAGGGTGGGGGTGAGTTCTTAGGGTTGGAAGCCGAGGGTGGGGGTGGGGTCTCAGGGTTGGGAACCCTACAATCTCATTTCCCTACTTTTGTTGCTAGAACCCTAATGGTGCATTAACAGTTTTTTTTGCAAAGAATTTCCCTACTTTTTGAGAAAGTATAATCATAAGGAACCCTAATGATGCATTAACAAAGTTGTTTTGAAGAGAATTTCCTTACTTTTTTGTGAAAGCATCACCATAGCCTTAGTTGTTTATGGGAGCGCAGGGCCCTTTGGGCTCTCTGCGCTCATCATCCATAAGTGTAGAGAGATTGTGATTAACCCTCATCTCCCTGTGGGAGAGCAGGGCCCTTTGAACCCTGCGCTGCCATCAGTCCATAATGTTATCCATCCCTCATTTATGTGTGCTCCCATCAGTCCATAATGGTACAGTGTCACAGTCACCTTAGCCCCATTCATAAAAATGTCCCCTGCTGATGTAAACAAGGCTGGAAATATGCATAACAGCTTAGTACACCTAAAGGTATACTAAGCTGCGAGTCACAGCAGGTCTATATCTCAAAGCATTTTCAAGATATGGCTGCCAAAAGGTACCCCAACCATTACAGTGTTATCCTATGGGAACCTAGTAAACTTCAAATTCTTATAACTATGGAGCAGATGAAAATCTTCTCGCCAAACCAGCAAAAGGCACATCTGTGGCGCAAGCCCTATGTACCCTGAAAATTTCAGCTCGTAAGTGCAAACCGTTTGTTTGCAGTGAAGTGACAACGAAACAGACATATCTGGAAAAGTAGTGTCACAAATTGCAGCAATACTCCAGTTGTTTCACAAAACAGTGCTGCAATTTGCAGCATAACCCCCGGTGTTTCACGAAATAGTACCGCAATTTGCAAAACTTTCGCAAAAGTGCTTTTGCAAATTGTAGCAGTAGTGCCATGATTTGCGAAAGCAAAAATGGGCTGATTAAAATAAACATATTTCTGGGCACTTTTCGGGCAAACTAAGCCCAGAATCCGATGCCTCGGGCCCTGATTAAGTAAACACAAGTGTTGGTGTTTACCAAGGGGCAGTATTTGTTAAGTTTTATAAGTTTTTCCACATCGCTAACTGAAAACAAGATGGCAGAATCTTGACACTGCATTCTGCATTTGCGAAAGCAAAACTGGCCATCGCAACAGTAAAACAGTACTTTTGCATGGCACATCTGATTTGTTCCTTAGGAAATAATGGGAAACTTTAAACTTTAATAACTTTTGAACAGATTAATATTTTTTCACCAAACCTTCAAAAGGCATATCTGCAACCCATGTCCGACATACCCTAAAAGTTTCAGACCAAACCCCCAAGCCGTTTCTGAGAAACAGCGTGACAAAGGATTTACATAAAAATGGTAATTTTCACATTATGTGACATTCTGCATCTTCACAACAGCACATTCGATTGGAATGAAACTTGCCACATCAGGAGATCTTTGGTCCTCGACGCCGTATGCAAAATTTCGTGCAAATTGGTTGAACAGTTGCAAAATTATTAAAGTGCCAAATTTGGGGTTTAACATAGAAGTGACTTTGAACCCTAATATAGGGGCACTACCGTGCCCCTATAATACAGAGAATTGTAGGAATATGGGACAACTTACCAGCTGACATAGTTCAGAGTGAAACGTTTAATACATTTAAACACAGACTGGATATTTACATAACTAAGAAAGAGATAGGAGATTATTACCACTGATGTGGGAGGACAGCGTTTATGGACTTTTGTGTGTTCTGCAGTTCATATCTTCCTAGTAAATCCTAGTAAAACTGGATCAGACTTTTAATTTCACTCTCCAGAACCAATATCCCCCTGGGTCCCTCTCATTTCCACTATCCACTGCTATAAGGTTCACTAAGCAGTATTAAAGATGTGACAGAGGGATGGTGTTGGGGTCTGCTGGTTAAATCACAGTCTTGAGGATCAGCAAGTTGAGGTTCAGATTCCACCAGAGCCACTTAGTCAGTGTTACCCCGATCATGCTGCAGCAGCGCTCATTAGATGTTCAGAATTTGTATATTGTTTAGCAACAGGTTAAACTGCACTTTGCTCTGATTCTGTTCAGAAGCAGATGCTGAAATGCACTTTTCCCAACAAAACTATTGCATTCACTTTTTTTATCCTTTCTTTTCCCCTCCCCCACCACCCCGATTTCTGCAGAAAACATCGTGCACAACGATAACGATCTAGTTTGGTGTATTCTGGTGGAGAAATGTGGCAGCTGTCTTAGTCCAGTCTATGATGTAGAAGGAAAAAATAAAACTATGTTGCAGGTGTTAACTTTTATTTTACTCACAAAATAGTTTTTTTAAGACTAGCTTTCAAGAGTTGGTAGTCCAATAAAAGGTATTGGACACCTGTAACAAGTGATCTTCTTCGGAGGTATCTCGGTCATCAGGTCACACTGTAAGAACTTCGCCATCAGTGAAGCAGGATCCACACGGAAGATTTTCAGCAGTACAACTGGGGCTGCCCATGCCGTCGATGTCCGCCGATGTCACCAACCCTATAAAGGTGTGAATGGCCCTGCTTCTTCTGCAGTTCTTTCCCACTATCAGCTCGATTGCTTGGGTCACCGCCGAAGCTCTGACACAGTATTCATGCTATTTTTTCGCCTACAGCTTTTTTTTTTTTTTGTCATTTTTCAGGATCTCTTGTATTAAAGAGATTCCTTCAGACTGTTTCTGTCGAGAATTAATCCTTCAACTTCTCTCTTCCATTGCTGGCACTGTGGACAGAAGATTGCCTCCACAGACAAACATTCTCACTGTGTCTGCTGTCTTAGTCCTGACCATGAAGTTTCTGACTGTGAGCTCTGCCAGAAGTTTAACCAAACAACCTTCAAGTGATGCAGAAAGGCGCTTAAAAATTTCCTGATGGATCAACAGGTAGCCAGTTCTGGGCAGGGGTCCTCCAGGGTCCTAGCCTCTCAGTTGCTGGTGGGATCATCAAGCTCCCAGGCCTCAAAGGCCCGAGACAAGTCCTTGGGGAAAAGTCATAAAAAGGCAGAGATTGCGACCGCTCCCCCTGGCAACGATCTCGTTCTCAAACGGCCTCTTCTCCTTCTTCTGGGGGATCTTTGTTGGCTGTGGCTGCACTGATGCGCAAAACCACTGTCCAGGTCTCTGTGCCCTCCTGACCCATACCGACAGTGCTCCCATCCAATTCACAGGGAAGTCAACTGTTGACCTCTGGGTTGTCATTCCCTTCTTTGTTGATGACAGGCTCATCATCGACGGCCCTCCGATCGAGGCCTGACCTTTCTCCCTCTGTGGCTATAGGCTCTTTGTGTTCTCGGGGCCTATCTGGCGGGTCATCGCTTCCTATGCTGACGACCCCCCTCTATCGACAAATGTGGTTGACCTAAACAATATTTTGTTGAAATTCACTTTGGTGTTTGTGCAGCAGCTGGGCACATACAGCAACAGCTGGGCACATACAGGCCCACCACACCGTTAAAGGCAGCTTCGTCATCAACTACTACTCATTGGCCACGGGAGGCTCCCAGCAGGCCATCATCGGTGCATTCTATGCCAGAACTGGATTTGAAAGAGGTAAACATCAAGGAGGAGTACCATCCAGACCTCATTCTTCCTGATGATGAGGAGGCGGAATAAGAGGAAGAGATCTTGGTCTCTGACAGGTCCATTGCTTCCTCTGTCAGTGAGGATTTGGTCAAGCATACTCCTAGGTCTCATCCTGAGGACCCCACATTTTTCAGTGTGATGAAGCAGATATCCACAGCCATGGGCTTCCATACTGAGGAAGAGGATGTCACCAGGAAAGAGCTGGTGGACTTCTTGGAGATCCCAGAATCTCCTGTCAAGATCATTCCTCCAATCTCGCCGGCTTTGAGTAATTCAGCCATGGTAGCCTAGCACAGACCAGAGATAGTGCCAGCTATGTCCCGCAGAGAGGATAACCTTTACCACCCCCCCCAGGGGTTCCCCTGCTATGCTGCCAAACCCGAAACAGACTTAGTGGTCAATAAGGCAGCCCACGACAGGTCTAAGGTATCTAAACACCTTAGCTCCCTCCCCCCAGATAAAGAGTCCCACAGAATTGACCTCTGGGGTAAGATGGTTCATGCCCACTCCACCCTGGGGTTGAGGATTGCAAACTACCTGTCTCATATGGTGAAGTACCAGAACTCTAACTGGAAGACAGGCAAGGCTGCTGCCCTGGCCCTCCCAGATGACACACAGAAGCAGGAGCTTCTTAAGTACCTCCATACAGCGGAGGACATTAGCAAGCACCTCCTCAGGGCTCTCTGTGACATGGTTGACACTATTACCAGGGCCGCTGCCACAGGCATATGCTTACGTAGGTACTCCTGGTTGAGGGTCTCAGGCTTTGCTGCTGATATGCAGCGGAAGGGGGTAATGCCCCTTTCAGTGGCACTAAGCTGTTTGGTCCTGACATCTAGGACATTATCAATGATCTGCAGGCCTCAGGTAGGGCTCTCAAGTCTGTCCATTCTCTCAACCATACTCAGCCAAGAGGCAGACAGCACCCCCCCTTTGCAAGGCAATCAGTAGACCTGGTGTAGCCTCTCCCCCCCAAGGGACGCGCAGAACCCTGGCTGTCTTGTCAGCGCCCTCCAATACTGGAGCTGCGGTCAAGTATCCCAGAAGTGAGGGTCCAGCCCCCATGGCTGGAATCTGCCTCTGCTTGACTCCTTGCCAACCCCCTTCTTCTGGTCCCCGACCAAGAGGTGGTGGTTGTAGGTCGGTTCTTCCTCCATCTAGCTCAATGGAGAACCATAACTATGGATGCTTAGTTTTTTGCAGATCATAAAAAAGGGTCACACCCTGGAGTTCACAGAGCAACCTCAAGACACCGCTCCCCCAACCTCCAGTTACCCTGTGGCTCACCTGTCTGTTCTCCGGGAGGAGGTGCATTCTCTTCTGCGAAAGTAGGGCATCGAGCCAGTACCCAGGTGCCCGAGAAACAAGGGGTTTTATTCCAGGTTTTCCTGGTCCCCAAAAAGTCCAGAGATTTGAGGCCCATTCTAGATCTAAAGGACCTCAATCTGTATGTCCAGTACAAGACATTCCTGATGGCCACTTTGCCAGGCCAGGCCTGCTGCTCCTCTTCAAGACAGGTGATTGGCTATGTTCATCGGGCATGCAGGACGTTTACCTGCACATATCGTTTTTTCCTCCCCACAGGATGGTCCTCCATTTCGCATTCCAGGGCAAGCATTATCAGTTCAAAATGCTGCCCTCTGGCTTGTCATCTGTGCCATGGGTCCTTACCAAGTGCTTAACAGCAGTGGCAGCAGCTCTCGGAAGGGAAGGAATGTACATTTTCCCTTATCTGGATAATTGGCTTCTAAAGGCTCCATCCAGGGAACAGCTCCTGCTGTTATTTCTTTCCCGGGGCATCACGGTCAGTCTGCCCAAGTCTGTTTGAGTGCCATCCCAAAGGCTGCAATATATAGGGGCAGTTCTAGATTCGATGCAGGTGAAGGCCTTCCTGCCACAGAGCAGGGCAGAGTGCCTTACAGTCCAGGCTCAGGAAGTCGCTCAGAGCTGCTATGTTCCTGCCGGGGTGTACCTGAGTCTGCTGGGCCTCATGGCGGCTGCCATACCCACTTTTCCACTGAACAGGCTCCATATGTGCATTCTCCAGTGGGCCCTCAGGGTACAGAGGGACCAGTGCACAGACAAATTGGATCATCCGGTCCTGGCATCTTCCCCAGTCAGCAAGGTGCTGCAGTGGTGGATGGACCCCTTGAATCTATTACAGGGCATCCCATTCCAGATCTCCTCCCCGCATCAGATCCTCACCACAGATGCATCCGTTCTGGGCTGCAGAGCACACCTGGGTCCCTTTCAAGCCCAGGGCTCTTAATCCCAGATAGAAGCCTCCCTGCATATTGGTGTGCTGGAGATGAGGGTGGTTCTGAATGCTATACAGGCCTTTCAGGATCACCTTGCTCCAGGTCAGTTTTTATTTATTTTATTTTTTATTTTAAAGTGTTGTTCAGTAGGTAAGCACATGAGCCAGAGGCCCTTTTTCATGTGCAACCCGGGACTGTTACAGGACAGTCTAGATGTTACATGTAACGGTTAATACAAACACAATACAAAATGACATACAGTTAGTGCAATTTTTTTAAATAGGAGTCAGCTAAGAGAAGCACTGGCACACCAAATTTCCAAGAAGTTATTTCTTTAATTCTTTTTTGAAAATGTCATGACTTGTACAATTGTGTAAATTATCAGGAAGATCATTCCAAGATTTGGGGGTATTGACTAAAAAACTGTGAGTCCACCTGCCACCAACTATCCCCCAAGACCTCCCATGGCTTGCCCCCTGTGGCAGGGCCAGGAAGGGAGTTTTCCCCAACCCTGGAGCACAATTAAAATCTGGGGAGGTGGTAGCAGACCAGCAGAGTGGACAAGGCTTCATGAAGCCCCAGGCCACCATTTTCCACTTTTTCTGGTGACCTCCCTCCTCACATATGACTGTGCAAATAAGGGCATGTACATATCGTGATCACTGGTTGCCTGCCCTCCCAACCTGCGCCACCCCCTGGCCCCCACCAGAGGGCAACTGACAGGTGGGATGACAATCCCTCCTTCCCCGAGAGAGGAGAGCAGTCCTCTGGATGCTAGATCCTCTCTCATCCCTGCCAACTCCCAATGGCCTGGACTTGTTCCCAAACCCGAGTCACCGGCATGGCGCGAGGTGTGGCATCCAGCGCCTCAACCTTCAGCACCACTGGGCCAATTCTCCCATACTTTTTTAAGAGGCATCCTACACCTGAAACCCCCAGTTCATTCTCCTGTCCCGGCTTGGGATTTGAATTTTGTTTTGGAGCAGCTGACCCTGTCTTTTTTTTTTTTTGTCAACTTTGTTTCACTCCCGTCGAGGCTCCAAGGTCCTCTCTCAGGCATCCCATCCTTGTCCTGCCTATCTGAGGATCCCACGCTATGCCTCCTCTCTCCCTCCTCACCGATGCCAGCACCCCTGGCTAACCCTATCCAGGGTGGGTCGCCCCTCTCCTACTTGGGGTGCTCTTCAAGGCAGACTCTGACATCGGACGAGGAGTGGGCCCGGGGAAATTGAAGGCAACAAGCCAGGGAAACCCTGGCATAGGGCATGGAGGATTGGTGCCGTTGCCTGATCCTTGGAGCTGGGCTTTTCCTGTGTTCTTGGTTAACCCCCCCCCCGCCCACCAACACGGGATGTGCAATACCGCCCAGCTCTGATGTAGATGCTCCCACCCATGTCAGAAAGGCAGCTGCCCGATGTCGCCCCTTACTGTATGCGCCCTGGTGCATAGCAGTGCCGCCAGTGTCCACCGGGGGCCGCTGCTGCACCAGGTTACCCGTGGATCTCCCCCCCACCAATAGAGGAGAGCAGTCCCATGGATGCTCAATCTTCTGTCCTCCCTGACGGCCCGAGCTCGTTCCCAAACCCGGGTCACCGGCATGGCGCAAGGATGTGGCATCCAGCGCCTCAAACCTCAGCGCCACTGGGCCGATTCTCCCATACTTTTTTAAGGGGCATCCTACACCTGAAACCCCCAGTCCGTTCTCCTGTCCTGGCTTGGAATTTGAATTTTGTTTTGGAGCAGCTAACCCTGTCTCCTTTTGAGGCAATTGTGACTTGCGAGTTATGCGTTCTCTCTTGGAAAGCGTTATTTTTAGTTGCCATTATTTCTGCTCAAAGAATTTCAGTGCCTCAGGACCTCTGGTGTGAGGAGCCTTATTTAATTTTTCACAATGACAAGGTGTCTTTGCGCACAAATCTTGAGTTTCTCCCTAAGGTGCTTTCAGAGTTTACACTCAACTAGTCTATCCACCTTCCTGTTTATTTCTCTGAGCATGCCAATCAAGGGAAGCACTGCTCCATACTTTAGATATGTGCAGAGCTTTGAAGTACTACCTGCTTCACACCAAGGACCAAGGAATGTAGAAAGTCGAAGCAGTTGTTTGTTTCCTTCACCCCAGGAAGAGAGGGTGCTTCAGTTTCTAAGCAATGTTCCAAATGGTTGGCAAATTGCATTGTGTTCTGCTACAACAAGTACAACAAAGAATTGCCTGGAGTGGTTAAAGCTCATTGCACAAGAGGTATGGCTACCTCTGTGGCTTTTTTCCGAGGGGTCTCAGCCACTGATATCTGTGCAGCTGCCTCCTGGAGTACCGTCCATATTTTAACCAAGCACTACAGTCTGGATTTTGCTTCTACAGCCCATGCAGGATTTGGCAGGGCTGTGCTGCAGGACCTTCTCTCTCTTAAGTTTATGGTTGGCAATCCTCCAAGACTGTCTGTTTGCACCTGCAACTGCTTGGGACTCATTCCTATGGTGTGACCTGATGACTGAGATACCCCAAAGAAGACAGAACAGCTACATAAGAACTTACCGTAACAGTAGATTTTTGAGGGGATCTCAGTCATCAGGTCTGCTTTCCCTCCACCGTCCCCCTTTTTGGTGCTCTTGTCCTGGAACTGGCTGTCTGGTATATCCAGCCTTTCATATAGGTCTGGGCACCTCTTTCCCTCCTCGGTCCCCGATAGCTAGAGATACACTCCCTTTGTCTCCGGGTGAAAGAACTGAGGAGGGAGCAAGATCGTTCATGCCTTCATAGGGTTGGTGATGTCGGCGGACATTGACAGTTTGGGCTGTCCCAGTTGTACTGCTGAAAGTCTTCCATGTGGATCCTGCTTCACCAACAGTGAAGTTCCTACGGTGTGACCAGATGACTGAGATCCCCTTGAAGATCTACTGTTACGGTAATTTTTTATGTAACTGTTCTTTCTTTTTTCATTTATTCCAATGCAAAGCAATGTAATCCTAATACTTGTATTATAGTCTTGGATTGGTACAGTTCCTTGATAATGGGGATTACAGTCCCAGATCACAGTTCTAACTGAACAACATTAGTTGTGAGTGGTACAGTACCTTGGTGATCAGACAGGCAGAAGAGGAATCCAGAGCTCAGAGTTCAGTTTACAATGCCACTCTCTGCTCACCTATGTAAATTGGAGTTATCAGCATAATGAATGACTGCCAGTCTAATTGTCACTCAGTACGGTACATACTGTGGAGGTAATATATAGGATAGTGTATGGTTGCCCATACAGAACAATGCTATTCTTACACTGAGTAGTTACGTGACATCAAGGACCTCGAGAGCAAAGCTTGAGAGGTCCCTTTGATACCATAGTAACCACAAGGTGTGAGAAGAGCTATTTTGTGCATTTAGGCTACCATACACTATTCTATGTAGTGTATGGTCCCCAAAAACAAAATCGCTTACTTTTTATTTTTCAAGCATTGGCCTCTGCCACCCCTGACCCGCACTTCTTAGCCATCCTCTCGCTGGCCAGCTCATGCATGCAACATTTCAACTGCTACTAGCCCTATCTACAGCACTGATTTGTGATGTTCACACTAACGCAGAATGAAAAGTCGTTCTGCTTTAGTATGAACGTCACTACTGCAGCAGAATGACTGCTTACAGAATATGGATCTCCATACGCAATCAAGTTTGACCATACACTATAAACTGTTTCTGCTATGTCAGATCTATATCAGTTGATGATAGAATTGTTCTTCAGTCACTGACACTTGCCCCTGCTGTTTTAAGTCTTGTATGTGGTCAGCAGGATTCTTTCAGCTGCAGAAGTGGCACAGAAAACAGAAAATGTGCCACAGCCATGGTTTCATGAATAAAGTAGACATGGATGGAGTAAGTGGAGGTAGTGGGTGGCACAGACAGACGCAGAGGAGCAGGGATCTCATGCATGACAATGAGGTTATGAAACTCCACTGTGGAAGTAGAAGGTAATATCCATCATTTCCTGTTCCTGTCTGCCCTGGTCTTACTTCTCTTGTTAGCAGTGCGTTGCATAGCTACTGCTATACAGCGGTAAAAATGAAAAGTTTTCCTTCTGTCTTTTTCATCCTTTTTTATAAAATGGTTTGTGCTTTTTTTTTTTTTAAGCAGTGATAGATGACATGCTGGTTATTTACTGGGAGGTAAGGATGGACTAGGAGAGTCAAGGGCACTTCACACTCAAGGATGACTGATGGCAAATTATAGAGGTGGTGGTGGGGATGTCATTACTTTTGAACCATAAAAAGTAACAGTTATGTGTTACCTTCAGCAGAAAAAAACTTCCCAATGTGTTTTATGTGATTTTAAGTAATTAGGAATGTGTGTGCTTTCATCATTGATTAGATCAATTGATCCCCAGAGGTGATTTTTAAGAACCCTGTTTTCAGTTCAGGAAATGCAATAGCATTTCAGTATTTTTTTTAGAATTGGGATATGTTGATTAGAAACTATGACAATGTAGATGTTTTGGGACATGTTTGTTAAATGTAGAACAATAAAACAGTTTTCATTGTGGTTATGAGTAAAATGACAAGGTCCGGTGAAGTGAAATGAGTAGAACAGTGTCTGAAAAAAACATTTGTTTTTTGTAGTAAAAAAGATATCCTTTAACACTACACAAATCCTGATTTTAAAAGACATAGATGTTTGGACCTTCCATGGGGTTGTGCAAATGTGTTTTCTCCCTGTGGCCTCCATCCAGATTACTGAGGATGTCATTTTAGTTACTAGTTAACAGGATCACTCAACCTTTTAATAATTGAACGTTTTAAGACTGATATGTAGTGACGGGATTTTTTTTTTAAGTAGGAGAAAAACTATCCTGTGGTAGGGCTACTGCTTGTGATGCTGGTGACCGGGGTTAGTGAACGAGTCAGGGTCTTCAGGGGGCCTGCTGGAAGAGGAGGCTTGAGCATCCCATCTGAGGCTGTCGTCCACCTCTGGGGAGGGAGGATACCATACCCTGCTGCAATACTGCTACCAGTGTGACCACAGGTGGTAGTGTGGCTGGAAAGCCAGCAGGCGAGTGGGGATGTCACAGGCATCAGTGTGATGGCACACATTGTGTGTGCATGTCCATGGCATCCTTTTGTGACATCCCTGGGATGGGGGAAAAACAGAAAAGGGTCCCCACTACCTGTGGCAGCAGACCCCAGTACGTCTAGATCCCTGTACCTGCACCATGGCACCTCCTGACAAATATAATACTCAGGGACAAATCCCCCTGCCTTTGGGGGGGGGCACAGCTCTGCACAAGTTGGTGGTCACAGGTAAGAGGCACAAGAGGGATCAGGTGAGTATCTAGGGAGCTTGTGAAAGAATTTGATACTGATGACAGGAAGGTGTCATAAACTGATAACTTAAAAAAATAGATAATAATAAAAACAACCTTCTAGCCTAGCAGTGCTGGTGTGTAGGGATAGCATTATGCTGTGATATGTTTGAGACCCGGGTTCTTATGCCAGGATGTCTCCCACTCAGGCACGGGGGAGGGCTGGAGGATCCTGGGGTGCACTTCATAGGGAACGAGCTCTGACTCTGAGGTGGAGGGAGATGCCCTCTGCCTCTGCCTCTGTACTTGTGGCAGGATTCACATAGGGAGGAGTGAGGGTCCTGCAGGCAGACCATGGTGCACCAGCCGAGATACAAATCTGTAAGTAGGATCTGTGTTAGAAGAGAAGTCCCCACGGGGAATTATAGTTGCATGTGTACTGGGGCTATAACTGTATACTACAGCTGTATCCCACTGTTGACGTGCCAGCCTTTGGATAAGACATTAAAAGCAAGGACCCTTTTTCCCGTTTCTGGTGAGTGTCCAGGTGGAAGTTAAAGATTCCATAGCATTTAGTAAAAGTAGGGGATCTTCTGTGTAACACCCCCACGCACCTGAAAATAAGCTTTCACAGCTAAGTGTACCTTTTCTGGTCAAAAATTACAAGCAAATCTGATAAAAATAGGGCTGATGTGTGGACAAAACAGCGCTGCCAGTTGTCAGCCTCCACTTGGGGATATAAGCAGAGAAAAAAGCAAATCTCTTGCTGCTTTGGTTTATCTCGGGAGGGTTCTGTTCATAAATATGTTTTTTTTTTTCTTTGAGAGGATTTGATCTGAAAAAACTTGAAACGACATCAGAATGGAACATAAGAGTCATTCTAGTAGTATTATGTAATATTGTATTAGGAATTAGCATCAGACATAGTAATCTATTTGGTTGAATTGGATATCTAATACCAAACAAAAGCCATAAGTTAAAACTGTGTTGGATATATTGAAACGTTGATAATGTAATTTTAGGTCTCAAGTACCACCAGGTCTGACATTGAATGGTGGCTGTTTTTTGGTTGTGTGTTTGTGGAGGGGGGGTGTACTTCATGTCAATAAAAGGAATGCTGATGCTAATGTTTGTTTTCTTGCCAGAATGTGCAAGTCAATGAACTCAAAGAGCAGACTTACTTTAATAATTTTCCTTGGCAAAACATGAATGTTTAATGATGGAATAAAAACACGTTATTGCACATAGTTTCTGGCGAGGAAAGTGATGCCAGACTACCTAAGAAAGGTTTCACTTCATGCATCCATGCAGAAGATGATATATATTTAATTTACTGTCTTCATAATGTTTTAGCTCCCAGACTTGTTGAGGCTTCAAGATGAAAAGTTTAATCTAGTGAAAGATTAAAAGTATAGCAAACAGAACTTTAACTTTGAAACATTTCTTCCCTGCAGGTTATAAATGTTATAATCCTCTTTTAAAAAGGACACTTTATGTTTGTCTTTATTTTCAACTCTTTCTTTCTTAGATATGCCCAAGCTGTCCGCTTTTTTTTGTATCGTGATTCGTTTGAGTTAACGTCTTCTGATTTGTGTTTCTATTATTTCATGTTTCCTTTCTACACTGTTTTCATTAATTTAATTTTCTTTGTTTGTTTAGTTGTCGATATTATGACGGCTGCATTAATGTTGAATGGAGATGGTAAGCGGTGGCCTTCCCCCAACCCTCTCCTCCTTTCCCCATCCCCCAGTCATCCCTTCAGTCATGTTTCATCCTTCTTTAAATCAATAACAATATACTGTGGATTGAAAGATGATTCTGGAAGATATTAAGTACACAAGGCTCTCACAGTGGTAGCATTTATCATGATTATTGTTTAAAATGTCCTATAATGCAGAGACCCAAAGTCTGTTTATGCTCCATAACAACTCTAGGAATTTATATCTCAACAGAACAAACATATGCGTATTACTCAGTTTATCTTTTTTGCATCAGAGGTTGTTAGGAATGAATGGCCACTCATAGTTATATAGACACTGTCAGTCGCCCAGATGCCCCTTTTTTTCTAACTATATTTCAGTCACCTGACCGAACTGTGTGCTTCTCCATTCAGCAGAGCAAGGTGAGCAGTTTCCTTCACGGCCACTCTGTAATCAGTCCCTGCTCAGCTGATGGGTTGTTTTGGATACCTATGAACCAGTTATGTTCTGTGTTGTTTAAATTAAATATTTTAAAAACGTGGTGTCCTGATGTTTTTGAGGACTTGTGGAAATAATGAGCATGTACATTTTCTGTCTGTTAAGATCAAGTGCAGTATCACAGTTTCTGTTGTGATATCTTGCAAAATACTGCAGGAACTCAATGTAATGCAGTGGTAATTACTCCTATTTGTCATGCAGAAAACTATGAAATCTCACACAGAGCCCTTGATCCTGGTGGATAGCACTGTATGTAGTCTGCTGCCCTGAGCTCACCTGTGTGCTGCCAGCTAGGGAAACAATACGACTTGTGCTAACTGGGGATTCAAACTCTTTGATTAACATTTTGTGACTTTTTAACCTATTTTCATAAGACAGTGGAATCATGAATAACAGTGTTAGTAGTTAATGTGCCTGCTCTCTGTAGCATGGCCAGTTTCATTTTCTAGTATATATTTACAGTTGTTTTGGTGGTTGCCATTCATCGGATTGCTTTCATAAAATGTCTACTTTGTTAAAAACAAAAAAGGTAAAAACTGACAGAAGAGACAAACTGTCTGGTTCCAGAGGAAAGATACATAATCTGATGTTTTCATTTAAGACTGCACTGGAGAGTAGCATGACCTCCAAAAATAAGCCAGAAATATTACAGTGCCGTTTTAATCTGTGGAAGGCTGTGAAGCTTTGCCACAGCTGCAAATCATATTTGGCCAAGCCCTGTTCTCTTTTTTTATTTTTTTTATTTTCGTATTTATCCTCCTCTCCTCCCTTCAGCTCTGGTCTCCTCGGGAGCACCAATGAGTCATCCCTCTGTGGTCCGCCCTACCTGGACAGTCCTCCGTCGCCCATGTAGCCTCAGTTTATCCCCCAAGCGGGGATGAGGTGGGCCCCTAACACCCCGAGCAGTCAGTAACATTGGTCAGTCAGGTGCCAGGCGGGCAGTCGCAGATCGAGGGCAAGCTCCGGTGCTCCGTCTCCGCTGGAGCTAAAGGGTGTTTTTCCCTGTTTCTTGGGGAGTGGCTGGTGCCCTGACGTCAAGGCATGGAACCGAAGTCTGCCACTCCCCACCTCTTCTCTCTACGTCGTCAGCGCTTGCTGCATCTCTGGCCTCCGCCAGAGGGCAGCCGTGCACCGACTTGGGACCCCTGTCCCTCCCCGGGAGAGAAGAGCTGTCCTCCGGACACTCAATCCTCTCCCTCCCCTGCTGACCCCCAGCAACCCGGGCTCGTTCCCCGAACCAGCCCTCTTCTCTTTGTGTGTATCTTTCCCTCTTTGTGTTCGGTGTACCTGGGGCTAGATTTTCAGTGCCCCTGAAAGTTGCACAGCTGCGGGACAAAAACTGGCACAGGTGGGTCACCATTTGCGAAGCTGCAGTTTTTCCCACTGCAGCCGTATTTTCAAAAGTGGAGCCAGATTATGACTGGCTCCATGATTTATGGCACCTTGCAGCCATTTTTTCAGCACAGCTACACGTGAAATGTTACGCCCAGTGGGACCAGGTGTAACATCTCCTGCAGCTGCGCCCGCTGAATATACAAATCTCCGCATGTGCAGAGATTTCATCCCGCAGTGGTGGCTGCAACATGAGACTTAGTCCCTGACAGGCTGAAAATTAAGCCCGTGCTGTTTATAACTCAGTCTTTATGTAGCCGCCCTCCACTGCATTGTATCATAATAAATATCTCAACCAGTGACATCATTGGTTTCAGCTGGTGGCTTCTGATGCTTCTACTGCTTTTTACGTGAAGTACTGCACTGATAAAAAGGGAGCAACTCCTCAGCGTGTTTAGTTTTCCACTGAAGTAGCAACTTGGGTCCATCAGCACCATAAGGGCAGCAAGGTGGACTGCGAACTCCCATTTCTGTGCATGTACCTAAGTCAGAGTATCCCTCCTATGACGAATGGAATGTCAGCATGCAGTATGCCTCACTTTCAAAGATCTACCCTTCGTTTGCACTAATTGGGTCAGCAGAAGCAGCAGAAAAAGGAACTGGCTGGCCTAGAGATTCATGATGACATTGAAGCAAGTGGGATTCAAACTTGCGTACCATAGCCTGGACGCACAGAGGGCTCAGGCAAGATTCTTAAAGCTCAGAAATGGATGTAAACAAAAGTTACGTCTAGAGTGATGTAGCCACATCCAAAAAGCAGAAAGCTGCATCCAAAATGACTGTTGCTCTTATTCACAAAAACTACTGCCTCCACAATTCAAGTGGCTTATGTCCAAAGCTAATAGTTCAAAAAGCAGAGGTAAAGGTGGTGCAAGTTTGTGAATTAGAACATAGGTTTGGTGCTGCTTCTAAATCTGTAATGCAATATCCCCATTAACACTATTCACAAACAGGTGTGGCCGGTAGGCTAAACATGAAATGGACATAGCCGGTGCACCACAAAAGATGGTCTAAGCTGGGTAGCACACACCTTCACTGACAGAGAACAGCACAGTATATGGCACTGGGAGCAAAGCTCAGCATGCGGAGGGGGTGGGGGGGCAAGGCCTTACTTCTAGATGCTGATGCCAAACATGGGCCTGCATGGAGTACCAGAGGCAAGTGTTGTGTCCAGTACAGCACAACCATTTTACTCTTGCTACATACATGCCCCAGAGGTCCTGTTGTGCCATACCAACTACCTTTTCTGGTGTGGGGTGGGGGAAGGACTAGGAAACTCAGCACCAGTAAGACATGACTAAGGAAGTTCTTAACAATATGATATGTATAAAGGTGCTGACCATCTCTGTGCCTGCAGCCTGAAAATTTGTACTTGAACCACCACAGCAGGAAACTAAAACAGGGACACTTGGAAATAAACTTCCACATGGGCTAGTATTGCTTGACAAACATTTGTGGCTGGTGCTCCTCTTCCTGTATCCATATTGGATGTCATTGCCCCGTTTTGTTCTGTCCACAATTTTGGACTTCGTTTCTGACTATGACATAAGGAAGTGGACACTGTGATCAGAGACTAAGTCAGATTGTGGACGCAGCATTCCATGCTCGTGTCACTTTTTTTGTGAATCCTGTCCGTGATCCTGCTACGCTGTACTCTGCATTATTCATGTGACATTACTTACCACTCGTATGTTGCATTTGCATTCTGGAAAGGTATCGTCTTTTTAAAGCAGGTCTCTGGGTCAGTTTTCAGTGACATTTACTTTAATGGCATTTAGGATTTTGAGACTTCAACACTTTTAAAAAAAATGTAGTGTTTATTCTTTTCATTTGCATAGTCCAAGTGTATCCAGTACTTTCCTTGGGCATTTTATATAACCCAGCCATTGATTACTATGAATCTGGGTTGCCTACAGTACTGTAATGGTAGTGATATTATAAATATAATCCATAAATTGTATCAGAATAATTGGTTTTTATCTGTCTGTTGCCATACTGTAAAACAAGCTGCTGGGAACTTCTTTTATGCAACACGCAACAAAAAATGACATACGTTCAAAGGAACTGAAATGTGAATAGCTATTTAAACAGCACAGATTAAGTAGCAATATTCACAATTTTGAAGAAAACTGTCCATGGCAGAGTTTTGGTTAGATAATGACATGAAAATGTTAGATGCTTTAGTGACAGGTCTGTTGAAAACTCTTTTGTCAGATATTAATAGCAGGTATGTATGCTGAGAAATTTAATTACCAAAGAAGCCTGCTCAATACTGTTAAAGTTGGGACTTTGTCACCATATCTGCCAAGACAAATTCCTTTTAGCAGCCTTTTTATGGTCTGCTATTGATCTTTCAAAATGAGGTAAGTCCTCTGTCAGCAGTCAGTGATGAATTGTCATAACGCACACACATATAACAGAAATAAAAGGAGCAAAGTCTTACTTATAATGAGAGTTAAATATATCCAAGCTCAAGAAATAAACAGAAGAATGCACTCTGGGTGCAGAAGGTGCTGCCAGCATACGTGCATATAGTATACAAAGACACAGCGAAAAGAGGATATGGTGCACTCACAATCTCACAGTAGGAGGCCACCCTTGAAATATCAGTGAATAAACAGCTTATGAAATAAACATATTCAAAAATCAAGCCTTTCTGACATAACCATCTGAGCAGAGCTCTAGTGACTGAAGCAGACAGGCTCCTCAATGTGTTTCAAGTCATCAAAGTCCCTTCCTTGGGGGCTGTCCAGAGGAAGGGTCCTTGATGACTTGAAATGCACTGGGGAGCCTATGTGCTTCCACTGCATGAGCAGTGCCTGGATTGTTATAGTAGAAATACTTGATTTCTGAATACATTTTTTTCATAAACAGTATATGTGTTGACATTTAAAGTGTGGCTTTCTGCTATGGGATTGTGAGTGTGCCACATACATTTACTGTGCTTTATTATATCCACGTTTCTCTTTCATTCAGGGAGGCAGTATAGCGCAGTGGTTTAAGGCTCTGAGCTGCAAATCTGGTGATATCCAGCAGACCAGACCTGGGTTTGAATCCCACAGCTTCCACTTGCATACTGCGTAACCCTGAGCAAGTCACTTAACTTCCATGTGCTCCCAGGTCGCTCCTGTAAAAAAGCTTTTAGCTTAGTGTGCTACTCCTGGTCAAACAACTAAAATAATACAAATAATAATAAAGGCATAGTTCACCCATTGCCAGTTTATTACACACCTAGAAAAGCCCTGCCATGAAGAAATGTAATGAAATACAGGTTTGGTTCAAGAAAAGTGGTTTATGAAACAGTGCACTTTTTATGTTGCTCTTGCTCCAAGGCTGTAAAAATAAGAAGATTGTCACCAATGATTTATTCTCCCAGACACATAAACAGCATGGGAATACTTCCCTGTTGGCAGCTACATGTAGTTGTTTCAACTGAAGACATGCTGCAGTTCCCATACGTCAACTTAATCACAAATGGTCCACTCCTATGGAGGTGGCGAAGCACCCCTGAGTAAGTGTAACAATGAGTGAACTGTAAGGGAGCTACTCACCAAAACCAAGGTTGACGAATCTGAGAGGGGGTAATCACACTGCCAGGTCCACTGGCCAGGTGTGCAGTGATCCTTTATTAAAAGTGTAAGTATGCAAAAACATCAAGTGTAAGAAAAAAATTGTAGCTGTCCATGCCAAACTCTGGCAAACACCCAGCTAACGTTTCCACCTATGATCATGACCCTTGGTCAGTTCCCTCAGATTCTTCTGCCTCAGTTTCAGTGAGTAACCCCCTTTTTGTTCATTCGTAGTTCCCAGTTTACAGCACTGTTCAGTCTCTGACAGATGATCATATATAGATTCAGACTTTGTGAGCTGGAATGCATCAGTTAGCTACAGGTGTCTCAGCATCTGCAGCTCATATTTCAGAAGTTCATTCTTCAGGTAGCCAATCATCTGACCTAGCAACACAAGCACATTTGGATCGTGCAGCAGGCAGCTTAATTCACTGGCTCATGCACTCAGCTCACATGCTTGTTCCCATTCAGAAGATGAGTGATGGCTTACTTCCTGGTTTGACAATGGAAACCAGAGTTAACTGACTGGCTATATGCACTTAATGAGCTTTAGTATTTTGAGCCACATGTACTGTTGGACTTGCAAACTAGTTAATCCAAAATATGGTCTATGCAGTAATCATAATACACTATTAAAAATGGCAAGGATTAGTCAAAATATTCATGCCCGATGAATTGCTTATAAGAGAGTACTCTTTTTAGATAAAATAAGTTAAAGTTGTAAAATGGAAAACATGCCATACTTATTATACATTGTTACTAACTTCAGGGTATAGACACACATTTCATGCTTGAGATTTTGTTTGCAAAATATTGCACTGCTTTGACAACACAACATAAAGGAAATATTAGTTGAAGTTGTTTTTTCTTGCTGACACCCTATAAACAGTACATATGCAACGTTGCATGTCCTTATATGTTGAAAAACACAATAAAGTGCACTTTCTTGGCCTGGCTAGCCTACACCAAATAAAATATTTTATTTAATGTCACAAACTCACTCTGCAGGTCAGGCCCTCTGCTCCCACAGTGCCAGCCTCAGAGTGCAATAGTGTAAACAGGTAACAGACAGGGTAAGCCTCCTGTCTTCTTTGGGTCTGAATCACCTTTAACCTCAAGTTCTGGAGGGATTCAAACTGTGAACCTTATGCTAGCATACCCAAATGTATAGGCTCAGATAATATTCTGTTCGGGGGGATGCAATATATCTTTTGCCTAAGGGCACCTAACCAGGTATCCAAAATGAACCCTTTTTAACTCTGTAGAAGACCTAGGTATTTCTTACCTTATTATACAAGCTCAGTAACACAGTCAAGCTTTTCAACAGCTGTCAGACTTAAATACAGGTACTTCACATGCAAAAAGAAACTGAGAAGACACCCCGGCAGTATTTCAAAGAAAAGGTTATTTACTAAAATATGATAAAAACAGGTAAAATTAAATACAGAACAATATATCATAAATCCTGCAATCATGTAAACCAAAAAGGAAGTTACAGAACAAAACACTCCAACCACAGATACTTAATTCTTTTCTAGCTAAGTATTACCTTTTAAGTGTTGTTTAAGTTAGAGGTCTTTCTGTCTCAGAGCCCAAGATTCATATGTCACCTTTCCCAGATACAATGTTTCATTTTTAACTCTATCTGCTCCCAACCCCTTTTGGTGAGTCAGCTAGCTCCTCCTTTTAGAATTAATTCTTACAAAATTATCTACAAGGAGGTATTTTAATTAATGTGAACATCAGAAAAAAACATTTCCCACATATGACATCCTTTGATCAACCAGTTCCTTTGAGGTTTATAACCCCACAATCTGTCACTAAGGTGTGAGAAAGCCAAGAGAAATCAGCCAAATAACGTCTTTTTCCTGATGTCATAAAACTCATATTTAGTTTCCAACATCAAAGGCAGCAGCAGGTGATGAGGACCATAAACAATCCCTCTGGAAGGAAGTCTTAATTAATGGTTCCTATAATCAGTTTAATAATATCCTCACTGACACTGTGAAGGTTAAAAGCCAAACTGCTGACTTGTGTGAGACAATTTCGTACATAGACCATTGATTTATAATACAAATATCATGCAATAATCATAAGAAGATGGCAGCGTCACATTTAATAGTTAAAGTAGAAGTGTTAGTGGGTACTTTAGGTAGAGGTACGTGCTTTTCAGTTTTTGTTTCAGTGGTTGCTTATCTTACAGTGAAGGGGAGCATGGGCCAAACAGAGGCCCAGTGGGTTGACTCTTACAGTACCTAGATTGTCAGAGGCAGAAAGTGAAGGAGAATGCTTTCAGCTTGTGTCACTAGGAAGTATAAAAAAGGGGACTTCTGACAAGTATAGTCAGACTTGCGTAGCAAGTTGTGCTATGAGGTGAAGTGTCACAAGGTTAATTGCTGTAGGGACTTAATCGAAGAGGGACTTAGAGGAAGAGGGACAAGGAGCAGACCATTTTGCTTGAAAAGGAGGTCAATACAACACCAAGAGAGGGAGGTACTCTAGGTTGAATGAAGTGCAGTGCAGTCCACAGCCAAGCAAATCAGTTGCATGCTTTAGCGCCATTTGGGGTGGGAGGGTGAATGGAAGGGAGAGCTGGTCAGTTGTAGGAGACATGGTGTCACTGTCTTCTAGAGACTGCCCTGGATGCATGAAGGATGTCCACTATGAAGAAGGATTGGGGTATTTGCTGTTGAGGTCACTGACCTTAAGGGTGAAGTTAGGATTCAGATTTAGCATCGCAGGGCAAAATGCCATGGGGATTGCAGCCTCACTCACTCCCAGAGCCCCCTGGCCCCGGTCAATGTAAGTGGATAGACTGTGGTTGAATGGGGTGAGGAGATAAGGGGGGGGGGTACTGCACTGGGGAGAGGGGAATACCAGGGTAGAGATGAGGAACCAATTTTATGCTGCCTATGGAACTGATTCAGACTGCTGACCCCATAGGAGAAGCAGCACTGGAATTTCTGGTACAGGAGGCTGCACCAGAGACGTGTGTGCAGGTGTGGGGCATGGGAGGAGTAAATTGAGGATGCTGGTACTGGGAGATGATATAGTCAGAGTTACGGGGAGGTTGGTCTGTGCCACCGGTTAGGTGGCAAGATCTGTCCAGGAGAAGTACACCCATGTAACAGATAGGAAGCCAGATATGGTAATTCATTTAAGCACAAACTGCCTTGCAGACAGTAGCTTAGAGAGGATTAAGGATGGTTTGCTTGAACTAAGCAGGTATTTGAGGGTAGAGATAGGCTGTAACTTTTGCAAAAGTCCTACCAGTGCAATGAGAGTATGAGGGTGAGGGTAGACGATTAGGGAGTTAACATATGGTTAAATGATCTGCAGATGCTGAAACACTTGTAGCTAACTGATGCGTTCCTGCTCCCAAAGTCTGACCCTAAACTTACTCATCTGTCAGAGACTGAATAGCACTGTGAACGTTGGGAACTATTAATAAACAAAAAGGGGGCTACTCACTGAAATCAAGGCTGCAGAATCTGAGAGCTGTGAGTAAGGGTTGTGAATATAGGCGGAAATGTTAGCTGGGTTTTGTTGGAGTTTGGTTTGGAACACTACTATTTTTTCCTTATGCTTTCTGTTTTTGCAAATGCAGTTTTAATAAAGGATCTTTGCATATCTGATCAGTAGACCTGGGAGTGTGATTATCTCCTCTCAGGTTCATTGGCCTCAGTTTCAGTTTTGTATCTTTGGATATTTTAGAGAGAAGAGGAATACCAAAGAGAGTATTGTGGCCAGTGGTAGGGGATCAGATATCTACTGTAAAAACCTAAGGGCAATTAGGATGGATAAGCCTCCTGGATCAGAGGGTTGAACATTGGAATGCTTAGGGAATTGGGGCAGGAACCTGCAGGGCCCTTGGCAGTCTTGTTCAACTGCTCCCTGGAGATTGGGGCAATCTCAGTATATTGAAAGAGGATGGTTGATGGTTGAGGTCTCCATGCACAAAAGTGGGAGCATGGAGGACACAGAAAACTATAGTCTGGTTAGTTTCAACTCTGTTATGGGAAATTCTCCTGGAGGCTATCATCAAGGAGAATCTGGTAGAATTTCTCGAAGTGAATGGGCTCCAGGACAGGAGGCAACATGACTTTGTGAAAGGAAGGTCATGTCAGACTAACCTGATGAGTTCTTCAATTCTGTAACAAGAGCAGTGGACAAAGACCAGGCAGTCAATGTGCTTTAACTAGAGTTCAGTGTGACCTTTGACTTGATACTCCATAGGCAACTTATCAAGTAGTTGGTGGATGCAGGGGTTGAAGAAAAGCTGACAAGCTGGGAAGCAAACTGACCACATGGAAGGACTCAGAATGATTATTCAGTTGGGAATATTCAGAGGTCAGGGAAGTCACAAGTGGGGTACCACAAGGGTGGGTGCTGGGATCAGTACTGTTTAATGTGTTAATTTGCAACATAGCACAAGGGATCGCCGGCCCGGTGGCGCTGAGGGTTGAGGCACTGGACGCCACACCTCGCGCTACGCCAGCGACCCGGGTTCGGGAACGAGCCTGGGCCGTCGGAGTCGGCGGGGTGGAGAAGGATTGAGCGTCCGTTAGACTGCTCCTCCTCCAGGGGTGGAGCGGAATGCCTCGCTGGCTCCTAGCGGTGGCTGGGGCTCTGACAAGTCAGGGGCAGAACTTGTGGACATGCTGTGGCAAAGGCAGCTGGGAAGAGGCGCGTGCGGTGGCGCGCGCTCGACCTGGCGTCATTACGCGCCTGACGTGGGGAGGAAATGAGGAAAATCCTTGCAGGCTACATGATGGCTGACGAGCTGCCTCCACCGGCTTCTGCCTGGATGCTCCCCGGAACTGGATAACCCCTTTGGATCCCGTGGGCGGTGGTCGTGTGCCCACCACGGTAAACAGATGGCTGTGATGGTTGGAAGGTAAGGGGTTGCGCTTGGGATGGGGGTGGACTGGGGTGATGTTGATCAGGCTGGACTGGGGGGAACCATTGGTAACACCCCAGCCGCAGAGGAAACTAGAAAAAATATAACAAAAAAAAAAAAAAACATAGCACAAGGGATCAAGGGAAACAATTGCCTCTTTGCAGATGACACTAAAATCTGTGGCAGCATAGGCTCCAAGGATGGGATCAGGGACATGAGGAGGAACCTAGATAAGTTGTAAGGGTGGTCTCTGATATGGCAACTGAAGTTTACTGTAAAGAAGTGCAAAGTTATGCACAGTAGCTAGGACATAAAAAAATCAATCTGACCACTGAGACAAGGGTTTGGGAATCATCATTAGTGACAGACTTGGGTCAGCAACCCAGTGCATAAGGGCACTCAGGAAGACAAACAGGATGCTTGGATGTACAGAGAGAGAGGGTTCCCCAGTAGGAGAAAAGAGGTGCTGTTGCCCCTGTATGCATCACTGGTGAGGCCACACCTAGAGTACTGTATACAGTTTCGGTGTCCATTCATGAAAAAGTATGAAGACCACATTGAATCTATCCAGAGTTGAGCTACAAAGACAGTGAAGGGTCAGCAAGAGCAGTCATATGAGAAGTGTTTAACCAGCCTGAACATGGCATTCGCTTGAGACCAGACAGGAGAGGGGGACAGAAAAGGGACCTTTAACTATCTGAAAGCAATGAACAGGTTAGAATATCATGACCTGTTTAAGCACAGTGTTGGATCAGTTGTTGGGGAACATGAGTACAAGCTAGTATGGGATAAATTTAAGAATTTATTTATTTATTTATTTCAATCTAGGATAACAATACCTTTGAGCCAAGGCTCTTTTACAAAGGTTCCATGTCTGCGTGTGCAACAGTCATCATTTTTCGTTACAAACATATAGTCATTGACTTACAGACATGAAATAACCAATACAAAGACTTGAACTGTGAGCAAGACAAGGGAAGAAGGGTGGGTGGGTGGGGAAAGTGAGGTAGGAGATCGAGGGAAGGAGGTGCAGGGGGTAAGGGGAGTACGGGAGGTGGTTGGGGGCGGGGGCAGGAGTGGAGATACGCGGGGGAGGTGGTCGAGGGCAGGAGACAGTGCAGCCAGGGGGCCTTGTTGAGGGAATATGACAGGTAAGATGCTAGGGGTGCAAAGACTGATTGTAAGTGCTGGGTGTTGGGACATGAGCAGCTGAAATGGTGGAAATGTTAAGATGGGCAATCGCAGGATACAAGTAGTGAGAGGCGCAGCTTGGACTTGAAGCGGCCGAGTGTTGGAGCAGTCGCTATGCCGCTGCCAAGAGAATTGAGCCAGTTGGATGTCCGATAGGCAAATGATCTTTGTCCTTGGGTTGTGCGACATTGTGGGATATGTAGTAGATGGGAATTGGATGATCTTGTAGTGACGTTCATATGTCTGGGCTTAAGGAGGGCACAGACACCAGGTGGGGCAAGCCCCATTATAATTTTCTTGGCCATGATGCAGGTTTGTTATTTTATGCGTTTGTCCAGTTGAAGCCATCCAGATTGGGAATAAAGGTCACATGTGGGGGTACGACGATGTGAACCAGTGATAAGACGACAGGCCTTATTCAGGGAGATCGTGATACGTTTGAGAGCAGTGGTAGTTGCAGACCCATATATGATAAGATCATAGTCTATGATGCTGACAATGGAGCTTTGGACGGCCACTGACATTGCTTCTGGGGTTAGGTGTTTCCTGTGCCGGAATAATATGCCTAACCTCGTATTGGCAGACTTTGCAACATTGCTGATATGGACAGCGTATGAGAGGTGGGGATCAATGGTGATGCCGAGATACTTGAACAATTGTGTTTCCTCTAGGATGGCTCCTTGTTCGGTTGCAATGGAGAGGTGGAGTTGTTTGTTTTTGTTGTGGGGGCTGCAGAAGACCATAGACTTGTTTTTTTTCTGATTGAGAAGCAGTTTATGATCTAGGAACCAGGATTCAATGGAGGAGAAGGCCCGCTGAAGTTTATTTTGTAATTGGAGTGGATCAGGGGTCCGAGGTGAGGATCACAGCATCCGCATGAGAGAATTATTTGTTCTGGGCAGCTGTCTGGTAGTGAGTTTAAGAATAGGCTGAAGAGGAGGGGTCCCAGAATGGAGCCCTGGGGGACTCCCGAGCGGACCGGTCTAGGGTCAGAGAGTGTATCAATGATTCTTACTGTTTGGGACCGTTCTTCAAGGTAGCTCTTAAACCAGCCAATGGAGTCTGTTGACAGCCCAGTGTTCTGAAGCTGGACAAGCAGGAGGCAGTGACTGACGGTGTTGAAGGCTTTAGTTAAGTCAATGTAGATTGAGCCTAGTAGTTCACCGGAGTTAAGTGCGTTGTGGATTGCGCTGGTAAATTCAAGTAGAGCTGTGGAAGTGCTGTGCCTTTGCAGAACCCGTGTTGTTGCTTGCACAGGATGTTGTATGTATCCAGGTATTCTGTGAGCTGGTCCGAGATGATGCGTTCTAGTGCCTTGGAGAGTGGGGGTAGTAGGGAGATAGGTCTGTAGTTATCGTGGGCAGTTTTGTCACCACTTTTATAGATTGGGGTGACAGTGGCATATTTCCATCTGTCCGGGAACTGGCAAAGGCTGAAGGAGAGGTTGAAAATTCTGGTCAGAGAACTAAGCAATTCATCAAGTGTGAGAGACAGAATTTTGAGATCAAGGGAGTCATTACTGAATCTTGATTTACCAAGGGCTTTGGTAACATATTTGCGTACTTGGTGAGCCTTGGACTGCTTTAAGAAGTAGAAGCGGGGAAGCTGGTGAGAGTAGTGTTCATTGTGGACAGAGGGGCTTCACCATCTTTGAAGTAGTCCTGGGGTAGGACAGCTGAGGTTGGCAAAGGCCTTGTTAAAGGTATCATAATGGTTTTGGGTTGAGGGTTGTGGTTCTGTTGATGTTGAGTATTGATGGGGGGTTTGGGTGGGTTCGGTGAGTTCCTTTATGTTCTTACAGAATTCCCGACCATTGCCCCAGGAGTTTGTGAGGGCATGCTTATAGTAGGTGGACTTCATTTGCCGGATGGTTTTGGTGCAGTCATTGCAGGCACGTTTGTAGTCTTGGATGTCGTTTTGCCTTCCAGGGTTTCTGGCCAGCTCCCATAGGTGGTCTCTTGTTTTTAGCATCCTGAGGAGGTCACCTGTGAGCCAAGGGTCACTGAGTGATTTGACTTTGCATTTCTTAATAGGAACATACGTGTCACAGGTCACAGTGAAGATGTTTATGAAGTGGTCAAGGGCAGTGTTTACGTTGACTGCATTGAAGATAGGGGACCAGTCTTGATGGAGGAGGTGGGATTTGAGTCGAAGGTGACCACTGGGTAGAACCCTGCTGGTGATAGTTTTTGGCGGTTGTTTGATGAATATATTTGACCAGGTGCAGCTAACAGGGGAGTGGTCGCTAGAGAGTCAGGGAGGACATTAGTGTTAGATATCCGCGATGGGTGACTGGTAAGGATCCAGTCCAAGAGTGTGCTGGTGCTGGTCCTGTAATTTTTCCTGGTTGGTGAGTCAACCATTTGTTTGAGGTTCGCTGCAGCAACGGTATCCCTGTGTGCACCAGCATCGGCCGCAGGCCAGTTGATGTTGAAGTCGCCTAGGAGTATGGATTCAGTGTCCGGTGGGAGTGACTTTACAAAGTCAAGAACAGCTGTTAGACCAGTTCCCTGTTCTTTTGGAGGGATGTAGATGGTGGCAACAGTGAGGGTTTTGTTTTGGGCTCCGAGGAGGATTCGCACTGGCAGTATCTGAGCAGTTGTGGGTTGGAGTGAGGTAATGATGTGGTGCTCCTGTATGGAGTCTTTTAGGTAGAGAGCGCAGGCCCCACCTCTTTTGGAGAGGTGATCCAGCCTAAAGACGTTGTAGCCAGGAAGGCTGATTGCATGGTCTGGTACTGATGGCATGAGCCAGGTTTCGACAACTGCCAGGATGTCAGGGCAGTGTTGGCTGGTGAAGGCCTGTAGGGCATCCATTTTAGGAAGGAGGCTACAGATGTTGATTGAGATGAATGAGAGGGCACCTGAAGGCTTGCTCAGATTAGTGGCTTTAGAGAAGAATGGGCCTGGGTTTGGGTTCAAGCTGCCTGACAGCATTAGGAGTAGGAGGACTAGCCTCAAGGAGCTGCAGCGTATTTCTTTAAGGGAATGCTTTCATCTGCTAGCATCTTGGGAAGTTGCCGACCATCGACGATAGTGCATGAAGGTAAGCGTAGACAGGGGGACCAGAGTGTAGGGCTAGGACCAGTGTGGGTGTAGGACAGTTTCATGGCGGTAGGATGGACCCTGGGCAAGGGGCAGTGACCAGTATGCAGCGTGCCTGTGTGGAGGAAGGATGTAGGAATGTGGAAGCTGTGAGGGAGGGAGGGAAAGCAGGCTTTTGGGGCGTGCAGTAGGGGAGGAAGACAGGCAAGAAGAAATAGAATAGGGGATAGAGAACGGTGGCGGCGCATGATTAAGGTAGGATTCGGGGTAGGTGGAGGGAGGGGGTTAAGACAGGCTGGCAGGGCTAGGAGAAGGGGGTGGAAGAGCAGTAGCTGGATCAGTGGGAAGTGAGGATACAGCCAGAAGGCCAGGCAGCCAGGAGTGGGAGGTGGCAACTAAAAGATGGGGGGTCCCTAACAGGTACCCAATGGAGCACGAGTGGGGGGCGGAGCTACCAGGGGTTGTGGAGGAAGGTCTATAAAGTTAAGGTCGGGGGGGGGTGGGCATAAAATTTCGGCCATTTGCCATAGAAATGAATGGGTGCAGCAGCCCCGAGCAGAGCAAAGTTTTAGCTGGCTCAAGAGCCAATTCTCGAGCAGGAGTCAAAAGAGCGTCCAATCAGGTTGCAGTACAGATACCGTAGGGCCAATGGCGTGGCTGTCAGCAGTCCCATGGTTCAGGGAAGTCTTACCTGGTTCGAGAGGATCTCGAGGGTGGGAAGGAAGGTATATAGCAAATAAAGTAACTGTGTCTTTCAGAGGGTAGACTTTTTTTTTTTTTTTAAAGGAAAGAACAAGAATCCCTCTAGTGGCAGGTCTGTATAACCTGCTAATGGAAAACTAGCCACTAGCCAAATTAGGCACTGTACTACACAGTCCAGATATGTGAATGGATATTCACATATCTGGACTATATAATCTGATGCGATCTACACTCCCATTGTACGCTGTGGACCAATGGGCGTACAACTGTACTGTCTCGCAGTCAGTCGGCAGGCAGCGGGCAGCTTGCGGGTGGGGAGCTGCCGCCTGCCGCTAACGGGGAGGCGGGTGGTGGGGCACAGTGGGAGGGTGTGGAGGGGTACGCTGGACCACCAGGGATGGGATCTAATCTTTTTTTAGACTTCTGCCCGCGATCGGGCTGCGAGCGGTCCACTGGAGCACCAGGGATATAGGTGTTTATTATTTCTATACTTATGGCCGCGATTGGGCTGTGAGCGGTCCACTGGACCACAAGGGATATAAGAGTTTATTATATTTATACTTATGCCCGCGGTCGGGCTGTGGGGCACTTTGCCGCTTGTGCGGGGGCGTCGGTCCCTGATGGCTGCAGCCTGGCAGAGGCTAAGTCACCGATGGGGCGCACCTGCATGCAATGAAGAGAATGACGTGCAATGACCCATTTGCACCTTGCATGCATAATGGCCCATTTGCATGTGCACCTTTGAATATCATGGTTGATGCACCTAGCGCAACAGCACTTGTGCTAGCGCAACAGCACTTGTGCTAGCGCACCCCCCTGCCCGCCCCTCTCTGGCCACTTGCGCAGGTACAGTGCCACTGCACCATGCACAGTGTGGGTGGCCACAGAGTGACATTCAATGGTGTTGAGCAATGGTGCAGCACCATTGAATATCACCGTGTCAGCGCCCTGGCACATCCCAGTTGCGCTGCACCCAGGCTTACGCCACAGCCAGGTGCAGTCTGAATATCCCACCCTGTATCTGTAAATATCAGGATATATTACAAGAAATCCAATTGAAATGTAGAGGGATTTCCTGTGATATATTTTAATATATCCCATTATTCTGCATCATACTGCTGGCTACTATTTCCAGTAATAATATCCAGACAGTCTGCACCGTATTACTGGCTAACTGTTTCCAATTTCAACTATCTGCAATTACGAAAATGGTTCAGTCAAACCAGTACATCATGTATCTTGAACTGCTTAGACCTAAAGGACTTAAGTGCTATCACAGTGCAATAAGAGCATTGCTAAACATTTATGGACGTGCTGTATGACATGTTTGGAAAAGTAAATTAAGACTCCCTCCTTGGAGCACTAACTTGCTCTAAACAGTGGCTAGAATTTTTTTTTTTACCCATCCTAATGTAGTCATTGCGTCTTCATCTAGTCATCACTCTGGAGTCCTTACCTTTTTTTAATAAGATTCCTATCATTATTTAATTAGATCCCTTTTTTGATGTTATTAAGGTCTGCTTTTATTGTTTTGCCACTCTAGAAATGATAAAGAGGCTTGTTTGTGTCCCAGTGGTGTGCAGGATACTACAGTCACTCTTAATATAGCTATAGTATAGTAAGCTGATGAAAGGTGTGTCGAAAACTACTGTTTTGCAAATTCATATTTTTATTAATGTTTGGGTTAACCGTTTCAATGCACTGTTACAAATTGTATCATGGTGTTCATGTGAAAGTTCATAAACACGCACCATGATCAAGATTAGTAATGGGTATTTGCAACTTGGATAAGTATCCTTTTCCCTTTGTTATTGAATGAGAAGGTAATTTATCCGTTTTAACCCCGAGGTTGTTCCCTAGACTGCCTTATTAAAGGAGGTGATTCATATTTTCAACATAAAAGTGAAAGTTCCAGAAAACATGATTCTAAGGATTTTATGAAAGCAGATTTCAATTTTGGAACAGAAATGCCAAACAAGAAGATAGTTGGCTGTCACAAATAGTTTTCTTTTTCTTTTAAATTTACTGTGTGCTCCAAGAAGAACTTTGTTTAGTGCTGAGCAAAAGGAAAGAGGCTTTAATATAGAATTCACAAACGTGTGTATACAGTGACCTTCTTATTGATGACCAGTGTCTGATTTTTCATATTGAATGGCCATGTAATTTTTTTTTTATAGGAGGGAGGCTTACCATTTATGTAGCTCATTTCTGTTTGTACAACTTTTTTAACCAAAGATTAGGATGTAATTCATAAACCTTAGCACATCAACAATACAAGATGCTGACTGACTCACTAAATGTTCCATGCTATTCTGTGTTTAAATTGCATTAGAAATGTCTTTCCAAAATAATAATTATGAAGCACAAATGAAAAAAAATATCTGCAGCACTTTCTGGACATTAAACAGCATGAGGAATATACTGTACTTAACAACATATCACAGCATAAGGATTACATATAATAAACTATAGAAACAGAGAAGGCATTTTTTGTACATATACTGTGTTTTATGCCTAGTACAGTAACCCATCCAAATTCTGTACTTATCCATTTATTTAGCATTTATTATAATTTATTTATACAAATGAATACACTGGAATGTGCAGTCGTGTACAACCACTAATTGGGTTAGGCAATAAGTGATCTAAGAGAGAGAGAGAGAGAGATACTTGTTCAAAACGTAGTTAAGTTAAGGTTTTGGTGCCAATAGTTGGCACCTAAGAAGGTGAACTTGACTTAAATGCAAGGTTGACCTATCTGAGGGGTTTAAAAGTTTAATCTATTTGGAAACTGTACACAATTAAATTTCTATCCAGTGTTTAATTTTGCATCTAGTGACAGCCTCAAACAAAGATTTGTTTTTGCTCAGTGTTGGCCACCTAATGTAAAACTTATTTATGGTAGCCAGTTTGTGCCACAAACATCTGACTAATTTTTCTAAAATTGACAAGGTAAAGTGGGAATTGACCTATATGGGAGGTAGATAGGCATGGGATTCCTAACAAACTGCAGTGAAATGATCACATTTATCCCCATGTGTGAGGATAAGACCCATAACTCATGAGTGGGAAAGCCACACATAGGTTTAGAAGGTCTCATTCTCACTAGTAGGAATGAATACGGTAAACCCACAGCATATAGTTATGTACACCAGTTATAGCACATCACTTTAAAATGCATACCACTTACATTTCATGAGGGATTACATTTTGAAGAACATTTCCAAGAAGTAACAAAACATCCATGTGAAATTGGGTGATCTGTACAGGACAACTGTTTGTGTAAGTAAGGAAACAAGAAGGCATAGAGCAAAAAGATTATTGTTGCCAAATTTGCACAATGTAAATTTGGTTGCTTCCTGTGGTTTAAAGTAAGCAATATCATGGAATCAAAGGTTACTAAATAAAATTGGGAGTTTTGTGTTGTGAGGAAAGGATGGAAGGTTTGATACCTTTTATTGGACCAACAAGTGTCTTGTACAAAGATGGAATTATACACAAGCTTTTGGGGCCACACAGGTCCCTTCTTCAGGTGAATAGCAAAACTGAGTAACGTAAGCAGTATTTATATCCACTGTGAGATTTGTGTTGTTAAATCTGAACGTGACCCCATCACTGTTGTTTGTTAAATGAATTTGTCTGTTTATCTTTGGAAGCGGAATATGAGATGGAGATATATATTTTCATCCGTAAATTGTTGATTAACAGATCCCCAGCATCCCAATGTGATCTTGTAATTAATAAGTGACGGCATGGATTTCTGAGATCAAATAATAAATTGCTAATGAAAGTGCCCAGAATAAGAATAATACAGGGTCAGAAGGCCGTTTTGTTATAGTGGCCTGAAATTATAGAATGGCCTTCTGCATAGAAATATAGACTAACATCAGGTAAGGGTTGCTGGGCCCACCCAGTCTGCCTTTTTGTTATTGTTGTTGTTTAGATCTTCATTTTTTGCAGCAGACCCGATTTGATCTCTGGCGCCATCTCTTCCCCTCCCTTCCTTACCCCTATGATTCCCTTGTGCCTGTCCCAGGCATTTTTGAACCCCACCACTGTTTTTGCCCCCACCACCTCTGCTGAAAGGCTGTTCCAAGTATCCACCACCCTTTCTGTGAAGAAGTTCTTCATCGCATCCCTCCTGAATATGCACCCCCTCCAGCTTCATAGCATGCCCCTTTGTTCTAGAGCACCTTTTTCTCTGAAAAATGCCTCCCTCCTGTATCTTATTTACCCCAGTGAGGTGTTTAAAGGTCTCTATCATATCCCCCTCTCCCTCCTCTCCTCCAGGGTGTACGTATTTAGCTCCTTAAGCCTTTCCTCATAGGGCTTTTGATGCACACCCTGAACCATTTTGGTAGCCCTCCTCTGGACTGGCACCACTCTGTGTTCTTCCTGAGATGTGGTCTCCAGAAATAGACACAGTACTCATGGCGAGTTCTTACCAGCACTCTATATAGGGGCAGCACCATCTTCCTTTTCCTGCTTCCGATACCTCTTGCAATACATCCCATCATTCCACTAGCCCTTCTGACTGCCTTGTCACACTGCCTGACCACTTTTAGGTCATTCGATATGATTAACCCTGGGTCTCTTCCCTGCTTGGCTTTTGTCAGTATCACTCCATCCATTTTGTTCTCCACTCCCAGGTTTCTGAGGCCTAAGTGCATTTATTTTGCACATTTTGCATTAAAACCTCAGCTGCCATGCACTTGACCATTCCTCCAGCCTTTTCAGGTCCCACCATGTTTTCCACCCCGGATTGTCCACTGTTGCAGATCTTGGTGTCTTCCTCCAAGAAGCAGACCTCTCCTATCAGTTACTCCACTATGTCACTTATAAAGACATTGAAGAAGACCCAACCCAGCACTGAACCCTGAGGTTCCCCACTGGTCACCTTGCCTTCCTCTGAGAGAATTCCATTTGCCACTACCCTCTGTGTCCTATACACTAACCAGTTTCTTACCCAGGTTACCACCTTGTTACCCACTCCCAAGTTCTCCAACTTGCTTACCAGTCTACTCAGTGGAATGGTGTGTTGGTGAAATCCAGGTAGGCCATGTCCATTGCTCCTCCCTGATCCATCTCCTTGTTCACCCAGTCAAATAAATCTATCAGATTTGTTTGGCATGACCTCCTCCCCAATAAACCATTTTGTCTTGGATGCTATAATCTGTTGGATACAAGATAATCCACAATCCTTTCCTTTTAGTAGGAATTCCATTAATTTACCCACCACAGATGTCAGGCTGACAGACCTATAATTGCCCGCCTCTTCCCTGCTCCCACTTCTGTGAAGTAGGACTGCTTCTGTCCTTCTCCAGCCCCCCAGGACCACACCAGTCTCCAGTGACCTGTTAAATAGGTCTGTCAGAGGTGCACCCAGTACCTCCCTCAGCACCCCCGGATGTACCCCCTCTGGTTCCTAGCTTTGTCAGCCTTTAGATTAGTGAGTGCTTCTCAGTTTTTCCCCTTAGAAAATGGACTAGTGTCCATTTCCCTCCTCTCAAAGCTCCTGGAACCTTTTCGTGGTCCCTCCCCTTCCTCTTCTATTGTGAATGCTGAGCAGAAGTATTTGTTCAAGATATTTGCCTTTTCTTGACCCCTCCATACAGCCATCCCCTCCCTCTCTAACCTTACTATCCCTCCCTTTGTCTTCCTTTTCTTGCTAATATACCTAAAAAAATGTCTTGTCCCCTTTTGATACTCCCTGAGCTATTCTCCCCTCAGCTTGCACCTTTGCACTCTTTACTGCTTTGCCTGCCTCTCTCCATTTTCTCAGATACACTTCCCTTTCCTCCTCTCTCTGTGTCTCCTTATACCTTCTGAATGCTACCTTTTTTGCCTTTACTTTTTCTGCTACCTCCTTTGAGAACCATAGCGGTGTCCTCTTTTGTTTACTTTTGCTTACCTGCTTGACACAGGAATTTGTTGCCTTTACTATACCTTCTTTAAGTTTGGCCTACATTTCCTCTGCTCCCTGGTCCTCTCTCCCTGCCAGGTCATTCCTGAGGCATTCACCCATCTTAGTAAAATCAGCCCTTCTGAAATCCAGGACTTATGCCTTTGTGTCGTTGGATTCTGCAGCTGTTCTTATCTTGAACTACGCTATACGATGATCACTGGTCCCCAGATGGCTTCCCACCTTGACATCTGCAACACTGTCCCTGTTAGTAAGCACAAGATCCAGTATTGCCCCATCATCAGGGGGTTCACTGAGTAGCTGCCTGAGGAATGCCTCCTGCAGGGAGTCTGGGATATCCTTGCTTCTAGGAGAAGCTGTCACAGGGAGGCTCCAATCTATATCTGGTAGACTGAAGTCCCCCACCAGCAACACCTCTCTCTTTTCAGCCATCCTGCCAGTTGCTTCTAGCATTTTCTTATCTAAGTCCGCCCCCTGTGCTGGAGGCCTGTAGATTGCCCCTGTCTGAATAGTGGCCCCCTTTCCAAACTAGAGGGTGATCTGCAGCACTTCTTCCCCACCCTGAATTCCTTGTATTTCTGTTGCTCTTATGCTTTCCTTCACATAAATCACCACTTCCCCTCCTTCCCTGTCCCTCCTGAACATTGTGTAGCCTGGTATTACCATGTCTCAGCCATGGTTGTCCCTGCACCATGACTCAGTAATGGTCACAATATCCAGGTTGGCTTCTGTCATGATTGCCTCTTGGTCTGGGATCTCATTTCCCAGATTTCTCGCATTAGCACACATGGCCTTCCAGATTTTATTAGTTCTCTGCTTGTTGCTTTCCTGTTTTTGTTTTTGCTTTTGTGCCTGCGCCCCCTTCCTTCCTTTTCTGGCTGTTTATCTCCCTCCCTCCTTTGCTAACTTCCTTGATTTATTTGCTCCGTGGTGGGATTCTCACCCCTGGGATCTCTCTAGTCACTATTTCAGCCTAGGAGGGGGCAGTTTCTGCCTCCCCTTTTTCTTCTACTACCCTCCTTGGCTAGTTTAAAGGCTCATTGAAGTAACATTTAAACCGTCCACTGAGAACTGTGGTTCCACTCCCAGATGGATGCAGGTCATTACCTCTGTATAGGCTCTTATCTTCCAGGAAGGACACCCATCCCCCAGTGTAGCTGTAGCCCTCCATCTGCACCATTCCTTCAACCATGAGTTGAAGGCATTGTTGTGGAGCTCCCTCTCCTTCCCCCTGCCGTAGACAGACAGTACCTCTGCAAAAGCTAGAATGTGCTAAGACTTCTTCCTAGCTCCCTAAACTCCCCCTGCACAGTTTCTGCCTCACTGTGGTGAGGTCATTTATCCCCAGGTGGGCAATGACATCCAGCGCTCCCTCCCTTCCTATGCCCCAGCAATCCATAGGATACACTTCCCATCCCTCCATGCCTTGGCATTAGGTAGGCACCTGACCTCCCTCTCCACCCCCTGTCCTTCTCCCAGCTCTCTTCCCCCTAACGACTGAGTCCCCCACCAGAAGTTGCTTCCTCTTTCTGTGGGGTCCTCCTCCACCCTCCTAGGGGCCTCCTCCTGGGAGGCCTCCACATTCTCCCTGGCTACTTCCACGAATGTCTCTTGGCAGAATCATTCCACCACAGTGGAGTAGGAATTTTGTAGTGGAATCGGTTGTGGTTTAGGAATGTGCCTGTGAACCCCCCAACCTTCCAAATCCCACCAACCCCTCACTGCTTGAGCCCACTGTAGTCCAAATGCTCCTCCTATCTGGCATCTTTTGAGGTAATAGTGATGACTTGGTGATCCTTGGGTGAGAGAAAGGGTAACCCTACTCCTAGTCAATGCAGGATTTAAGGGAGAAAGATGAATATATTTCAAAAAAGGAATTTTTATTCACTTGCTGACTAAAAATTGGGGACACTGTGCCAATGTAGAGTATTTTTTTCCATATTGTTTTTTCCCCTTGGGGCTTCTGGGCAGGGCTTCTTGGTCCCATTGCCACTTCTTGCGACCAGCTACTGCCTCCCCTGACACTTGTCCATCCCAGGACCCCATGGCTTGCCCCCGGTGGCGGGGCCAGGAAGGGGAGGGTCATCCTTCCCCCACCTGGAGCATTATCTAGTAGTGGGTCAGTCTGTTTCGGGCGGTGGCACAGACTCGAATGAAGCAGGCAGGACATCATGGAGCCGGATCCCCATTCTGTTTCCGTGTTCTGTGTTCCAGCTCCCTGGCCGTGGGCTATACACACATGTCACAGAACTGCGGCCCCCTGCTAGTGTTGATGCTCAGATACCACACTGTCCCCCAGGCCTCCACTGTGGGCATCCAAGGGCCGAGAGGCCAGGCCTCCCATCCCCGGTAGAGGAGAGCAGCCCTCCGAGTGCTCAATCCTCTCCATCCCTGGCCGACACCTAGTGACCTGATCTCATTCATGAACTTGGATCTCTGGCATGGCAGGAGGGTAAGGCACCCCAACCCTCCATGCCACCGAGCCAGAGTATTTTAACAGACTGTGTTTATTTATATGTATTGCAATTTTATTACATAATGTATAGTATATTGCATGTCTTTGTATTATGCGCCTTAAGGTCTGGGTCATTCCTGACAAAGGGATAGCTGGCCCAGTAGAGTTTTAACCGGTTAAAAAAATACTAAAATCGTTCTTTAGACAAGAATATCTCTTTCTTTGAATTCAGTGCTTTTTTAAGGGCAGCCAATGGCTGTTGTGGTGTCATCATGCATTGCGAGAGCTGCTCTTCCATTGGTTAAAGTATATATTTATGACATCCAGACTTTGTAAATGCTTGTATGTTACTTGCACAGCTTTTGGCATAATGCTGGACATCACTTTTATTTTGTGGAATTTGTTTCCTTTAAAGTGGTACTATACATGTGGGTGTGTGTATGTAGGTATGTGTGTGTGTGTGTGTATATATACATATATATATATATCTGGCACTTTTTACAAATAGTTTTTCGATAGAACTAAGCACATTTCAACTGTGTAATAGAAGTTTTTTTTTCCATTAGCAGGTTATACAGACCTGCCACTAGAGGGACTCTTGGTCTTTCAACACAAATCACTGTACTCAATCGTGGGCAATATGGCCTGCATTATCATTCTCAATATCCTTATCATTGCATTTAAAGTGCTAATTTTCGGCCCCCTACCGCACTGCTGACACTTGCCATTGCAAAGCGTTTAACCTGCTGTGCTCTGTCTTCTCCTCAGAAGAGACTCGCTATGCCCATAGTCGAAGCGCCGCCAGTCTTCGTTAGCGGCTGTCGGCAGCCACAAGCTGATGCTCGGAACCGCCAGACCAGAGGGACTGCCAGGGAAAGGTACGGCAAAACTGCAATTTTTATGCCCAACCGCCCTTCCCCCTTCTGTAGCCTTTCTTATATGGACACCTTCCCGCCAAAACATAAATCACGCCCCCTGCGTCTCGCTGCCCTGTAGCCTGCTCTATATCCCCTTGTTAGCTACCAAATCAGCGGACTCCCTTTCTGCTCTCTCATGCTGCCCACACTGTTGAGCCGAAGCTTGACCATTGTTTGCCCTTAAACATCACAGTGAGAAATACATACGCTAGGCACCCCCTATTGTGTTTTCCTATCCTTCTCCTTCTAATTTATATTCCCTTTTTTTAAACTCTACTCACCGGACAATAGCTGAATAAGTTGTTTATATTAGCAGTCTACTGAGGGCACCACGAAAGACATTTGATATAGTACCTTCTGCATACCAGTTATACTTTTCATAATGGGAGAATTTCTCTGGATTCTGCTAGCTCTATTACTGTATCCTGAGCGCAATGAAAAAGGATATCTCTCAGAGGATGCCACACAGGGAGATGTATTACATTACTCGACTTACTGCATTACTGCAACAGTCACAAGGGACTGGGTATGTATATATGACCTCCCAATGCTACAACATAACCCATGGTGCAGTTGCCATGGAGGGACTCGGGCAGATTTACTATTTTATGGGACCTTGCTTCAACTCTGTACAGAAAATTATTCAATGCACCTGTCTGAAGACTACTAATCAGCGCTCTAACAAGAGACCAAAGCTCCATATCCGGATGGCAAACAAAGTGGTGTCAGAATCAAAAAAAATGGGCAACGGCAAAAATCTTTAACCTATCTCTTGCAGCAACTATGAAACTATTGATACTATTATTAATCTGCTCAGGAAATATAGAACTTAACCCAGGACCCCCAGAGGTCATCACTGCACCAACAGACTTAGCTAAGATCAAAGGGCTAAGCTTTCTCCATATTAATATTATTAATGTATGCAGTCTGTTGAAGATCACAATGATCCAAGCCTGGGTTTACCATACCCTACCAGATGTACTAGTAGTGTCTGAGACGTGGCTCAAGCCTGTCACAGCTGACAAAGACATAAACTTACCTAATTATCAAGTATTCAGAGCTGACCGCCAAACTAGGGGTGGGGGCGTAGCGATATATGTGAAGAACAGCATATCTGTAACCTGCCTCGACTCATTATCCATGGTAAAGGAATTTGAATGCCTATCCCTCAAAGTGGCCCTCTCCCACACCACATCGCTGCAGCTAATCGGCTGCTATAGGCCCCCCTCAACTAAGCTCAAGCTATTATCCCACCTGGGTGACCTAATCAAAAGGAACAGAAGAAACTATAATCATAGGAGACCTAAACCTAAACTGGCTCTCAAAGGCAGCACCCTTAATATCATTCTGCGTACACATGGGTTTACAAAGCTCATAAATGAACCCACCAGAATCAACAAAAGAATACAAGCAACAGCACACTATTAGATGTTATACTAGTGAATAAACCTCACCTTTTTCGCATGTTGGAGTACTATTCAATGACATCAGTGACCACTGCCTTATTGCTGGAATAAGATCAGCATGCAAGCCGTCATCCCCACCAAGTTCACAATGAGGAGATCAAAGCAAAATTCAACATTGAGGCATATCTGAAGAGATAAACCACTCCACCACGATGGCAAGAGTTTTACTCAGCAAACACAGTGGAGATAGCATACAAGGTGCTAAATGACATTATTACAGGTGCATAATATCCATGCTCCAATTTCTCAAGTACGCATCAAAAATAAAACCTACCGCTGGTTCACTCCTGACCTTAAAGCCACCCTCCTTGACAGAGACAAGTTATGGAAAAGGCACGAAAAACTAAGATATTAACTGATTGGGAGCTGTTCAAAAAAGCCAGGAATATCTGTACCAGGAAAGTACGAGATGCTAAGGCTGCTTATTATATGTCTGAACTAGACTCCTCCTGCCACAACCCTGCCAAGTTCTGGAACACCATAAAAGACATAACAGGATATGATCCAAGTAACACACTCCCAGCCAAAATACACAATGGCAAGGGAACCATCTCTGATAGACTGGAAGTCCTGGAATCATTCAGCAATCACTTTACAACCGCTAGTCTAGCATTCAACACCTCTCCGGCTAACCAAATGCGTTCCCAGTTTGGTATCAAGAACACTGAATCATGGGTAACGGAGTCCACCTTCTCCTTCATACCAGCCACCCTGAAGCAGATGGAAGAATTAATATCACAGCTGGACACCAAAAAAAGTGCAGGTGCAGACTCCCTTGATCCCTATTTTTTAAAAATTGCCATGCAAGTATTAGCAGTGCCAATAACACACCTATTTAACCTCTCACTACAACTAGGATCTATTCCATCGATCCGGAAAACAGCCCAAGTTATCCCGCTACTGAAAGCAGGGGACCCCATGGACCTCAACAACTACAGGCCAATCTCTATCCTCCCTGTGCTATCCAAGCTGCTAGAAAAATCGTAAGCACCCAACTAAGAGGATATCTTGAAGAGGCTAATCTTTTAAATCCAGCGCAATCTGGGTTTAGAACCAACCACAGCACCATCACAGCCCTGGCTAAAGTAACCAATGATTGGCAACTCGAACCGGACAAAAAAAATTGTGTCTGTGCTGTATTTTTAGACCTGAGTAAGGCATTCGATACGGTCGACCACGTACTGCTCCTCTCCTCCCTGAAATCCATAGGACTCGACTCAACCTCCATTAGATGGTTTAATAACTATCTCACTGGAAGGACTCAGCAGGTGAAGGGTGAAGGAGACCTATCACCACTCAAATCTCTCCAAAGAGGAGTTCCCCAAGGATCCATCCTCGCCCAATCCTATTTGCCATCTATATCAATAGCATCGATAATAACCTCACCAAAGCCACTGTACACCTGTTTGCAGATGATACAGTATTGTATGTCAGTCACCCCTCTCCCATAACAGCATGCTTAGAGCTACAAGCAGAATTCAACCTATTACAACACCAACTACTGGAAAAATAACTCCTGCTAAATGCAAAAAACACAAAGGCAATGTTTTTCTCCCCCCAAACACAAGCCGGACATTGCTTCCCAAACAATCTCCGCCACATATCCAGTGTCCTTGGTGAAAATCTTGAATATGTTACAAAATTCAAATATCTGGGGGTCTGGGTAGACAGTAGACTTGACTACTTAAGATCATCTGGAAAATCTGCTAAAAAAACTTCGTCAGAGGCTTGGGCTCTATTACAGAATAAAGCACTTTCTCACAAGTGATTCTAAAAAGAAGCTGGTCCAGGCCACATTTCTATCAGTATTAGATTATGCAGATTTCCTATATGGTTGTTGCCCCAACTCATATCTGAGCAAACTGGACACACTTTACCATAGAGCCTTGAGGTTTATTACAGATCTTCCTCTCAGCACTCACCACTGCTCGCTTTATGCTGCAGTTGGATGGACCTCGCTCCAATTTAGAAGAGACAGGAATGCCACACTATGGACTTATAGAGCGATATCAAAGATGCTACCAAATTACATCTCAGACTGCTTCACACAAATCACATCAAGTAAATATGCCCCAAGAAGTCTAAACTTCATCATGCTTAAAGTGCCCAAATTCAATTCTCGATATGGTAGATCTGCTATCAGCTATGTCTTATCTGCCTTATGGAATACGATGCAGAAGTCCCTGAAAGTGAACAGATACATCTCATTTACATCCTTTAAATATCTGTATTCGAGGCTTATCAAAGAAAAATGTAATTGTTTCCACAAACAGTAGAGTATTCCTAATCTTATTCATCTCCCTTCCCAGATAGCCAACTCATGGAAGGTTTCCACCTTTACTAAGAGTCACCACCCCTCACACTCCATGCACCCCTCCTTTCCATCCGCCTCCCCTTAATCCCTTGTCATATATCACAGCCCTATACCCCTGTTATACAAACCCCCCAGTGCCATCCTCCTGCCCTCTTCATAAGGCCCACAGTTTATCCGTTCCACAGTGTAGGCCCCCACCATCTTCCTCCTCCCCCACCAGCCAGGCACACCACTTCCCGTTCCCCTTCCCCTCACCCCTTATTACCCCTACACCTGAATTTAATGTATAGTCTGATTAGAATGTATCCTTAGACTGTGTGTATACTGAATATTCTATGTAGTATCCTAGAGTGTGTGTATATTGAATATTTTTTATGTATCTTTGTAAATTGAACCTTGACCTTACCAGGTCCATCTTGCAAATGAGCTGTGCTCAACGATGTTCGCCTGGATAAATAAAGATTTGATTGATTGATTGATATATATATGAAATAATGGGTAAAGGTGGTATATAAGGATGTATACCCTAATAAGGGCTATAAGGCCACGAGCCCAAAAAGTGCCGCTGAGATGGGTATACTTCTGAGTGTACCACCCTTACCCATTGTTTGTTGAATATAATTCATTAGTATGGTTATTTTTATGGAGATTGCCTTTGTGATCGTGTTACGGCACCTGAAGGCCTTTTGCAGCAAGCAGGAAATGGTGTATAGTGAGTACAGGTAGGAATTAGGTGGATTTCTAGGTTTGGGAGGGTTTTGTGTAAGTGTCTTTTTTCCAGGTTCTTTTGCAACTTATTAATTGGTTTGCCTAGCTTCCTGATGATGTGTTAATTGTGTTATTAGTATTTCCCATGCTGGGCCAAAGGCATGTGCACAGCATGCCTTTGACCCAGCAGGTAGTGCACTGTGATCCCATACCAGTGTGAGCTGAGTTTGGGGGCGAGCTCAGTGAGGCAGCTGGATGGGCTGAGACTGGGAGGATAGTGCTGCCTGGGGAGGGACGGTGTAGTGTTGGCTGCATGGGTACTGAGTAACCATATAGTGAAGGAAAGTTTTCTCTTGGCATAGGGTCCAGAGGGCCCTGCACTTCTGCACCCATAGTTGCATGGAAGCACATCGCCCAGCGTGCCCTTTGCTTCTGCAACTAGATGAACTCTTGGCCCTACATGTCTGCATTTGTACCTATATGGATGCACAGAGCCCAGAGGCCCTGTGCTTCCACAGCCCTCCAGATAGCCCCACAAATTGTTTGCATCCATAGCCACACAGATGTGCTGGGTTAAGAGGGCCCTGCACTTCTGCAGGCAGATGTATGGATAGTTTCCTTGGAGCAGGGCTTACAGGGCCCTGCATGAACAAGGATGCAATTCCACTATCTCAAAAACAAAGGACATTTATTGCAAAAAAACTTAGATAATGCACCAGCTAGTGTTCAACTTAACCCCACAAAAGTGGGTAAATGTGGTTTCAGGATTTCCAACCCCAACTCCCCCCCTCCCCAGCAGCAAATGGACAAAACCACAAAAGCAACCACAGACAGCCATCATCAGGTAAGACAAACAACATGCAGCTGTTTCCAGATGACACAAAAACAGTATAACTGATGTGCTACCTTTGTGGATTTGTATCTACAGCCAGAAATGTGTGCATGTCTTACAGTGTGCACGTGTACCTGTGGCTGCAGAAGCTCTGTGCCCTCAGGGGCCTGCACTTTTGCAGACAGAAATAGTGTTGTAGTTAGGGTATCATGGATGTATATCTATGGATGCAGAAGTGCACACCCAACAGGGGCTTGTGCTTCTGCAGCTAGAAGCTGGTGTATATGTCTTAAACGTTCAGCTGCAGAAGTGCAGGTCCCCCAGGTGACTGTGCTTTTACAGTCATAAGTGTGCATATGTCTTTCAGTGTGCATGAGTACCTGTGACTACAGAAGCACTGGCCCCACAGAAGCCTGTGCTTCTGCAGACAGAAGAACTGTTATAATTTGGGTATCATGTATTTGTATCTATGACTTCAAGGGCCTGTTCATTTTGCAGACAGAAGTAGTATTTTAATTTGGGTATCATGGATTTCTGTCTCCAGCCAGAAGTGAGTGTGTTCATTTGGCAGTGTACATGCCACAGGTACAAATCCACAAAGGCAGCACATCAGTGCTGCTGCATTGTGTCATTGGGTAAAAGTTGTGTGTTTGTCTTACCTAATGATGACTATCTGTGGTTGGTTGTGTGATCTTGTCCTTTTGGTGCTTGGGGGGGGAGTTAGGGATGGAAACCCTGACATAACATTTTCGTACTTTTATGGGTTAAGTTAAACCTTAACTGGTGCATTAATGGATAATTTTGACCTTTATATACAGTATATGCAAGTGGGAATAAAAAAATTGCAATTAAATGCATTTATTTTCATGGGCAAGGGAGATGGAGTGAAAAATAATTTATTTCCACTCCAGCTCGGAGAAGTATGGATATTTCCACTCCAGCTCCATAATATTCTGAGCAGAATCTTCCATTTTTTCCAACATTCTGTCCAGGCCTGCCAGTAAAAAATGGTAGAAAAAATGTTAGCATCAAACTTACCAGCCCCTGATGTTGTATAAAGTGCACATGCCATCCACTGCCTGAAAATAAATGATTCATTTTAAATGGCTGGGTATGACCTCTAGAGACCTCACTCATGGCTCTGGTACTCATAAGGTCAGAAGAGGTCATAACCAGCCATTAAAAAAAAAAAAATTTTCATGCAGCCCTTGGCATATATATATAATTCCTGCACAAAAGAATGGTTATTTGAGCTAATCACATTTTTTGGAGTGAAAATACATTTTTTTAGCTTTGCTCCAGTGAAATGACTACCTTTTTTATGCCATGTATGTGATAGCCTGTATACCTATCTTTTTGGCAATTAACCAAAATCAAAGCAGCTCTCACAATGCTGATGATATAACAAAGGACCTGTACCACTCACATGCACAGTTAAACTTAAAAACAGTTAAATATTAATGTGACAGAAAAGCTAATTTAAAAGTCACACTTATTAAAGTAATGTAGTAAAAGTCCTATATTGATTGGACCGACTAGGCTGTATCCTCACTTTTGAGAGGGCATGACTTAAATGACTCTCTATGAGTAATTGTCGTATCCTTTTGCTCAACCAGATTTATATTTTGAGCTTGGTTATTGTGTATTGCATAATTATCTAGCTGCATGTATGTATGTCTTCTGCTTTTCCACTGTAGCTGTCCATCCAGTTAGAAACGGTTTCAGTTTTTTTGGCCCGATTTTTTAACACAATTGCACACATCCTCAACTGAATGGAAGTGTTGTTGTGCAGACTATAAGGAACTGTACAACTTCATTCTACAAGATTGATTTAAAAGACTGTATTAATATTAAAACAGCAGTGCAACAATCTGGTGAAAATTTTGAGCTATGCTTTTTCATGCTATTTTAGATTGCCACTTACCTCCTGACTTGTATGACACCCTTCTTTTCACAATTTGTGTCTGCTTTAGTACTTTTTCTCATGTCTGAAATAATGAAAGGAGCACTCCTTTTAATATGGCTTGGACCAGGTTTTCATCAGTATTTGCAGCTGTTTGTGAACAAAGATTGTTCTGTAAGGTCAGAGAACACTGCCTGCTACCTAAGTGTTAATTTTAGTCATAACAGAAGTGATATATAAACAACAGGTGGACAAAACCAGCTGAAGATACTGATGAAGACCTGGTCCTCACCGTATTAAAAGGAGCGCTCCATTTGTTATTTCAGACATGAAAAAAAAGTACTAAAGCAGACTCAAATAGTGAAAAGAATGGTATCGTACAAGTCAGGAGGTAAGTGGCAATGTAAAATAGCATAAAAAAGTACAGGTCAAAATTTTCACCACATTGTTGCACTGCTGCTTTAAATACAGTATGTATGTTTGAATGGTGTCTAAATATGTCTAAAGATTAAAATGCATTTATCTGTTGATTTATATGCTTCTGCAAGTAACATTAGACTTACTGAATTTAATGTGGGAATTATAAATATACATTTTCATTTCCCTTGTCAATTAACAGTGTTAAAAGCAAGGGAGTGCTTTGATGTTGGGAATCGTGGACTTTAAAGGGATAGGATTCTTATTCATTATGATTCAGTTATTTTCCAGTTAACATTCTTTTCTTCATTATATTCTAATGTTGGTGTTCTTTTCTTTATGTCTTTGCATTCTTTAGCTATGAGGATAACAGACCCTTCATCAAGTAAGAATGACCTGAATGGCTGATAAATTCCATTTATCAGTGTGGTCTCATAAGGCAGCCGTCAGAATAATATTTAATAGTCATCATAGCTTCTGTCATTCTCACTGAGACAGAAGAGCAAACTGGGCAGGAAAGAGCGAGTTATGGAACTTGCATATAACTATACTGCACTTGTATTGCCTAGCAACCAATCATTTCTAATTGCTTAGTATTCCACAGCATGACATTTTGTTAATACCATGATAGTAATGATCAGGTGCAGTACAGACTTGTCAGACGCATGTCAACCAACTTATACTTCATTTTAATGCAATTAAGAAATGTTCTGTTATAGCGTGATTTAAAATATAGACATAGATTTTAGCATGCACGATTAAAGGATTCCTTTTGGTTGTGTGACATGAATACATCTATTCCAGGCTGAGGTAGTAATTTTATTCCTATCAGTTTCCAGAAAAAAAAAGATTATCTTGTTATTGTCTACTTGTTTAAGACCTTATAATATCATACTAAAATTATACTAATAATTATTCACTTAAAAAGACATGAATACAAACAGTATTTCTGTTTAGTCTTCCATCTTAATCATCTCAGTTAGTTTTTAGCCTGATAAAAAGGAAAGGGAATATATTAATATCTACAGGAAATAGACAAGTCTGTACATAATCCTTTTAACAAAATGTGCAAGATTCATAATTCAGATATCAAGTAGCTATAAGTTTGACATTTCCAAACATCTAGGAAGTAATTGCTCCTAAATTAAAGTAACAAAAACAAACAAACAAAAAAAACTCGTATCTTGTTTTTTTTTCAAAACCATCAGTTTGTTCTTCTGGTGAAGAGTCCTTGTGCCCATTTTTTCCAGTGAAACATTCATTTTTTTATTTCTTTAGCATCAACAGATGAGTATAAATTCTTGTTCATGTACATATTATTTTTCCGTTTGGGGATATTGTTGATCCTTTAAAATAATGTGTTGCAAGTTGCTCTAACAGTGGAACCCCTCTTATAATGGACTCAGAGGAGGGGTGTTCCTGATTGTAACTCAGGTGTGAGCTGTGGTAGAGAAAATTCATATTTTAAAACTTCAGGATATAGTGGACATCCCTTATAATGGGTAAACCGTGCTTGCACAAACATGTGCTTTATGAGAGGGTTCCACTGTACTGCATGCTGTGACTCCAGTGAAGCGAAACAAATATTGGTACCTCAGAGCACATGTTGTCATGGGGTTTTCTTATGATGTACACAAGCAGGGCAGAGAAAATACATTTCTAATAGTGAGCTGAAGACTCCCAGCATTGATGTCAATTTAATGATCAGGAAGGGTGAGTCTTTCTGAAGAGAGTGGGAGTATGTGTACAGTGTTTGCAGTTCTGGGCTCCTGAATACAAAAAGAAAAAATTGAGGCAGTCAAAACAATGAAATGCAGGGTCTTTTAAATGATCAGGAGTATGGAGAACAAAAGCTATGAGGGGAGACTAGGGGCACTTTAACGTGTTTACTCTAGAGAAAAGAAGACTGAAGTAGGTCATTATCTAAGTGTTCTGCATTTTTGAGAGTCTAAACAAGATCGAACAAATGAAGGTGTTTGATTTGGTGTGCTGTAACAGGATGCAGGGACACAAAAGTAAGCCAAAAGTGGGAAATACAAGGGTAACAAAAGGGGGCATGTCTTCTCCCAGAGGGCGGTGAACCTATGGAACACCATACCAGAAGAAATAATGGATTTGAAGACTCAGCCTGCCTTCAAGGTAGAGTACAGTGGATGGAATTGCCCTATGAAACTAACGTTTGCACTGCATACGTATTTATCCCTGCTTAAGAAGGCGAGTGTAGACCTCATGAACCAAGAGTCTTTCTGATCTTCCGACCTTAAAATAGTATGATAATATGGCATTGTTCAACACAAAGTCATAATACTGTGTAGTTCTACTACAGTCACTACCATAAGAAGCTGGTAAGTGCAAGTACTTGTGCCATGTAGGTCATTTAGACCTTGCATGTCAGGTCATGGGTCTGCGGAGGTGACTTACGGTCAAGACCTCTTGATATGTAACTAAAGCTTAACTTAGTTCCTATCCTCAACTTGAGGATGGGCTCCAAGATCACTTTTAAGTACAGCGAGGCCATGAAAAAACAGTGTCAGTCAACGGGATTTCTGGAATCTGGCTTCTAACTCACTTAGTGCATGCTCTTGATAAAGCATGTACAAGACCAATTGGAGTTAGCCAACTCCTGTCATTAAGAATGAATGTGTAGCTCTTATGGAGAAATACATGTGGGAAGAGCATTGCCGGTGTTGGTCAAAACTATATGTCAGTTCTTTAGAAAATCCTAATCAAATTGATTTCACAGTTGTTATCAAATGCATCTCCATTTGAGGCTTCTGAAAAGTACCATGCAGCAACATGGGCTTAATTGGAAAAATATATGTATGGACTGAAAATGCAGACAGACACTGGAGCAGTTAATTCAGACCAGAATGTTCTACACTGCTGTGGTACTGCAGTGAATTTTGTGAGTGGGAGCCCACATCAGAAATCACTTGAATTGCTCAAAAAGGGACTGCTGGGCCGGCCCAGTGACACTGAGGATTGAGGCACTGGATGCCACACCTCGCACCATGCCAGCGACCTGGGTTCGGGAATGGACTCTGGTCGTTTAGGGGTCAGTCACAGGAGGAAAGGACTGAGTGTCCGGAGGACTGCTCTCCTTCCTTGGGGAGGGGGGTTGGCACTGTTGACTGAAACCCAGCGGTGGCTGAGTGTCAGTGCAGATGCAAGTGCAAAGGGGTTGGCCCATGCCCAGGGTGGAGGTGGAGGCAGCTGCCCTGCCCATTGGCCGGGCGCAGGACAAAATGGGACCTGGCAGGACCTGTGATGGCCCTGATCACTTCTGTGCAGCCCCCCCGATTCTGGACTGCTGTGTTCTGGGAGGAGGGGAGCTAGCTAGGACTCCTCACTCTGGCCCCGCCATGGGTTGGGGGGAGCCACAGGGGAAATTGAGGGGGCAGGCAGGAGTGGTCAGTGAGGCCAGAGGTATGTACCTCTCCGAGGGAGGGTCGTAGCCCCTGTTGGGTTCTTGGAGGTGTGCAAAAATGGTCCAATAAAAAAAGAAATGTGACGGCCGGAAAACAATAAAGAGAAAAGGGGAGGTGAATGTCTGATTCTACAGTATATATAACAAAAAAACTGCATTCCCCCTAAGTTTAACTGGTGGTGTTCCTTACAAACAGCATGTGACTTATACATTTGTCTCCATTACCCTCCCTGTTGCGCCAAAGGATTGTGTTTTTTGTATAAAAGAAAAGGAATTTTTTGTTTATTTAGTCATCTGTAACAAAATGCAGCTTCTTGTGCTACAGTACTTCTTAGTTAATGGTGTGATTGGCTGCTTCACATTTCATAGATCTTGTACGTTCAGTTATAGCCTCTTCCAACCAGAGTGGAGTTTCATTCCTTCATGCATCTATTGCTTTGTCTTTGCAGGTCATGGGTTATTGGAGCTATAGCTCTCCTCTGCCTCTTGGGACTGACGTGGGCCTTTGGGCTCATGTACATCAATGAGACCACAGTCATCATGGCATATCTCTTTACCATTTTCAACTCTCTGCAGGGAATGTTTATATTCATTTTCCACTGTGTCCTCCAAAAGAAGGTAAGCTGCAGTGTTTCATACTGCGGAGTGGAAGTATACTTTAGTGTTGCCTAGCAACATCAGTGCATGAGAGCTATTGCGCTTTGCTATGCATTATAAGCAATAAGGCACAGCCAAGGGTTACGTTAACAGTCTGTTAATTACTCCCTAGAGGGGCAGTATAGCACAAGGCACAGCTGAGTGCCACATGCCCCTAGGGGATGATTAACTGACTGTTACTGTAACCCCAGAGAGTGCTTTATTACTATTATAAACAGTAGTTAAAAAAAAATGATTTGCCATTGAATTCAGAGTCCTTTGATGTGTTTGTATCTTAAGGTTCTGCAGGTATAGTTACTAAAGATTAATGTAAGGCACTTGGAATGTGAGGAACCACTCAGGAGGCTATATTCTATAACCCCTTTATTATGATTAAATTCTTTTTTTCGACAAATAATGATACTTGTTCTGCACAGTAAATAACCAACAATGCTCTTCATGATATCCAGACGTGATTAGTGAAAGAGAAAAAAATTGTTATTCTGGTAAATTCCAGAAACTAAGTTCGCAGTTATAGAGCAAAAGAACAGCTGTGCTAGGAAGGTTAATATATACTTCCAAGTTAAATTATGATATATTTCTCATTTAACATACTACTATTTCTAGTCCACAGAAATTAGCAGTATTAAGGAACACAGTGCAGAGTATTGTACAGGCTTGGCACTGTAAATGTAGATATAAGTTTATTTTTATTTAGTAGATGCCATAAGAAGTTTGTTAGTTAAGTTTTTAGAGGAATTGAACAGTATCAAGAGTTAACTGAATAATGGCCAGGGAGCTACAGCAATGTGACATCAAAAACAAAGTGGAGCATACATGCCTGGATCGAGTCAGGCATTGATGCAACTTAAAGAGCTAGTCTTGGAGTTATTAATTCAGTTGGTAGGGAGCTACTGGATGCTTATCAGCCTAGCTAAGGGATCTATCATGTTTGTATACAAAAACGAAGTGTTTTCACACTTCATGTAATTTCTTTAAAATTGTCTCCTAACGGCAATGGCCTCCCACTTCCCTCAAATCAGTATATTGTAGAATGCATGTAGAGGTACTAGCCACCATTTATGATGTGTCAGTGGGAGCAAGGAACTAATATAATGTAAAAAAGGAAGTCCAGCAACCCAGAGAAAGACTAGTGGTATTCAAGTATTTTATTTTTTTAAAAAGAAGGATAATATCCATGTATTCCACATAAGCAGTCAATTATATCATTATCGAAGCAAAGTCCAGATGCTGTTATCTGCTGCACTTGTAGTGGTAATGCAATTGCTGCTTACAGGGAATACATGGATATTATCCTTCTTTTTAAAAAATGAAATACTTGAATACCACTATAATAGTGAGTATGGTCTTTCTCTGGGTTGCCGGTCTTCCTTTTGTACTTTAGTCTTTTTCTGTCTGGGCACCAGTTGTTATAGCTGCTGTCTATTGCATTTTTCCAGTTTTCTTTACTAACTACTATAATGTGTTGACAAGCACTGGAACGTATAACAATAACCTGAACATTTATTTTTGGTATGCAGTGAGTACACAAAACACATTTACTGTGGTCAGGATTGGTTCCCCTTGGGGGGGCAGGGTGTCTCGCCCTCACCCTAAATGTTTGACATCTGCACATGGTGGTCAGTTAAGATGACGGCTGTCTGGTGATCAGCTAATATGGGCCTTTTTGTACTACGTCAGCGTGATCAGTACTGGTAGAGTGAGCTTGATCGAATGCTCTGGAACATTAGTATTCAGTTACTAGAGGTGCTGGCACATATACGTCACCCACAGCTTAGTCCATCAGTCACGTCATCAGAGAGCTGGCTACGGGGAACTCTAGGATAAACAGTATGGAGCAGTGGTGTGTGGGGGGTCATAGGCTCAACCAGATGATGAATTAAATTGTGACTAGGTAGGGGCATTAAAAATTATTAAACGCTGCGGACTGCTAAATCGGGACCTCGGGGGCCCTCAGTGGAGCTGAGTATTCGTGATATTTAATGTTTATGATTTACAAAAGTATCAATATGCTGTACCTCACACACAAAAAAAAATTGTCAACACAAGTAAAAACTTACAAAATAAGGATGAAACTAATACAAATTAATGACAAATAAATAAGTTCTAAGAGCAGTGTGAAAGCTCAAACCACTGGGAGATGTGTGAACACAGAAGGGTAGATTCTAAAGAATCAGTTCAACCAAACAAATAGCACACTGTGAATAGTGAAAATAAAACTATGCACTCATAGGATTTTTCCATATACACAATACAAACAAAAAAAACCCAAACAGCAGAAAGTACTTAATTTAGTTGCAAACCCAGTGAGGAACACAGACGGAGACTTTAACATGCAAAGGTGACCTGAAGTCAATATTCCTCACTGGGTTTAAAACTATATTATTTAAGCACTTTATGCTGTTTGTAATTTTTTTTATTTTTATGCAAAAATCCTAGGAGTGCAGAGTTTTGAGTCCTATGTTTGAGCAGGCTGTCTGCCTTGCTCTGCACCACCTCCAGTTACCAAAGTGCATCGTGCTTTGTTCTTTTACACACTGCAAATAGTACCGTACATCTTGGCTTCATTTGTGGGGCTTTCCATTCAGCCACCTTATAGATATTATGTATCCTGATGCAGGAAGGTGGCTTAAAAATCAACATTTAGGGTGTGAACAAAAAGCTGATTGTGTTTCTGCTTATTCTCAAAACCAGCTTTTGTAATGAAATGGAGGTGGAGTCCCATGACCTTTCCATAACAATGCATTAAAGTGATTAATTACAAAGACCTCATTGCAGTAAGCTGTTTGTTGTTGTCTAGCCGTTTAATGAGAATGTAAAGACCTGGTTGAAATAAATTTAATGCACTCATAGGGCTTTCACAGACAAAAATTTTCATTAAAATGTGACCTTTCTCAAAACATAAGTACAACAATGTTATAAAACCGGCCAAAAATTATGCTATTAAAATTGATCTACATGTGTGGCGTTCCTTTGATTTCTCCACCTACATCGACTCCATCCACAAGAATTTCTTACCCAAGTTTGGTGCACATCACCACAACAAACTGTGTCTCCAACTTCCTCTCCACTGTAAGGCTGTCCTTCAAATGACCTTGCTGGTGTTTGACTACAAGGATGTAGTTCACAGCTTGACCTCCAAACCCTCTTTTACATGGCTGGACCCCCACTTTAACTCTTTCTGTTGCTTTGCTTTCAACTGTTCTCCTCATACCCACTACTGTTCCCCCTAGTCTAAGTTTTTCTTCCCCTCCCTCACAGGTTACTATGTGGGTTATTACCTAAATAATTGCTGCTGCACCCCATTATGGGTTATTGGGAAATACTTTAATGAAAAAAATTAATTCCTTTTAGAAACATAGACAGTGACGGCAGAAAATGACCAATAGCCCATCCCACCTGCCCGTGGTTCCTTATCTAATGTCCATCTAGGGTCCTAGCCCTCCCCATCTACCTCCATATTCCCCTCCCAGTTAACTATCGCCCCAAGTAGCCATTATACCCTTCACTCTGTCCTAGCCACGCTTGAAAGCATTAATGGTTTTAGCGACCACCACCTTGGCTGATAGACTGTTCCATGGTTCCACCACCCTTTCTGTAAAATAATATTCCTCATACCCCTCCTGTCAGTTTCCACTCATGCCCAGTTTACCTCAAATAGCACCTGGAAATGAGCTGAAGCTCAGAATGCCTTTCCCAGGCAAATATTCTAAAAAGAATAAATATCTAGCTATATCTGGCTATTTCACGGGAAATTTTCATTCATTTTTTGAGGATTTCCTATGATATATATTCGGCTCAATCTAATGATTTTTCTGGGACCTAATTCTGGCTACGACTAAAGCTAAAAAACCAAATTTTACATCTTAATGCAGCTAATGTCAGGAAGAAAGTAACTGTAATGCCTGACCTACTGGAGTGGTTTTCTTTTACCTGTCAGCCAACGAATTGCAAGGAGCAGGGCTTGTGATATGTTAAATGAATAGGCCCTACTGTTAGGCTCATGCAAAACAGTCCTAAAGTAGCAACCCATTATTAAATTGGGCTACTTTGGCTCCCCTGGCATGAGCAACGTAGGTTAACTGAATTGATCTCTAGCACACAAAGTGAAGAATGGGTGCACAGCATTGAGGGCTTAGATTGTTCCCTTCAGTTTTAACACCATGGATCATTTTGCGGCACTACTACAATGCCCACCAAAAGTGGAGAAAGAGTCTTGGTGACTAAAAAACTTTTTTTTTTGTATTTATTTACCCAAGCTAGGTCAGCTGAGATGCAGCATCTCACTTCTAGTGGGGTCCTGCCTCTACCCATTATTACAGCTTGGTTGAGTGGAACACTGAGAGGTTAAGTGACTTGCCTAAGGTCACACAGTAAATATTTGGCTCTAGTGTACTGTAGTTTGAAGCTGCAATCTCCCAATTCCCAAACTGGTACTCTAACCACTGGACCACACTGCTTCTATGAGTGGGAACAGTTTGAGTTCCTTCACGCTACTTATTTGGTCCTATCAGATGTAGTGTTGCTATAAATTAAGGAAAAAAAGTTTACGGTCCCACAGATACTGAGGTCCAAAAGCCACCACTACTTTTCAGAGACCTGCAGCTTGTAGGTTTGCAGCTGGAAGTGCATGTGTCACTGACATTTGGGCAGGGACCTACCCTCTTCAGAGTGTCACTCACTGAAACATCAGTGACATATGCATGCTTCTGAGCCATGGGTCTCTGTAACGCAGTATTGTTTTCTGGACTTTTGTGTCTAAGGGACTGTAAAAATGTTTTCTTGTTTGCTGCAACACTGTACGTCTGCTCTAATATATGATTTTTTGTTGTTGACAAAGGGCGGGTCCCTGCCAACTACCTACTCCTGTCTTTCGAGCTCTGACCCCATAGCCTCCCAGTCCCATCTGCCACTCCCTATTTGTTGAGGCCAGTGGTGATTGCGATGCATGAGAGTGCCAATGGCCATGTTACCTGGTGGCCTGGAGACAGTTTTTTTCTCCCCCTTCCCCCCAGATGCTCAGCACAGGTAGTGCATGCCGCAGCATGACCCCTTGCTTATATGTAGTGGCATTCTGCAGGAGAGACAAGCTCCCTTACCCCACCACAGGGGACGCTACAGCGCTGGAAACAGAGCATGTCCTTACCCTGGCTAGGAGTGCTGCCACACGGCAGCACCATGCCAACCCCAGACTGTCCGAACCGTCTCCCTCAAGCTGCTCCTGAAGCTGGGTCGCCAGCATGAAACCACATGGCACTTCTTCTGTACCATTAGGCAGCCTCTAATAAATGGATTTTTGAAGCATTGCCTCTGACTGGACCTGATCAGTGGCGCAAAGGATCTCGAACTGAAAAATGAGATATGGAATGACCGTGAGGAGATGAATCCCATTTTGCAAAGTCATGAAAACTTTTCACTCAGCTTTCAGAAGGTGTTTTGTAGCAGTGTGGTCACTGAATATTGCAGTGGGACCCTATTGCTTGCACACATGGTCTTCTTTCAATATGGTGACAAACCGCAAGTGTGCTGCAGCAGTGAGGGCTGATCTGTGCACATAGTAGATGTTTGCATCCATCTACAAACATAAGACTAACAAATAGATGAGATTAAAAAAGCATTAAATCGGGCATATTGTAAATGATATGAAAACAGTATATGTGGTGTAGACACTGTGGTAAAGTGGTACGCCATTCATGAAGAAGTTTTCTTTTTTAAATATTGGTTCCAGTTCTTTTATTTTTCTGTCTTTACTGGCCTTTTAGTTAACTTGGGGTGTGTCTGATTTGCACCATGGTGATAAGGACCATTTTAGAACTGTATAAGGTTGTTTCTGTCACTTTCAGAAATGTAGTTATGTAATAGAACATGGATACATTGTAACAACAATGTAAGAGCTTAACCAGGACATAAACTACATCATACAGTTCTAAACTAGTCCTTAGTACTAGTGTGTAAATCATAAACACCCACTGAGTTTGCTAAAAGGCCAAAAAAGATGGAACAGTAAAAGAATTATAAATTAAAAACCAGTCTCTACAGTGAATATAGGCTTGTAGATTAAAATACAGTTCTCCTTTAAGAACTGTTTCTGGAGCATAAATGCCTATTCTGGGCTTGTGCTATTCACAGTCTGAGGCCCCACATGAATAATGACCAGTGCAAGCCTTGTGTGGACTTCTATACCCCAAAAACAAGGCTTTGAGAAAATGGTCAAGTTATCTTCAGATTTGCCTGCACTGGGGGAAGGGGTTGATCTTGAATTCTGCCTTCTCTACTACGGCTGACCGGAAGGTGTTTTTTGGGAAAACAACTGAATGATCTTTCTCTGAGCATGTTTAGTAAAAGTCAGAATGGAAATTACAAAAGATTTACGTTTGATCTAAATTGCTGGTTTGGTGATTCATATTCTGGGCCCAATCAGGCCCCACCTCAGTGGCCCCAGCTCTCAGCAACAGCCTGGAGGGTTAGGTGGGACTGCAGGCTCCTTTTTATTTTAACCAAATGTTTATCTACCTTTAAAAGGGTATTCCTTTGCAAATGACCATGCCCTATAATCCCCTGCTTGCGTAGAACATTGAATGTAGTAGATGGATGATCATGGCTTCCAGTTCCCAGAAGTGCTGCCCTCATGGCCGCCAGACCTACAAAATTAAATGAGAGCTGAGGAGTCTTGATCCCACAATAAGGTAAATGCAAAGCAAGGTAAGAACAATAAACTCACTCCAGCACAGGTTAATGGGAACATTTGGGGGGGGGGATTTTATTTTTATTGATATGTCTAATTTTAATGCCAGCATTTTGCTGGAAGAAGAAGAATGCTTTTTTGGCCGACAAGAACGGGACATAAAAAAAAACAAGGAATAACATTTCCCAAACATATGATATACACTCTTAATTCAGAAATAAATGATTTTCTTCTCTTAGAGTTTTATTTTTTGGCTTCTTAAATTTTTCTTGAGATCAAGAGTTCTCCATTCCAAATTTGGGAAGCCATACTAGAACTAGCTACTATGTCAGCACACCTAAAACAAAAGAGACGTATATTAATCTCAAGAAAAATTTGCAAAGTCAAAAATTAAGCCTCAGAGAGAAGAAAAACATTTATTTCCTAACTGACAGTGCACATCAGCGGTTTGGGAAAAGTCATTGCCTCTGTATTCTATGTCCAGAGCCTGTCTTTGCCTTGAAAAAGCTGGTTTCTTCCAGCGAAACTCTGGTATTAAAATACAGGTTGGACATACAATAGGAATAAAAATTAAAAACATTTTCTACCAGAAGCATTTTCCCATTAACCTGCGCTGGAGTAGGTTTATTGTTCTTACCTTGCCTGGTCTCCAGTTGGAAACTCCACTGGCTTGGCTGTGCAGCGTCCCTACAAGGAACTATTTGGCAATAGATGGGAGTGGATAGTGGTGTAAATGCCACTCATGAGCTAGGTTCACAAAGCAGCATTTGGGACAGTGACCATAGAGGTACAGGCTGGCTATGTGCAAATTGCAGGTATGCTGTCCTGTTTGAAGGATTGGGCCCTTAGTTTTTAATTTAAATCAGGTAGATGATGTATTTCTTGTTATATTCTGTTTATTCTCTTTCTCATCCAGTGTCCCTTTGGGCCTCTCTCAAGCCCCCACCCCAACCCACATCAACTTTCCTTCTCCAGGGTTTACCTGGCACACGCATAACAAGTGGCTTCCCATTGCAGGTCCCGATCTGGAATACTTTATCTGGTCCTAAAGAAGAGCACCCAGGTCAGCGAGTGTGAGATCTTTGGGTGTGATGGGGCTATCTTGATGCACAGTTAGGGATTCTTTTCTTGTTTCTCCTCTGAGGATGCCTCACACATCAGTTACTGCTCTGGCAAGTGTGTGAATGACAAAATTGGAGGCATCCTCTCCTCCCAACCAGCCCCACTGCATCTCCCCCTGTGGTAACCAAGTGGGCAGCATAGCAGCATGAATCTGTCACAGTGTCACCCTCACGCCCCACAGGAAAAGGGGCATCCTCTGGGATGCCTGACTTTCCTGCTCTCTCCTGGCCCCCGTGACCCAAGAGCATTCCTGAAGCTGTGTCACTGGTCTCACAAGCAGCAGTGGTACTGATGCACCAACAGGTCAGCCCATGTAGGTGATTTTTTTTTTCTTTCAATTCTGTTTAGTCACACAGGCTCAGGCAGGGATGTACCCTGTATCAGTCCCTTTAGACTCTCATCTGCCAACCCCCTCCAACTGCCCTGACTGGAAGGCCCTGTAGCTTACCTCATATGGCAGGGCTCCCCAAGGGGAGAGACCAAGATCCACCTTGGATCCCAGCAGAGTCTTATACTGGGGCGTCATTCAGGAGGGAGAAGGAGCTTCATTCTGCTGTTTTTCCTCTTGGTTTCCCCCTGAAAACGTGGGCATGCAATGACGTCAGCACGTAGGCATGCATGCTCCTGCAAATATCCACTGCTGTCTCCTCACCTTATGACATGGTCCCAGTGGGTGTACTCGCAGCCTCTGCTGGGTGTCAGTCTTGCACCATGTGCCTATAACCTCCCCCCTCCAAAGGAGGACAGCAGTCCATGGGATGGTCATCTTACCCCCCCCCCATCCACCAACCCCCTGCTCTCTGATGCTTCAGTCTTATTCACTGAACCCAGGTCATCAGTGCCAGAGGTGGTAGCGTTACTGTTATACCAACGGGCCAGCTTAGGTGATTTGTTTAAAGATAACTGTGGGCTATTTAAGCTAACTATCATGACTTCCATTTGCCAGTATGTAACCTCTCTAATATATCCGTATGTCAGAGTTGTGTAGTAGGAATAGGGATTGGTCTGCAGTGTTTAACTGAATGCGGTAAAGCAATGTAAATCCAGCTTGTGAGTGACACCTTCTGTGCCTCAGTGACTAGCCTGTTATAAGCACATATACAGGCCCAGATCCCTAAGGCGCCTTGAAAGTGTGGTCCTTCCTGTGTCTCTGCTCCATTCAGATGTTTGCATTTCAGCCCCTCTGACGAGGGTCAGATTTTGTTCCCATGGTCTGGGCGATCTCCTTGAGCTTATTTTACTTTAAATGTATACGGTGCAAATCTTCATGTTGTACATTGTAAAAACAAGTGCAACTAATTAGTCCAGTTTATATATATCTTTGTGTACAGCAAGCTGTCATGTTTATTCCATTACAGAGTAACACCTCATAAATTCTTAAATAATCTGAGGGTTGCAAAGTGCTTTAGGCATTTATTTTTCACTGAGTGCCATTAGACACTCTTTTTTTTTGTTTGAAACAGAGCAAAACATCTACATTTGTTAGGAATTTTTTTTCAGTTATCCTCTGAGAATAAGTGTACAGCCAAGGGAAATTATACTTTTGTTCCACTGCTAATAAGCAACTTCTGTCACAAGTAAAATATTCCATTTTGACACTGTATAACAAAGTTCAGTGCTGTGATGAGTTTCCCAAAGTCACCATCTGTGTTCACCCATTCAAGTGTTATATGTTTAAACCCTACTGCTGTCTGTTCTGTTACACTGCTGCTAGCAATGGGTTTCCTGAAATGTTGCCACCATAATGAATTGCTGTGAAGTAAATTGTTAATGACCGACAAGTCCCCATCCAGGTGAGAAGGCTGTTTGTTAATGGGAGTTACTGTTTAATTGCTTAGGTGCGTAAGGAGTACTGCAAATGCTTGCGCACACATTGCTGTAGTGGCAAGAGCGTAGACAATTCCATGGGCTCAGTGAAAACATCTGGCTCTCGAACTCCTGGACGGTATTCCACAGGCTCACAGGTAAGCCATCAGCTTGTCAACTTGAACGCATGCAGTACTGGTTGCTGATACTTTTTCTTTGCACAGCAGTGTCCAAAGAGCATTTGCCTGAAGAGCTAAGCTCTGCTGGTGTACTCCATATGGAATTATTAGTATTATTCTGTTTCTGACATTCTCCCTGGTGTTCCTGAACACTCAGGCAACCAAGATCAATTCCATATAGGGACTCCTCCAGGTCTTGGTATTGCCACGCTACTGGTGGCCTGATCACTCTTGTTACCATAACCATCAAGGCCTAGATTTTCAAAACTCATGACATGGGCACAAGTCCTTATTTTGGATGCAGCCTGCATAATGGCAAATAAGCAAAAATTCTTGCGTCCAGGTTTCAAACATTTTCATGAATTTGCAACATTTGTCTCACTGAACAGCGCAAAAATGGCACATGCATCATCATTTTGGTACATGGGTAATTATTGGAGTGTATCTCGTGGCACTTGTGATGTGAAGTTAGATTGCATTTCCTGTAGTCTAAAAGTCAACTAGACTACTGGAATGAGTGGGTATGGAATGGATCCCTTTTTCTACTTCCAGTTATTCTTCATAATCCTTATGGGGGCCACCTACAGATTATCCCAAACCAGCCCTGTCAATACGGTAGCTACCACAGGGCACTGACATTTACAAATGCTGCATGTAAGCCCATTGTGGAGAAAGAAGCTGGACTTCCAGTGTGTAGGCTAGGTTAAGACATTCTGCTGTCCCACTAGTATTTTAGGGCAGCTTCCATAAACTGTAATGTATTTAAAATGTAAGAGCTGTGTGGGTAATTTGTGACTGTAACTGTAGTTAGCCATTTTGTTTTTCTAATGTTTCAAGGAAAGAACAAAACCAAGTAAGTGTAATTACTCTGATGAACAGCAGTTCTCACACTGTGACTTGCATGATTACATATTATGAGACCTAAGGTCCAAATCCATTAAGCTTGTGTGGGTGTTAAGGGTTCCAGTATGCCACTGAGACCCTCTCAGCATGTGTAGGTCACACCAGCATTCCATCACCCTCCCTCACTGCCGTGGTCAGGTTTCCCTCACCTGGTTATGCTCCGCCAGCTGCACTACATTGAAGACATGAACAGGGTGAGGGCCACTCTCTGCAGCATACCGAAATCCAGGTAGAGCTAGATTCTTTTTTTTTTTTTTAGCAGGAGAGACACACTAAGCTGAAGCTTGTTTACAGGTGCGACCTGGGAGCACAAGGAAGTTAAGTGACTTGCTCAGGGTCATACAGTATGCAAGTGGGTACTGTGGGATTCAAACCCAGGTCTCCAGATTTGCAGTTTGGAGCTGTACTGCCTCTGACATAAGGAGGGTACAGGTGTAACATGGGAAGTCTCCAGCCCCCCCTCCGCCTTGGTCTCTGACAGTGCCCATGGCCTCAGAATCTCCCTCTATCATCCTGCCTGCTTATCCCGCCCCCCTCCCCACAAACACACACAAAAGTCCACAGCTCTGCTCTTAAGCAGGAGGGCTGGGTTGGGGTATCTGTTTTTGTTTTGCTTTCCAGGGGTTCTCTGTGCCAAAGACTACATGGGTTTCTGTATTCCATAATCCTCTTTATGCCATTATCCTCTGCTTATGCAGAGCAGGGAATCCACTAGCAGGCGAACCTGGACTTCCATTTTGAAGTCCTGTCTCTGGGTCAGCACCACCTCCTGTGCTGGCTTCTTCCACAACATGGCACTATGTGCATATGCTCAGGGTGACTAATGTTAATGAATGCTGCCAGTGAGCAACCCTTGCAGTGCAGCATCAGGGCACAAGGAAGCTGGGGTAGAACTGTAAGCAGCTTCCTGTGGCATGTCGAAGATTCCTCACACACCTCCATCTCATTTATAAAATATATTTATTTTATTTAGTTTTTGTTGACCGGGTTAAGTGCACTAGACAAATCCTGCCTATTTTCAGGCACGACCCGGGGGAAGGGGATACAGATGAATGCCAACTGACCTTGAACCAGATTAAGCTGTTGTATATATGTAATACATAAAATGAATGTATATATTTATGTTATTTATTTATATTCTTTTTAAATGGCAAGAAAGAATCTGGAACCTTATTGGCCAAAAGACTTCACCTGACAGTGGTTTAACATACAATTCACACACTGTATAAACCTCACTACCAGCTGCTTGTTTTAGAAGTCAGTACACATACCGTCTTTCAAAATCAATCTACCTGTGCTTTTCTCTCTGTCTGTAGAATGTAGCACAGCTCCCCCCTCCCCCAAAACACAGATGTATTTTAGTTTGCAATCAGCAGCAGTTCCACTACACTCACACACCAACTTGCTCTTAAAAGGGAGCATTCTGCAGTAAGAAGGGCTGCTCTCATTTTTCACTTGAGTGCAAAAATATTATTTTTTTACTTACTGCTCAATGTCGTATAGTAGCTAGGTCACTGGACCATGGTTGTCAGCATTCCACTTTGTTTTGTGAGGAGGATGCTGGTATATTTGTATATTGCTCAACTACTTGATTGCAAAGCATTAAAACAGCATTTCTGCTATGCAGGGCTGTGTGCCAGACTCTTTCATCACAACTGTACCTGGGAGTGCACTGACTGTATTGCTGATTTTGGATCAGGTGGTGCTGCTTACCCCATATGTGCACCTGAGACCCCGCACCATGTAGCCCAAGCCTTCCCTGCTCTAGGTATTGCAGTGTATTAGACTGATTTTGCTGACTTCCACGCTGACATTTGCTGTAAAGCAGAAATACCAGAATCCCCTGCAGCTGATATCAGAGCTGGGCTGCAGCAGTGGGAGATTCAGTAGCCTTCAGTGGATGTTAGAATTTTTATTGGCGCTGATTTTTTTGCAGGTCCCACTGTCCTCTCAGAGATAAATACAATCACAGAGGACTGTACTTTGGACATGGCACAGCAGCAGCAGGCCTGACAAAGATCTGATCTGAGCTTAAACAATCTCTTACATGCACTGCATGCTATTAAATATCCCACTGCAGCAGCTCTGATGTGATGTCAGCTGCAGGGAATTCTTGGATTTGTTGTAACAGCAAATGTCAGCTTGTAATTCAGCAAACTCACTCTGATAGGATCTACAGTACTATACTGCAGTAAACAAAAAAAAATGGTTTTGCACACAAAGTGCAAATTGGGAGTAGCCCCACACTTTTGTCTGCAGATGTTAGTGCTTCCTGTTCCCCTTTAACGGGACCTCAATGGACTATTTAATTGCTTCTTAAGCTATAAAACATAAATTTGTTCTGTTGCACTTGTACAACTGTGTTTACCTATTTAATAAATCTGTTATTTGCACAGGTTGCACACAAACCATTCGAGCCATTTTATTAGTGGAATAAACCACTTCAGAGTGGGGTTTAAAGGGTTTGAGACACACTTTCAGCATTAAAAGGACACTCAGCCTTCACTTTCAGCTATGTGTCCTTTCACTCCGGGTGTGCACTTCTCAGATCCTTGAAATATCTTTCTGGAGTGGTTTATTGCTTACATGTAGGGCAGGATTTTAGTCCAGATCCATCTGCCGAGTTTTTCAAAGCCAGTTACCATCTGTACTGTTAGACCCCTTATTGGATGGTCAAGTATCCTGAACACAAACCCTGGAGCTTATAGCAGAAAAAAATAATGTATGGCCATGTTTTTTTAAACTTTCACAATTATTTTGATTCATGTGTCAGTTTTTTATACACAATCTGCCATTAATTCTTAGAACTGTCATAAAAAGCTTATGACCCCTTGAATGTAGGGCTCCAGAGTTGGGCACAGTTGGGCAGACGTGGGCAGAAATTGCATTCGCGTCTAGCTCTGCCCCATTTGAACACTCCCCTGTGTAATCTTAAACAGGCTGTAACTTTTTAACCCTTCTAATAATTAAAAAAAAATAAACTTACAGTTTTAGCAAACAGGCAAAATAATAAAGCTGTCAGACAAAAAACATATGAAGATGTTTCACTGTCAGCACTGAATGATGGGAGTAATACTTTATGTGAGACTGTGGACTGCTCTGTCTCAGGCAAAGTGAGAGGACTCAATCTGCTAATTCCGATTTTTTTCCCCTTTCTAGAGCCGGATTCGTAGAATGTGGAATGACACAGTTAGAAAGCAGTCTGAATCTTCCTTTATTACAGGTGATATTAACAGCTCAGCGTCACTGAACAGAGGTAATTATACATTTATATCTCCCTTTTTTTTATTTATTACTACTGCCCTTACTTGAGGCTCTGGAGGTGTGCAAAGATTTCATGCACGCTAGGAATCACCTTGGATAAGAATATTTCACCACGTGATTAAATACAGTTAAAGAATACTGAAAGTTCCATTATTAATATGCTGGAAAGTTCAGTGTGTACATTTGAGAAGAAATACGAGCTCTGAAAGAAGTTAGGAAATTTTAAAACTTCTCTAGTTAGACAGCTGCCAGTGGTATTCTCCACAGAGCTGTCAAGCTTCATTGTTTGCAATAAAGTTTGACAGATATGGGGGTTACGCTGTCGAATAAGAAAAACAGACCTCCAAAGTAGCGTGATTGCAAGCTGAGAAATTCATCATCCCACTCTGTGTTTTTACTTAAGTGGTCCTTTCAACTATAAAAGTTTGAAGTTTAAAATGAGGTAATTTTTTTAAATATTAGCAGATCTGTCTTTCTTCAAGAAGAAAAAAATAAACAGTAGCAATCTGAAAAACTGCCAGTATGTCAGATAATGCTGTGGCTGGCACAGCATATTAGGAAATGTGGGTAAATATGCTGATAAACACGTTGACAGAAAAGCTGCAGAATATACATAATTTCAGACATCTGTCCCAGCAAGTGTTGGGTCCATCGTAACTGTTTTCTAATCTGTTTTCATGTTCCACATACTGTGTACTGCAGAACTAGAAAAAGGGTATGTTTATTCTTGAATGGAACAGTCATTTATCTCTGCCACCCATAAATTGTATGTGCGACAGATCAATTGATTAGAAACCACTTCTAATTAACATTGTATTTGATGAACAAATAACATTTATGGGTCACAAATTGATGTGGGAACCTGCTTATAGGAAAAATTACATTTTTTGGGAGTGCAAAATGTAAACATTTGCTGAGTGTTGGCTACCTTTTAGCTTATTTCATTATGAGTCATACCATTTTTAATCTTCGGTACTTTCATGTTATGCCTTCTGCATTACAAACATTTCACTTGGTGCTCAAGAAGCCCCTAATCTTCCCTGTTTTCACTGGATGAAAGTAAACATGAGGTGTAGAGACATAACGTTTGTGAAATTTACCAGGCTTAAAGAATGGTGTTTAGAAAGGGTTAACCTTAGAATGGAAATAATTTTTGTTTATAAGAAATGTTGGAGTTGGATTGGCTTGAAGAAGTACCACCATTACTGTTTTGCATGTGTTGTTACATGTTGATATACAGTATGTCGATATCCTGAATGTTATGGATAGGGTAAAAGTGAATTAACAAGGCAGCCCAATGGTGAAGCCTGTGAAAGGATTAGAAGAAATTAGAAAATGGGCTTTTTATTTCCTGGTCTCTGATTGGCTGGTACCCCTGCTGGGGGGGTACATTAACTTTCATTAGAAAATGGGACTATAGAAAGCTTCATTTTGATTGGCTAAAAGTGCCAATCAGCCGGTCCAGTATGAGACAACAGAGACGGGGAAATATCTAGTCCCAGTCTCTGCTGCCTCATATAGTTCTAATAATATTGGGCCAGTAGAACGTTGAAAACGGCAACTGCAGCCATGTTGTTTCTCACTTACAAAGAATAAAGCAGTTAGCTGATCTCCTCCTGTCGCGTGACTCGCGTCTGCCATGTTGCTGAACTTGCCTCAGTCACGAGCGAGTAAATGACCGCAACATCTCTTTTTTTTCATCCTGTACCCCATTACCAAATGAAGAGCACAAAGAAAATGTTTTTTTTTTAAAAAAACAGCCCTGTCACGCCACTTCCCAATCACTAACTGCCATCCCATGATCACCGTCACACTCTCCGACTCTATTTTTTTGAAAATGTGTCACAACTCACATTTGTAAAAAACTCTGTCTGTTAAAGCAGAAATTGGCATTTAATTTTCACGCTGCTCTCTCTCTCTCTGTCGACTAGATTGTTGTTTAAATTGCTGTGCTCGGTTTTCGGCCCCCTGCTCACGCCATGCCAGCAAGGTTTAACTTGTAAAAAAAAAAAGTGCAACTGAGTTGTTTCCCCTTCCTTTACCTCCGTGAACATTGTTGTTGCCCTCTAAAAGGGGAAAGAGGTACTCACGGCGGCACCCGCTCCAAAGCAGGCTAATGTAGTAGTGAAATCAAACCGGCAACGGCAACCGTCTGCATCTCCATGTAGTAGCGAAATCAAACCGGCAACAGCAACCATCTGCATCTCCATAGTGCCGAAGTCAACAGTTTGCCACCATCACTCCTGGGTCTGATTGTCCCTGCTCAAGTATTAAAATATTAGCCCTGAAATTCCCCACCCATTCAATAAATAAGTAAAGGGAGCTCCATGTCCAAGGGGAAAAAAGAGCACAAGGTGTGTGTGTGTGTATGTGTGTGTGTGTGGGGGGTGGGGGTCGACAGAAACTGCGGAAAACAAATTAAATTGAGTCTCTGTGCCTATGTGTTTCTATTGGGGTCAGGGGCAGGTAAGGACAAGATACTGCAGAAAAACAAAATGAGGCAGTTTTAAGTACAATCTTCAGACAGGACAAAAGTCAAATGCAGGCGAAGGAACTATTTTATTTCAAAAGTTACTTTAAACTTATTTTCATGACACGCTTTTCAACTATTTTGTGTTTTACAGTGCCCTTTTCTAAGTGCAATAATACCCTCAGGAGTGAGCGGTATTATGCTATACCGGACCTTCCAGGGCTATACCCTCCGCCCGGCGCGTCAGGTCTTCATTACGCCTCTGGTCAGTCCGTATAGCACAATACCGCCCCACCTTGTCAGGTATTATTGCTTACATAGACGACCAGGAAATAAAAAGTGCCAGCATCAGTGCCCCTTCACCCTCTGGAGTACCTTTGTGCCCAGCCTGCTTTCTCATTGGCTGAAAGCACCTAATTGAATTCAAATCCCTGCCATTTGTTTTCTCTCGCTTAGCGAGAGAAACTGGCCACCCAGTGCTCCCTACTTCATTGGCACCCCACCTATCTGCCCTAACAAAATGCACATAAACTATAAATTTGCAGTTCTTTTTTTTCTCTTTTTTAGTTTCCCCTTGTCCCATGCTTGGTACTGCCATGTTACCCGACAAACGCGATGTTGAGAGCGGCAGTACCCCCTCGACTCACGAGACAACCACCGTAGCGGGTCAGCGGACAAGACTACTAACCCCCACAGCCCCATTTTCACAATTTGTTTTGCGACCGTTAACACAAAAACAATTCTTAGACCTGCGCTCGCCACAGTCACAAACTAAAACAAATCCTGCTATCGGGTCACAGTGCCTTACTCACTTCTCTGGCCACCCACTCTGTCAACTCATCTCTGTCTGCGAAAGAGACCATGCCCTGATCTCCACCAGCCAGTTTTCCCTCCTGACAAGCCTGACTGCACAAAATATTAAAAAAATAAATAAAAGTAACTTGTATGTGGTTGGGGGGAGAAAAAAGCATTTCTCCCAGCAGCGCTCTTTTTACACGTTAACAGGTTTACTTTGCGATCTGGTAAAATATGCGAAGTTCTGCTAACTGCCGCACTGCCTTTTGATCTCGTGCCTCCACAAAGCCACCCACTGTTAAGCCTGCAGTTTAAAAAAAAAGAAAGAATAAAACAAAAAAAACAAAGCAGATAAAGTGCCTGTAACTGTTCTTCTCTCATTGGTGGTCAAGAGAGGACGTGTGTGTGATCAGTGTCCCGAACGAGATTCAACACGGGGGGAGGGGCGCAACAGACATACCAGTATACAGAAAAGGGCATCACATCCTGTATGTCCTTCTGTGTGTTTGCAGGAGGGACATTCAACTGTGGTCTACAAAGAAGCTGGACTCAGGGTGCGCTGTGTCTGTGTGTGTGTGTGTGTGTGTGTGTTCGCAAAAAAAGACACATTGTAATATAGGTGGAGGAACTATTTTATTACAAAACTAATTTAAAACTAATTTTCTAATAACATTTTTTTATTAAACAATTTTTTTTTCTCTGAGCTTATTTTCTAAGTGCAATAATACCCTCCAAGATGGGTGTTATGGGCAATACCGGACCTTCCAGGGGCTATAAGGCCCTCCGCCTGCAGCGTCAGGCCTCATTAGGCCCCTGGGCAGCCCAGTATTGTACAATACCACTCACCCTGTTGGGTATTATTGTTTGCATAATCATATATACAGTGTTTAAATGCATATTACCAGTTATCCAGTGGAAGCTACATTCACGGTATGCTCTTGTAGCACAAAAGTGGGCTGTGCAGCAAGACAACTGGTGCCGCTGCAAAAAATGGGACATCCAAAAGCACAAAGGCAGGACCTTCATGGAATTAGTTAGAATTTAAAGTAATATATGTGAAAAAAAAAACATTTAATGGGTCAGTGACTCACAGAATGCCAGGAGACCAGGATGAAGCACCCCAGCTATACCAGAACCTGTCCTGCAACATGAGGTACTTGCTCATGTTCTTGAGTAAACAGTTCCCTATAATTTCTATTTGTAATAACCACAGGAGAGATAGGTTATTCATGTGCTACATAATGGGAAACCACGACATGTGTCATACTCAGTGGTGGAGCCATTCTGTAACATACTTTAATTATCACTAGGAGGGTGAAAAGCTCCTTTTTTCACTGCTTCTTATTGACCTGTTTCGGTTGAATAGTTATATATTTCAAAGAGCACACATTATCAATTTTTTTAAATCCCCACTTAGAACCACTGTAGCTCCCTTACCTGCCCCAAAGTCTGTTCAGACTGACTGAAAACACAAATAGCAGGGGGAACTCCATGAAGCTGACAGGGGGCAACCTGAAGTGAGATAGTAGGAAATATTTGTTGATGGAAAGGGTGGTGGGGGGGTGGAATGGGCTGCTGAAAGGGGTGGTCTGCACGAAATCAGTGGGGGATTCAAACATGGGTTGGACAAGTACAAGAGCTTACTAAAGATGGCGCAAGAGGGTGGGAGGCTGGGAAGTGCGATGAGCCAAGTTCCTTTGCTGCGACAATTCTATGTTCTGTGCTTCTGTATATGTTAAAGAGTACCTTTTTCTGGTGCTCTTCCTAGAACTGCAGCTACCTTACCTGCCCCGTAGTCCAGTGCTGGTAAAGGATTGACTCAATTGTGCCTGTATTCTGGGAGGGAAGGGATTGTATTTTGGCTCTGTGGAGCCAAGAGCCCTATCCCTTCCACTTCCCAGTTCCTAGACACGCTTCCATGCGCTCACATTTTGTGATGTAAATATAAGGAGAGCGCGTGCGAGGGAGAGCACCATAGACTTGTATAGGGTCACATTTTAAACTGCTGTTTAGACTATTTTAGAGGGCCAATTTGAACAAATTAAGGCCACCGCTCAACTAACAAGGGCTTGATGTGTTCAAATCGTCCCTCTAAAAAGGTCAAAACAGTAGTTTAAAATGTGACCCTATCTAATCTAGTCTCACCGCTATTCTCCCTATACTTACATCACAAAACACGAAAGCGTGGGGGCATATCTATGAATTGGAACGTGGAATCCACAGAGCCAAAATACAGTCCCTTCCCTCCCAGAATACAGGCATAATTAAATTAATCCTTTACTAACACTGGACTACGGGGCACGTTAGGTAGATGCAGTGGTTCTAGGGTGAGCACCAGAAAAGGTACTCTTTAACATATACAGAAACGTAGAAACATGGAATTTGTCGGCAGCAAAAGTATATCTGGCCCATTGCATCTCCCCCAGTCCTACCTAGCTAATGTGGAATGTGAGAACCCTAGTGGCTTCACCCTGCTCCCACTTCTTGGCATTGTCTTTACTAAGCCCTTGTATTTGTCCCACCCATGTTTGAATCCCCCCACTGATTTCGCACAGACCACCTCTTTCAGCAGCCCATTCCACCCCTCCACTACCCTTTTCCGTGAACAAATATTTCCAACTATCTCTCTTCAGTCCCCTGCCAGCTTCATGGCATTCCCCCTGCTATTTGTGTTCCCACTCAGTTTGAACAGTTTCCCCATTATCTACTTTGTGTACTCTGTGTAGGTATTTCTGTGTTTTGGTCATTTCCTCTCTCTGCCTTCTTGCCTCCAGCATGTGCTTGCTTGTATCTGACAGTCTCTCTGTAAGTCCTTTACTGCTGACTCTGGATTATCTTTGTCACCCGTCTCTGATCTGCCACCACCCAGTCCCTCTCTTACTTTAAATGCAGTCTCCAGAACTGTACACAGTATTGCAGCTGAATATGAACTAGTAACCTGTACAGTGGTAGCAGCACCTCCCTACTTGTACTGCGGATCCGATTCCTATGCACCCCAATGTCCTAGTTGCCCTTTTTACTTCCCTAGTACATTGCACAGTTGTATTTAGACAATCTGAAATAATTACACCCCATGACCTTTCCCTCAGTAGTGCTTTCCACTGCTGCTTCCCCAGTTTAATATTCATTTTTTGGATTTTTCCCCCATGTGCATCACTGTGCACTTTTGTGCATTAAACTGCCATATTTTTGACCATGTCTCTAAAGTACCCAGGTCTTCTTTCATTATTTAGCACCCTCATCACTATCCATGCACAGGTATTGATATACTCTTGAAAGAGACATATCTTACCCTGTATACCTATCCCTTTGTTGCTGATAAAGATGTTGAAGAGGCCCAGTCCCAAGACCGATCCCCGTGGCACACCACTAGTGACCCCTCTGACCCCAGAGAACTCTCCATTTATTGCCATGCTCTAGGTTACATCACTTAACCAATTTGTCACTCTACTAGTGATTTTGTACCACCCCCGAAGGTCATGCATCCTATTTACCAACCATCCAGGTGGCACAGACAAAGTCCTTATTGAAGTCAAGGTCGGTATGTTCACCACTTGTCCTTGTCCACTACCTTTTTCACTCCATCAAAGAAATTGATCAGGTTTTCTGACAAGACCTCCCACCCTCCATGAACCTATGCTGTCTTTTACCCTGCAGATTATTTATCTCCAGGAAGTGTTACAAACTCTCCTTTATTATCCGTAATGTGGAAGAAAAAAGTAACACAATCTTACTAATGTGACAGGAGCTCATTAAGACATAAGCAAGTTTCCAGGGGCAGTTTAATAACGTTTACTTTATTAAGAGTGTTTTTTTCTCTACCAGATGGCTAGTGCAGCGGTGGTGCTACCGCTTGCCAGCTAGACAAACCCAGTTTCATAACACAAGCCCGGGACATCTGGTGCTGACCCCCAAGGTGGATTTCTGGTGTCTGTCTTGCATAGATCCTTTCTCATTGAAGAAGGACACCTCCTTCCAGTGCTCAGATGCCCCCTGGTGACCAGTGGGAGGTAGTGCATTGCAGGAAGAACCGAATGGTCCCTAATGGAGATGCCTTACTTTGGCATGCACCTGTTCACCTCTCGTGTGATACAGATTCATGATGCATTCGGAGCTTGGCTGGGAGGGGAGTTCCAAAGGAGGGGGTAGGCTCATCCTCACTTCCAGTGGCTTTGACAGGTGAAATGCCAGGTCACTCCACAAGAGCACATTTTGTGGCATGGAAAAGGAGTGAGGTTTGGGGGAAAAAATGTGAAGTCTGTCTCGGGATAGATAATGTACTCCTCGACCTACCACACCTTCCTGCGCTCCCTGGCCATCCTTTCCCTCACCAGCTCCCTGCTCTGGTCTTCCATTCAGTTGAGTGAAGTATGTCCTCAGAGGCCTGGTCCTCCTCCAGTATCTCTCCTTTGGAGGTAACCCAGAGGTTACTGGTTCAGTCACCAGAGTTGGGAGTGAACAAAGACAAGAATGGCTCATGGGGGTTCCACAGGTCGAAGAGGGACCTTGAGGGAGTTAAAAGGAAAATTCCAGATCAAGTCCAGTGGTGCTAAAAATGGAAAGTATAAAACTCACACAGCATTATAACAAATGTGAAGAAATTATTTTGGGGAACTGTGCAATATCAGTAAAACGTACTAACTGTTCCATTATGTTATTCTGTTACTTCACCTATGTGTAATTGAAGCAGTGAGAAGCTGTCAGGTTTCTAAACTCAAACTGCATTAAAAGAGAAATAAGGAATTAACTGCTTGTCTCTCTCTCTCGCCAGAGGAAGCCCATGCTAGGCTGCCACCTGGGAGAAAATTAGCTCTCTAGTGGCCTCTGACATCCCCTGCCCCCATCCTCTGGGTCTGGTGGTGGGTAGGGGGTCAGACACATAGCAGAGACTTCTGGGAAGGCAAGACTTGTGTCTGCCCAGTATTCACCGATCCACTCTCGGAAGATCATGGAGCAGTCACTCACCCAACCTCTTTGCCAGAGGAGAAGGTGTGGCATGTGTGGCACTGACAATCAGCCTGGTTGAAAACTGGGGGGGGGGGAGTTTGGCCTACTTAGTAAGTAAGAAATAGCAGATTACATGTAGGAGGTAGAGTAAGCCTTCAACACCAAAGGGTATGGAAACCTAGCTTAATCCACACAGTGTGTTATTCTACCCTTACAATGGTGTGCAATGTTTTAAGCTATGAGAGACCATTCAGTTGGTTTGATGGCTTAAGTCTGCCATTCTTCCTAGTAGTATTTCTGTGATTTTTAAGGTTTGTCAGGGTGTAAGGAGTGTGTGGTTTATGGGATTTAGTCAGGAGTTTGGGACTGATTTGTATAATGAACTTTGGCACTAGTTGCATATTATTACCATATTTTATACAAACATCTCAGCAAAAATTTTAATGTTTTAAAAAATGTACTGTTAGGCTGGTCCAGTAGCAGGAATCAGCACATTGTGATGCCATCTCAGAGACCGAAGTTAGCATGCTAGCCCTGAATCCCACTCTGGGATTGACTGGGGACCAAGTGAATCACTGCGGCGAGACACAAAAGTATGGGTCTCTCATTTGCAAACACCTGCTCTGTAGTGTTTTCTTGGAAAATGCTAAAAATTCTGGGGTTTTCATGTGAAATTAAAAAAAAACATGGAGTTGTCATAAAAAAGTGAAAATCATGGAATTCATGACTTCTGTGACAAATATGACTAAGGTAGAGCCCTAACCTTGACATACATATTCTGTGCAGATAAACTGCGTTAATGCATCAGTTAGGGTTCAGATTAAACCAACAAAAGTAGGGAAATGTGGTGTTAGGGTCTCCAGCCCTAACTCCCCAACCCACCCCAGGCTATATATACACGTGTGTGTGTGTGTGTGTGTGTGTGTATACATATATATATATATATATATATATATATATATATATATATATGTATTTTGCAAAAAAAAAACCTCTGTTAATGTACTAGTTAGGGTTAAAGCGACAGAAGTAGGGAAATGTGGCATTAGGATTTCCAACCGTAACACACCACCCCCACCCTGCAGGCAGCAATACGCGCTGAGTGTACCTTGAGGTTGTCAACCCTAATGCTCACTCCATTCCATGAGTAAGTAAGCTGACATGGGTACAGTATATGGGAATGGGGTCAGCGTTAGGGTCGACAACCACAGGGCACACCCCACGCCTGTTGCTGCCTGTAGGGTTGGGGTGTTTGGGTTGGAAACCCTAATCCCATATTTCCCTACTTTTGTAACTTTAACCCTAACTAGTGCATTAACAAACTTTTTTGCAATAAAGTTCCTGAATTTTTGAGATAGTGTAGTTGTATCCTTATTTGCCTGTGGAAGCGCAGGACCCTTTTGGCCCTGTACTCCCATTCCTCCATAATTGTTTTCCTATTTGTGTGTGGGCGCGCAGGGCCATCCATCCACAATATTTGAGCCCTGCACTCCCATACCTCCTTAGATGCATATATGTATGACAGATGCACATAACTGTGCCATTGTTACATATTTTGACCCCATATTTTCAACATATGCTTCTTATGACCCCACCTCAAAAACATGGGTGGTATAAATTTGCAAATCCCAACCTAAAAGTAATTTCACCAGACAACCATATATCACCTTTTGGTGTGGATTTGCATAATTCCACCAACATTGTTCATGAGGTGGGGTCTCAAAAAGGTCATACTGAAAATTTGGTGTAAAAATATGCAACAATGGCAATGCTATGCATCAAAGTTGAAAACCCCATTGAAACACACTGAAACTCCTTTACTCCAAATGAAACCCGTACAAAAACTACATCCCAAATCCTTTTTCACGAGTCGAAATCCTTTTTGCAAGAACGAAAAAGGATTCACGAAAAAGGATCCTATCTCGCAAAAAAGATTAAAAAAATTAAGTCCCAAATCCTTTTTCACGAGGTAGGATCCAGTTTCGCAAGAACGAAAAAGGATCCTGTCTTGCAAAAAAGGATTAAAAAAAAGCCCCAAATCCTTTTTCACGAGATAGGATCCTTTTTTACAAGAACAAAAAAGGATCCTATCTTGCAAAAAAGGATTACGATAAAAAACCAAAGTCCGAAATCCTTTTTCTCGAGTAGAAATCCTTTTTCATGAGAACAAAAATGAATTAGCAAGTAACAAAATAGGATTTAAAATGCTATAAAAAATGCCTTGCAGGGTTGTTTTTCCACCAGATAACTTCAGAATCCACCTAACAGAGTCCCGATGACCAAGATACATGTGTTGGTGTCTCTGGATGAGTTCATTTTTGAGGGTTTTCAAGTTTAAAAAAAAACACAACCAAGATGGGTGTTCGCAAAAAAAGGATTTTTTTTCTCGTGAAAAAGGATTAGTCCCTCACGTAAAAGAATCATTTTTCATGAGACCAAATTCCTTTTTTGTTCTAGGAAGCTATCCAAAAGACTGTACTGAGCATGCTCAGAACACAAAACTTTAAAATATATAACTTTGAAATGGAATAATATTTTTCACCAAACCAGCAAAAGGCACTTCTGTGAGGCAAGCCCTTTGTACCCTTAAAATTTCAGACCAAAATTCCAAACCGTCTAGGTGCAGCGCAATGACAAATAAAGCAAAAAAAAAAGGTTAATTTTAACATTTTAGCACTATGCGCAGCACAAAATCCATGAATCTGACTGAAACATCAAGAGATGTACCACACAAGTCTGTGCATGCAAAATTTCGGGCAAATCCGTTGAACGGTTGCAAAGTTATTAAAGTGCAGAATTTGAGGTTTAACATTAAAGTGCCTACTCAACTGTAACTATAGGGGCACTACTGCAACCCTGTAATATCTATCTATATATGATAGATAACCACTCTTAGGTGTGTGGTCACGCTTTGATATCGCCGCGCTTGGTGTGCATCAATACCAAAGGCGTGCTTATATCGAAGACCACAGCATACCATAAGAGTGGTTATCTATCTTATAAATGGCAAAATTGTTTTTTAGGGGTAAAAGTACAGGTGTGCAGTCGCGCTCTGATATACGCATGGTCATGTGATGTGTTTTATACAATTGGAACTCTGGATTTGGATTTGGATTTTATTTTATAAATATATATATAAACACACACACGCACACACGTATATATGTAATAGATAACCCACTCTTAGGTGTGCGGTCGTGCTCTGATATATGCATAGAAACATAGAAACATAGAATTTGATGACAGATAAGGACCGCTTGGCCCACCTAGTCTTCCCATTTCCCTACCTAACGGATAAGCTGCAGATCCTAGTTAATCAACAGCCTACTTCCTCCTACCCCCCACTAGAATTGCCTTATGTCTGTCCCATGCATTCTTGAATTCCCCAACTGTTTTTGACTCTATGACCTCCTCAGGAAGGCCGTTCCATGCATCTATAACCCTCTCTGTGAAGAAATACTTCCTCACATTACCTCTGAGCCGTCCCCCCTCTATCTTCAAATTGTGCCCCCTTGTTCTTGAACATCTCTTTTTCTGAAAGATGCTACCCTCTTGGACTTTGTTGATTCCCTTGAGGTATTTTAAAGTTTCTATCATGTTTCTATCAGTTTCATCTCCCTTCTTTCCTCTTGGCTATACATCTTAAGCTCCTTTAGTCTTTCTTCATATGTCTTCTGGTGCAGACCCTGCATCATTTTGGTTGCCCTCCTGTGGACAGCCTCCACCCTGTCTATGTCTTTGCGGAGATGGCGTCTCCAGAACTGTACACAGTCAGTGTCAGTGGCTCAGTAGGTAGCACACTCGCCTCTGAGGCCGGGAGATCAGAGGCCTGTGGGTTCAGTTCCCACATCTGGCACTTGGGTTAATATCCCAGTACTGGCACTGCAGTGCAGCATGAGAGGGGTGCTGCACTTCTGAGGTGCCGTCTTTCAGATGAGACGTTAAACCGAGGTCCCATCTGCCTGGATTGATGGTAGTTCAGGTGGATGTTAAAGATCCCATGGCACTTATCGAAAAGAGTAGGGGAATTTCCCCGGTGTCCTGGCCAAATTTCCCTCATTCACTAAAAATACCACCAACAGCTTAATCTGGTTCAAGGTCAGTTGGCATTCATCTGTATCCCCTCCCTGGGTGGGTAGCAGAAATAGGCAAGATTTGTCTAGTGCACTTACCGGTCAACAAAGCTAAAATAAAATAAATAAAAATATATTCAGATGTGGTCTTACCAACTGTCTGTACAGAGAGCCAACAACTTCCTGTTTTCTACTGGTGATGCCTCTCCCTATGCATCCCAGTATCCCCCCATCCCTCCTTACTGCCTTCTCACATTGCTGGCCCACCTTTAGGTTTGTCTGATATGACTACCCCAGGTCCCTTTCCATTTTGTTGTTGTCAGTATCTCCCCAATTGTGTGCTCTTCCCTGGGTTTTGTTTCCTAGGTGCATTACTTTGCACATATTTGAGGTGAATCTAAGCTGCCATACGTTTGACCATTCCTCCAACCTTGCCAAGTCCCTTTTCATCCTTTCCACCCCACCTTGTGTATCAACCCAATTGCAGATCTTTGTGTCATCTGCAAAGAGACATATTTCCCTTCCAGTCCCTCTGCAGTGTCACTTATAAAGACATTAAAAAGGACCGGCCCCAGTACTGAATCCTGCGGTGTCCCCACTAGTAACCCCACTTTCTTCACTGTGGACTCCATTTACTATTACCCGCTGTGTCCTGTTGTCCAGCCAGTGATTTACCCAGGCTACCACCCTGGGACCCACTCCCAGGCTGGCTAATTGGTTTATTAATCTTTTGTGTGGGACTGTGTCAAATGCCTTGCTAAAGTCTAGGTAGGCCATGTCCACAGCCCCTCCCTGATCTACTGCTTTGGTCACCCAGTCAAATAAATCAATTAGATTTGTCTGACATGACCTTCCTGCTGTGAATCCATGCTGCCTTGGGTCCTGTGCCCCACTGGCCTCTAGGTACTCAACAATTCTTTCCTTCAGAAGTGATTCCATCATTTTTCCTACCACTGAGGTCAAACTGACAGGTCTGTAGTTTCCTGCCTCGGTCTTGCTCTCACTTTTGTGAAGGGGAATCACATCCGCCCTCCTCCAGTCCTCAGGTACCACACCATCCTCCCATGATTTATTAAGAAGGGCAGTCAGTGGTGTTACTAGTTCTTCCCTTAGTTCTGTTAGCTTTTTCATTGTGAATACTGAGCAGAAGTATTCGTTCAATATCCCTGCTTTTTCACTGTTGCTCTCTGCCCAACCACCTTCCTCTTTATTTGCTCCACCCCACCTTCTTGCCTGTTTGGTGGTACTTTTCTGAGGCACGCTCCCATTTTGACAAAATCAGCCCTCCTGAAGTCCATTACCTTCACTTTTCTATGGTGCAAGCCTTGGTGTGCATCAGCCACCCAAGGCGTGCGTGTATCAGAGGGCAGCAGCACACCGTAGAGTAGGTTATCTATCTTATAAAATGGCAAAATTGTTTTTTAGGGGGGTTAAAGTGCAGGTGTGCGGTCGCGCTCTGATATACTTATGGTCATGTGATGTGTTTTATACAATCAGAACACTGGATTTGTATTTGTAGTTGGATTTTATTTTATAAATATATATATGTGTGTGTGTGTGTGTGTGTGTGTGTGTGTGTGTGTATATAATATATGTACTATATATACATACTCTGTGCAAAAAAACTGCATTAATGCATCAGTTAGGGTTCAGATTAAACTGACAAAAGTAAGGAAATGTGGTGTTAGGGTTTCCAGCCCTTACTCCCCACCCCCACCTCCAAGCAGGAAAAGGAAAAATATTATGTTTTTCTCTGTCCTTACTCTTGATGAATCAGTGGGGTCTTCTTGGGGTTCTCAACCCAAACGCTCACCCCACTGTGGTGTAGCCTTCAAACGTACAGAACTGTGTCTCTCCACATGTTGCCAGCAAGCTGTAAGCCCTGCCTGAAGAAAACATATCACATGTCATCTTATTTGGTCATGGAATGGGGTCAGTGTTAGGGTTGAGAATTCCAAGGAAGACCCCACCCCTGATTTGCCAAGAGTCAGGACAGTAAAAACCATAATGTTCTTCCTTCTCCTGCTTGGGTGGTGGGGGTGGTGAGTTAAACCCTAACACTATATTTCCCTACTTTGTCGGTTTAATCTGAACCCTAACTGAAGCATTAACACAGTTTTTTTTTTGCAAGGAATTTCCTTATTTTTTGAGACAGAATCTTATCCTCATTCAGGACCTCCGTAAAGACATCTGTCAGGCAAAGGAAGCACAGGGCCCAGAAGGGCTACGCTTCCATCCCTCCATAGATGCACACATTCATCTGGCTGTGGAAGTGCAGGGCCCTCTGGTGTGTTAAAGTTGCAGTGTTATGCTATGGGAATTTTAATTTGTTAATCTTTATATTTTTTTTTTATATATCCCCTACATTTTTTGGGGGTATTATCTGTTAATACCTTTGTTTCATATATACATTGTCCCTTGACTCCAGTTATTGATAGATTTATGGCTTGTAAAAGTTGCAATATCCTATGTGAATTTTCCTTGTTTAATCTTTATGTTTATTTATATGACCCCTATATTTTGTTTTTGGGGGGAGAGTATTATGTGTTACTGTTGTATTACTCATTGAGACCTTTTTTATGCATAGTTTCTCCCTTAACTCCACAAAGTGACTGAGTTATGGCTTGTTAAAGTTGCAATGTTATCCTAAGAAATTTTCAATTTTTAATTGTTATGGTTTGAGGGCTATTATGTGTTAGTGTTGTAGTACTCATTGAGACATTTTTTTTTCTGATACATATATTCTCCCTTAACTCCATAGAGTGATGGAGTTATGGCTTGTTAAAATTGCTGTGTTATCCTATGGGAATTTTCATGTTTTTAATTTTTATGTTTTTTTGTATGGCCCCTAAATTTTTCTCACGGTATTATATGCTACTGTTGTAGTACTCATTGCATCCCCTTTTTCATATATAGATTGTCCATTAACTCCAAAGATTGACAGACTTACAGCTTGTTAAAGTTACATTGCTATCGTATGTGAATTGTAATTTTTAAATGTTTATGTTTTTTTATAGTGACCCCTGCATTCTTTTGTAGGGTATTATGTATTAGTGTTGTAGTACTTATTAAGATCTTTCTTTTGATATATAATTTGTCCCTTAATTGCAATATTGATGGCGTTATGGCTTGTTAAAGTTGAAATGTGGGAAGAAAACTAAGTCTAAATAATTTTGTATGAAAGAATCTTTTTTCGTGAGACTGTATCATTCACGTGAAAAAAGATTCCTTTGACAAAAAAAAATTTGAAAAAACCTAAATACAAATTATTTTTCATATGAAGAAATCTTTTTTCGTGAGAATGACACAGTCTCACAAAAAAGATTCATATCTAAAAATAGAATGTGAAAAAAATAAGTACAAATTATTTTTTGTATGAAGGAATCTTTTTGTAAGATTGTCTCGTTATAAGGAAAAAAGATTCCTTCTTACAAAAAAGGAATGTAAAAAAACCTAAATCCAGATTCTTTTCTCATTTGCAGGAATCTTTTTTTTTGTAAGATTGTGTCTTTCACATGAAAAAAAGACTCTTTTATAAGAAAAAAGAATGTGAAAAAAAAACTAAGTTGAATTCTTTTTTTGTATGAACGCAGTCATGTTCATGTGGCCCTATTTTTGTTTCATGAGGCCAAACAAAAAAAAAAGAAAATTGTCTCATGAAAACGATTTTTAAAATGTGTTAATAACACATTTCTGTGTCCTTTTTCCAAGTAACTGCAGAAGCCAGCTAATGGGGTCCTGGTTAGCAAATTACATGTGTTGGTGTCTCTGCAGGGTATGATTTTTATGGGTTTTCAATAAAAAAAAAAGGGAAACAAGATGGCAGATATATGAAAAAAGAATGTTTTCTTATGAAATAAGATTAACCCCCCCCCCCAAATACAAAACAGAATCTTTTTTTGGATGGCTAAATTCTTCTTTCATGTGAAACAGCTATCCAAAAGCGTGTACTGAGCATGCTTAGAACTGAAATTTCAAATCCTTATAACTCTGGAATGGATTAATATTGTTTCACCAAACCAACGGAAGACACCATTTTGGGACAGGCTCTTTCTACCCTGAAAATGGCCAAAATTCCAAACCATCTGGGAGTTATGTGATGACTAAAAAAAAAAAAAACCAGCAAAAAAAAAACCCAAATGTTTTCACTTTTTTTGCTTTCCAAGTCTCAGAGTTCACATATTTGACCAGAACGAAACTTGGCACGTCAAAAGACCTTGTCCCTGAGGCCATGCTTGCAAACGTTCGTGCAAATCTGTTGAACAGGGGTGAAACTACTAAAGTGCACATTTAGGGGGCTAACATTAAACAGCCTCCTCAACCCTAACTGTAGTGGCGCTACATATATATATATATATTTATAAATATATGGTACACATAAACAGTTCGGAATCCCCAGTCCCGCCTAGGTCCCTTGTACACATCAAATCAGAATTGCCATTCCCACTGCGCTGTGAGCAGAGAAATAACCAGCTGAGGTGGTGAGGTCAACCTGTCAAAACTGACAACATCCTTTACCATGCCTTGATGGAAACCAAAGCTTGTTGCTGCCTGGGTATGACCCACTGTCAGCCAGTGTTCATCCTTTCTGACCAGGCCATCCTGAGTTGACTGCACAGCTGAGCTCTATTCTCAACTGGTCCCACATTTTTCCTCACCCTGAGGGCCAGGGAAGGAAGACTGGCTTCCCCCAAAGGCACACTTATGATACTTCCTTGAGCCAAAGCATAAATAAGTCCATACCAATATCCAACACATGCACCCCAGGTGGACAATATAACCCTGGGAAATCTGAGGGGAGGTCTGGGTTGTGCAGCGCAGGCCTCCCTACAGCTTCTAAGATAGCCCTTGCCTGGTAGTTGACTCACTTCATTACCTTGTTTACCACTTTCTTGCACTATGCATGGTGCCACAGGCTCCTGGGGACAACCTTCAACCAGATTAATAGTGTATGTGGCCAGCTGCTCTTGAGCTGCTGCATATCCTCTTGGACCTGCAGCCACAACACTTTTCAGGTTATACTGCCAGATCTTTCCCTCGTAAGTGGGTGAAGAGGATGTTTGTGTGGAGTGGGGGTTGGGGAAGATAGCAGAAATGGAATGAGATCAAGGAGTTCAACGCATGGTTTAAGAGATGGCAACAGAAGATGGGGTACCATTTTTTGGGGGACTAGGGGGAATTCTGGGACAGGAGGATCTTCAAGGATGACAGTCTTCATCTGACAAGAGAAGGAACCAATGTGCTGGGCAGATGTTTGACGTCTTCATTGGACAGTTAAACTGACTGCAGGGGAGACTGAGGCTAAGGGAACCACAGTGATAGTGAGTAAAGGGAACCTAGGTAGTACTCCCCATAATCTGGGAGCTTGTAGTAGCACAGTGGGCAAAAATAAGGCAGGTTTAAACTGGGCTAGGGGAAGGGGCCAAGGAGGGAGGGCTCACAAAGCCTGCAGTTAGTATGAAAAACAAGAAGTTAAGGAGAATGGAGTAGAAAAAGGGAAAAAGACGAATAAAAACCAAAAGGGGATCAGGAATTAGATGGAAGGGGGTTATTCTTGATGCCAGGGTCTAGATCATAAAATCAGTGAACGAGAGGTAAAGATGGCAGACACCAAGTTGGACTTCATAGCCATCCTAGAAACTTTGTCCTCAGAAAATAATGACTGGGACCTGACAGTCCATGGTTACACAGCGTTTAGAAAGGATAGCGGACAAGGTAAGGGGGTGCAGAGTCCTATATGTCATGGAGAACATTGAGGCTGTGGAAGATGGAGACATTAGGGGAAGTAATGGAGAGAAAAATTTGCTGTGGGTGCAGCTCCTTGTGGCCTCAGGCAAGAAACTATAGTTGGGAGTTATCTGTAGATCACCTGGATTAGGCAGAAGAGAGGGATAGGGAGCTTGGGGAATAGCTGGGAAATGGAGTGGTAAAGGAGGAGGTAGTGGTGGTGAGTGATCTGAACCTGCCGGATATTGATTGGGATGTTCCAGCTGCCAGGAGCACAAAAGTAAGGACTTGTTGGATACATTCTAGGACTGTCTGCTGGTGCAGCTAATTAAGGAATCCACCAGGCGGGCTGCCTTTCTCGAGGTGGTGCTCAACAACCGGAAGGTTGTAGGAGTGTGTGAGTAGGGGAGCCACTAGGGTCCAGTGACTATAACTCCATTTGGTTTGAGCTGGCCCTTCGTACTGGAAAGCCCTTAATGAGAGCTGAGGTCCTTGATTTCAGAAGGGCAGACTTCACCAGGATGAGGGAGTTGTTCCAGGACAAGTTTGCCAGAGTGGACAGCATTGGAGGTGTGGAGGAGAGATCAGGGGCAATTAAAGGGATTGTTCTCAAGGCATCTAAGTCATGCATGAGAATGGTAGCCAAAAGAAACAGGTACAAGACACCAATATGGTTCTCTGAAAGGGTGAGGGAAGTAGTGAGAGCCAAGAAATAGCCCTTCACAAGATCGAAGGAAATGCAGGGGAAAGCAAGGAAATGCAAGGGGCAGAAGAATGGAGAAGATACCAAATGAGAACAAAGAAAGCAAAGAGGGTGGTTAGGGAGGCCAAAGCAGACACTAAGCTGCATCTTGCAGAGGGGGTCAAAGGTTGGGAAAAGCAGTTCTTCATGTATGCTAAAGAAAAAAGAAAGGCGGGGGAATTGTTTGACTATCTGAGGGAGATAGGGCAAAAAAAGGAAGACTTGCAAAAGGTAGCCTTCTTTAATGATTACTTTTGCTCTGTCTTCACAAGGGAAGACAGCAGGCCCCCACCAAAGAGTGGCATCAGGGTAGCCATATGGGGGGCCCCAGAGATGAGGCAGCCAGTATTTACTAGCAGAAGGATCCGGAAAGGGCTAGTAGTCCTAAAGATGGATAAGGCCCCAGGGCTTAATGGGATGCATGCTAGGGTAAGGAACTGGCAGCAGAACTGACTGAAGCCCTGGTAGGGCTATTTAATAGCTCAGTACGGACAGGGTTAGTTCTGAAAGACTGGAGGGTAGTGGACATAGTTCTGCTCCATAAGGGTGGGAAAAGGAGCAAATGGAGAACTACATACCTATCATCTCTTACCTCTGTCATGGGTAAACTGATGGAATCACTGGTCAGAGGGCCTGGTTCTACTTGAAGAGCAGTTGTCTCCAGGGTAATAAGCCGCATGGGTTTATGGCAGGGAGGTCTTGTCAGACCACAGGACTCGGACAGTTCCATTCCAGGAATTGTAGAACCACTCTGAAGGCAAGTACAAAACTGATCTTATTCCATCAAACTGGGTGAGCCAAAAAAAAAAACATACATAGAGGACACCAAACAAACCCTGGCACTTTGACCGAACTGGTCTTTGTCAGACCAACCTGATAGTTTTCTTTGACTGGGTAACAGGGTACTGGATAGGATCAATGCCATGGATATACTGTACTTTGACATCCGCAAGGCTTTCAACTTGATGCCTCACAGAAGATTGCTGAAAAAGATAGAGGATCTGGGTGTGGTAAGGGACGTAGTAAGATGGGAAGGAAACTGTTTGAAGGAGAGGCAGCAGAGGGTTTTGATTAATGGTGTCAAATCCAGAGAGAAGGAGGTCACGAGTTGGTGCCTCAGGTATCCTTCCTGGGTCCTGTCTTCTTCAATATGTTCATCAGTGACACTGGAGAAGGAATCTGAGGCAAGCTGTGTCTCCTTGCAGATGAATCTAATGTCTCTGGAGAGTAGATAGTGATGAGGGAATTAGGAAGATGCAGAGTGACCTACAAAGACTAGAGTGGAAGTTTAAGGTTTGGCAGTTGAAATTCAGTGCCAAAAAGTGCATGGTAGTGCATCTGAGAAACAATAACTCCAAGACAGAGTACTGGATGGGAGGGGAAAAGCTGAGCACTATGGCTAAGGAAAGAGGCCTAGGAGTCATGTTTAGTGACTCCTTTAAACAATCAAGCCAGCACAACAAGGCCTACAATATGGCACATAGGATGTTGGGATGTATCTGAAAGGGTATTGACAGTAGCAGAAAAGAGGTATTACTGTACTGCCTTTTTTAGATCCTTGGTGAGGCTGCACGTGGAGTACTGTGCCCAGTTCTGGAATCCTCACCTCAGGAAAAATAAGGACAGGTGCACCAAAGGGTGTCATAGATGATTCAGGGCCAGCAGGGCAGATCTGACGAGGATTGGCTCAAAGCACTGAACATGTACTCCGTGGAGACCAGACGAGAGAGGGGTAATATGATAAAGCCCATCAAGTTCCTGAAACAGATAAGTAAGGTGAACTGTGAGAACTATTTAGCATGAGTAACAGTTCAGGAATGTGGGGGGCATGAGTGGAAACTGATGGGAGCAGTGATGAAAGTGAACAGGAATGCACAGGGACTTAGCTCTTGTACCATTTTTGCAGTAGGAACTGAGTTCCTGTACTTCTTCCCACTGATACTGGAACTGAAATTCTTAAACTAGCAAAATAATGACAGCTTCTGGGTTTGTGACCTGAAATCAGGGATTCCATCACAAAATGTGACTTATACAACAATATTTTCCTAGAAATACTTCAGTATCCCTAATTGAATCCCATAGTATATGTTCCGTTATCCTTCAGATTGAGGAACTTCATTCTGTGTTTCATATTTGCCAGTGCCTGAGTTTCTGTACTTCTAGTCTACCACTTGCACCACTGGATGGGAGGGACATCCAAGACAGAGATAAGAATGTTTTATTGTACAGTCAGGGCTGTGGAACTGTGGAACAGTCTGCCAGTCTAGGTGATAGGCACCAAAACCATAAATAGTTTCAAGCACTGCTGGAATAGGGTGAAGGGTATAATGGTTATTTAGGGTGGTAGTAATCGGGAGGGGAACAAGGGGATGGATAGTGAGGGCTACTACCCTGTATGGACAGTAGGTCCTGGGGTTTGAGAGGGAACTGGCAGACTGGATGGACCCTTGGTCTTTTCTCACCATCATTGTCTATGTTTCTGTGTCTGGGAACAGTCATTCTTTCTGCTTCACCCATGGTGTAGGTAGTAGTTGAGGTAGCCTCATGCCTTCTACACCCCACCATTACACCCCTTTTACTGCTAGATCAAGGCCCAGCCACCTCATCCTGGGGCACCAAGTCCATGAACCTGGACAGCTGCAGAGTGTCAGCAGTTATTCTTATGTAAACCCCCTGCTCTTTCCTCTGGACCTGGGAGAATGATGGGCCTAGCCCAGGGAATCTCTCATGTCTAGTGTTGTGCTCACCGGACGGTAACTTATGACTCTACTTATTTGTGTTAACTTTGCTGAGGTTGGGGCTTCATGGGGAGGGAAGGGAACCCACATAGTGCTCACCGAAAAGTCACAGACACTAGTGTTTTTAGCACATGTAGTACAGTAGTTCCTGTACTGAGACATAAATTGGACAAGTTAATTTAGAGACAGCAATTAATTTGGCTGTGTTTTCATTCAAATCACTCCTATTTCAGAGTACTGTACATTTTCATTGCTCCACTTTTAGAGTAATATGCATTTTTGTTACTCTTCTTTCAGAGTACTCTGTATTTCCCCTAGGGTCTCATCTCCAGGTCCTGATCCCATCTAGAGGTTTCTTTGGTTCAATGTGATATTCCATCCAGCCTCCTGCTGAGATGCATGGTCACCCTGTCTCATCTCATTGATTCCCATTCCATCTTAGTAATACAGCTACAGCACTTGCTTGTGCATTTATACCTCAGCACTCCTTGTTCCTTTGTCCTGCACAGGTTTCAAAAATAACTGAAAACTCATTACCTTATGGGCGGCCATTTGGTGTCAGGTGAACAATGGATAGTTCGGACTTCATATGGAGCTGTTGGAGGTAATGAGTTAAGGAGTCCTCTCTTCTGATTTACCAAGCAGCTATTAGCTTGTCAAATAGTTTCTGCCTTACAGTGAAACTGGATGGCTCGGTGAATTCATAGCAGGCCACGGAACCTTTCACCTCTAGATCACTGGTTCAAATCCAGCGCACATTGGTAGTGGTGGAAAGCTGTTATCACCTGAAGGCTGTCCAGTGGCCTATGTGAAATGAGTTGTGGTGGTCTCAGTCCAGTTCCCAGTGGGCAGTGTCCACATCACAAAACCACCAACACAGTTGGCATTAATTTGCACTCTTATTGGCAGCCTCACATGAAAGGCCAGTCATTTAATCAGCATGGAGTCTGAAGTTTCCTCTCACCTACGTGGTGGTCTCTCTGTGGCAGGCTTAAGGAACACTGGTGGGGCAGTGTGGGAATGCTTGCTCAGTGATCACCTGGGCTGGAACTGTTGTATGGATAAGCAGAGGACTTCAGGTTCCAGTGATGCCAATCCAGCACCTTTCATGAACACTAAATTCGCACACAAAAAAAATCTTTAAAAAAAATACGTAGCTTCTGCCTTTCTAACGGGGCTTTCCAGTTACAAAAAAATGGGTGCTTAGAGCTTAAGTTTCCAATTTCCATTCTCTGCTGCCTCACTGTGAAGACATGAGCCACAAATTCTCATGTTCCCAGCATCCAATTCCAAGAAAATGTGATCAGGGACCCAGTGCTTGTCTGCTTGGCCACCTGCTGATACTCCCCTGCCCTACCATGAGCCTAATACTACTCATTTAGCAGCCACACACAGACACATGCAGCACCTGAGCATGCCAGCTGCTATGCCCTTATGGGCATCTACCCCATGGAGCTGAACAGCTTTGGCTGTACTGGGGAGCCCACTCCCTAGGGTCACATCAGCCATGCTGGAGACAAGTCTCTGACCTTGTCTGTTGGCTTTTCGTCCTGCCAGAGTCTCGTTTGTCATCTTTGTTAGCTGCATGTCTGCACAGGCACTTATTCAAGTTTGCTTCCCTCCTGGGTCTCCCTAGATGTCTTCCAAGGAACCCACCACAGCAAGCCAGTAATCCAGTTGCCTTCCTTTAGGTGGAACCTCACCCCCCAGGGTTCCCCCACCCTCTCAGTGGTCCTATTACATACTTCCCAGTCATTGGCAATCTAACATAAATGTCCCCAGATCCCTAGTCCACAGAATCTATCCAGGCCTTGGGCACTAAGGTCATCTCTTTCTCTGGAAAGCAACCTGTGAGGCCTTGAAATGAGACAAAGACAACTCCATCTCTTATGATCTGCCTGTCTGCCCAATTACCCTCTCTCTTGGGGCATGTGTGAAAGTCCCCACGGTGCCATGAGGGCACACTCATTTTCTACACTATACTGTTCATGTTGAGCTATCCCCTCAGAGCTAACACCAGACCATGAGCTTAGTTGGCACTACTGATGAAGAAACATCTTCCTCTGCTGGTAGGATGGGGCTGTTACACGTGTACATCTCAATGTACCTCATCCTGAATGAAAGGATACACTCCAAGCATCGGATGACCAGGACCCTCAGCAGTATAGCCTAGAGGTTAGAGGAACGTGGTGCGAACGAGCTTGGTATATTCAGCTGGCCAGACTTGAGTTTGATTCTCACAACCTCCACTTGCATACTGTTTGACTCTGAGCAAGTACCTTAACCGCCCAGTGCTCCCAGGTCGCCCCTGAAAACAGGCACTTGTGCCTAGTGGGCCTTACCCGGTTACCAAAGACTAAAAAAAAAAAAAAGTAGGTTAACATCAGCGTACTAGCTGTCTGTTCATTAATCACTGTCCTGTTATCTGACCAGAACTTAACCTGCTTGTTCTAGAGGCTCCCCCTAGAGGCCTCCCCTAGACCCAGACAGCCACAATAATTGGAAGCGGCTCTAAGGTGATATCCTTACAGCTACTCCTGGAAACCCATTCACTGGGCCAGGGTTTAGCCATTCTGTTGCCATTCAGGTACTCCCCGCAAACAGTACTCCCTGCTGTATCTGTAAACAACTGGAGCTCATTGGAATAGATCCATGCCTCCTGCCACAAGGTCACTCAAATTAAAGCCCACCAGCAAGGCTTCCCGGACCAGCAGGTTTCCTCTCACCTCCAGGCTAAGTTTTACCCAGTGGCAGGTGAGGCAAAATCCTCCAGCACCCACATCAAGGCTGTCCCTGTGGCCGCCACCCTGCAAACAAAATTATAAAGGCCTAGCAGTTACTTTACTTCCTTCATCTGCAGCCTAAGGGTCCCCTGGCAGGAGTGATTTGAGGAAATACTTCTTCACAGAATGGGTGGTGCATGACTGGAACAGTATGCCAGAAGAGATAGGGGGTGCAAAGACTTTGGGAAGCTTCAAGCATTTGTGAGATAGGTACAATGGGCAAATTAGGTGGAGGAATGAGAGGCAGGAGGGATGCCAGTTACCAAATAGGGTAAGAGGTGTCTGAATAGGCAGGAAAAGGGGCAGACTAAATGGGCCTGTCGGTTATTTTCTGCTGTTTTTCAGTAATGCCTGCAGTTTCAGGACTTTTGGCAGCGGTGTCTACATTGCCATTGAATCAGCTTAATCCCATGGAAGGTCAGTGTAGTAGCAGGCCGTGCATACCCTTTAAATTCCCATAGCATGGTGTTGCATGCCCACAGGATGGAGTCCCCAGTAAACAGGAAGTTGTTGAAGTGGTGCACTACTGACCTGATCCATGCCCACTGCCAGAACACCCATGCCAAGATTCTGTTCAACTACTCAAATTCTTTACAGACCACTGAGCAGCCCATGAGCATGGCATTACAAAAATAGTATTGTCCCTCAGATTTAAACCCCAGAAAGTCTTAGTCTTCTGGGGATGGGGAGTAGGCAGAAGGCTGATTCAATATCCTTCTTGCCCAGCCAGACACCCCTTACTTTATCCCTGATATGGCCTGGTCTAAGATGGCATATGTCACCGCGCACCTTTCCTTGAGGATAAAACCATTAACTGAGAGACCTGCTGCATATAATAGGTGGGAAATTAACTAAAAGGTCCCCAGGGATTTCATAGACACCAGCTGTAGTGGGGAGACCTGCATGTTCTCTTGGGGAGGTTAAGGAATGGGCTTATGATCCAACAGGCCTTCACCTCCTTTTTGATTGTGTGCCTGGCTGCCTCCAGGTTCTGCTTTTGGCTGGCTTGGGTTCACTGCCCCTACTGGCTTCCCACCTTTTGCCCTGAAAAAATAATTTCCCCCTCTTGACCATAATGGGCCCTGCACATCCCCATTTTGTGGGGGCCCCAACATGTGGCACACACATGCCTGTATCTGCATTGTGATACACTGTATGCCCCTTTGTTAAATTCCCAGCAGGCTTTTATCACTATTTGTGAAGCAGAGGCCCCATCCCTGACCTGTGTTCCTCCCCCACCAGTTGCCTGTGGTTTATTGCTTCCATCCAGTAGCCTTGGTGCCTAGTGTCCCAAGAACATCCCCATGTCTGATGGGTCACTGTCTAAACCTCTCATATGTGACCTAGGTGGAACACCCATATGTGAGGGGGCATTTCTGATTTTAAGCTTGAAGGTCAGCATGGGAATAGCATGGTGTAGTTGCTTCTCCCCAACCCCTGCCAGATACAGTGTGAAATGATTAACCCAAACATTGATGTGCCTTCTTTTGCTCAGTCTGTCCCCATTTATTTCTCCTGGGAATAGCAAGGCTGGAGTTATGTCCACCTTTTTTAATGCTGTATTTTTCCTCAGGTCTCACCACTGAGGTTTTATCAAGCAATATAAAAACATTCACATATTCCCCCCTCCATATGTGTTGCCTTGTGGCATTGCTAAAGTGCTGCCCAGTTAGTTCACAGGACATCACCACTGCCCTTCCATTGTTGTTGAGAGGGCCTGAGCTGTTGTCAAACCAAGCGTATCGGGACCAATCAAACAGCAGGAAGAAAATTGTGCTAGCTGCCCCAGCTGCGCACCCTCCCTCCACCCCCTCCCTCAGAGTGCAGGGACAAGCCACACTTCCCTGCAGGTGGGCCTGGAACTCCTTGAAAGGGATTTGATGACCCTGTAGAACTGCCCTCAGACCCATAGCCTGAGATACTGCAACAATTTCACATCCATCCAAAGTGGTGTGGACCAAAGGATCCCATCTATCTTACCGTGTCCATGTCCCATCTCTGTCTGCCTTCCTGCTCCCTTTGGCTGCCGCACCTACTTTTTTGTCTTTTTTTTTTTTTGCTTTTTTCTGCGATGGAGGCTGCTGGATTGGCAGTGTCTGGGTACCCCTCCGCCTCAGCTGCTTTGCCTTTTCCACCATGGTCTACAGCTACATCTCTGTTGCTTCTTCTACCATGCTTACTAGCTGCTGGGGTTCCTATGCTGCATTTTATTTTCTGCTATTTTCCATAAGTCTTTGCTAGGTGTTGCGTTAAATTTCCTTATTGTCTATCCAACTCTGAAGCATGTTGCTGCGGGACTCATTGAGCCACTGCCCTAGACCTGCATCTGTCTGTTGAAATCTCTGTGCAAAGCTGACTCAGGGTTGATTAAAGCTGCTGACTGCTATAGTTCTTCTCAAGCCCTTGTCTCCTGCTTTACTTGTCTCCGCCATGGCCAGGAGCTCCACACCACATGGTGAAGCTGGGGGAAGGGGCAGGGTGACAGGAGAGCCACCTGCTTCTGTTTGCAGTGGGCCTAGTGATGTGGCATGGCGTGAGCACTGCCTAACCTTATTTGTCTTTTGGCTCCGCATACCAGAAGCAGGTTGTTGAAGGCAGAATGCAGACTGTAGTGACCATTAGTGTTTTTCATGGTATATTGTTTGAGTTCCAGTGTTTGTTTGTAAAGCTGACCACGTATACAGATGATAACAAGAAACTGGGAACATCACATCCTGGTGAGGCACACACTTTGGTCCAGTAGACACCATATGGTGTTGGAACCATCCATTACAGAACCTGACCAAAAATGGCCACCAGGACTCAATGAGTTAAGGTCTAATGCAACACAAGCTGATACAATCATACAGGAAGGGAATCATGATTCATGAGATGAGACATGATCCACCAGTGCCTGGCCCCCTGAAGTCTAAAGACCCACGTAACTATTTTATTTTTATGCTCTCAGATCATGTCAGAGAGAGAGAGAGAGACTAAATGAAACCTTTGACAATAAGAGTTGAAAAAACAATAGGTTTACTAGACGTTTTATAAATGACTCTAGACAGTAAATTTAGAGTGACTATAAACATGTCTGCTATGTTTATAAAAACAAGACTTATGTCTCCTTATAAATGATACACAGAGAAACAGAAAAAGGGTCATTTGTGAAAAAAAAAATCCAAGAATCTTGGCCAAGTATAGTATAGTATAGTGGTTTTCAAATCCATACAGTTTCATTGTTTTTTAAGTATATGCTGTCAGGAACATATATTCCCACAGGGAAATTTTGAGATTTAACTTTGGCTGCATTTACACGTGGAGCAACTTAGGTCATTTTGTTTTTCAAAGCAGAACATGGGGAGTGCAAATGGCCATTTTAGTTATTGCCCTAGAGTTGAGAAGAACATCACTGCTGTCTTTCTACTCAGGGGCTAGGTTGCAGTTAAGAGGTTAATCTAAAATGGGTAAGAAAAAAAAAAGTTGTGATTCGTCATGTGCCATTATAAGAACATGCATTATTGCAGCACAACAGCACAGGTTAGAAATACATAACTTAGCTGGCACAGTGGCACGGTGGGCTGTGGTACTGAGTGCCATACTTTCTACCACACTGGCGATCTGGATTCTGCATGGATCCTGGTCTCTCGGGGGCTGGCCACGGAAAGGAGGATTGAGCATCCATGGGACAGCTGTCCCCCCTTGGGGAGGGGTGTAAGTGTGTCCCACTAGGTGGCTTCTACATGAAGGAATCTGGGGGTCAGCACAGTGGGATGCAAGGGAAGGGATCTCATCTGTTTGACATTGGAGGGAGTCTCTGGGGAGGCAGAGCTCGCATGATGTGTCTCTGCACGTGCTGTGAGCCATGAAAAAATGGTGGGGAAAAAACGTAGCCGCTGCTGGATGATGGCACAATCCCTTGCAGGCTCTATACCGATGATGGGCACCCCATATCCTGTGGCAAAGGACAATGGAGCATAAAGTATTTTCCAGAGAAACCAGGTGATGTAGCAGGAGACTGGCCAGGATGTGGCAGGTCTGGAGATCAGGAGCTAAAGTACTGATTAAAAAAAAAAAGAGGGCTTAACTTTCTGAAACACATTGTTCAGTTCTAAAACTAAACCATCAGAGAATACATTTTTAATGTACTGTAAGGCTCTCCAAGGTGCTCATAATTGTGTGATAATGGCACTTTTCGGGTACTTAAGGCATGAAAAGGAGGCATGGCATTATCCTATTATAATACATGCCCAGACATGCCTTATTGCCTAAACAAACAATAGCAAACCATTTCTGAGAAGGGTTTCCTTTGCTTTGTGCAACATTATATTTACCCAGTATAAAAGCAATATCTACATTGTCTTAAAAAATAAAAGACATTCTAAAAAAAATTCATAAATTGCAGAAAGGGCCCTAAAGAGCAGCTGACACCTTCAGGAGAACTTTAACAAAACATAACATTTAGACAGAGTTCAGCTTGTTTTTCATGTTAGGTTTGTATTTCTCCTCCCAATTATTTATTGCTGAGGTCACTTGCAGGAAAATAGGATCTTTGCTCCTGAAGAGTTTATCTATTCCTGTTGCTTTCTCCCTACTTGATGTCATAATGCACTGCTTGTGACATCACAGTTACTCTCATGGCAACTGACTGTGATGTCACAACAGAGGATTATGACTTGAAGCAGGGAGTCAGCTATAGTGGCAAACAAACTCTAAATGAACTCTAAGGGATAAAGATCACATATCCATGCAAATTTCCACAGTAATAAATAATGTGGAGGAGAAATCTAAGGATTATAAATGGAATGCAAGTAGAATTGTACCTAATTATCATGTTTTTTTTTAAGTTTTCATTGTGGCATCAGTAGCTGTTTAATTTCAAAATCCCAAACCAGTAGCGATAGAGTAGACATCCATATTTTTCATATAGCTTTTCCTGCTCCATTGCCATCTGCTTAATCTACAGGCTTAGGAAGTATACCCACATGGTTGCCTACAAGTACTGTCTTCCACTAACACTATCCATCGCCGGGGCAGCTATAGCACAGGGTCCAGGAGTGCCACCGGCTGTTGTCCCAACAACAGTGTGTTTTTTATCCCGTTTTTTTTTTCTGCCGTCTGCCTCTCCATATTGCCTGGTATAGCCAGCTATTGTATACACACACATACACACACCTGCAGGGGAACAGACTCCCTGGCCCTTTACTGGGGATGCAGTGGGTAGTGAAATAGGGGCACTTCCCTCCTTGACTGGGAGCAGTGTTGCGACTTACTACCACTAGGCCATGATGGGGCTATAGGCTGCCATTTTTAAAGACATGGCAATCCAAGGGGTCAGTAGCAGTTCTGATGGCCCTTTTGTTAATGTCAATAAAGTTTTTCAAAACACAGGTTTATTAATTGCAAAAAAAAAAGAGGTCAAACATCAATTAGAGTTGCTGTATGAAGCATACAAATACTCCTGAATTTTGGTTAATGAGTGTTGTGATGTTCCTAGAGTTTAAACAGGATTGCAGCAGTGTTTGTATAACCTTGACTTTGGAAGTCTTTAATTATTTTTATTGTTTTTAAAAAGCCCGTACATCAGTAATTCATGTGAGTAACATGTACATAGGTGCGCAATGGACTGTACAGTGTTATATATTTATACGATGGAGTGGTCAGGTACAGTCTTTTGATACAACATACCCAATTGTGCTCTCAGTCCCTCAGATCATTTACAGTCGCTACATAGCAGTTCCATTCCCCCAAGTTTTTTTTATACAAATCTAGGTGATCACACATCCTGTGAGTCATCTACTCCAGTCAAATACAATTATATAACTTTTAGAAACACACTGTGTGGGTTGACAAGGTTGCCTTATTAACAGTGTCTTTTTTAAAGCAAGGTAATTGTCCCAGTCACCAGCACATTCTTTTGGTATGCTTAGTGAAAGGGTGTCAAGGGTGTCAAAGTTAGGGTTGCTGCAGCACTGTGTCATGCAGTCCCAGTCAACATAATCCCAGCATTTAGGAGTAGCTGCTTCTAATGACAAGTTTGTCTTGTTTTGAGACTTACTGTTTCAACACTTACTGGTGCCTAACGTAGCTTTTAACAATTAATTTTCATTATTATGTAAACATTATTTTATTTAATAAGAGATGCACATTTTTGTGGCGTACTGTCTGGTTTCTGATGGCACCTCCCCAACTGTGCCATACCCAACACTCCCTAGTGTCCAGTGGCCCCTTCCCAGTGTTGTTCCAGGTACTCCCTGGTGTCCGATAGCAGCGGCCTTTCCCTCTCCTAGTCCCATCCCAAACATTATTTGGCAGCACATGCTCCAGTCACCCAACTGAGTACCCATGCCCTCTCCCTCTTCCATTTCAAACACTCCGTATTGTCTGGTTACACCTTCTCCCAGTCACTTGTGAAGCACTCCCTGGTGTCTAGTTGCACCCCCCTCCCCCTCCAGTCCCATTCGAAGCACTCCCTGGTGTCCAGTGGTACCATCTTCCCTCCTAGTCCTATTCCAGTCACTGCATCATGTCCAATGGCACCATCTTCCTGTTCTGTTCCAAGTACTCTGTGGTTTCCAGAGCACCCTCTCCCTGTCCCATTCCAAACACTGTCTAGTGTCCAGTGACCTCCATTCTCTACCAGTTCCTTCCCAAACACTACGTGATGACCCCTACCCCTGTCACATGCCTGCCATCTACTTTTTCCATGTCATATGCTCAGCTATCCTTTGACATCTACTCCATGTTAAATTCCAAGTACTGTCTTGTCTCTGGTGGCTCCCAGTCCCATTCCAATCACTTCATGGTTTCCAGTGGGACATCTTCACTATTCCTATCCTGTTCTAAACACTTCCTGGTTTCCAGTGGCACTCCTGTGTCAGTCACCCAATTCAATACCCAAGTAAGTGTTTTCTTTCTCTTCTCCTCATCACTGTTGCACTCTCCACCCACACTCCCTGTCAAGACAATGACTGCCATGACTCTCCACAGTTAGCTGCCATCTCAAAAGCTTTCTACTAAGTCACATTTAATTAATATTACTGAAAGGCTTAGCTATGTGATTTAGTGGTATTCACATCAGATGGCCGAGCAGTTTCATTTAAAATATGTAAAACCCAACTGAGTGGATACAACTGGAACCACTGGCCAAAAGATCTGCTTAAAATAATCAAAACCCCACTCAGTGACCACTGCTGGAGTTGCCAGCTAGGTGATATCCTTCTTTTAAATTGAAACCCACTTAGTCAGTTTCATGTTTGTGTCCCATTATCCTATGACATGCAATAACATGTATTTCATCCAATAGCAGATCAGAGCAGATTTCAATTATCTTTTACCAAGTGAATATGGTCTTGTGAAATACCCTCATGAAACAGTATAGCACATGTACCCAGACAGCTAATTTAAAAAATATCTTCAACTTTTTAATGTTATGCTTTTATAGAAGCACCATCTCTGAGTAGAATTGTTATGGACCTGGAGTTTTTTCAGATAGTTACCTATTTTTGAGAATTTAATTACAAAAGTAATGTCTTAAAATTAGTAATTTCAATGATTTTTGCCCCTACATTTTTAAAGCTGCTTGACTGCTTTTGTACAAAAGGGGAAGGGTCTAAATGGTGTACATACTAAACAGTATGTCTCCGAAGACAGCCATTATATGCATCCACAAAGCATGGTGTAACAGTCTAGTGTGCATTGATGGACTGCCCAGTCAGCATATTGACAGCACTTCACTTGTAAAGCAGTGACTCCAGTTCGTGCCCCGTGCATGGCGTGCCTGGTGGAGGAGCATCACTCTCCCCATCAGAGTAATGAGAACTGTACAGCCTGCACCAGTACTGGCCCTTTGGTGGCCTCCGGCAGCAGTTGAGCTTGGCCTGCACTTGTGCGAGGGGGGGCACTTTAGCATACCTCAGCCCATTGCTTCCTTAGCAGAGTATTGCTTCCATTCTTTTTCACAACTGCTAGCAACTTACTGTACCAGCAGTGCACTTTTTGTTCACACCCCACTATTGTTCTCTTAAAATTTGAAAGATAAATATAGCCCATTAATCTGCTGCAGTACTACAGTAGATGCAAATTCCTTTACAGTGCTACAATAAACTCAGTGTGAAGTCATCAGAACACAGCATTGGTCCCTATTCACAATTACAAGGGGCTGTTGCTATTTGGCCACAAGATAGGCAGGTAGTAGGAGTGTCGCAACTTTTCAGCTGATACCAGAGGAGACTGCAGGGGATGGGGATCACCGTGGAACAAGTATCAACTCTTGCTGCTGTAGAGAAGGTGGCTAGGGAGAGGTTGTTCCACTGGGCTCCAGGAAGTGATGAGCGAATGGGGTGTAGTTGGAGTTCCCTGAACTACCTAGCACCATACGTGGAGGACAGGAAAGGCCTTTTACCATGGCATAGCATCTTATGACTGGTACCATGCCATGCTGAAGGTCTGCAGGAGCTGCACAACAGTATGTTGGGGACACCATTTGCATCCACTAATATTTGGCTATCTAATTTACATTGCAGCTTAGTCACTTGCAGGATTCCTCCTCCTGTGACTACAGATGCCCTTTGAGTATAGCCCCAAAGAGTGGGGTACCACTGCTGGCCCCCTGTTGTGCAACTCCACTCTTTGACACTGAGCATGGGGCCTCACGTGACACATGTCTATGAGCCGATTAATCAGGTCACTAAATAAATAACAAATTAGCTAGTTAGAAGTTGGAAGGAAACTTCTGTATCACACTAAGAAAAATAAAATGAACAAAGCACTGAATAGGTTTCAATTAAATGTAAGAGATAATGAGAGAGCAAGATTAATGAGAAGAATGACTAAGAACTGTATGTGTGTAAGAATAACACCGAAGGTCTAACAAATGGATTGGATCTGGGTATTATTATAGTCATACCAGCCTTGTTTTCTTTCTCATGTATCCCGCTCCCCAAATGCAAAACTGCACACATAATGTTTTTAAGTATTGTTCTGCTAGGGTATTTGCCACTGTCTTTTATATTTAAAACCACAAAACAAAAGGAACCAGTTCCCAAGGCAGGTTAGCGTAATACATGCTGCCCTTCTCCCCAGTTCCCACTCTCTGAGGGCTCACTTGCTGTAGCCTACAACACCTCTAATTGTTGGCAGTGGGTAGCCCGCCCACAATGTAATGGATTCCCAGCACTGGTTCCCAGTTAACCTTAGAATGCAAGCCCCAACTGCCAGACTCCACCCAGTGACATAGTCCATGTAGAATCTGTTAAGTGGAGCTGATCCCGATCTTGGGCTAATGACATGCTAACACAAAAGTCACCAAACATAATACACATAGTAACCTTTTATTTCTCATTTACAGACTTTCATTTGCATTTTCTCTTTTAGTAGTATTCTTTTTTTAAGCTTGTTGCTATGGAAACAGTAGGAAAAAGGTCAGTCAGTCAACCTACGTTAAGAAACTGAAATGTTTCCTCACCTCCTTGGTTGATGTTGACACACACTACTTTAATTGAAATGTACTGCATTTTTAGATCCCATTACTTGTTTAAAGAAAAGGTCAGCATGGTTTCACGTTAATAAACACAAAAACACCTATTTTATCAAACAGCTTTAACGTGGTTCATTATTTATGCAGTACTTAATTTGATTCATGAGAAGAATCGGGTCCTAGGAATTTTTGGTACTGCAATTGTGTATTTGGAGACTTAATTACAGAAAAACAACAAAGCACTGGTGTGTATGTGTGTGAAACTGTAAAAAAAAAAAAGTGCTGTTAGTGAGTTACGGTGATGCGCATCAGTGACACAAGAAACCTATGCAAACTCTCTTGTGAGTGACACAGTGACAGCATCCCTGCACTCAGTATTTCCAGCACATCATCCTGTTCATTCTGTGTATCTCTTTTTTAATTCAAAAATACAGTTAGTGGCAGTGCTTTACAATGCAGATACAGTACTTGCAGCATAATGCAGTGAATCATTTTTAAAAACATACTGTTTTTTGCTGATTTTCTGTAGCAAAATATTACTAGCATGCTGTCTGTTAGTATAAACAAGAGCTCTGATTCTACCACTGTCTCAGATACTACCTACAGTGTGCAGACTCCACAGAGTAAAACAACAGACTAGCCAAGCATAAGTTTGAACAATGACATTTATGGGGTCGAATGGTAAATCAAAACTAATATCATTAATGATTTTGCCGAACTGATATGTAAGCTTTCATAAGAAACAAATGCTTCTGATATTTTCAGGAAATGTGGTTTACAGTGTAGTTACAGATTCCATTCCAAAATGTTTCCTGCTTTGTTGAAGTAGGAGACTATACATCTCAGATTTCCACCACTTGCTACAAGTCCCAGGGTATTTGTGTCAGAGTCTGAAATGAAAGGCATACTGTATAGTGAGAATCTGAAAGTCTCCCTTCAGCCTAGGTGTCAAGTCACATTTTATTAAATGAGTCCCATGTTTTGGTGATGTGAAACAGGAACAGTAGCAACTCGAAGAAAGCAATTATCTGTCATTTCCCAGATAACAAACTTATTATATAGTCTGTTCTATCATTATCACACTTTTCTAATTAACAGGGCTATAAAATATTTCTATCTAACAAGCTGAAACACTATTGTAGCTTTCAGAGACTTCAATTAAAAAATACTTATCGTGTTAGGAGCAAACTGTCATTGCAGTTCATGAAATGAACTGTTTTCTTTCTTATCATAATTAAAAAATGATAAGGAAATGGCCCTTAATCTTGGGAATCATGGGCTCTAAACCAATGGTTGACAGATAATTTAAATTAGGACTTTCTGCATGGCTGACATTTATTTTTTATAAAACTCCTAAATACAAACAGCAGCTTAATAGACATTTTTTTCCTGAATTAAATTCAAAAACTAGACAACTGCAATAAGGACTGAGAGTAGAACTGGATACCAGATTAGCCTAGTTTGCTTCTTCCCCCCAACCAAACCCATAAAGGTTGCCACTCCAGCTCTGCAGTAATCCTTAAAGGAAATGTTATTTCTTCTAGTGGCCTCTTTAAAAGACTTCAGTGTTTCACATACAAGCTGATTAATCCTGAATAGTGGTCCTTCTGGTTAAAAACCAAACAGAAAGTTTGTACCACATATTTGTTACAGTTCAAAAATATATGTAAGGGAAAAATGATGTACTGCATAAAGAGCTTGTTAGAAATGTTTCTATCCAACTAAATAATCAGTCATATTCTCGTAAGACATGGAGTGGTGTTCTGTGAGAATGTAAAAATGATCTTAGGATGTTTAATCAAATTAAAACTCTGTCCCTCTAAAACTATTTGATGTCAACATATCAGACAATAAGTTCAATGAAGAGCTTACTGAAGGTCTACTGTGTGCCAAAACATTGGGATTAGATCCCATTATTGTACAGAGCACAGTGCTGTTAATCACTGTATCAGCACAGGATAAGTACTATTCCAAAAAGAAAGTAAACTTTAACAGGTATACATCCAGAAAATGTCAGCAATCAGAAATGTGTAACACATACTTTGCAGCAATGTAAAACTAATAATCTGAAAATGTTTACTGACCCCTAAGAACAATACGTACACATTTTAAATAGTTACTGATGAGCTGTACAAAGTCTAAATGTAGCTGTAGAAGATTCAAAGTTAACATGTCCATCTGTACAAGGTTAAAGAACTGCCATCTTACAAAAGGCAGGAACTGCTGGATAGATAAGCGCTGAAGTACCCCAATCACCCATACCAGTGGCATCTTCTTTTAACACTTTTCAAACCAGAGCACTTGTAAAAACCAGCACGCTGTTAACAGCTGGCAGGCAGGCATTTGATGCCATGCCTATGCCACCCCCCCCAATGATTACCATCAGTGAGAGTGCTAACACCACAGAGTGATAACTCATGCCAGCCCCTTCTAATTCGGAGCCCTATATTCAGAGATTTAACTTTCTCTATTCTCCTTTGCCCTAATATATTTGCCAAAATTAAGCCTAATAATAGACTTGTCATTTACGCTTAGTGTTGGAAAACACATTAGGGCATAAGAGATATGGAGATGATTAAATCCCCATACATAAGACACCCTATGAGAAGGGGCAGTTACGTATCATCATCCCAGGATGTTAACACTTTTATTGATAGTGATCTTGGGGGGCGGGCTCAGGCATGGCATAAATTTCCTACCTGCTGTTTATGGAGTAATGTTTTTTATGAGTCCTCAGGTTTGAAAGGTGTTCCAAGCAAATGCCACCAGCACAGAGGATCGGGGTACTGAAGCCCCACTCTGTGCAGCAGTTTCTGCTTTTCGAAAGATGGTAGTTTAGCTATAGAGGATAAGAAAACAATTTTGCAACATATTCCTACTGATGTAGTCTAACCTAATTTACTTTAGCTGGCTAACTGTGTGTCAGAAGAGAAAAATAGATTGTCAGTATTTTTACCTCAGGTCCTGCCACTCTAGTTGACTGTGCAAAAGTAAAATGTCACGAGTTCCTGGATAAAAATAAAGCATTTTGTAAACATATGTTGTACAATGTATTGTTTCACAGCAAGAATGAGAAATGCACCCATGGCAAAGACTGACCCAAACAATGGTATTATTAATGACAACTCACCATTTTGATTTCATAGTGTGAAGTCAAAACACAGACATGGTCATCTAGCGTTCATAAGTGCCAGTAATTCCTAGTGATGTCATGATAGATTTGGAGATGCCTAATGTTTCTCTTGGTGTCACCCAAGCTTCGTTAGAGGCCTCTGATGAAGCTTGAATGACACCATGCAAAACATTAGGCATCTCCAGATCTATCATGACGTCACTACTCATTGCCTGCAATCAGAGCCTATACTGTAGTGCTGTGACACAGAACTCTAGTGGTAGCCCAAGGCTAGAGGGTCAGGAGGGTGGCCTTTTTATGTCTTGGAATATTGCAGGCTGTGAGCACATGTTTTTAGACAATGATTGGGTTAAGTTTGTGACTGTCTATGAAGTGATTTTGTCTTCAGGAAACTTGGCATGAAAAAGAGGGGGACATCACATAAGTCCTCCCTGGTCAGACTGGACAACTTATTCAGTTTGTTCTGCCGCTTTGCCCTGGATGCCCCCCCTCGCACCCATCACTGCGATCTTTATCGTGCCCTATCCTTCTCGTCTCTTACAAATAAGCAACTCTCCCACTGTGCTAAATTCACCTGCAAGCACTGGTTGGGTGAGCTCCCTTCCTACCTTACCTTCTCCTTTACATCACCCCCTCCACCCTCCCATTCCCTCAGATCGTTCGATTCCCGTACCCTGGTTGTCCCCCGCAGATCCTCTCAAATCGGCCAGTCCAGTTACTGTCACCGCCTACCAAAGATTTGGAATTCCCTCCCACCTCAAATCCAGCACTCATCCTCTGCCTACTCCATCAGCTCTGCCCTCAAAAATTACCTTTCACCTAGCTGCTCTTGCCATGTCCCTATCTAATTCCCTCCTCTAAGCCCTGGACAAACCCCTCCTCTCTATACTCACCTTCACTTACCACCCCAGGGGGCTTGTATCTCTGATCTATTCCCTTCATCCACCACGCTAAAGGGGTCTCTCTGGGACACTGCATTATCCCCTTCTCTCTGGTCCCACCAGTCCCATTGCAGGGTTCCTCGCACCCTGTGGGGATATCCAGGGACATGACTCTTCCCCCTCCTCACTCCCCGTTCCTCTGTTTCTTTCACGTAAGCACTTGTTTACTTATTAACCTGGCACTGATTATTGTCCACTCTTTCTACATGTTATGCTCAACACTGTTGTAATACTTTTTCTAGGGACATGGATATGTTGTTCATCCACACTCATTGGCAGGTATCCTTGCCGCTTTAAATCTTGCCGGAAGGTCTTCAAGCTTGCTCCTCCCACCCACCCGGGTGGTATAACTCTCGGCTCCGCCCCATGACGCCAGATCTTCCTTACCGCTGAGCTCAGGTTTCCCTCCTTAACGCTCTCTGCTTGAGACTGGTTCCTATTTCTCCGCTTATGGATTTAAAAATAAATTTTGCAAAAAGACTTCAGTCTTTCTATCCCTCTGCTGCGATGGACAAATCGACTCGGTTTGGAGATGCCCATGCGGGCAGAAGATGTCTCGGACGGATCCACACTCCACGGTGTCTGCTTAGGCCTTGAGCACGACCCGCCAGGCTTCGCGACCTGTGCTCATCTTTCTGACCTCGTCCTCGAGGCCCGTGCTGCCGATTGCAACTGGGCCGTCCCGAGAGCGCTTTCCTCCGTGAAGTCCAGGAGGCCCGGGTTGGCGGTGTCCGTGGCGCGGGCTCGGGCGGATCAGCCGGAGCGGATGGTCGCCTCGAAGAGGAGGCGGCGCGGGTCAGATCTTTCCTCGCCGCTGCATTTATCCCGCCTCTGGGTTCTTCCTCACGGCTTCTTTTAAGGAGCTTTGTCTGTCCCTCTCCACTAAAGGAGAAGGGCTCTGGCTGCTGGACCTTATTCTCGGTCCAAAAAGAGGGACAGGGGTAAGTCCCTCCGTCGACGCTCTTGGGAGCGGGAAAGGTCCCTCTCCCCGGGCCGTCGACCGTCGGCTTCGGTCGACCGCTCGGCTTCGGCCACTGGCCTCACGGTGTCCCCGTCAGGTCAGTTGACCGAGACTCCCACCGATGAAGTCGAGATTTTTCTCGACCCATTGGACGGGCTGTCGCCTTTAGCAGCCGAGATTCCCCTCTCCCCGGTTCCCCCGGGAGGAGTTGAGGATCCCGTGGGCTCGCCTGTGCCTCCGGTTCCGGAGCCCTCGGATGGACCATCCGAGCCGAAGGGAGTGCCGGTTCCGGCCGACACCTCCCCGCACCGACCTCGGAAATTCCGGGACTCTCGGTCTCGGTCTCGGACCTCTTGGCGGTCCAGCCGATCCCCGTCATAGGCGGTCTCGGGTCACAGCACTGCAGTGGCGGCGTCGCGCTCAGTCCTCCTCCTCGGATGAGGGGGCTTCGGCGAAATTACGCCGGACGGCACGAGGACCTTATGTTGCAACAGCCCTCCTGGCCTGGAATAAGCCGACCTTCCGCCTCCCCGCCATTAAGGGTTGTCAATCGAACGCCGACACAACCCCGACTTATCCGAGGAGCTCTATACCCAGGCCGGTTGTTCGGCCAAAACCAGCTGCTCCACGATTCGGTGGAACCTCCGCCCACAGCCACAATTGGGGCTCCGACCAAGGATTCTCGGTCGGCTAAGGGTCTACCCCATCGGGTGTCAGTTACCCTCACTCCCGACCGCCTCGGCAGGTGAAGGGTGGCTCAGGCCAGAGGCAGTTCTTCGAGGACTCTTCCGAGTCCGAAGATGATTCCTCCTTTTTCCAAGCGACTGGACTTGGAGTCTTCAGGAGGTCAGTCAATGGGCGATGGCCGTCGTCCTTCCTAGGACGCGCCGGCTCATCTCGAGTCTACGGGATGGAGCTCGAACTGTTCCAAACGGGCCAGGTATCCTCACGGAGATTCTGGACGCGGGGATTCTCCCACGGAGGCCTTTCCGGTGGCCGAGGCCATAGTGGGTCCGGCACTGGAGCTTTGGCAGCGCCTGCTTCCCTGCCCTGCGCCTCGGCCAGGATGGCCAGGAAGTATGCGGTCCCTACCGGTTCCTTGTCCGGTTTTTCGGAACACCCCTCTGCTGAGGGGTTGGTTACCGACAGCGTTTTCCGGCGCGCCGGCAACGCCAGGGATGTGGACAAACCTCCTGACAAGGAGTCCAAGAAATTGGACTATGTTGGGCGAAAAGTCTACGCTGCGTCCTCTCTCGGCCTTCGTCAGGCCAGTTCGGCCGTCCTCATGGCACATTTTTCTCATGCCCTGTTGGGCTCCCTGGATGAGGTCATCCCTCATCTTCCCGCCGATCTGCAGACTACGGTTAAGCAGGTGCGGGACCAGGGCAGGCAGTGGCCAAACAGCAGCTCCAGACTGCTTTGGATATAGGACCTCATGTGCCAGATCGGGTGGCGGCCGCAGTGGTTATGTCGGCATGGCTTGGCTGAGGATATCCACCTTTACTGGATACCCAGCACAAGTTGGCGGATGTTCCTTTTTGGGGACTGACCTCTTCGCCCTGGGGTGGAAGGTCACCTGCAGAGGATCGAGAAGTCCAATGCCACCTTGGACTCGGTCTCTTCCGCTCAGAAGGACAAGGCCAAAACCACAGCCCTAAGCCCTTCGTCCTTCTGTTTTGTGCCGGCCACTGGCCCAGTTAGCGTCAGGGCCAGCAGGCTCGGCCTTGGCATCCCAAACCCAAGCCGCCGGCTTCCTCTAACAGGAGGCAGGGAGGAAAGGGCCCAGGAGGTCCCTCGGCCGGTCCCTCCTCCAAGCCTGCCCAGTGACGGGCTGAGGGGTGTCGCCCCCATTTCCGTCACCTTACCCCTGGGTCCCCCCGTGGGGGGACGGCTCCGGCACTTCCGTTCCGCCTGGTCCGCTGTTACCACGGACAGGTGGGTCTTGGAGGTGGTGGGAAGAGGCCTGCCTCTGGAATTCGAGCAGGCACCACCCTTCAGAGCCGTCGCCCCTCGGGGGGCTTCGGGATCCCCAGCCTCACTGGCGGCTCGTCGAGCCGTATATCGCTCCTCCTCCAGAAGGAGGGTGGTAAGAGGTGGTGGACCCTCCTTCAGACCCAGGGTTTGTGTCCAGGTACTTCCTGGTTCCGAACGGACGGGGCTGGCGCCCCATTCTCACCTCACACCACCAAACAAGTTCCTAAGGTCTCGAACCTTCAGGATGGTCACTCTGGCTCAGATAATACCATCCTTGGAGCGCGGCATGTGGTTCTGCTTTCTGGACTTGCAGGACGCGTTTTTCACGCTCCCTATCCGTCCGTCTCACCAGAGATTCCTTCAGCTCCGAGCGGAAGGATCCTCTTCGAGTTCCAAGCCATGCCCTTGGCTTGTCTCCAGCTCCCAGGGTCTTCACCAAATGCATGGCAGTGGTGACAGCATTCTCCTGCGGGCCGAGGGTCCGGGTGTACCTTACCTGGACGACTGGCTGATAGCAGCTCCCTCCAGGAAGGAGGCGGAGGGTCCAGAGATCTGGCCTCCAGGTCTGCTCTCAACTGGGCCTCCTTATCAACGAGGCCAAGTCGGAACTCGAGCCGAAGCAGGTGATTCTATTCATCGGGGCGCAGCTCGACTCTCTTCGAGCCAGAGCGGCTCCCGGCGGACAGGGCCGAGGTTCTTTCCTCCTTTGCCCGATCATTTCTGGTTGGGCAATTGCGCCCTGGCCGGGACTTCCTGCGCCTCCTGGGTCTCATGGCGGCCTGCACCAGCGTGGTCCGTTGGGCCCGCTGGAACATGCGTCCCCTTCAGTGGGGACTGGCCAGCCAGTGGTCACAGCTGCGATCCCTTGACCAGCTTGTGTCGGTGACACAGGGATGTGGAACGCTCTCCAGTGGTGGACCGTTCCAGATCATTTGCAGGAGGGCATGCCGTTCATCTCGCCGAGCGACGGTCTCTCTATCGACCGATGCCTCTCTGATGGGTTGGGGTGCCCATCTGGGGGAACACCGGGCTCATGGCCTCTGGTCCCCGCGGGAGTCCCGATGCCACATCAACCTGCTGGAGCTCCGAGCGGTCCGCCTAGCTCTCACCGCCTTTGCTCTGTTCCTCCGGGGTCAAGTGGTCCGAGTCCAGACGGACAATACCACGACCATGTACTATCTAAACCGCCAGGGCGGGACGCGCTCCATGCTTCTATGCAAGGAAGCTCTCCGCATTTGGTCACTCGTGCGCAGCCTGGAGGCGGATCTCCTAGCCATTCACGTGGCAGGAGCCTCCAACACCCTGGCCGATGCCCTGAGCCGGATAGGGGCTGCATCCCACGAGTGGTCTCTCCTGCCGGAGGTAGTACAGCATCTGTTCTCCCTTTGGGGCACACCTCAGGTGGACCTGTTTGCCTCCAGGGAGAACGCGAAGCTGAGTCTGTTCCATGCCCGCCTCAGCAGGGCTCGCTGCAGGGGATGCCTTCGAGGCAATGGACCCGGGCCTCTTTTACGCCTTTCCCCCATTTCCCTTGATCCACAAGGTGCTTCTCAAGGCGAGGAGGGACAAGGCGCAGGTGATTCTGATAGTCCCAGACTGGCCTCGCCAGTTCTGGTACCCAGATCTCCTCAGTCTCAGCTCCAGGACTCCGCGGCAGCTTCCAGCTCGCCCGGACCTGCTCTCAGTCAATCAGGGAAGGTGTTCCATCCGGACCTTCAATCCCTGCACCTGACGGCCTGGTTCCTGAGCTGCTAGAGTTCCAGGCCTTGGGTCTTTTCTGACAGGTCCTCAATGTAGTTGAGGCGTCCCTGTAGAGTCGACCAGAAAATGCTATGCCTTCAAATGGAAAAGGTTTTCCATTTGGTGTCAGGACAAGGGCTTGGATCCTTCCTCTGTTCCTTGGCAAGCATCTTGGACTATTTATGGTCCCTTCTAGTCAAGGGCTTGAGGTCGGCGACCCTAAGGGTGCACCTGGCAGCCATCTCTGCTTACGGGCGCGGGCGAGGAAGCAGTCGGTGGCGCGGAGAGAGGTGGTCTGGCGCTTTTTCAAAGGCCTTGATCACATTTCCCTCCAGTCGGGAACCTCTCACCTCCGTGGGATCTACTGCTGTACTGGCAAAGCTCATGGGCAAGCATTCGAACCTATGCACAGGTGTGCTCTCTCTCACCTGTCGTGGAAGACCGCCTTCTTGGTGGCTATCACGTCAGCCAGAAGGATGGGAGAGCTCCAGGCGCTTTCCATCGAGTCTCCTTACCTGGTCTTCCACAGGGACAAGGTTGTCCTGCGCCCCACCGAAATTCCTTCCGAAGGTGGTGTCGGAGTTTCACCTTAACCAGGTGTTGACTCTGCCGTTGTTCTACCCCAATCACACCTCGGAGGCGAATATAGGCTCCATACTCTGGACCCTAGAAGGCGCCTATATTATAAGGAGCCGCACGGCTGAAATTGGGAGAGGTTCGCCAGCTGTTTGTCACCTACGCTGAAGCCGCGATCTGGCAGACCTGCAGCCAAGCGGACGATAAGCAGGTGGGTAACCTCCTGCATAGATCTCTGCTATAAGTTGGCGGGCATGGAGCCTCCCAGAGGGATAAGAGCTCATTCTACCGCCATACTGCTGCAACGGTGGCTGCTTCAGGGATGTCCCTATCCAGGAAATCTGCAGGGCTGCTACCTGAAGTCAGCAACACCTTCATTACCCACTACCACATCGACCTTGAGTCACGCGGGATGCTGGTTTTGGGCCTCGGTTCTCAGTCTCTCTTTCCCAAGTAAGTATTGAGGTGTGCGTCTTGCCTCCCTCCTCCCGGAGAACTGCTAGGAGTCTGCCAATGAGTGTGGATGAACAACATATCCATGTCCCTAGAAATACAGGTTACTCACCTGTAACAGGAGTTCTAGGAATGGTATATGTTGTTCATCCACACGACCCACACGACCTCCCCGGCTTCGACGCACAACCTGAGCTTCCAGCGGGCCAGATCTGGCGTCATGGGGCGGAGCCGAGAGTTATACCACCCGGGTGGGTGGGAGGAGCAAGCTTGAAGACCTTCCGGCAAGATTTAAAGCTGCAAGGATACCTGCCAATGAGTGTGGATGAACAACATATACCATTCCTAGAACTCCTGTTACAGGTGAGTAACCTGTATTTTTAACACCTGCCTTACAACTGTATGCTTATGCTGATATTATAAATTGAATGCTTATTGTCTCATTCCTGTTGTCCCCCCGGTCGCACCAGGACACGAGCAACTTGTTGCTCAGTCTGTCTTCCTGGTGAAGCATTTTAATAAATAAAAGATCACATTAAATGGTTACAAACGGTTCCACCAGCTGGGGTGAAAAGACTATAAATCTGGCAGATGCTCAGGGTGTTTGGCTACCTTATATAAAACTAGGATCTTAGACAGATGTGATGCTCTTGAATATTTAGGATAATTTTATAATTCTTTACTGGATAGACAGGATGCTAATCTACTTCTGGTTAATGGTTATGTGCCTCCAGAAGGTTCAAAATTTTATCAAGAGTCCATACGGACTGCTCTGAAATTATTAGCACAAGAAGCCTATTTTAAATTTCCTGATAGAGATATATTAGTAATGTGAGACTTAAATAACAGGATAGGTGTATTCGATGGCCTGGTAGATAGTACAGTTTTAAGTTATTTAGATACCTATGCCTCAATACCAGCTAGACATACTGAAGACAAAAAGGTGAATAAGGCTGGTACATTTCTGATTGATATAGTGAAAGAATTTGATCTGTACCCTCTAAAAGTTAGATTAAAAGGTGATGAAAAGGGAAATATTACATTTGTGTCACCAGTGGGTACATCAGTTATTGATTTAGTCCTATGGTCTGGGCAAATACAGGTTTGGCAAAGTTAAAATTTCCTCATAAGATCTGAAAGTGATAATTTCCCTGCTGTTCTGAAAGGGTCTGGTTTTAATCAGTATACAGAGCCTGGACTGGAAATCCTGTTCTAAGAATTAAGAAACAATAGGAGAATAATCTGGGATGGTAATCTTAAAGAAGCTGTTAGAAATATAATATGGAACCACCTAGAAAATTAGCAGTCGGAGGATTTCAAAGAATTAAAAGCAGAAATCATATGAAAGGATATGTATTTCCTATTTTGGGAAATTGTAAGGGTATTAAACGAGGAGTTTCTACTTAAGCATCATCAGAATGGTCAATATGAGTGGTTCAGCCATGAATATAAAAAAAATATAAAGCTGCCGTTAGGAAAAAGATTAAAAGTACTAAAAAATAGTAACAATAAAAAAATGTCAGGCTTTAAGTCAGGAAAGGAAAAAGTATAACTGTTTTTTGAAGGGTAAGAAGAAACACTACTTTAGTCTGCAATGGGAGAAGATACTTGAAGTAATAGAGGATAATGATATAAAGGGGTTCTGGAGTTTAGTTGCCAAAGGTACTAATAACTATAAAGCCAATCTGGATGCGTTTCAAAAGACACTTAGATACATCACTTCTTTATTGTTTTTTATGACCCTAATGCTGACAACTCCTTACCACTAGGATTTCCAATATTGGATGAAAAAACATTTCCTTCCATTGTAAGGAAAGACGTTTACTTGTCTACAAAATCACTTATGGTTTATAAAGCCCTTGGGTCAGACAAAATACCTGCAGAGGTTTATCTGTGTAATACTCCCCTCTGGTTAGCTTGGTCTCTTTGTATAATAAATGTATATCTAAAGATTTTATACCAGGGTCAAGGAGTGGATCAGAAATTGTTCCCATACATAAGGAAGGGGATATAGCAAATCTAGCAATGTATAGACCAATTAGTTTACTAGACATCAATCTGAAGATTTTTTCCAGGATTCTCTTGGAAAGACTGAATCAACAAATTGCATCTGTGGGGGGGGGGGGGCGCTATGTGAATTTACAGGCAGGTTTCCAAAATAATTATTCCATTCTGGACAATTGTGTTATCTTGTACCTTATGACGAGGGACAAGGGATTGCTAGAGTTTCCCGGGGTCCATCCTTCTAAAAACATCAGGAGCTCGTACATTTGCATTTGCAGCCCTGACCCTGTGGAACTCTGTACCTCATTGGATTAGAGAAAGTCAGACCATTGACCAGTTTCAGTGGTAATTGAAAACACTCTTATTTAGACAAGCCTTCCCAGAACTGGATTAATGTATTAGTTTTGTAAGAAGGAGTTCTGATGTGTTTTAATAGATCTTATTGTAATTAAGTGCTCTGGATTTTATGCGAAGTGCTTTGAATCACTCTGAGAATTGCGCTGTCGAAATAAAGTCTGATTGATTGATTATAGAGGAGTATGTTTACATTAGAAAACAGAAACTGTGTTGTTTTCATAGATTTCTCGGCAGCCTTTGACTCAGTCTCGGGAGGTATATTATGGAGGCTCATGTGGGAGTGTGGAATTGATCCAATCTTGATCAATATTATACACACTACTTATTCAGATACCTGTGCCCATATAAGGATTGGTACCAGGGGATAACTCTCCAGCTTGCTTTCTATCAACAGGGGCGTGAGGCAGGGCTGCATCTTGGCACCCACTCTTTTTTGTCTCTATACAGACCAGCTGTTAAGAGACTTTATACAACTGTATTCTGAGTCACCAAAAAGTAGTAATTCCCTATGCCCTGCCATGGCTTATGCAGATGATCTTATTCTGTTGTCCCTGTCCAAAGAGGGTCTACAGAAGAAATTGGACTTCTTATATGAAAGAGTACATGTGTTGAAACTTCTTATCAATTTTACCAAAACTCAGATTATGGTTTTTGGATCTAAGAAATTAAATGGGTGATGGAGTATTGGGGCGCAGAAGCCTGAAATGGTCTCAAACTATGTTTATCTAGGCCTGACGTTTTTATCTAATGGATCTTGGGCAAAACATGTTGCAAATATAATCACAAGAACTAAGAAAACAGTGCAGGGCCTTAGGAAATTTAAGTACCTTCATAATAGATATACATTAAGACCATTGATGGGACACCTAGAACAAAATATTTATCACAAGTTTTGTACAGGATAGAGATCTGGGACATAAAAGACAGGGAGAAATTAGAAGCCCCAACAATACAGTTGTTTTCGATTGGCTTTGAGTGTCAGTAACTCTTCGCTGGCTACATACATTAGGTCTGAGCTCAGGGTAAGTAACATTAACACCACCAATGATATTAAAAATATTAATTATTGGCTTCATAGAAATAGAATGCCCAAAAATAGGGTATCTTTCTTATGTCTTGAAGAAAAGAAGAATTGGCATAAAATGGGTTGTAGTGAGTCTCTCTGGTTCAAGGACATAATATCCAACTTAGATAAGTATAAATTGAATGTGCTAGAGAGCTATGTGGAAAGAAATATTGCACTTCACTTTAAGTACAAAAAAAGAAACATGAAACAAAAGATAAGCAACCACTGGGCACTCCTAGATTTGGAGGATAGTCAAACATCCAGATTTTCTACTTGGTTTGCTGCTAATAACTGTTATTTTGGTTATAAATATTATCTGGATGTTCTCTCAGTTGCTCAGTTAAAGAGGGCCATTACTATATTTAAATCTGAGTTATTTCATAGCAACATCCTTGTAGCTGGGTAAAATAAAGGAGTTGCTCCCATAGATCCTAATCGCTCTTGTTATGGTGGGGACAGGGAGCATGACATGCATGTCATTTGGAGTTGTGCATGGTATAACAAAGCAAGGAACTACTAGCTTGGCCCTTGTATAAAATCATTTCTGGAAACTGAAAAGGATAAAGCAACATCTATCCTTACAACCAAGGATGCCTGGATCATAAATAGTTAAGGATTTTCTTTGTGTGTTTGTTATTAAAATTAGGAAAAGAATCAGGCCGGCCCAGTGGCGTGGAGGGCTGAGACAGTGATACTTTATCTCCTGCCATGCTGGCGACCTGTGTTCACGGTGCGAGCGGGACGCCGGGGTCGGCCAGGGAGGGAGAGGATCGAGCGTCCGGAGGACAGCTCTCCTCTCCCAGAGAGGGGTGGGGATGGAGTCTACTGCATGACTGGCCCCTAGTGGTGGCTAAGGGGCCAATGAAGGCAGAACCACACAAGGGGCCCGGAGCCAAGCTAGATGTCTGGTGTGCCGTGGTGCGGAAGCGCCGGGATCAGCAATTGGCATCATTGTATGCATTGGCCCGTGCTCGGGACGGGACAAAACCTGGAGGAGAAAAGAAGCAGACCAGCAGGATGAAGCTGGTCTCACCACCGCATCAGGTAAGCTGGCGCCTCAAATTGGCGAGAGGCGATGACCGGCATGATGCCCAGTGGTGGTAATGGTGGGGGGGGGGTCGTGGAAGGGCCGGTCAGTGGGGGGATAAATAAATCAACAAAAAAAAAAATTAGGAAAAGAAGAGTTGCCAAAAAATAAGCTTCCTATATTATGCCTTTTGTTGATGCTACTATGTGGTTTTGGAGGCACTTAACTTTAACTCTGTACTACTCTTTAATTTGTATGCTCCACTTGTCTGATATGCCGTGCTGGAATGTTTTGTAGAACAAGTACTGAATGTAACATAGAATGACTGGTGTAGTTATTAAGATTTTAAGATTTTATAAAATCTGAAATTTTGAAATGATCTTTTACATTTATCAAACAAAGAAACTTGACTAGTCATTACTGGCACATTGTGAATGTTAGACAACTGTGATTGTGTTTTGTCTTCATACCATAAAACAAAAACTGTGAGTTTTCATTAATCGTACCATTGTTTGTGGACAGTCTTTGCCAGGGGTGTATTTCTTAGTCTTGCTCTAATTCTCATGAAATTGATTTTGCACCACAGCCGTGTCCCGGAGCTAGCCTGCTCATTTGCACTTACCACAGTGTATTATTTGCAGTGTTCCCAAAGTAAAAAAATGCACAATCTGTGTTACGATATGACTTATTCACAATCTTGGCATCTGAGGTCAATACCGTCAGGGGTTGGCACATCAGACAGGTTCACTTAAGTATCCAAATTCTACTGTGGGTCACTTTAAATGATAATTATTAAGCCCTTAGAAGTAAAGTATGTTGTTTGCAAGGGAGTCCCAAGGGGCAGTAGCATAGAGCAGTTACAGGTAAATGACCAGAAGGATAGAAAGTAACACAATTAACATATTTGTATAGATGAGCAGTATTTATATTTAGTGGGTGTCAAACAGACGAGGCATACTGATGAGTCCTGGTAGGACGAAACACTTGTCTATGTCTTCTGTTGGCATCCTTTGCAAACTGTGTGAAAGGACTTTCAGCACCATGTTTTTTTGTTTAAAGTTGAACCAGCATAATATTCTGTGGTGATTTGCATATGCAGTCCGTGATGCTTTGCATTATGGGGGCATGTGTGATTTTGTATTTCTTTGAAACTTGGCTTCCAGGCCAATGCCTTTTGGGGTAACCATTGCCTCAGTGCTTGCGCACAGAGGTTCTTTGTCATATATATTTAGTATCTACAAGTAACAGTAACAGTTACTAGGACTATCCGTTTATTACTATTTACCATGTATGATCAGAGAAATAAGTGGATATGTGCACAGTAGTTACTCATTGACAGCTATTTTTTGAATATTTTGACTATTATTGATCTGTTTCCAATCGGTTGCTTGGTTTGCTTCTCACTTTCATCCCTGTAAGACAGCTTGAGTTAGGAATGCTGAGTAGAGTTTAAAGGTGGTCGTTCACACTAATCAACCAGTAAGGAGTGTAGTAGAGCTGCGCATATGCCACATTAACTATTGCATCAGGTATCCACAGATCAACGGTTTATTCAGATGCATGTCTATTGTCATATGTGTCCCAAGCCAGGTAATATTTATCAAAACCAATACATGTTACACAACGAAATTATCCAGTCCCAGTCAGATAGTGTGTTGAAGCTAGTTATGGGAATATAACTTCTCAACAAAAGTTCAAAAAAAGCTATCACTCCATTTTCCTTCAACACAGACCCTGGCCTTATCCTGACCCCAGTCTTCAAAGCTTATCATTGTTGGGTGGCCATTCTCATTGCCCGAGTCCGGCAACCATCTGTCACTGCCTGCCCTGATGCAGGAGCTGGGGAGTCCATGATAAGTGAATAACTTACTGGTTTTCCTGCTCCCTTAGTACTCTGACACTGCCTTCCCTGGCAAGGATATTATACAACAGTGTCGGGGGGGGGGCGGAGGGCCACTAAGTGGGACCTCTGTGCAATCTTGAGCTGCCTGTGTCTGTTCTAGCAGGCTAAGTCAAATCTCTGCCTCTGCCTCCACCACAGTGCTCTGAGTTCCATTGTTACAGAAGACTACCCTTACAAATGCCTGCAGTGAATGTGAGGAAGTAGGGGGACTGGGCCTACAGCAGTTCATGCTCAGGGTAACAGTGGTGGGCCATCAGAAAGTCCCCCCACTGTTGACCTGTAAGTTCACAAGTCACTAAAGGGGCAGAGAGCCTGTCACAGCAGACAGGGCACAGAGAGCAGAAGAAGCAAGTTAACCACTGACTTGTCATGGACTGCCCCAATCAGGGGAGGCAGCAATTGGGGGGAGACAGATGGATTTGGAAGTTCAGAACCCCCCCTCCCAACTGTGTTATGGTGCATGGCTTGAGGGGGCAGCAGGGTTGGGCCAAGGCTAGCGCTAAGGGAGGGGAGTTGTGAACTTTTGCAACTTTTGCTTGGGGGGGGGTATAAACCCATTATATAATGTATTTATGTACAGTATATAAACCCATTATATAATGTATTTATGTACAGTATATAAACCCATTATATAATGTATTTATTTACAGTATACTATTGGATTCAGATCGGAACAAATGTTTTCCCATTTTATCCTTATCTGTCATAAAAATGTGTAATATCTGTTATGTACAGAGTGATCAGTGGTTATTAGAATAGCTCTAATGTCTATAGAAAAGCTCTGCAGACCATCCTGTGAACTTTTCTGTAACCGCCTCATATCAGGTGAAGGGAATGGCCCTCCTCACCTTTTGTAGTGAGGGCCTGATTCATGTACTGCAAGGCAAAAAAGGTGCAGCATTGAAACGAAAGGAAAAACAAACATCAAAAACAGTTTGAATAGCCAAGTGTCAAACAATGATTAAGGCAGATAAGTGAAACCACCAAGCAAGCATAATCATCATGGCAGTAAATAAATCATGTAGTACATCATGGCAGTAAATAAACTGTGTAGTACATGAACATGCATTCAGTCCATTAAGAAAACTAAAGGTAGGTAAACTAGATAATGTGGCGGTAGCACTATGCTACCACCAGTGAGACTAAGGTATGCATATCAACCCCCTTTTTGTCACGTTGGGTTGCGTGAGGGTACAGCGTGTTGTAGATGTGAGATGCTGAGCTTATGGTGGGGGTAGTGGCAGCATGGGGGTCAAGGAACAGCATTGGTTGTGGCTTTGAAGGTGTTCCCAGTCTGAGCTGTGTAAGCAGTAACTGATGAGAACTTTTCACAAATAGTAGAAGTTGTCATCCTCCAAGAGTTAATTGCTCTATGTCTGAACACCTGTTTCTACAGTTTGGCAACTTGTTTTACATTACTTTTACATTCACTGCACATTTAAATTGCCAGAGTTCCTCTTGTGAGTTATGGCTGGTTTCAAGTTATTTGCTCATGCTCTTTATTTTTGTTTTATTAAGCTGGAGGAAGAGACAAATGCAGTAGCCTCTCTGCCCCCCACAAGTTACATGTAACAATACATAAAAACATAAAAAAAGATGCATTTGTAAATACTACACCACTGATAAACAGTGGATATTTAAAAAAATCTGTGTTCCATGTGCACATACAGTATATTAACCAACCGAGTACATTCACTGAACTGCTTTGGTGTCAGTCAGCTCCTTAAGGCTCTGGGCTGAGCTGTTAAGCTGGGTATTCTGGAGAGTGATGTCAGCTAATGTGATTGTTGCCTCTGAATTAGAAGCACTAAATATGATGAAGGTGTTGTGAGGTTGTAGCGTACCGGACTGTTAGACCACACAGGAAATGTTAGATTTAGATGGAAAGTTCAGGAATGAATCAATAACAATGATAATAATAATAATTCTGCCACCACAGCAATAAACTTCAGCATTGAAATTCTTCTCTTGTATCCTGCTTCATGAAAAAAAATAAACTTGACAGTAGGCCTCTAGTGACAGCAAGGCCATTTTCCGATAAAGGATTTCTGTCCCCTCAGCAAAGCAGTAACAGAATGCATGCACCCAGGGTACTCTTCCCGCATAACGTTCTGACAGTTACCATGCATAGTTTTCCTTTTCATTTTCATGCCATTTGTATTTTAATAACATATTAATCTGTTAGAATGTAAATGATATAAAAAGGACACAGTCTCAGTCAGATAGATAGATAGATAGATAGATAGATAGATAGATAGATAGATAGATAGATAGATAGATAGATGGATGGATTACAGGCAGATTGATACAAATAGAGAGATGGATGGATGGATGGATGGATTACAGACAGATTGATACAGATAGAGAGATGGATGGATGGATAGACAGATAAAGAGATAGAGAGATAGATATATATAAATAGATGGATTGACAGAAACAGACAGATAGAGAGACAGATACTGAAGATAGACAGACAGACAAATAGACAGATACTGTAGATAGACAAATAGACTGATACTGTAGATAGATAGAAATATATTGTAGATAGATACTGTAGATAGACAGATACTGTAGATAGATAAGACAGAGAGACAGATACTGTAGGTAGGTAGGTAGATAGAGCGATGGATTGATAGAGATAGATAGATAGATAGGCAGATACTGAAGATAGACAAATAGACAGATACTATAGATAGACAAATAGATACTCTATATAGATAGAAATATACTGTAGATATACAGATACTGTAGATAGACAGACAGATACTGTCGATAGATAAGACAGACAGACATACTGTAGATAGATAGGCAGGCAGACAGATAGGTAGATATAAATAGAGAGATGGATTGATAGAAACAGACAGACAGATACTATAGATAGACAGATAGACAAATAATGTAGATAGAGAGACAGACAGACAACTAGATACTGTAGATAGATAAGACAGACAGGCAGATACTGTGGATAGATAGATAGATAGATAGGACAGACAGATAGTATAGGCAGTAATAATACTGATGATAATGATACACAGACTGACATCTTGTAGTGCAGTAGTGCATTGCACTGCCACCTTGGTGACCAGGGTTTGAATACATGCCCAGAATTTTCATACAGTGGCCAGCGTAGAGTATAGTTCATCATTAACATAAGGCTCTTGTCTTCCAGGAAGGGAGTTGTGGACCTCCTGTCATTTTGCATTCTCCTGCTGGCCAACCAAGAAGTGGCATTGGCATCATTTGTGAAGGGCAACGCCTTGCCCCTTTCACTCAGTTGGAAGGAGGGTGCAGCCACAGCAGTGCCGATTGTCAGGGTGAGGGACAGGGATAATTGGGGAGGAACAGACAGAAAATAATGGATTGTTGTATTGGCTGTCTCTCAGGGAATGTTAGATAGTTATTACAGATTGCCCAGATTTGCTCAATTAGAGTCTGTACATGAAATGTGTATAGCTTAATGGAATTTAGTACATATTTTAGGCTTGCTAGAGTTAACTAGCTGGATCCTGTTAAGCATTAAAGTATACAGACTAAGCAGCCACAATATATCTGTGCATCATGTCAGCCAGCTACAGAAGGGCGTTTACATCTTGTTGGGCTGACTGATAGCATGATTTTATTTATTTATTTCGTTTTTGTTGACCGGGTAAGTGCACTAGACAAATCCTGCCTATTTTCAGGCACGACCCGGGGGGAAGGGGATACAGATGAATCCCAACTGACCTTGAACCAGAGTAAGCTGTTGGTGGTATTTTTACTGAATGAGGGAATTTTTGCCAGGACACCGGGGAAATTCCCCTACTCTTTTCGATAAGTGCCATGGGATCTTTAACCTCCACCTGAACTACCACCAATCCAGGCAGATGGGACCTCGGTTTAACGTCTCATCCGAAAGATGGCACCTCAGAAGTACAGCACCCCTCTCATGCTGCACTACAGTGTCAGTACTGGGATATTAACCCAAGTGCCAGATGTGGGAACTGAACCCACAGCCCTCTGATCTTCAGGCCTCAGAGGTGAGTGTGCTACCTACTGAGCTACTGACACTGCCAATTAATTTTAATTAACATGAGGAGATTAATGGAGATGTAGTCAAGTAAGTTACATTTTTAGATATAGTGTATAGATTTGCATTAGCCCATATCCATGTAGTTTATTCAGGACTATGCAAATGTTGTCACCTCACTAACTCCAACCTATAAGCAGCTGGTTTCATCAGTGCTAATTTTTTTCTTCATTCCTGTTCTGTGTTGACAGTGGCATCAGCCATATGTGCTTCATTCCCATATCCAACTGACTAGAGCAGACACAACTTATTTTACGATGTCACACTTGAGACTCCCCCAGATATTATGATAACTTTTATTGAACCAGCACGCAGTGTACAACATACTGTAGACGGCATACTGTGCAAGCTTTTGGGATCCCTCAGGTCCCTTTCATCAGGTAGTTACACACAAGTGCTGTAAAGAATACGAAATGGCTCAGAAAGCCTGAAAGGTAAGCATGCATATACAACAGCGCTTGAAGCTACCATCAGTTTGGTTAATCTGTCTTTACTGATAGAGGACTGGGAAATGTAACAACTTACAATGAATATGATGCTGAAGTATCTGCTTCTTCATTAAGATGAGATAATCTGGGCCTGGCCCGATAGCACAGTGGTAGCGCTTTCGCCTGCTATGCTGGCAGCCTGTGTTTGGGACCAGATTCGAGTCACTCGGGGGCTGACCTGGGCAGGGATGATTGAGTATCTTATGTCATTGCATGCTGGTACCCACAGGGACAAACCTGGAACAGGAGAAAAAAAGCACCTCCCCGGCAAGCCCATAGATGACTGACATGGCAGGCCACCCACCACTGTCATGGTCCTGAGCAACTGGTGGATTCTAGTAAGTCCATGAAAAGGTCAGTGATGGTGGTGGTGCTGTCGGGTGATCCGGGGGAGGGGTAAGTTGATTAAGAAAAACAGTAGAGATAGATTGATATTATTACACATACTGTGTAATAGATGAGAAAAAAAAACAGTTCCAAACAATGTTAGTAACTCATGGAAAGTGTGATATGACAACCATAAGTATAATGCATATGTATATGATTGTTTAAGGTCAAGGAACAACAATATAAAGACTCTCCTATTACATGTAAGAAATGAAACCTGGTAAAACCTGCCTGCAGTAAAGTGCCTTTAATGTGTAAAGGTTAAAGAAAAGAAAGGCTAACTCCATTTTTTTCATGCTTAGAGTTATATGAGAAGCAGATAACTTTTCTTTACAGTGCCCACTGGATATATAAGGCAGACAACTCCAGCTAGTTTAAAGGCCTTCGGCACTGCTTTGTCAGCCAGCTGTCAGCAAAAAGCTATTGAAGTTGTATTTTAGCACTGTTAAGCTAGAAGTGACATCAACCTGTCCTTACTTCATGAGATTATTACATTCCTGGAGCAGCTATTTCCTAATGGAGCAGACATAGACCAATTACATTTCCAAAATTTCTTCTGCAAGCAGTGGGCTCATATATCAGGGGCTTGCATTTCCCTTTTGCAAACGTGGATACAAATGCCTTGTAACATACCTTAAGTAAAGATTTGAGAAGTGAAAATGAAATAAAATGGGGGTGGAGTTGACACCTTCAATTCCACGCTAGTGCAGTGGTATAACTGTAGAAACAAGGAATATTCCACCCACTGTCTCCGCTTAGTGGTGTGATTAAGACCCATGGATTATCTAAGTTCACATAAAAAATGCTATCAGTAGTTCACATTTGGAATGATTTTAGACAATGGTAAACTCATTTATGAGTCCACTTTTAAACACAAAAGAGAGGGGGGGGAATTTAAGGACAGCTTTACCATTTTCTCTTATATGTAATACACATCCGTGATTTTCAATATGCTTAATTAAAAATAGCCATAATCCCTTTTAGCAGCGATACTGTACATTCACAAAGTGGCAAAGATAATTCTCAGTGAAGATTGACATGTAAAACAAGTTGAAAAAATCCAGCAGTCCTGATTGACTGAGAAGTGTCATAGTTTCAGAATATTTCAGCATAACCAAATAACTGAGCTCTTGCAGCTGACCATGGACTATTGTACAAGGGCAGTAACACAGTTCAGGGTGTCAGGTCATGCAGAAAAATATAGGCTTCTCGGGTGGTTAAAGGCACTTCGATTCGTCACTTGCCTCAATGCAACACCCAAGTGCTCTTGCACGTGAAAGTTGTCATTGTAACCACAATCTGATATTTTGTTGTAATTTTGACCTTTCTGTACTCCTCTTCCCCTCTCCCCTGGGTCACACCTGGAAATGAACCTCAGCTCAATGTGCCTTTCCCAGTTAACAATTTTTAAATAAATAAATAAAATATATTTCAGCATGACTAGACACCTCACTAGGTATTATTGTGTGTATTTATATGCATGTATGAATACATGTTGGGTAAGTGTGGTATACAAGTAAACAAACACATTGAGGGGGCTAACCAGATAAATAGGCCACAAGCCCAAATGGCTTAAATATATGGTTAGCCCTGAGATAGGTTTAGTCCTGAGCAGTATGTTACACTTACTCATCTTTTGTTTTATATAATAGATTGTGATGGTCATTTTGTACATTTGGATCCCATCTGCGATCATTTACCAATTTGCCATTTTTGTTTTATGTCTTCGTGTGTTTCTGTAGTGTAGTGGTTTTGGTAGTGCCAGTAGTTTGTCCCAGGCTTAGCGAGCCCTCACATGAAAGAACCATGGTTCTTTCGTGAACTCAACAACACGAGATCAGAACAGGACTTTCTTGGTTTTTGGAGCCGCAGCTGGAGTGCTGCTCCTGCCTTGAGTGACAGCAGTGAGCCAGCAATTGCTGGATCACACGAAAGAACTATAGTTGTTTTGTGAGATCAAATGAGAGAACTGTGGTTCTTTCATTAGAGCAACAGCGGGGCTTTCTTGTTTTTTTGTAGCTGCAGCTGGAGTGCTGCTGCCGCTTGAGTGAGAGCAGTGAGTCAGTGATTGCTTGATCTCTCTCTCTCTTTCTCTCTCATGTTATCTGTCTGTCTGTCTAATATCCATTTAGTGGAGCAGGGTGCCCACACCAAGTACTGCTTCTTTCTCCTCCTCTCCAGGTCACCTGCCATCCCTTCCCAATGTTTATTTTATTTAATTTAAATAATAAACTGACTGAGGTGCCCCCCCCCGGTACCACTTCTCTTGTCCCCATCCCCTGCAGGTCATCTGGCCACCTTCCCTAATATATAGTTGGCGACACCAGGGTGCGCAGTCCCAGTGGCCCCAAAGATCATCTCAACACTGTGGTGCCCAGTCCCCAGTCTCAGGCTCAGTCCACCTGAAATAAAGAAAAATGTTCGGCATTGATCTATTTGTTTTTTGTTTTGCTTAACCTGCAAACAAGAAAATGGTCCTTCGCTGATGTGACTCGGAAGACCACCTACCCACCCCACCCCAACCCCCCACGCTGCACCCATCAACCCACATTCCCACGCTCCCTCACTCACATGAGCATGTCCCATGATGTAGATCCACTCTCTGATTGAAGACATGTCTTGCTGCTGGAAGCAGCGACTGCGAAATGGAAAAATAAGGTAAGTCCGGTTTAATGTATTTAAAAGGGGTTTGAACATTTATACATAACTTTGTCATTTTTTACTATTGTTACATCAGATTTTCAATATGGCCTTTTTGGGACTCCACTTCATGAACAAGGGTAGTGAAGTATTTCAAATCCAGCCTGAAAAATGATTTTGCGGTCATTGTATGAAACATCTTATGGCAGGATTTGAACATTTTCACCTACTGGGTTCATGAGGTGGGGTCATAAGAAGGGGCCATGTTGAAAACTTGGGCTCAGAATATTAAAAAACAAAAACATTAGGCACGTACATTAAAATATTCCTATGCTCACTCATAACTTTGGCAACTTGACCCCAGATTTTCAAAACAGTCATTTTTTCACATCACCTCATGAACATGACAGCTGTTGCTTTTAAAATCCTATCCAAAATGTGTTTGCATACCTGTGACACAAAGTAATGTTTTTGGCAGGGATTTGGAAATTTTCACCCACTGGGTTGATGAGGTGGGGTCATAAGAAGGCTGTGGTGAAAATGTGGTGTACAAATATGGTAAAATGACCATGTTATCAGTGAACATTGAAATATATCGGTGTTCACTCATAACTTTGCTAATTTTCAATATTTTGATGCCAAATGTGCAACATAACCTTCGTACCCCCTCATAAATGTGACAGGTGTCTTTTTTTGAATCTTGGACAAGATGTGTTTATAAAACTTGTGGTACGAAATAATGTTTTGTCCAATATACTATAAATGCCACAAGTCATGTTTATCAGGGGCATCATAAAATGAGTATCTTGAAATTTTGGGGATAAAATTAAAAAAATAATTATTAAGAAATATACTGTATGTAGTGCCAGACTACACCCCAGTGGGTAGTGCTTTATTGTCATGTGCCAGCAAGCTGACTTGGGGGGGGCAAGCTCAGTGAGCCAGTTGGATGGGGTGAGGGTGGGGGGATGGTGCTGTTATGAGACATCCCAATCAGTGAGAGAAGGAAAGGTGCAGGGTTGCCTGCACAGGCCAGGTACCATATAATAAAGACAACTCTTCTCTTGGTATAGCATTCCATGGGTGGCCCTGTGCATTGGCTGAGAGAGAGATGGACTCTTTTCCCTGTGCTTCTGTATCTGTGGTCATGTGTGGACCCTGTGCTTCCACCGCCCACCAGGCAGCCCATGAATTCTTGACATCCATTGTTACATGGAAGTGCAGGACCAGCAGGGCCCTGCACTTCCATAGGTGGATGGAGTCTTTCCTTGGCACAGGGCCCTCTGGGCCCTGCGTATCTGCATCTGTTCACCCATGCCACAAAGAGACTTTTCTGAATGACGATACAATTCCACTATCTCAAAAAGAAAGGAGATTCTTTGCAAAAACTGCATTAATGCACCAGTTGGGGTTCAGCTTAATGCAACAAAAGTAGGGAAGTGTGTCATTAGGGTTTCCAGCCCTAACTCCCCCTTCCCAAAGCAGCAAAGTTCAATACCACACAAGCAGCCACAGACATCCTTCATCTGGTAAGATGGACAACATACAGCTGTTTCCAGATGACACAAATGCAGTAGCACCAATGTGCTACCTTCATTTGTATCCGCAGTTGCATACCACACTTGTGTGTGTATGTCATACTGTGTGCAAGAGTATGTGTGGCTGCAGAAGTGCAGGTCTCATTAGGGTCTGCCCTTCTGTACATAGAAGGCCCCATGGGGCTTTTGCCTCTGCAGCCAGAGGTACATTGGCTGTATGCTGTGGGGAACACTGTAATTCAGTAGCAATTAAGCCCTCTTTTAGTGCAATATTTTGTAACATATTTACTGCAAGTTACTGCATTGCATTGTGGGTGGCTCTGCTGTACTCATGCACACTGTACAAGATACCTCACTAGATAGCATGATCCATCAGTGCATGCTTTCCTGTATGCACCTGCATAACTGAAAAACTGCTACATCCTTAAATAGTTCTGGATTTGCTGTCGAAACCATTATACTCACATTGCAACAGTACTTCCATCTGCATAACTGCAGTCAGGCCCTTCTGAAGCCAGATGTCAGTGTGTATGTCTCGCACCTACGGCTGAAGAGGTGCTAGCCCCTCAGGGGCCTGCGCTTCTACAGACAGAAGTAGTGTTGCAATTTCAGTATCATAAGGTGCTTTTACACACAGGTTTATGTAATGGAATAACTGTTACGGAAACAGTATTCCGATACATCCCTTGTGTGTAATGTGCATCTGTTTCGTTCCATAGGCGAATGTTCGTCCAAACCGCAATCTCTGCTTTTCGAGGTTTGCACCATTGTGTTCCATTTCGTCGGGCTGTGTAAAACAGCCATTCCGAAGTAGTGCACAAACAGCAATAGAGCAGCAAGCTCTGTGGGGGTGCCGAAACACAAGTGGAGGTGGAAGCTGCCGGAAAACTCGTGGAGTGTAGAAGGGATCCTAAAAATGCAACAGAGTACAATGACGCCACAGGTAATGCTCATTTCATTTTAAAAACCTGTGTGTAAAAGCACCTATAGATTTTGTGGCACCTGTGCTTCTGCAGCCCGAGGTCGGTGTGTATGTCTTACACCTGTGGCTGCAGAAGCACAGGCCCATCAAGTATTTGTATGTCTTACAGTGTGTATGAGTACCTCAGGCTACAGAAGTGCTGCCCTCATAGGGGCATGTGCTTCTGCAGACAAAAGAACTCTTGTAATTTGGGTATCGTGGATTTGTATTTGTGGCTGCAGGGGTCTGTGCTTCTGCATATAGAAGCAGTGTTGTGATTTGTGTATCATGGATTTGTATCTGCAACAACAAATGAGTGTTTATGTCTGGCAGTGTGCATGCTACAGATACAAATCCACAAAGGTAGCATGTCAGTACTACTGCATTTGTGTCATATGGACATGTTTGTATGTTGTTAGTCTTACCAGATGATGGCCGTCTATGGTTGCTTGTGTGATGTCCTTTTTCTCCTTTGGGGGAGGTGGGGAGTTAGGGTTGGAAACCCTAATGCCACATTTCCTTACTTTTCTTGCATTAAGTTGAACACTAACTGGTGCATTAATGTTTTGTTTTTTGCAAAGAATACATGCACACACACATACACACAGAAAATACTAGGAATTTCACAGTCATGAAATTCATGATCAGTAGGAGAATGTTTCTGAAGATATGAAGGAATCTATTTGTTGAAGTCTGTTTCATTCCATTCATAAGAGTGGCCAATGCCTCCGTCATTTGAGTTATTATACTGTAACTCTGAACAAATAAAAGCCAACAGATTGGCTGTTATTTCACTTGACTCTTTAGTCATCTTTTCTTAGTAATTTTGGTTTCTGGAAATGAACTGCTTGGCATGGGATTTAGTGAATGCCTCTGTGTGATTTGCTATTGAAAGGTGAGCCGATTAATTCAATTTGACTTCAAAATCAAATTCAGAAGTAAGATGGGAAAATAACATAATTACTGTTTCAGAGACTGTGGGTTTATTTAGTACACCTAGCCTGTTTCACCAAATTACACTGAAATGACATTTTCGATAACCTGACCCTATAAAGCTTGTGCCATAGTCTCATTGCAGAAGAACGGCAGTACCTCAAGGAGCTGTCATTGGGAAAGGTTTATGAAATGAGACTAATTGCCAAAGTGGCTCAGTTCACCTGCACTGCCTTTCTTTATGCAGCATAAAAGAACTAGCTACTACAGTACATGCTGAAACATTTACTGCAATGTTTCCTGTTAGTCTTGAATGCTTATTATTTCTTATATTTTTCATTGTCCTGGCTAGCTGTTCATTGCCTATATATTTGATGCCTTTTTTGTGAAAGGCATGCATGTAACTGTATTTTTTTGGCTGTAATATGGGGAATGCTATAAATGTAGCTTTGTGTCTACGTATTGCATTATGTAGGTTTTTACATGGTCACAGTCATTTGATTTACTGACAGTTTCCAGTCTGTTAAGCTTGCTGCTTGTGTAAAACGGAACTGTTTCAAGTGTTATCATTCTGTAATGTTTTCTTTTACTGCATTTGCCTGATTGACCTTTTTTTTCTTTGTCTTTCTATCGGGCTGCTTCAGGAGCCATGGCTAATCATCTAATAACCAATGCTCTGCTCCGTCCTCATGGCACTAACAATCCTTATAATACATTACTCGGGGAATCGGCAGTCTATAACAACCCTTCTGTCAGCATGTACAACCCACAAGGTGTGCCAGAGTTTCTCTTCATCTTTCTAGTGATAGTGTCCCATTTTTATGGCTTATATAAGCACAGTATCCAACAAAAGTAATACTCCCCTTACTCAGGCTTTATCACTAACCCTGTAGAATGAAGTCTTCACAGATTAGGCACATGCTTTTCTCACTAGAGTACATTTTCCAGTCTTTGTTATGTGTTGCTGATTATATGTCCATTGATCACTGTGTTGTCAGTATGCTGTGTCATTAATGTACTGTACTTATTTAAAGGAGAACTGCGCTGAACCTGTGAGTCATTTTGTGTCCTGTAGAAGCTGTTTTATTAATGCCATATCCCATCCTGCTATTTTTCAGTGTACTGTTTTTTAGTAAACAATGTAGTTGTCTCTGATTTACATACTGGTGTGAAGTGCCATTTTGATTGGTACGATGTAGTGTATGTCCATTTCAACCACAGAGTCAATAGCAGAACACTCATGCATCGTACCGACAATCTAAGAACACAAGAAGGACATACGCTACATCATACCATTCTAAAATAGCATTTAGTGCCAGCAAGTGAGCAGAAACATTCACTTAATTTACTAAAAGTCCAGTAAAAGTGGAACAGTGACTGCATATGACCCAATTCTGAAAACACAGCTTCTACAGAAAAGAAAGACTTACAAGTTAAATGTAGTTTTCCTTTATTGGGTGGAGAGGGAGCTTACTTTTGAAGGTAAGTGAGACAGTAGCTGCTTTTGCAGAAGCTAAGAAGTGGCACCATTGCCTTCTGTTTAATCACTGTACTACGGGTATGTAGTCCTGAATATATGCTCCTTTATGGGCATCATGCTCAGAAGATTTATACAGTGGAAGCCACTTAAATTAATAACTTAGAGAAATTGGGCAGGATTCTCAAAATGATTGGTCCAAGATCCACCCACTGCTATTTTCAAAAGAGAAATCCATCAAAACTGTTTGCCCATTCTTAGATGGTCTAACTGCATCTGAATCTTGTGTTCCTAAAGAGTTCATTGCTGCAAAAAATGATGCAGATCGCATTTGTGTTGATTTTTCTATGGGAAGTTGTGACGTTTTGTTGCAAACAGAGGCATCTTTTTTTTTTATTTTATTTAAACAGCAGTTTGGAAAACAGTTTTGACAATAGCAGTAGGTCTGCTTGGATGCAGTCAGGCAGATGGAGACGCACAGCATGCATCTGAATTCATGTTCAGACCCTTAAAAAATCTGTCCAGTTAAATTATTTGCAGATCATGGCCAAATATCAAATAAATAAAAAAAAAAAAGTTAATAATAAATTCATTTCCTTGGCAATATGATTATGCCCTAGTTTTCTTTCTTATATTTTAGAAATTTTAGTACTTTCCTTAAGCCATGATAATACTTTTAAACTATCTATAGCAACACATAGAAGTGAAGTGGGGTCATGGAACTGTCAACTGTATATAGGCCACCAGATGGGGTAGCTTTAAATATGCAGCTGTAACCCGTGTTTCAAAACTTGCTTGCACTTGATGGTTTTTTGGTCCTCATCACTTATTATGGCACTTTTTTTAGAAAACAGTTCAGATCATAGTATCTCTGCCCTAAGCCACCACGATAAATAAATACCCACTTATACATCTGGGGCTGGATTTTCAAAACTTCGATGCAAGCTGCGACAATGGCAGCTTGCGCCGTATGCTGGTGCGTCCAGGACCCTGCACCCGATTTTACATGGGGCATGGTCCTGGCGCCTAAGTCCCACTGCTTGCGGCAACAGAATGGGTGTGCCAAATGGATGGTGTACACAGAAGGAATGCCGAAAGTGCCTCGGGATAGTGCGTGATGCTGTGCCCTCGCATGGGCCATGCTGGTGCCCCCCTCCCAATGCTATACCTGATGTGCCTATCAGTGGCACTGCATTGACCCAACACCCCCCTCCCTAGCCCGACTGTCCTTGACAGTATCCTCCCTGGTGCTCTAGTGGCCCCTCACCCAGCATGTAGTGCCCACAACCCCGCACCCTCCCCCAATCCATACCCCAGATTCGGCGCCTGGCACAGCCCTCTGCACACAAACACGGCTGGCTGCCAGATGAACTGTCAGTGCGCATACTGTATATAGGTATGTGCACTGACGGTTCGATAAACAGCCAACCGTGTGTGTGGAGGAGCTAATACCCATTATAAATATCTAGGGTATAATTTAAGAAGCGGTGCAAGTTGATGGGCACTATCTTTGAGTGGAAAGGTAGAGGCCACTAGAGCGCAAGAAGAGATAAGTTCAGGACTGTTACTGTCGGGTACACGGGGTGGGAAGGAGGACCACTAGATCACCAGGGTGCATACAGGATGTACAGTGTCAAGGTGCAATGGATCAGTGGGGGGTGCTAGATCACCAGGGAGCAGCTATTGGGGATGGATTGGGGCAGGCCACATGGTGGCACATACTGGACGACCCTCCCAAGAGATGTCTAAGTACCTTTAGTACTATGTCCCTGGGGAGGACTTTGAAATTCGGGGCTGTGGCGGTCAGTGTCTGCCGCAAGCACCCTAGTGCCATGCCATAGCCACTTTAGTGGCACAAGGCTGGCGCTAGTACACTTTGTTGCAAGAAACCTGCAGATTGACGCAGGCTGACATTTAAAATTGCTCAGGGTGCTACTCTTGGTGCAAGATGCCTGTTGCGTCAGAGTTGTTCCACACAAGCACCTTGCGTCATTCTCAAGCCTTTGAAAATCTGACCCCTGATGTTTTGGGGTAAAAAAAAACAATTACCTATATGCTGGTATAAGTATTATGGCAGGCACCTTTCAACTCATGAATAAAGGGCAAGGGTAAATGTTATAGACTTCAGAGTTTCAGAAAACTCTGCAAACACCAAGAACGCCAATAGCTGATTATTCTAAAAGCCATTTAGAATTCATAATAGAATGGGGTAGGCTTGTGAGGTACAATGGATTCTTGTTAATGTCCATCCAAAAGCTTAATCTGCTGCATTTACTGTATTTTGTATTTTTGCACCATCCTTTATCTTGGCACAGTTTTTGTAGTGCTAACGTCTGTTTTCATTGGAGAGAGGGTGAAATAATCAGGTCATATAAGTTGGGATTCAGAGCAAACAATGCTCCTCAACCTTCAGAGATGCAAAAAGAAGCATTTTTACAAACAATCTAAAAATGTGTTTTGGTCGGAGCTTCATAAAGCATATTTCACTTATACCTACCCTCATAACTTCTTTCTAATGTACCAAGAGGAAATGCAATTGAGCTGCACTGTAAAACTGTTCTTGAAAGCCAAACATTTTGCATGTTATAATTTTATGGATGTTAACATGTTTTTTTTGCCATCTATTACGTTTAGTTGTATCACATACAGTAGTTCATTACACTAAGGTTTTACTGTGTCTGTGGTTCAGGATTACTGGGAAGAAATTTGCAGTTCCTTAGTTTCTTTAGTATCTGTTTTACAACATTTTAACTCTAGGTGCCTAATGGAAGAAACTGTTATGCTAAAAAGTCAAAATGCACAGAATGCAAGACCCCCCCACCCAACACACAGACTAATACACACTTTTGAAAAAAGCCCCAACATTTACATCTAACCACTTGCCTTTGTTTTTATTAGCAGCAAAGTCATCCAGTCAAGGGGAAGGCCCTGGATAGATTTCAACAATATGTGGTCAGGAACTGAGATGTATTAAGTCTGAAATGCAACTGTGAAATATTTTTGTTTTGTAATACAAAACATCACATCTGAACTATAATAAAAAAGAGTTCAAGATTTTCTTTAAAAAAGCTCAAAACACATTTTATGACAAAACTATATTCCAAACGTCTGTCACTAAAAATTGATATACATTTCAGTACCTGTATCAGTAAAACATGAAGGACCTCAATCTTCAAGGTTTTAGTGAGTCTGGAGCATCTGACGTTAGTTCATTTAATGTGCAGTCAGAAACATGTCTCCTCTCAGCTATACCTTGTGGAGGCCTAAAATACTGGTAGCAAGACTAAATCATGGCCTGTAGCAAAAAAACAAAAAGGAAGTCATGGCATCTTTAATGAATAGATATCTTTTCTTGGCAGATTATTTTTTACCACTATTCAGATTGTAACATTAATGCAGTTGAATTTTAGAAGGTAAAGTGATAAGAAAAAACTTAATAAGTAAAGCTCTGGTGTGTTGAGCAAAAGGTATTACAGTGTGTTGTTCCCTGTAAGTGTTTATCTCCACAGTCATCCCCTTGTCAGGCACACCAGCGATCAGTCTCTCTGCCCCAACACCAAGGTACAACCCTACCTGTGCCACTGGGCCTGAGGTTACCTGTTGTTATCATCCTCCAGCCCACGGCTGAGTTTTGTTTTCTTTTTTTCTCCCCACCCTCCAACTTCGCACTTGGCACCAGAGTTGATTCATGATCTGCAAGGCCACTGTGGAGGAGGAGGAGGAGGAGGAGCTCCGTGACCCACCACAGGGATCAGTGCAGTAACAACACATGGCATCACTCCACCTCTCTTGACAGGAAGCACTGCCGGCAGCAACAGCCCGACCAAAGGTCTTCCTACTGTAGGGAGCCCGGGCTTGATCATGAAGCTGGGTCGTCAGCATGGTGGAATGACGCACTACTTTTTGGCTATCAGGACAACCCATCATTATTTTTTTATGAAGGCACTATCTCTGCTGTTATGACTACAGATAATCCATGGTCAAATAAGTTATTTGTTATGATTAAATTACTATCATATCACATCAAAAAGCTTGCTGGAAATTAAAGCCTGTATCATAGGATCCTACAACTAAATAAATTACAATTACCACTATGCACTCAAGTATGCAGACAGTGTGTGGAGCAAATGATGATGGGTAAACTGTTAAAGGTTGGTTCCACTTAAAATCTTGTCACCATCTTTATTTGAGTCATCCAAGAACAGCCAAGCTCATTTTAAAGAAACAACAGGCAAATAAATGGATTGTGGTAAATTGTATCATTGACACTACATATTTCTTTCACAAATTGATGGCTACAGTTAAAACAAAATCTAAGTGAGTCTTTTTAATGGTAAGGCCTCTGTTATGGGACAGTGCTACACTAGCCACAGAGTAGGAGCTTTAGAATAACATAGTGATTGCCCACAATCTAAAACAGCACCACAGAATGCTTATTGGGATTCTTAAATGGGCCCAAAGGACTCCTACAGGCAGACTGTAATTAGCATGGTTACAAGGAAACATGGACAATACTACCAAACGGAAGATCTGTGGTCCCTGTCATTTCTGTGGGAACAACTCACAGTAGAGAGGTGTGTCTCTTCTGTTGAGGTTTGCACCAGTTTCCAGTACAACATACATGGTAATGCTAAACCCCTACACTTTTTTACATGGAGTAGATTATGTTCTGACACATTGTCAGTTTTTTTATAAAGGAAAAGGAACACTGAATTAAACCATGTTTTGAAGTGCAGGAAGAGACTTGCTGCTCCAGGAATGTTAATATCGCAGTCATATATGTCACACAGGCCATGTGTAAAATTATGATATACTTGTTTCCATCACCTTAGATCTATGGTATAAGCAAAGTAACTGTTTATGAGAATAATACATTTGGACTTCATGTATTGTGTGTCATAGAAAATAACTTCCGTGAACTCTTTTTTCTGCATATCATCAGTTTGCTTTTATTCATGTTTCTTCTACTGTCGCTTTAAGCTTACTTGTGTTTTTCTTTCCTTTTCTTCATGCTGTCGTTTAGAGCCCTACAGAGAGACAAGTATGGGAGTAAAACTAAACATTGCATATCAAATGTAATTTTCTTTTAGTTCACTTTCTTAACATTATACATAGTTGATATAGTGACTAAGAACAGACCGTCATTACTGTTAAGCGTAAGTACACAAAAAATACAGTATATGCAGAGGTCACATTTATGTAGTTTGTGTGAGTGATATGCTATACCCATTTTTAATTAACTTATGCTTTTATGAGGTCTGTTGGTAAAACACACTCACTCATTCACTTCTCCTAAACCCAAACTATTAGATCTGTAGGTTCTTGTGGAGGCACAAGCATATACGGACTTCTGAAATAATTAAAAAATAGAATGGGTTATCTGAAGTAGTTATAAAAAGAATGTCATACAGTACTTGGGCACACACACACATACACATACACACACACACACACACACACACACACACCACCCTTTATAAGATAGAAAGTATGTGAAGAAAACATTTCATCGTCACAGTAATCCTCCATATCATTGGCATGTGAAGACTACTTTTTTAAGGCTAACAAGTGGCATCATCCAAAATTGATCAACCTTACCCTGCTAAATCCGGTACAAAATACATTTACATCTTCCACCCTCATACCCTTTTTGTATAAACAAAAGGGGATAACTTTATCAAGGATTTTGAAACTATAATGTGACCGCTGTATATATTTATATTAAGGTTGTAAAGTTATTCAACATACTGAATCAAAACCTTTAGCTTCCTGATATAGACTTCAATTGAAAATATAATTTAATCACCCTAGTAACCTGGATTTAGTATCAGTTAATCTTGGTCTTAATTTTGTTGAAGGGAAACCTTGGTTTTAAAAACAATACATTTTGTTTTGTTGTCTCATCCATAAGTCACCAATATGTTGTTTCAGCCTTATTTCTTTCATAAATGCAATACATGTGTTCTGTTTTATTCATGCATGGTGCCATAAGGTTAAATACATATAGGTATGCATTGCTTCTCAATGAGATTAATGCATAGTTCAGCAAAATATGTCTATGGGATTGCTGCACAGATTATAACCATTCCAAAAAAAAAATGGCATATACTGTACATACAGCACCTCAGTCTGTTTTAAGATTTGTAAATTACTTCTGCAAAGTGTTTTCAAATCACTGCAAGCCTAAGGAAAGCTTAAAAAGTGTTATTCAGTGTCTGTGATCAGTATTTTCAGTGCATACTGGGCTGTAAAGTAGTATTTCAGCAATGACAGGGCTTGTTTTAAAAACATAAAATATCATGCAGTGCACACCTCCCATGGCCGCAGTTACACAGTGTTGTCTGCTGTGCTCTACAGCCTTGCAGTACAGATGCAAGCTTGCCGACACCTTCAACCGTGGAAAGTTTTCACATATATAACAGGCATGCCACAGACACTGAATTAGTGAGAGACTGTAGAGTTTGCAGCCTGTTGCAGGGTTATTTTGTTTTGGGCATCCATATACAGCATCTCACACTCATGAACCTTGCACATTAAGTTATTCCGGTGTGGTTTTGGTATGATAATTGCATTCTGAGAAATACTGTATATGGAACTACCACACATACTGTACTCAGGAGTCTTTATTCTGCTAGCAGCTAATGTATTTATTGTAATTGCACCTCATTATAGCTATTTTAACTGCGCTGACTGAAGGTCACATTTTCACATTAGCTGCACTTACTAAAGTGTGCATTTTCACATATAATCTGTTTTTAAGAGTGCTTCTAAAACTCTAGAAATTATTAGTATGCCCAGACTTCCCTATTTGAACATTCAGGGATAAAACATCTACATTATACTTATATGTATTTTTGAAGTGCATTATTAAATGGTGTGTATACCAAGCAAATCACTCTTGTCCCTATAAGTTGTTAATCATGACATCAACTACAGTAAACAGCGTCACAGCCACCAAATTAGACAGGGTTTACAAAAGAGGCGGAACCAAGTAAAGGCAATATTAACCCAAGTGAATTAACGTGAATAATGTAGCTGGCTGTATGGCAGAGTTAACCTTTATTATCTGTTTTTTTTTTAGCCGGCTTTAGGGATGGGGTGGTACAAGACAGCATCTATCACAGTTAATCAAATGCAACTTAAATATTACTGCCTAGGACATTAGTTCCTACACATGCAAAACAAGATAATATGAATTCTGATTTTTTTGGTCAGGCATATTAGTGTAATTGTTATTGCTCATGCGACTCTAAGTCATCCTTGTGCCGTTCCCTTTTTCACATTTGCTGGAAAAGACAATATGACTCTGCAATAACACTTGATGTATTAAGACACTGCAGAGAGGGAGAAGAGTTGTGATGGCCACAGTTTTTAATGGGCAAAGAAGATTTATATGGGTACTGGCTGTATGGAAGAATTTCAAAGCTAGGGTTTGTTACCAGTCAGTTCTAACAGTATCTGCTGCCAGATAAAGGAGTACATATAAGATATTTTGTCTCATTTTATTGTATTACGTGTTTGAGCTAGAGTTCTGAAAACAAATTATGTTTTTTTGCTATTCCTGGATGGGCTTGCCTCCCATTATTAAAGCTTCTTCTCTGTATCAGTAAGATGTTTGTTCAGTGTTTCTTTTCAGTTTCATTTTAAAGTAATCAATAGCATTTGTAATCTCTGTTAATCATATTGTGTTTTAATGTGTCTTGCAGAGGGGCTGCTGAACAATGCCAGGGATACAAGTGTCATGGATACTCTACCACTGAATGGTAACCATGGAAACAGCTACAGCATTGCCAGCGGCGAGTACCTAAGTGACTGTGTGCAAATCATTGACCGTGGCTATAACCATGAGACTGCCTTAGAGAAAAAGATTTTGAAGGAACTCACCTCCAATTACATCCCTTCCTACCTAAATAACCATGAGCGCTCTAGTGAGCAGAACAGGAACTTGATGAACAAGCTTGTCAACAACCTTGGTAGTGGGAGTGAAGACGATGCCATTGTCCTAGATGATGCCACTTCATTTAACCATGAGGAGAGCTTGGGCCTCGAACTTATCCGAGAGGAGTCTGATGCACCCCTGTTACCACCAAGAGCCCACTCAACAGAGAATCATCAACCCCACCACTATACTCGGAGGCGGATTCCACAAGAAAATAGTGAGAGCTTTTTCCCTTTGCTAACCAACGAGCACACAGAAGACCTTCAGTCACCTAACAGGGATTCTCTTTATACCAGTATGCCAGCACTGGCTGGCATGCCAGTCCCAGATGGTGCCACCACTAACAACCAAACCGAACCCCCACCAACAAAAAGTGGTGATGCGGATGATGTTTACTATAAAAGCATGCCAAACCTAGGCTCAAGAAACCATGTCCATCAACTGCATACTTACTACCAACTAGGCCGAGGCAGCAGCGATGGCTTTATAGTTCCACCAAACAAAGATGGAACTCCAACAGAAGAAAGCTCTAAAGAACCTTCTCACTTGGTCACTAGCCTATAGAAGTCAACAAAACTAACACTTTTGGTTTCTTGTTTTACAATAAGCAGTGGTAATATTGTGTGTATTCCTCAATCTTGAAGCTGTTCTAAAAAAATACAAAAAACTGTGGGACTATTTTATGAACATTTTTTAGGCCAGCCTTGGAGGATACTGCTTATATTGGGCACCCCCTCCCTGGACAGACTCGCTCATTATACTGTACTGTAAGGATGTGAAAGGGATATGAGTGAACAAAGCACTCTGCGTGGCTTCCTTCAGTGATGCAAAGTTTTAAGTACTGCTGAGGATCAGACACTCAAGGACCTGACTCCAAGGCCAACATGTGTCCAAAACCAGTTTAAATGGTGCATAAGGTTCAGAGTGCCACAAAATGACTGCTTTTAATATAAAATTCCACATCACATGTCGGCATTTGGTCATTCACAACTTAATTTACAAATAGCACATTTAGCTGTGATCCAAAAGAAATCTTGTTAAGATGGAAAAGAACTCAATGATCATATGCTAAATGTATATTTTATGTTTTGCTGTAACAACTGATTATACAAAAAAACTAACAGCAGGAAATTTTGAACAATTTCTATGTAGTGTACAGATACTAGCATTGCACATTATGTATGCTTTTTTGTTCCTCCAGAACTTGCGTCCCTGTTTATGTAGTGCAGAAAAAAAAAACAGAATGTTCTTTTCTGTTGTGCTGGTCTTGCAAGTTTTGTCTGCTGGAGCAGGGTTTTCATCAGTCCTTTTTTGGCCGTTTTTTTACCCTTAAATATTCCTATAGGAAACACACACTTTATAAAAGTCCTTTCCTGGGTCTGTTATCACAGATTGTTTTAGTTCTTTTCCCATTTATTGTGTATTTTAATTGAATAATATTTTGCCAACAGAACATTACCGAATAAGGCGGGGAATCTTTCTGTTTACAGTGCACAGTGATATTATATATATACAATATAATAAATACCCAATATGTTTGGCAAGCAATTACACACAAGATGGTAGGTACAGGTGTAGAGAAGTGTTTCTGCATGATTTTGTGTGGCCAATAAGACCTTTAGAGCCCCAATTAAAATTTTAATGAAACTGACATTTTTTTTACCTTATTAAAGGAGAAGGATTCCAAGGGAACCAGTAGCAGAGACTGGATTTATAATGACAAAAAGTGACTAGTTTTAAAGGGGGTTGAGGCAAAAAGTAAGAATGCAGTTACCAGTAAGTTCTGGTCGCCACACTTTGTGGGCATGAGAACCACTGGTCTAGAGGCCAAAAACATCCTAATAGAAATAGTGGACCTTCTGCATGTGAAAATATAAAAGCTAAATTTATCCATGCTCAGTCTGGTCAGAGCACTAGGCACTTGTACTGTGGTGGTTATAAAAAATTGACTTATTAAAAAAAAATGAAAGCTCTTTTGAAGTGAATAGAGTGCGAGTCTCGATTCATTTTTGTTTTCCTAACGGAATTTATTTATTTGACATGAGCTGTGGTAATGTAGGCTTTCAGGTGGTAAAGAAATTAGCAGCACAGAATATCATTTTTGTTTTTCTTTTAATTTATGATCCATTTTGTATGGTTTTAAAAGTTGAATGACCTCATTACTAATATTTGTTGTAAAAGTGAAACTTGTTTGCCAACCAATAAATGACTGATTAAGATTTAGAAAAGTATGCCCTGTCAAAGTTTCTCTCTATCGCTCTCTTTCTTTCTTTGGAGCAAGGTGTATGAGCACAGTAGAAACTTTTACTGTAAATGGTTTTTAGGCAGTTATGCCCTCAATTACAATGTATCCCAGTATGCATCACAAAACAGTATCCCTTTGGCTGGTTGTAGAACTAGGAAGGTGTTATGCTGCATGGCCAGTGCCTGCTCTCTATTGTCATGCTGCCTCTGCTATAAAGCTGTTTATAACAAGGGTTCTGAAAATACTGTCTTCTGATTTGTCTAAACAGGTTACTTGACCATTGATTAATCCCCCTATATACCAACAGTTGCATGTTCACAGGGCTTTATTTTACTATTTCTTTAGGTAAAACTCTAACAAAGCATTGCCCATGTTATAAAAGGATTAACCCACTCCAGGATATAGGTTTACTGAGCATTAATCCACATCTAGATGGTTGAAGTCACTCAGCTTTGCCTTGTGACTCCATCTCCCTCCAGGCGTGGATTTGTACTCAGTAAACCCATACCCTGTCATGGGTTAATCCCCTTCTTTTGTTGTGACTCTCAATTTGTTTCCATTGTACTGTTTAGTATAGTAAGACAGCTGTTGGTGATCACAATAACATAGCACTGTGAAAAAGGAAGGGACTTGGGGTCCATCTTGTTTGCATCTCTTGCCACATGGCAGTGATTGTACTCAATTTGAGTACGGACACACCTCCAAGTTTATAAGCTTAAATGCTACCCCCACTAATGCTGTGTAACCCATAGTGCCATTCCACCTCAGGAGTCTCGTCTAGTCCTGCTCTGAAAACCTGAACAGGGCTAGCTTGCACACCCTCACCGGGCAGGCTATTCTACATTAACCACCCTGTGTGTGATGCTTTCTGGATAAACAATTAGGCCATCATCTGTCATCATGTTTTCTGTGTGTCTAATGTTTTCACTTATCCTACCACCACCTCAGTTTTTTTTTTAAAGGTACACCACCATCACCTTTTTTGTTGGGTTTTTATACTTACTGTAAACTGGTGCCTCTTGACATTTAGGTGACCAGTAATGGCATGTCTGGTCCATGATTTCCATACTGATGGCACTAATTATTTTATTTGTCATTCAACCCAAACTTACTCCCATGGCCCACCACTCCCATGTGTTCTTGAGTGAAAATGGTGCCGACAATGATGTAAACTCATGAATAACAAAGTTCTTTTTTTCCCTTTTATTCTATATGGATTTTTACTCCTCCGGCTCCTGGTTGTTCTGTCCCCCCAACTCCTAGACCAGCTGTTACCTCCCCCAGACTTACCTCTGCACAGTACCCCTACAGATTGCCCCCCATGGTGGGGTTGGAGGTGGGAGGGTCATCCCCCCCGGAGTATATATCTAGAAGGTGCTGACGAGTGCAGGTGGTGGTGGGGGTCCACAGAGGTACACAGTGCACCAGCTAGCCTTCAGTTCGCTTCTTCCATTCTCTCCCCTGTGCAAGCCAAGGCAACACAGGTTGCACGTGTGCATGGAGGCACACATGTGCCCTGGAACCTGTGGCTCTCCCCCACCCGGTATCAAACCCGTCCAACACTCAAATGTCGGCACTGCCACCAGACCTCCACCTGGTGACAGCCAAGTGCCACATCTCCCAAATACCCCAATCTGAGAGAGGAGAGCTGCCTCACAGCTTCTACATCCACTTCCAACCCTCCTCCCCCCACACAGATCCCCGGTAACCTGAACATGGGTTGCCAGCATGGTGCGAGGTAAGGCACTCATCAGTGCCTCAGCTCTCAGTGCCATCGGGCCAATGAGGTCTTTATATTTTAAGCCAAAATCAGTTTCATTACAAATTTGAAAGTATGTTCCTTTTTTTTTTAATTCTCTGTTTATTTGCCCCCTTTTTGCACCATAGCACAGCCCATACCTCACGGTCCTCCAAGGTGTCTATTGCTAGGCCTTCAGCCATTCCCCTTCAGGTGCCCTTGCCTCCACAGTGCCTCAGATTAACCCACCCAGACAGGGAAGGAGAGAGTGCCCCCTTATTCCCCCATACCTACGTGCTGCTTTTGTCAGGCTTGGTGTCCCAAGGGTTTCTGTTTTTTTGGGGGGTTGTACATTCTATTTGTACCTAGGGACCAAAGCATTTCTGGAGTGCCCTCACAGCCACTACCTCTACTCCGAGGCTGAAACCTCCATTCCACTGGGAGACACGTTGCTGAGCCCCCCAGACTCACAGACCTATCCAGTCCCCCGGATCACTGCCCGTGGAGGGCCAACCTCACCTACCATGCGGCCTGTCTGTAATTAGAGGGATGGTCCAGGTCTCGGGTCTCGGGAGAGCTGCTGGATGGAGTTCCAGCATCAGGATGTGGGCCTGGAGCCTCAGTCGCCTCCCTGAGTCCGCCAGGGAGTTTTTCCTTGTATGTTTCTCCCTCGGGATGCAGCATGCAAGGACTCCTGTGTGGCCTTCCACCATGCCTCTTGCTGCAGGAGTCTGCCATTGTCTCACCCCCTACAACGTCCCATGCACTTCTGCTGCCTCCAGTCTCCACTGGAGGCTGCTACAGCATCGGAAACACCCTGCAACCCACCCCAGGAGAGGAGAGGAGAACAGTTCTCTGGATGTTCAGTCCTCTCTCTCCCTGCCAACCCCTGACGGCCGAGGTCCATTTCTGAACCCTGGTCACTGGCATGGCATGAGGTGTGGCGTCCAGCACCTCACCACTCAGTGGCACAGGGCCGGCTGGGTTTCTGGTTTTTGTCCTTTAGCTGTGCACTGGAAACCACCATCTGGATGGCTGCTGGGTCTTTTCCTTGTTACTCCCAGCCCCAAGGACACCAGAATGCAAGGAGATCCAAGGAGTGTTTGCACAGAAGGCGTGCTGTTGCTCAAGATCTTGGTCAACATCCTTCTCCATCTGGCTGGCCCTGGTGACCCAAGTTCATTGCTAAACCTGGTTCACTGGTGCCACAAGTGGTAGCACTACCTCTGCACCGTCGAGCCAGCTAAAGTATGTTCTTTTTATGTGCATGCCCAAAGTCATGCCTTTACTTTTCAGAAGGCTGTTTTTATGTGAACTACCAGTCAGTTTCACCTAATGCATACATTGTCGAGCCCAGTTAGGAATGTACTTTCTAATTTGTAATGAAAGTCATTGGCTTAAAAAATTAAAGAACTACCTTGTGCATGAGTTTCCATCATCGTCGGCACCATTTTAACTCAAGGACGTGTGCCAGTGGGGACCAAAGAAGTAAGGTCAATGGAATAGGAAATCATTTTTAGTTTTTTGTAAACAAAAAAAACTATTAGTGCCAGCAGTATGTAAATCATGGACCAGACATGCCATCACTGGTCATATGGATGGCAGAGGCACCAGTTTCAGTAGGTATCAAAACTCAACAAAAAGCTGACAGTGTCCCCTTAAACAGTTCTATCAACCTCAATTTAGTTGATTATCCATACTTGGGCACTCCAGCTGTGCTTTGCTTAGTTATTGGAACAATCTCCAAGCTTGGCTCCTTCCACCACCCAGTATTGTCCTTTGACTCCATCCTGTCTAATGTCAGATCTTTCCACTGGAATTGATCGATCTCCTCCTTTACAGTGATAGAACTACAGCCACCAGGCACTAGGTCCACATGGAAGATTTTCTAGCTAGCAGTGTACCAGGAGGGCCACCCATGCCAACGTCACATGCTGACGTCGTCCTTCCCATAGAAGCGTGGGTGGTGCCATGCCCTCCTCAGTTCTTTTCCTGCTGTCAACCATCGCACATCAGACTTCACCGAAGATACAGTCAGCTTCAGTTGGCCGCCTTTTTCTGTTGTACTATTATTTTCATTTTTCTCTTCCTAGAACTTGCAATCACTTTGTTTCCAAAGTGATTTCTACTCTTTTTTTATGCCGCACTCTGTCTCAGAGAAGCTCTTTTGAATCTGTACCTGTGATGAGATGGACAGCCATGATGTCTGCATCCGCTGCTTAGGCCTGGATCGCAATGAGTAGGCCTGCGAACCCTGTTGCCACTTCAACCAGGCTACCTGGAGGCACCACAAGAAGGCCCTAGAGACCTTAATGCTCCAACAGAAGGTCGCCTGCATGAAGAAGGAGCTTCAAGCCAGGAGTTTCTCTGCTTCATCGGCCTTGTCCTCAGGTTCCTGGTCATCCAAGGCCCAAGACAAATCAGCTGGGAAGTATAAGCACTGGGATGAGGACCAGGCTAAGGAGAGGTCATTCAAGGATAATTCCCAGTCACCGTGTCAACCACAACGAGGCTATCTTCCACTTCGGGAACAGTCTCCCCTGCCACCAATGCCATCTCTTCTACAGGGCTTACTGTGGCAGCCCTCCTGCCAGTCTTACTCTGGCAGGTGCGGGTTCACTGGTGTCTGGTACTTCCTCTACCCCAACAAGCTTCCAGCCCCTGCTGTTCCATCCCTTATTCTCCCTGGGCCATTAGACAGGTGATTCTGCTGGTTTGGCCTTGGCAGGCTCTATATCAGTGTTCTCGGGAGCTTAGCTTACTTCCCCGATGCCCCTATTGGCTGCTTCAGCAGCCCAGGTTTCTGCCTCAGGATTCCAGTCTCCTCTGGAGTCAACTAGGCTATTTCTCCATCATCTTCTCCTCCTTGAAATCAGACGACACAGGCTGGAGGGCCAATGCCTGTGCCTCAGCCTACTCCATCGCCCTTCCCAGCCCCACCATTGATGTCGGCCCTTCTGTCTCTGCAGCCAGTGCTATTCAGTGTCCCAACACAGATTTCAGTGGACTTCCAATCTATGCTGTATTCCCTGTGGGACGTTATGCAAATTTGCCTTACTCCTCCACAAGGGCCAGTGCCACAGGGGCCTTCTATGCCTACCCCCATACCTTCTCACCCCTCAGGGCAGTGCTGTCTGCCCTCATATCCCGACACCCACTGGACCTCATTCTGGGCAGGTGGACGATGACAAGTACCACCTGGACCTTCTTCCTCCCAATGATGATGAGGAAGGCATTGACGTGGATGATGAGGGTTCCAGCCCCTCACATTCTACTTCCACGATGTCTTCCAGGGGTAAAGAGATCCCAAGGTACATCTTTCGGTCTCCCCCTGATGACCCTTGTTTTGTCTCAATTATGCGGCAGTTGCAGGCCATGACAGGGTTCGAGGCAGAGGAACACAACCCTGCCCAACACCGTCTGTCCCACTACCTGAAGTTACTAGACTCTCCTCCTCTTATCATACCCCCCCGATAGAGCTTTTCAGGGATGCCACCATGGCTACCTGGTATAGACCCAACCTGGTTCCCGCCATGCCCAGGAAGGTGGACAAGTTGTACCAGGCCCCTGCGGGGAAACCATTTTTTGCGAGCAACCTCAGGCTGACTCTGGGGTCATTAATGCTACTCATAATCAGACTAAGCAGCTGAAGCATCTCAGCTTTATCCCTCCAGGCAAGGAGTCCAGAAAAACGGACCGGATTGGCAAAGGGACCTTTCCCTCAGCTAGTCTTGCCATTAGAGTCTTAAACTATATTACTCATATGGTCAAGTTTGAAAACCAGCTCTGGAGACAGGTCAAAGAGGTAGCTAAGGCTCTTCTGGAGGACCCTCAGATGCAGGAGTTGCTTCAGGTCCTTCAGTCCAGGGCCGATGTTGGTAAGCACCTGCTGAGATCAGCTTACAATGCCATGGATGCCTCAGCTTGGGCAGCCACAGCTGGTATTTTCCTCAGGAGCTGTTCTTGGCTCAGAGTCTCAGGCTTTGCCCGGGATGCACAACAGTCCATTTTTAATGCCCCATTTAGAAGCTACAGACTCTGTGTGGATGTGCAGGACACCCTTTCAGACCGTCAGGCTTCCAGCTGGACTTTGCGGTTGGTCCACTCATCATATGACACCTAACCAGAAAGTGAGCAGAGGTGCTTTTTCATTGTGCCACCCACAGACCAAAGCCTGGCCCTAAGCTTTAGGGCAAATGCAGAGCAGCCTCTGCCTTTCCCTCTCCTTCATCCATGGCCCCCAAAGGAGGAGAGGCTGACTCTAGCCACAGGGGCCATTTCAACCTGAGTCCTTACCCATCCCCACCCACCAGTACTGCAGGAGATGGCAGTAGGGGACCATTTCTCCTTACACCTTGACAGGTGGTGGGCACTCACTACAGATGCTTGGATTCTGCAGCTCATAGAGCATGGCTTCACTCTGGAACTCCTGGGGTAGCCTCCAGAGCAACCTCCAGTTCAGTCCAGTTACCACCCCAACCATGTCCTGGTGCTCTGGGAGGAAAGTCACACACTACTGCGAAAGAGAGCCATAGAGGTGGATAGACAGAAAAGCGACCTTAACAACAAGATGGAGGATCTGGAGGCTGTCATGGTGCAGTCGGACCTGGACATTGTGGCCATCACAGAAACCTGGTGTGATGATAACCATGACTGGGAGATGGCCATACCTGGCTACAACATATTCAGAAGAGACAGGGCAGGAAGGAAAAGAGGATGAATGGAACTTTATGTGAAAGATAACATAAAGACCACAGAGATCCAGGAGGAACAAAATGGGGGAGAGATACTGTGGGTTAAGCTGGAGAGGAAAATGGGGCTGGCCATCTGCACAGGTGTGGTCTATAGACCACCAGTCCAGGAGGAAGAAACAGATAGGGAGCTGATGCTAGCCATCCAAAGAATGGCAGACAAGGGTGAGGCAGTGCTGGTAGGAGACCTCAGTATTCCAGATGTGGACTGGAGCATCCCAGCAGCAGCATCAACCAGGAGCAGATTTATGCTGGACTTCCTTCATGGTGACTTCCTCAAGCAACTGGTCATGGAACCAACTCAACAGAAGGCAATACTGGACCTTGTGCTCACAAACAGGGACAGTGGGATGGGGGTAACAGTGGGGGAGCACCTGGAGAACAGTGGCCACCAGTCATTGTGGTTTGAAATCACAGCAGGAGCAGAACCAAACCACACAAAACACGTATTCTGGATTTTAGGGGGGCAGACTTTGGGAAAAAGGGGAGATGCTTGAAAGAGGCATTAAGGGAAATGAGGCAGGAATCAGGTTGAGGAACAGTGGGCAGTATTTAAAATTGGAATTACAAGAGCAACATAATTGTGCATTAAGCAGGTTAGCAAGGGGAAAAGGAAAAGGAGGCCATTGTGGTTTTCCAAGGAGGTTGCGGAGAAAGTAAAAGTCAAAAAGATTGCATTCAGACAATACAAACAGACACAGGCTGAAAGGGATAGGCGAAGTACCAGGAGAAGCAAAGGGAGGCAGGGAGGTCAGTAAGGGAAGCCAAAGCTCAGACAAAACAGCACATTGCAAAATCAGTGGGTAGAGTGAACAAAACCTTTAACAGGTACATAAGTGAAAAAAGAAAGGCAAAAGGAGGGATAGTGAAGCTGAAGGGGGAGGATGGGGGCTGCATGGAGGATGACAACAGCAAAGCTGACATATTGAACAGGTATTTCAGCTCAGTCTTTACTGAGGAAGAGGAGGGTAATGGGCCTGAAGGGAGTACAAGGGGTGGGAATGGTGCAAAAATGGACACAAGTCCCTTTACACTAGAAATGGTCCTGAAGGAACTTGAAAGAATAAGAGTTGATAAAGCAATGTGGCTAGATGGGGTGCACCCCAGAGTCCTTACAGAACTAGAGAGAGGTGGTGGCTGAACCTCTGGCAATCCTGTTTAGCTGATCACTGGAAACAGGGAAGGTACCCAAAGACTGGAGGACAGTAGATGTAGTCCCCCCTATACAAAAGTGGGAACAAAGAGGAAGTGGGGAACTACAGACCAGTCAGCCTCACCTCAGTAGTGGGGAAGATCATGGAAGTACTACTGAAGGAGAGATTGGTGGAACATCTGGTTGTCAACGGACTACAGGACCCAAGGCAGCATGGTTTCACCAGGGGGAGGTCATGTCAGACCAACCTTGTTGAATTTTTTGACTGGGTGACTGTGGAGGTGGATCGGGGGGGGGGGCAGAGGATGTGGTCCATCTGGATCTCAGCAAGGCCTTTGAAATTGTGCCACACAGAAGGCTATTACACAAACTGGGGAATATGGGTGTGGGCAGGACAGTAGTATGGTGGGTAGGTAACTGGCTGGGTGGCAGGACACAGGGTGGTGGTAAATGGCTGTCACTCCACAGAGGGAAGAGTGGCCAGTGTGGTACCATAGGGATCAGTGCTGGGACCAATCCTATTCAGCATCTTCATCAGTGACATTGCGCAGGACCTAGAAGGCAGAATTTCCCTGTTCGCTGTTGACACAAAGCTCTTAACAGAGTGGACACACCAGAGGGTGTAGACAGAATGAGAAGGGACCTGCAGAAACTTGAAGAATGGTCAAGGGTTTGGCAGTTGAAATTCAATGCAAAGAAGTGCAAGATAATGCATATGGGACACAAAAACCCTGGCACAATATATCAGTTGGGGGGTGAGGGTATAGCATGCACCAAGCAGGGAAGGGATCTTGGGGTTATCATCTCTGATGACCTCAAGGTAGGGAAACAGTGGCAAGGCAGCAGGTAAAGCAAATAGGATGCTGGGATGCATAGACAGGGGCATCACCAGCAGGAAAAGGGAGATCATAATTCCGCTATACAAGACACTAGTGAGGCCCCACCTGGAGTACAGTGTACAGTTCTGGAGACCTTACCTACGTAAGGACATAGACAGGGTAGAGAAGGTTCAGAGGAGGGCAATAAAGATGGTACATGGATTGCATCACAAGTCCTATGAGGACAGGTTGAAGGACTTGAATATGTACTCCCTGGAGGAGAGGAGGGAGAGGGGATATGATAGACATACAAGTATCTTACAGGGAGGAACAGGGTGCAGGAATACACTATTTTAAGTGAAAAAGATGTTCCAGGGCTAGAGGGCATGGGATGAAGCTGGAGGGAAGACAATTCAGAGGAAACGTGAGGAAGAATTTCTTCACAGAATGGGTGGTGGACAAGTGGAACACCCTGCCACAGGAAGTGGTGGGGGCTGAAACAATCATAGGATTTAAGAATGCATGGGATAGACATAAAAGAGTTTTGGAGGTCAGGGGGAGAGGGGCAACAGACTTCTAGGAAAACATAAAATGAACTTATGAGCTCAAATGGGCAAACTGGGTGGGCTGTAGGCCCTTATCTGCCAACACTTGTCTACATATCTATGTAGAACCCATCCCAGAGGATCAGAGACAGGGGTTTCTACTCCCATTTCTTCCTGGTTCCCAAATGCACAGGGGATCTCCAGCCCATCATGGACCTCTACAATCTAAATTTCTGCATCCAGTACAAGAAGGTCTGGATGGTGACCCTTCAAGGCTGCTGATGCTTTTGCATCAGGGAGACTGAATATACTCCTTCAATATGCTGGATGCATAGCTGCATATCCGGGTGTGTGCATCCCACCGGCAGTGGTGCAGCGTCCTGTGGCCAGCCCTCTGGAGCCTCCTCAAAATGTAAAAAGTAGCAGGTTGTGATTAACCATCCTTTTCCCACACCATCTGTGCTGCAGTTTCTGGTAAGGGAGCAGCTCACCCACTTCCTTTCACAGTGATCTGCCATTATGTCGGTAAGTGGAATCTGGAGGTGGTGGGATTGGGTTTCTGGACTTCAAAACTCTCCCTCCATGTCAGCCCAAAGCAGCAAGGGAGTCTGTGGTACCCATGGATACACTTGCTGCACTGCAGTGCAACATTGCTCAGCTTTTAGAGTACTACGCCATATTCAGTATTGGTCATTGTAGCCTTCCTCAGGTGCAGAGGTGCCAAGGACTTGTGTATCTGGATGAATGTCTCATCACAGGTGGGTCCAAGAAAGCCATGGAGCAGCCTGGGCATTCCTCCACTTGTTATGAATCATAGTGGATTTTATGAAAGGGGTCCATTGGGTCCAATGAAGGATGCACCCCTTCAATGGGAACCAGCGTGTAAAAAATTCCAGTACCATGGCTTCCTGAACCGGCCAGTTCAGGTAACATAGCCAATGTGGGATGCCACTGAGTGAGGCTGTGTTGCCAGAACCTCTGGGAGGAAATTCTTTTTGTCTGTGCCATCCCTCACATTGCTCAGTGATGCATTACTGGTAGGGTGGAGTGCACACCTGTCAGACCACAGAGCCAATGGATACTGGTCTCTTGAGTGAGACTCTCCAGCATATCAACCTGATGGTGCTCATGGCAGTGTGCCTGGGACTGACGGAGTTTGCTTCACTGTTTTGGGGTCAGGTGGTGCAGGTAAGTAGTGACAACATGAACACTTTTTTTTTTTATCTTTTTTATTGACTTTCGAAAAATACAGACACACACAAAACAGCACGTCATTTTTGCAGTCATAAGAAAGCCCATAAGCTCTCAAACAGTACTAATACAATCTTACTAAAATACGTAGGAAACTCATAAGTTTACACAATTGATATCAGCATATAATGAACAAATAATGAACTTTAAAAACAGCTTAACAAGCAAAAACTATGCTGAATGCACCACAATATATCCTCACAATAGATTTCATACAAAAAGGGGTCAGCAGGTTGGTGCAGAAGTACATAATTGAAAATTCATTACAGGACTGTAACAGTTCCACCTGACAGGGCTAAGTATAATGCTCAGTCGGAGCATGCCTGCATCCATTGGTGGGAAAGAATCCATAAATGTCCCCCACATTCTCTCAAATAGTTCTCCCTTGTCCTTAAGCTCACATGATACTTTTTCTAAGGGAAATGTTTTGGTCGCTAGCTTGATCACATCCCTATCATTGCTGGCTGGCAGGAGACCCACGTGTTCTGTATACATTTGCAAGCCATTATCAAGAGGACACTAATTACTTTGGTATGAAGGTCCCACTCCACACCGGACAAGTGGACAGTCTCCAGCAGCATGGACAGGGGTGTCTCCTGTATTAATGTGCCTACTCTCTGCCCTGTCTTCACCCTGACAGCTGCCCAAAATGGTTGTAAAGTGGGACATTCCTAATAGCAATGCAGATAAGTCCCCGTGCACTCCACACCTCCCACATGTAGGCAATATCATCGGGAAATGTATGTACCACAAATGGGAAGAGGTATAAATGATGAATGAATTTAAACTTAGCCTCCTTATACTTATTGCACCATAGCAACCCCACATGAGATTTACATGTGATGGCACAGTTTTTGTCCGAGAACTCCACACCCAGATCCCACTCCTACAACCTAAGCACCTTGCTAGATTGATCTGGCATCGCATCTTGTAGGTGTGAGTATATACAGTACCTGTACATGCCATAGACCCCTTTGAAACTACTCTGGCCCGCATAACCTCCCTCTCAATCCCACTTAACTTAGATAATTGAAGGGTCAGTCTTTTCATGGCACACAAGTGAGCTCACACCTGCAGGCAGCAGACACTGTGGTGACCCTGCAGAGCCAAAGTTCGCACAAGCTTCCCCAGGCTAACTAAACCTGCAGATTCAAAGAGATCCCCAAAGCACCTCAATCCAGCCTGTCACCACTGCCTGAAGCCCTGCCCTGGTCTTCAAGCCCAGACAAAAATTCTGGGTTACCACTGACCAGTGCCAGCAGGGTATTATCTTGTGTTCCCCCCAGCATCTTGGCAGCCAACACTCACACCCACAGCATGTAGACTACAAGTGGATTCACTTCCTGGCATGATCTGTATTTGGCCACTCCACCCCTATCAAGATAACTGAATAGGGAGGCATTCTCCCCCTCCAGTTCCAGTGCCACCCAACTAGCCCTTTTCTCCCCCAGTAACTAACCCCTCATGAGCCTAAGGTGGGCTGCTACATGATGGCATTTGAGGTCAAGAAACCTTGGGTCTCCTTTAGCAGTGAGCCCTTTCAAGCGAGCAAGCACAGCTCGAGGTCTCTTACCTTGCCATAAAATTTCAGTGTATTTAGCCTCAAAGTGCTGAAGATCCTTTTAACTATGTCCCATTTGGAGCATTTGAATCAGATATAGTATATGGGGAGGATATTCATTGTTAACAAGTTTATGCATCCCAACCATGAAATAGGTAGAGCTGTCCATCGAACCATATACTCTTTAATTACCCTGAGCATTTGCTCGTAATGCAGTTTATATAGGTTAGCTAATAGGGGTCCCACCTTAATACCCAAATAGGTAAGGAATCCCGTCACTCTCTTAAAAGGCAAGCCCATTTGCCTGACTTGTTCCCTTCTCCCACCTGCATCAGCTCAGTCTTATCAAGATTAATTGTATAGCCACAGAACCTGGAAAAGGTATCAATGGCTGTTGTACTACCTGGTAGGGAGTGCACAGGATCAGTCACAAACAGGAGAATATCATCTGCATAAATGGGAGACTTTATGCTCCCGCCTCCACCTCCCCTTTACACTGGGCACTGCCTGATGACCACTGTGTTCTAGCTGAACAAGAAAGGTGGAACACACTCCTTTTCCCCATGTCAGGAGGCACCTGGATCTGGTCCCTGGTATGCAGCCTACAGGTGGATCTCCTTGCAGTGCACATGACGGGAAGAACAATCAGTTGGAAGATGCTCTCGGTGGAGTGGGATAGATGTCACACATGTTGTCCCCACCATGATGCTGTAACTCAGCTGTTCACCCAGTGGGACACACCTCTGATGAACTTGTTTGACTTTTGGGGGCACAGAAGACTGACGCTGCTCTGTACCCACATCCCTCAGATGAGAATACTGATGAAGATGTATGGGGAATGAAAAGGTTTTATGATGAGGAATGTCTTCTCCAGGGCCTGTACCCCATGCCTTCTCTATGCCTTCCTTCCCTTTCTCTTGATCTGCAAGGTGGAGCTCAAAGCATGTAGAGACAAGATAAAACTGATCCTGATAACATCAGAATGGCCTTGGTAGTTTTGGTATCAGGAACTCCTCAGCCTCAGCAGTAGGCCCCCTGGCATCTTTCACTGCATCTTGACCTGCTGATGAGATCAGGGGAATGGTTTGGTACCTGAGTCTGCAGCCCCCACACCTGTCCACCTGGTACCTGAGTGGATAGAGTTTCAGGCTCTGAGATTTTTCGAAGACATTCTCCAGGTTCTAGAGGCATCTGGAAGGACTCAACTCGTAAGACTTACTTCTTCAAGTGGATGTAGATTTTGCACTGGTGTCTGGGACAAGAGGTAGACCTCTCACCTGTCCTGTGGCATGTATCTTAAAGTATTATACCGCTGATCCATGTCTCAGTCAGGGTTATGAGCCACATCCCTTAAGGTGCACCCGACCACCATCTCTGCATAATGGGCATAGGCTAGAATACCAACAGTCACATCAAATCAAATTTTATTTCTACAGCGCTTTTCCAAAACCAAAACGAATATACAGTATAAAAACAGACATTTAATATAGTAAAATGTATAAATATAAAAAGGCTGTCATAACCCAACTAGGGATCTGAGGTTCAAGCAGACTCGATAGACCGTAAGGCCTAATCTGCTGGCAAATAGTATGTTAGTATAATAAAACTAGACATTATCCCCAAATGCCAGGCCAAATAAATACATTTTTAATGAGGATTTAAAGGTCTCGGTGGACAGGCACTCACTAATCCGACGAGGTAGAGAGTTCCACAGGGTCGTGGCTGCAAAAGCAAAAGCCCTAGCACCTGATGTCTGAAGACAGACCCGTGGGAACCTCTAGCAATCCCTCATCAGCGGAGCAGACGGAGGAGGCAGTAAGGCCGAAGGAGGTCTTGCAAGTAACCTGGTCCCTGTCCATGTAGGGTCTTATAGGTCAGCAACGCGACCTTGAAGGTGATCCTCCATCGCACCAGCAGCCAGTGCAATTTGCGCAGCACAGGCGTGACATGGCAAGTTCTTGACAACCCTGTCAACAACCTGGCCGTAGCGTTCTGCACCAGTTGTAGGCAACGGAGATTCACCCCCGGTATCCCTAAGTGTAGAGCATTGCAGTAATCAAGATGAGAGGACACAAAAGCATGAACCAACATAGGAAGGTCCTCGGGCAGAACAAGGTGCTTTATCCGGGCGATGTTCCTCAGATGGTAAAATGACGGTTACTCAGGAGTCAACTTCTCTACCCACTGACCTGGGTCCACCACCAACACCTCAGTCTTGTCCGGATTCAATCTCAACCAGTTAGCACTCATTCAGTCCTGAATCTCAGCGAGGCAGTTGTTAAAGACTGAGATTGCGCTATTCTGTTTGGGTACAAAGGACATGTAGAGCTGAGTATCATCTGCATAGCAGAGAAAACTCAGCCCATACCACCTTATAATGTCTCCCAACAGCAGCATGTACACTGTGAACAACATGGGGGACAGCACGGATCCCTGCAGCACCCCACACGGCAGGGAGAAGGGGGCAGAGGAAAAAATCCCTGACATCACCCTCTGAGTCCTGTCTGTGAGGAAAGAATGGAACCACCTGAGGACTGTCCCCGACAGTTCACAGAGTAGCCACAGGCATTCCAGCAACACCCCATGATTCATGGTGTCAAATGCTGCAGAGAGATCAAGGAAGACCAAGATCAAATGACTCCTCCAATCCCTCGCTATTAGGAGATAATTAAGTACTCAAACAAATGCTGTCTCGGTACTATGCCTCTTCCTGAAACCTGGAGAGAATCATAGACTTCATGTGTAGTAAGAAAGTTCTCAAGCTGCAACACGGCCATCTTCTCAATAACCTTGCCCAAAAAGGGCAGGTTAGAGACCGGTCTGTAGTTGTCAAGACAGTCTGGGTCGCAGGAAGTTTTCTTTAAAAGGGGTATCATCACAGCCTCCTTCAGGGGGTCTAGAAACACCCCTTGTTCCAGTGAGCATCAGACTATCTCAGCAAGGATCGGTCTGATGACATCCATACACCCCACAAGGAGGCACATTGGACTAGGATCCAAACTACAGTAAGTCAGTCACAGGCCCTGAACAATCTTCATGATATCCATGATCACTGGCTAGTCAGAATCTGTCCAGACTGACCGGTGCCTGTACCCACGCATTGACCACCACCATTTTCGTTTGAACGAGTCAGGCAGATCTCTGACTGATGGAGGACACCTTATCCACAAAGAATTGAGCGAACTCATCACACTTAGATTGTGAAAAAGCTCTCCAGCCCCAAAGGCAGGCTCGATTGCACAGCCTGTCGATGGTCTGAAAGAGCTGAGCTGGTCGATTCCTTGCTGCAGCAATCTCCCTGGACAGGAACTCTGCTTTCTTATGGGAGATTTCTGATTGATAGTCCGAATGATGGGCGACCAACCTAAGTCTCTCCTCCTAAAGGCCAGATTTCCACCAACAATGTTCCAACCTTCGCCCCACTCTCCTCTACTCCCTCAAAGTCCCATTAAACCAAGGGGACTGAGGGCAGAGAGAGAGAGAAGGAGAACTGACAGGAGCTATGGAATCAAGGGCCCTCTGCACCACACTATTATAGTGCACTACTAGGTCTCCCAGATCCAAGCTTTCCAATGGCCAACTCGATAGGTCAAGCACCACCAACAGACCCTCTGGGCTAACACTCCTCAAAGGGCGGTACCGGGCCATCTCCAAAGGGGCGGGTCTCACAGGGGGAGCCGTGAAACATAACCTTATAGAGTGATAGTCCGACCATCAAACTGGTTCCACCACCAAGTCAGCAGCCTCCATCCCCAGGAGGAACACCAGGTCCAGGGGGTGACCCTGAGTATGGGTTACAGCGGTAACTACCTATGGGAAGCCCAACAAGGTCATCAGTTGGAGGACATTTTGACCAAAATGTGAGAGTTCATCATCGACCCAGGCTTCAAAAATCCCCCAGGACCAGCCACCTGGAGGATTCCAACACCATGTCGGCCATGAAGTCTGCAACTTCCTGCAGGAAAACTTTCTCATCTCTGGGTGGACAGTAGATGAGAAGAATCCTGCTACACACATCTGCTCCCATGATACACTTGAAGGATCTAGTGATCCCCACAGGAACCTCTACAAGGCCCAGATCCATCTTAAAACAGATGGCTTTACCCCTGACCCTTCGATCCAATCTCAGGCGGTACATCACCGAGTACCCAGCCGGAACTCCTGACTCCAATACCAGACCAGCATTCTCATCCAACCAGGTCTCGGTGATGCAAACCAGGTCAGATGTCTCCACAAGATCAGCAACAATTGCTGTCTTGTTCTTTATTGACTTGGTATTGCATAAAACCTCCCGAGTTGGATGAGAGGCCATGGAAGAGTGGGCAACTTGCCCACTATTGGTGGAGCCCTTGGGTATGGGTACCAGGTATGAAGAACCCCTTTCCTGGAGCCATTTCACCCTAGGGCTCTTCCTTGACCTCACTACCCCATACACCCACCCTACTCCTCCCCCCCAGGTCCAGGGGCCCCACCCCTTCAGCCCCTCCGTTCAATACCCAAGGCACGACAACGCCAATACACCTCAGGTTGCAACGAGGGACTCGGTTTAAACCAAGCTAAATACACAGTCCAAATCAAAGACCAATCCCCATAAGTCACTTAGGAGAAAGTGGCTGGGTGCTGTTTTAAAGGCCTAGATCACCTACCCTCTCTGGTGCGAGACCCATGACCACCATGGGACCTACTGCTTGTGCTTGTGAAGCTGATGGGGAAAAAACATTCAAACCAATGGACATGTATGTGATATCATTTTTGCAGAAAATTGGGTCACCTCGGCCAGATGTGAGTGAGCACCAGGTGCTTTTTTTTGTGTCTTCATATTAAATTTTCCACAAGGTCATCCTTCACCCCCATCCAAAGTTCCTGCTGAAGATAGTTTTGGAGTTTCAGTTTAACCAGGTGTTGTATTTCCCTGTATGCTTTTCAAAGCCACACACTCTAGATGCTGAGTGCACACTTCACACTCTGGATGTGCACTGAGTACTCCCTTACTATAGGCATGCCATAGCAGGGATTCACGGAGAGGCTCTCCAACCCTTCTTTAGTTATGCTGAAGCCACTCCAGACAGACTGGCAGTTAAGCAAACGACTCTGACCAGTGGATAACCTCCTGCAGTAATCTGTATTACAGGTTGGCTAGTATGGAGTAGCCCAAGGGGTTGAAAGATCATTCCACCAGATGTACTGCTGCCTTTGTTGCTGCTTCCAGGCACATCCCTGGATTTGGATGAAAAGGTTCGACAGTCTGGGAGTAGAACTGTTCCTCACACTTAATAGGTTTATAACTGTCAATGGCCTATACCTAACAAAAGCCTGGAGTTTTGGTTGTGTCAGTTTCTGTACTATAATGTTTGTTCTCTCACTCAACGTAAACCTGCTACACTGTATATATCAAAAGCATTGTTTTTTCCCTCCCTCTATGTATATGTAACTAAACCCGGGTCGCCCCAGAAAAAGTGACTGCAAGGTTCCAGTGGGCCTACCCGGTTACCAAAATTTAAATAAATAAACATTCCGACCGAGGAGCTCTACAGGGCTGTTACATGGTTCAGTGCTCACAAGTACCTATCCCGCTATAGCATTGACATGTTCAGATATCATGGTGCTGTGTTTAGGGCCTCAGTTCTCCAGTCTCTTTCTGCCCAATAATTTGGAGGTACATGCCTTGCCCCTCCTCACTGAGAACTGCTAGGAGTCTGCCCAAGTCTGGATAGTGAACTGAATCCAATTTGTTAGAAATAGAGATTACTTTACTGTAACGTAGTACTACCACTTATATTCAGTTCAAATCCACATGACCCACCTGACCTTTCCTGGCAAGATTTGCCCATATTCCTCCTTCCAGCATGCATACTAGATATTAGACTGGGCAGAGCCAGAGGATGACAGTGTTTGGTGGGAGGAGCCAAGTTTGAAGACTCTTCAGGTGACTGAGCAAACCTCAGAAGAACTGCCTAAGTGTGGATATGAACTGAATATCTGTAGTAGAACTATGGTTATAGGTAAGTAACCACTACTTATTGAACATTTCATATTATTACACATCTAAAAGGTGCATAGTGGTAAGTGTCAGCATAAAAAAAGATACAGTGGCCCAGATATTCAAACTGCACCCAAAAAGTGCGCAACATCAGGAGCAAGTGCAAGTCCACTGCACCCATGCGCAAGAAGTGTGATATTCAAAAACTGCACTGGCCAAGATGCGCCTACAGCCGACAACTGAATATCGCACCACCTGTGCCATAGTGCAGCTAGGGAGGTGAAGCTGAGCATATCTGATGTGCCATAGTGCAACAAGGGATGTTCTGCTGAGCAGTCCAGATGTGCACAACTGGGGGAGAGCTGGAATAACCACCGGCCCATGGATAGCAGCAACCAACCCACAGCTGAGCCATGGTGCCCCAGCACACCCCCTGGCAAGCTGTGACCGGCACACAAGAATGGCCGACCACCCCGTACCGCACTGCCCCACCAATGCAGAGTGCAACCTGCACCATGATCCCCATACACTCCTGCCCAGGAGTAGCACCCAACAGTGCAGGACATCCCATGCATGCCACCACCCCCACTGTGACAATGCAACCCTGTGCGCCATAGAGCCAAGCAAGGCAGCCCCACCAGGGGCACCTTGCAGCAGGCGGCAGTAGACAGTGATGCAACAGATGCATACACAGTGCCACCCTGCATGTGCCCCCTGAGGTACAGCTGAGAGACCGACCATGCGTCAGCACACGAGGTACCCCACATGCGACAGGGCATGCCCTGGACCCCACCTTCATCGGTACAGCACCCTGCACACCCTCCCAAAGACATACCCCATCCCAGTACTGGTCACAACAGCCAGCACAGACATGCACAGTGTAGCATGGAGGCATGCATCACACTTCACACACAGTGCATGGACAGACACCCACCCATACCCAAGGGCACAGCAACACATGGACACAGTAGCGGGTCAACCAAGCCACTGGCATGTGGCCACGGCTGATGTGTACACACGGCCATCACCCCTACATTGCACAGGTGTGCCAGCCATCCTGCACAGGCACCATGAAGCTGTATGCCACCAGCATGCTGCTGAAGCACAAGCGACAGACACTGGAGCACATCCCCTGCAACAGACACAAGCGACAGCATGGATGGTGGACAACAACAGCGGAAGTCACAGTGCCACCGGAGGCAGACATGCACCATACTGGTGATGGCAGTCAACCTGGCATTGTGCTGGGTACAGTTGTTATCCAGCATGGACTGCCACCACTGACACGCCAGCAGACCATGCATATCACAGACATGCAAGGGTGTCAGCTGCACAGGCCATGGATGGTTTGACAGGGGTGCCATGCACACAGTGCAGGCCCTGTGGACCACTGCACACAGGCATCCAGTGCACAGAGCACAACACACAAACCACAGACAGTGACTGATCTCCCTGCCCACATCATAGGTGGTTCACCTCTGTACACACACACACACACACACACACACACACACACACACACACCCATGCATGCACCACCCCTGATGCCATGCACACCACTGCAGCTGAGCACCTGTAGCCCACTGCAAATCAGAGGCCACCACAGTTGTTACAACAAAATGTATGTATTGAAACAATGTAAAGTAAAACTGTATACAACTATGTACAAGAGTGGGGGAAGGGCCACATAACAGGTGGGTTCAGGTAAGGGGCAGGGGTGAACATATGGGAGAGGGAAGAAGGGGTGTGAGGGTGGGTCAAAGGGGGAAGGGTGGTAGTCGGGGCATGGGGACTTCACTGGCTGCCCCGGTCCTCCTCTTCCTGGTGCTGATGAGATCTCCGCCTCCTCCTCCTGACCCTGTGGTGGTGGATGTGTCGCATGAGCTCTAAGGTCTCCCTCCTGACCCACAGCAGCTCCTGAATGTCCCGCTGGATCTGCAGGAGTCTCCGGCCACCTAGGACGAGGTACCAGAGTCAATAGGTGTGACTGCCCATCGCCCTGCAGCCCACCCATTGTGCATGGCATACAGCCATGTGACATGCCCCTGTGATGGTGTGCGACCACCTACAGTGACAGTGTCCACAAGACCTGCCCACCCAGGCAGCCACAGCCATGTGGACCACTGCACACACACACACAGCCCATGTCCTGCACAGCACCATCATGGCCGTACAGTGACTTGGCTATGCAGTGTGAAGGCAGTGCCACAGCCATGTGTCCGGTGCATGCATGGACCACCATCGATGCACTCCCAGACATGCAGTGCCACTGGACAGTGCTGACTGTAACAAGTTGCGTGCATGGCAGTGGTGTTAATGGATGGTGGCCATGCCCCACTGGCTGCCCAATTATACAGCATGCAATAGTAATCATGGATGTAAGGCACTCACCATCAGCAGGCTGGTCCATGTGCCGCGGACCACCTTCATCCCTCCTGTCCCTCTGCTCCAACATGCGGCGCCTCCCCTCTCTGTTGTGCCTCTGTTCTTCTGGTCCTAAGGTGCAAACATGGAGAGAGGAACATCAGTACAATCTAGTAGCAATGTCTCCCCCACCCCCATGTGTGTGCAATCCCACAGCCAGACCCACCACCCCACCCTGATACCACCACCATGGCCAGCACCAGATGGCCCCTATGTGCTGGACACATGCAACTGTGATACCCGTATGGACGATAAAAGTGTATGGATGTTGCACCTACCTGGCCATGGCACCGTGCCCATCCTGGCATGTGCCCGCTGGTGGGCAAGCAGGTCTGAGTCCCTGCACCTCAGGTCCCCATAATGGTGGTAGCACTGCTCTGCCATCCACCCCATACCGGTGGCCTCCTCCAGGGCGTCGGCCACCTCCTGCCATACAACACTCCTGGCCCTGTCCAGGGGTGCCTCCCCAAACAAAGCCCCAACATGGGGTTCAACTATGGCCATAAGGTTTGCCAGCTCGATCTGGCTCCACAGCATAGCACGCCTCTGCGCCATCTCTGCTGCCCGGTTCAAGCAAAATGGCACTCTGCAGCACGGTCCTGCCACGTGCAGATGCTGCGTGATACAGCGCTGCCATTCCCCACCATGCTGTCACCGAACAGCGCAATAGTGGTGCACCCATGCCTGATGCATGGTACCTAGAGGGCAAAGGTCGGGCACAGGGTCAAGGGTCTCTGGCGCACGGACAGCCACAGCGCGATTGGAACCCAATGCGTGTAGCGCGATTGGGTGCCTGTGTGCCACCTCTGTGAAGTGGCCCTACTGCGCTGTTGCCCCAGTGTGCCTACGTGCCCTGGTGCCAGGCGCCATATAGGTGAACAGCGCTGTGGCGCCACTGGCACAATAGTGGCCATGCCCTGCATTGCCTCCCTGCACAGCACGTCAGCAGTGCAGGCGCCTGCATCATCAACCGGGCATGCGCAGTTAGGGTGTGTACTGCGCATGTCACAGAACTGCGCCTTTGGCTCAGCATGTTCAACACAATTGCGCAAAGCACAACAGTGCGATATTCAGCCGGCATATGCAGATCATCTAATCAGCCATTCAACGGCACAGTCACTGCATTTGCATCCACTTAAAGATGCGCCTCGCCTCATTTGCGTGGGTTGCACTATAAAAGTGCGACATTGGGCTGCACTGGCCATAGTTGGTTACTGCAGTCTATTGTGGTGAGTTGCATGCTGTTTGGGAGTGTGGACTGTGGTGTTTGGGACATGCATGGGACTGTACAGTCACAGGTAACAGCTGTCATTCTCACAGGATGAATCATGACCGAGCGTGTGGTGGAGGAAGAGGAACAGAGTCATGGGAGGAAGAGGAAGCCAAATTTCACTAAGGCTGAGACAGATGCCCTGTTCGAGGCCTACCTAGACCAGGAGCCACTTCTCAGTGGACACCAGGGAATACCACAGACCCATGCTGCTGCATGGGAGGAGGTGGCGCATGCTGTAAACCTGCATGGCAGCCACCAGCACTCTGTGCAGGAGTGCAGAAAGAAGATGGGCACGGACAGGCGGAGGATTAAAGAGAAGGTGGCTGCCATCAGGGCAGCATGGTCTGCGACTGGTGGGGGACAGCTGTAGGTGCTATGCCTGACCCCACAGGAAGAGTGGGTTGCTGGCAGCATGCAGTGTTGTGCCATTGAGGGTGTTCCGGGTGGTGGATTCCAGATGGATGGTAGCCCGTCACTGCATGGTAGGTCATGGTCTGTCTATTGGGGGGGGAACAGGGTAGGTCACATGCAGTAATGCTACTTTTTTCCCTTACAGCTCCTGAGCATCTGCATGGGTCAGCGGTGATGGGCTTCTCCACTGAGGCCAGTCACATGGAGATGAAGGAGGACCCATCCACCTCCATATGAATACGGGGGTCAGGGTGACAGTGGGCCCACCTGGACGTCCGGACTGATGTTGGTGAAGCAGGTGCAGAGGAGGCCCTTCCCGTGTCCCAGCGTGCCAGCATCTATGGATGCCAGCATGCTGAGACTCGGGCTGGTGCTGGATCCGTCACCAATGATGACGGAGCTAACGTCATGGGCAGTGACACGTGTGTGCCACAGGATGGCCACACAGCAGGTGACATCGTGGCCATGGCTGTGGGTGGTGCCACCGTGGAGGCCTGCGTGTCATCACAGTCCCAGCCTGTGCCTGTCTGCACCAGTGGGGCAGCACTGGTGTGTGTCCAGGACAGTGGGACTGTTGCAGCCACTGCGGTGGCACCATTGAGCCCTGGGGAGCGGCAGCCAGAGGAGCAGCATCAGCAGTCAGCCAATGGCCATGGGGGTACAGTGTCAGGGGGCGGTGTCAGTGCACCACCAGTGGACATGCCCAGGCCTGGCCCTGGTGTGCAGTGCCCACCCTCAAGGGGTGATGAGCATCAGGGCCGCAAACACCCTGAGGGACAGCATGCCAATCAGGCAGATGACCTCTTGGATGAGCACACCTGCATACTGCAAGCATCAGTCAATCAGCAGATGCAGCTTGTGACAGCGGGGGATGCACTGAGTGCAGCTCTGTGCCAGGCAGAGGAGCATCGCAGCAGAGACACCACTCTGCTCCTGGCAGGGATGGACTGGTTGCGGGTGGATGTGACTGCTGCCATTGACAGGCAGACACAGGCATTCACAGCTGTCATGGCCACAATGGGCACACAGTTATTTTCCCATGCGTTGCAGACACCACGCAGTGCAATGTCCACCCCCAGTTCCCAGCGTCATGCGACACCATCCTTGTCAACACCGGGTTCAGCTGTGGGCATCCCGAGCATGCCTGGCACAGGCATGTTCAGTGTGCTGCAGACCCCTGCATGAGCACAGTCGCGTTCACCTAGTGAAACCCCTGGGGGACCGTCGATGTCACCCCATGAGGTCAGTGGTCAGCCTGTCACTGCTGGAATGTCTCAGCGGGGCAGCCCACGCATCCGTGGCGGCTGTGGCACTGTGGCGCATGACTAACCTGTCTCCCAGCGCGGCTACTGTCTGATGCTGCCCTGTGTGCATTGTGTCATTCAGCGGGCAATGCACAGGTGGGTATCTGGCCCTGCACACACACACACAGTCCATCTGCACACCTTCCCAGCTGCTGTCCGCAGTTGCGTGTGCATGATGATGCCTGCGTTGTGCTGTACACCACTGTGCATTGGTGCTCAGCGTCTGACACACGCACAATGACAGGCAGTGGGCATGGTGGTCTGTGGACATGTGTGTGGCTAGGGGTGGCGGTCTGGGTCGGCGTGCCTCCTACCCTTTGTGCATGTCTGGTGAGCTGTGTGTGTGTGTGTGTATGACCATGTGCCATGTTAGACTTTGCCCATCCCTGGCGGTGTGTGCGGTTCCATGCCCGGACACTTCCCTTGACGGCATGCACCCCTGGTGTGTGTCCATGCGTGTTTGTGGGTTGTGCCTTTGCCACTGGTGGTTGTACATGGCCCCATGACTTACCTGGGTTGGCTGAAGTGCTCCTCTGTGATGGTGTCCCGGTGCAGCTGTGCCAGCTGGAGCAGTCGGGGGTCCCGTCACCCAAGAGGGGGCTTCCCATCACCATCGTCACCAGCGTCCTCATCGTCCCCATTGCTGTCCCCCTCTTCGACCTGTACGACTATCCCACATGCATTGGCCATGTTGTGCAGGATGCAACAGGCAGGAATAGCCCACAGGCCTTTGAGGGGCTGTACTGTAGGGCACCGCCGGAGGTGTCCAGGCAACGGAAACGTGCCTTCAGCATCCCGATCACCTGCTCGATGACATTGCATGTGGTGGCATGTGCCTCACTGTAGCGTTGCTGTGATGTGGTCGTGGGCAGCTGGTATGGTGTGAGCAGCCAGGGACGGCGTGGGTATCCACTGTCACCTGTGTGTAGAGGGTGGAGGTTAGTTTGGTGATCAGCATCGCCCTGCCTTGGGCCATGTAGGCCACTACCCATGTCACCTCTGACCATGCCCCTCCCAAGCTCTATGTTTGTCCGTGTGGTTTGCATACTCACCCACTAAGTGGCCAGTGGGGATGTCCCCAATCTTGAATCTGTGGCACAGTGCTGACTGGTGCCAGATGAAGGCATTATGTGCTCCCCCAGGGTGCGTGGCACAGACATTGATTATGCGCCCCCTGGCATTGCACACCACCTGGCAGTTGATGCTAGCATAGCCCTTCCGATTGATATATGTGGCCCCCTCGGGGCCAGGTGGTGTGCGGATGGCCACATGGGTGCAGTCTATTGCCCCTAGCATGCCAGGCATACGTGCTACCCTGTGGAACTCCTGTATGCTTGCTGTGCACTCCACTGGTGTGCTGGGGAAATGGATGTACTCCACAGCATGTGGCAGCAGTGCACTGAGGAATTGGGTGAGGTAGCATGACACAGCGGACTGGATTATGCCTGTGGTGTCCCCTGTTGGTCTCTGGAAGGTACCCGTGGTGAGCAAGCACATGCAAGCTGTCACTTTAGTCTCCACTGACAGAGCATGGCTCCGTCGTGTGGGTGCCTGCATCACATCACTGCACAGCTCACAGAGCCACCTCAGAATTGCCCGATTCAGGTGGTACCGGCCCACGATCTCAGTATCGCTGTACAGCTCGAAGCTGGTGCGGGCTCGGTACTGCCTGTTGGAGGCATACCGATGGCCCTTCCACGGCTGCTCCCCCTGCTGCCTGTCTTCTCGCCTCTCATTACTGCTCCATCTGGATGGTGGCACTGGCCATGTCCCTGGCTTGTGTTCACCCCCCCCGGCAGCTGTTTCTGTGTTCCCCCCACTGCCCTGGCTGCTACTTCCCCTGCACCGGGAACACCTTCCTGTAGTGGCCTCTGTGTTGTGTGGCACTTCCCACTTCTGCCTGGCTGTGGCTCCCCATACCTTCCCTGTGCCTCTGTGTTCAGGGTGCCCTTTCCCCGGCCTGCCCTGTGTGTCCCCCCTGCCCTGTTTGTGTGGCTAGAGTTCAGCCTCATGGGCCTTCCCTGTAGCATTCTTGCTCATTTCCTCTATCACGCAACTTCCACTTGCTCCCCTATTGCGCATGGTGCATGTTGTTGAATATCGCACTGCACCATTTATGCATGGTTCCTCCCCCTTCAGTTGTGCATACATACATTCATTATCATTGCGCTATTGCTCAGCATGATTTGGGGGTGCGCATCTGCCTCCCGCTGAATATCGCAGAATGGTGCATTTTCAGACTTGCGCTGAAGTAACCCTATTGCGCATGGTGCAACCTTTTGAATATCTGGGCCAATGTGTACAGCAGTTTATATTACTAAAACTCATACTGACAATTCAGTGTTTTAGGTGCAGTATTAGCCACAGATTGCAAATTGTGAGAAAGAAATAATGCAACCGAAAGAGAAATGAACCTAGGCCCCAGGAATACCATACTGGTGCTCTAACCAGTGAGCTACAGGCTTACATAGTTGGACCTGAGGTTTAAAGACACACGTCGTTCTTCTGGGATAGCATATCCTGCAGCTAGGAATAATCATATTGGTCAGAGCACCGGAACAGTATTCTGGGGGCCTGGGTTCCATTCCCAGTAGGTCAAATTATTTCTTTTTCACTACAATTTGCAATTGAAGTTGCTAAGCAGTGGCTAATACTGCACTAAAAGTCAAACTGCAAACTAAAAAACAAATTCAACAGCTAAAGTGAAATGCTAGTGGCATTAGCCAGGTCAAGAACCCAAAGGTAGAACAGAATTACGTTACCATCTAAGAGGCCCAGGAGGAAGAAAAAGACCCTCTCTACTGTGTGCATGAGGTGATTACCATGTCCTGCAAACTAGTCATGTCCACAGACATGAAGTGCATTAGAAGTGGCAATAAAGAAGAGAACAGATTAGATTAACTAGTATGGCATGTTGGGTCCCCGAGTGAAATGGGCTATAGGGCCCTTATATATTACTATGTTTTGCAGCCATGTGTAGGTCCTGGTGGCTGTGCCATTCCAGGCAAGCTGGCAAGATGTGACATAGCAGTGATCTATTCTTGCAAAGAAAGACATTGAAAAGGACTTTTTGGCGCACCCATTCTGCCCAGATGTTCCCTAACTAACCTGTCTCTGCAGACCCTAACTGGTGTCCGGCAGCCCTCCCTCCGCCCTGCCTGTTTTCTAATACATCCCTATGTCTACCCCATGTGTGTAGACTCCTGTGTCTGCCCCATGTAAGCTTGAAGTCTCCCACTGTTTTTGCATCCACCACTTCTGCTGGCATTCTGTTTCAGGTGCCTACCACCCTTTAAGTGAAGAGATATTTCCAAAAATCTATTTTAAAGGGTGTGCTTCAAGTAGGACCATAGCACATGGGAAATATGGGCATCCAAGTGTCCACACCTCCAACAGTTGGCGTGTGAATGGACTTGCAGTACTGCTGGGGCCCTACATCAGCAGCAGTGGATATTTTTATGTACAGTATGAGGCATGATTTGGAATGACAAAAAGAGGCGTGGCCCCTAGCAGCAAGTTTTCCATCCCTGGAGCACACCTGGAAATGAGCTGTAGCTCAGCGTGTCTTGCCCAATTACGAATTGTCAAATAAATAATGTCTCATCTGTTAGCGAAATATGTCATTCATTCTCCATGTCCACCCTGGCTCTCTTGATGGGCACAGGCATTGCATCCCTCACTGATCCACAAATACTGCCAACAGTGCCTTTACTTCTCCTTGGCCATCTGGGGAGAAGGGCATGTAGGGGGGAGGGAAAGGTTTTCTGATGAGGTACTGGAAGGGAGAACAAGACACCCCTCACTTACAGGTAGCACCAGAAGTATGTGCAAAGCATGGCAAAGCAATGCTGGAGCTTCTGGTAGGAGATCTGGCTCCTAGTGACAGGGATGAAGAGGTCCCCTACTTTATGGATGCCCTTAAACCTCCAGCAAGGCCATAGAAAGGGTGTGCTTCCTATTATCGGATGAGGATTCTGCCAAAGAAGTAGTAACTCCAGAGGGGGTGCCAAAGAGAGTTGTGATTCCAGAGGGGGTGCCAAAGAGAGTTGTGACTCCAGAGGGGGTGCCAAAGAGAGTTGTGACTCCAAGGGGGGGTGACAAAGAGAGTTGTGGTCACAATAAGGGTTTCATGCCTTCCTTTCAAGCATTCCTAGTCATCAACAAGATAGGGTGATGCCCAGGTAGAAAGTGCATGGAGGGGTCCAAAAGTATTCAAAGTGGGATGCCGTGGATGTAGGGTGATTCCAGCAGAAGCCTTTGAGGCATAGCACCTGAGAGAACCCCTTGCCAGCCATGAGCATGTTTAATATGAAAGGCCACGTAATACCCCAGTAGCCAGGGCAGGTTCCAACCACACACGCACACACACATACACACACACCACCATTAACATTGTCTTTTTTTTGTAGCTAAACCTAGGAGGTTTACTGTCCCACAAAAATTGGCCTCAATACTTTTCCATTTGTGTGAAAAAAATATCTTCTCAATAGATAATGGCAGTTGGCGCACAAAATAAAATGAAAAATAATTTACATTTGTGTGGTGCTTTTAATACACACTGTATCCTGAAACACTTTAAAGGCAATAAGAGACTGGTAGTAAAGCGACTAAGCATGTAGTAACCATTTCACACATCAGCACCCACCTTGCACACATCAGCACACAGCCTTGGACAGTTGCTTGAACTGGTTTTAATGGAAGGAAATATTGGCCAGAGCAACAGGGAAAAGGGTAAAGGGAATCACAAGGGGACCAGGCTTTTACTCAATGTGGAGTATGTTGGTAATCACAAGAGAGGCGAAACTAGAGGACTAAATAGCTTCCAAGGCACTGCACACAAGAGAGCCTCAAGGATGGATTTCAGAGGGTTCCCCTGCGGAAAATGACTGCAGGTTCCCCTAATGGGTCTATCTGTTGGTGTCAAACCTGAAGGACAGTAAATAGTGGGGCAGGAATGACTAAAAAAAACAACAGACATTTGAAGTGCATCAATACAGCAACAACAATTACCATATGGCATAAGTGTAGTCCATCAGGTCACAGGAGAGAGGGCAATCAGCAGCAATGAAACTACACCCAGAGGTGGCTGTCCCAGGGTGCATTGCACTGCTTTGGCCCAGCTATTCTCGCCTGACATGGCTGTCCCCTGTGCAAAATCAGGAGACTAGGATACATCCATATTTGGTAGTGGACAGTCTTTGGAGCCAGGCCAGAAGTTGAACTGCTTCTCAGTAATGCGAGATGATGATGGTATGCTGGAGAAGGGAATTGAGGCTATGGATCCTCTACGTAAGCTGCAGTGCCTCTTTGGATCCATATTGTCCCTCACTGCTTTCCCTGCTTATCTGTAGTAGGTTTGTGTGACCTAGCCAGCTGCCACACACAGGCATAGAAACATACTGTAAATAGTGATGGCAGAAAAGACCAATGGTCTATCCAGTCTGCCAGTAGTTCCATATCAAACCCCATGACCTACTGTCCACACAGGGTAACAGCCTTTACTACCCATCCCCCTGTTCTCCTCCCTACTACTACCACACTGAGTAGCTACTATACCCTTCACTCTGTCCCAGCCATGCTTGAAGCCATTTACGGTTTTGGCACCCACCTCCTTGGCTGGAAGACTGTTACATGGTTCCATCACCCTTTCTGTAAAATAAAACTTTCTTATGTCCCTCATGAACCTCCCTCCTATAAGTTTGCACTCATGCACCTGTGTTCTTGAAATGTTACTCACACTGTTTATTACTTTCAGGAACTTGAAGATCTCTATCATATTGCCGCTTTATTGTCTATTTTAAGTAAATGTCAGTGCCTTGAGCTGACCCCAGTAAGATGTGTCCTGCTGGCCCTAAATCCTGTCCTCATCTTTCCTGAGGTGAGGACTCGAGAACTTGGCACAGTACTCCAGGTGCTGCCTCACCAACAATTTATTAAGAGGTAGTAATAACCTCTTTTCTTCTACTGTCAGTACCCCTTCCAATATATCCAAACATCCTATTTGCCTTACTATAGGCCTTGTTGCACCAACTTGATTATTTAAGGAAGTCATTAATGAGGACTTCTAGATCCCTTTCCTCAGCTGTAGCACTGAGCTTTACCTCTCCCATCCAGTACTCTATCTTGGTGTCCTTGTTCCCAAAGTGCATCACCTTGCACTTTCTGGTGATGAATTTCAACTGCCAAACCTTAGACCACCTCTCTAGCCTTTGCAGGTCATTCTGTATCTAAATCCCTTATCGCTGTCTACCCTGCCACGGAGATTAGTGCCATCTGTGAAGAGACACTGGTTTCCCCTGATTTCTTCTCCAATGTCACTGATGAACATTAATTATTAAAGAAGACAGGACCCAGGCCTGATCCCTGTGGCATCCCACTCATGACCTCCATCCTTTCTGGATTGATAGCAAGAATCACACCACTCTGCTGCCTCTCCTTTTTTTGCTTAGAACATTTTATTTGGCTTTAAAGATTTACAAACATGTAGTCTCAAGCTTCAATGGACATCCCTTCATCAAGGTGATATGGGCCTCTCACTCTGGGGGGAAGGCCATCTTGCTTCTGTATACTAATTACCTACATGATCAGTCCTTCTCAGCTGACTTTCTACAAACCAAATGAAAGAAAGAAATTAATATTTATTTTGAGAATAAGCAATGGGATAGGGTGTGGCATGGGGTTTGGAGGACCTCCTCTTTGCCAACTTGGAGGGAGTTTGCTTGGAAGGTCAGAATAAGTTATTTTTTAGTGCCGACCTTTCTATCAAAATGGTCCCCTCACACCACCCCTGTTTGTTGGAGACATTGTGGAGAAGAAAGGGCATTGCACACCCATATATTCTGGAGTTGCCCCAAACTCCAGGAACTTTGTAGAGAGAGAGCCCACTATATTACCAACACATTAGGAATCTCAGATCCGCTGACTGAGGAACACTTCATCCTAGGTCTCCCCAACATATTTGAGGGGACAGGAAGCTCATTATTTATGGTTCATATTGTTCATAGCTACCTTGAAAGCAATCACTAAGAAGTGGCTACAGGTTGGTTCCCCTGACACTCTCAGAATGGATTAAATTAGTACAACACATACAACAGTTAGAAAGACTTACTTTTAAATTACAACAATGGCTGCCAGCCTACCAGAACAGGTGGACAAGGTGGAATCTCTACCAAGATCTCCACCAAGAGCATGTTGTATGTTTCAAGACCTTGCTTCTTACTTCCAGTTTTTTATTTCTGGCGTTTTACAACTAATGCACCTCACTTGTTAGCTTAAATGTAATAGGTTAACTAGATCTAAGTTCCTTCAGCAGAGAGCTACAGCTTCGGAACTCCCACTGTCGTTCATTACTCTGTTTAGACATCTTGGGTCTGAGGTCTTAAAAAGGTGTTCTGAGATATTATATTGAAGTTATGCTTACTAGCCCTCTCTTTATTGTGCAGTTTTTACACTGGACTTCGAAAGTACAAACTTATATCAGAATTGAGTAACATTCATTTCTACCTCTCAATAATGTACTCTAGTGAGGATATTTTCTTTCATTAGAACTGATTCTACAGCACTAGTTTTGACCCAGGTTATTGTCTGTTGTGACCTGTTTTAGCTGTATTCTTGTTGCTCTTGTTTTAAGAGAACAGTTTTGGTTCTTAATGCTGTACTGTACTGTTAACATGGATTTTCTTAAACTGAATATAAAAAAAAAAAAAGATTTACAAACATGAATGACATCTTATGAGCTGCCTCTCCTTTAATCAGTCTCCTACCAGGACACTTTGTCCCTTGCTGAGCCCAGATCCTCCATCTTCTTCAGCAATCTTCTCTAAGGCACCAAGTTGAAAGACTTGTGAATTTGAAGTAGAATAAATCTACGGAGTGGCCCCTATCTAATACCCTTGTCACACAGTCAAAGAAAATTATCAGGACGTTCTGAAAATCTCCCTGCTATAAACCTATGCTGTTTACTGTCTGGGTGTCCACTGCTCTCCAGCTAGTCCACAAGGTCCTCTTTGACCAGTGACTCCCATCAGTTTACTCACAACAGAGGTACACTACTTAAGTGGGTTCGTGCCAATGGAGAGGTGAATATAGTACCTTGTGTCATGCTGGGTGGAGGAGTCAATCTGGTTTCATGGGAGGCTCGCGGCCCCCCCTGAGGTGGAGGCTGTGGCTGGATCTTCCATTTTCTCTACAAAAAGACCATATCTTCCAGCACTGGGTCAAAAGAGTGCATTGCTGCCAGCCCTGTGAAGCTGAGGGTTGAGGACTGGATGCACACCTCGCTCCATGCTGGTGACCCAAGTTTGGAAGCTGAGTTGGGTTACCAGGGGGTGGTATCGAGCATCCGAGGGTCTAATCTCCTCTCCCAAGGAAGGAGAGCTTGCTTGCCAGGCCTTTGACTACCACAGGTGAAGGCCTGGAGGTAATGTAGGCTGGGGCGATACAGAAGGGAGGGGCTGTGGCTTGATAATGTGTGCATGCCTACACAAGCATACATCACATCAGCTGCAGTGGGAAGGGGGAGAAAAGTGGGAAAAGGTAGTTGGGGTTAATGAAGACCTGCACTTCTGTCTGCAGAACCACCACAGTGGGAGGAATTAGTAGGGGTGGCCGATGGAAGCTAAGGTTCCAGGGGAGGTAAGCACTAGTCCATGTGGATGGGGCAGGGCTGACAAGTCACCCCACTCCTCCCACGGGAGACAATCCTACATGAAAAAAGTGCATTGCCTCATTATGCTCTATTTTGAGAAAAGTCAGGAAGTCTAAACTGTATATCATCCCCCAGAAACTGCAGAGATTGCTTAACCAGCAAGAACACTGTCCTTTTGTCCACCACATTTTTATTTATTTATTTATTTATTTTTTTCATTTTCTTTTTACGCCTTCTTCTAGCCGTCGGAAGCCCACGACATCAGCCCACTCACATTTCCACCCCCCCCACATTGGCCTCGGTCCCCCTCCTGATACCCCGTGGTTTCACGGTGGGCTGCGGCACTGGGGCCCACATGCTGCAGACATGGACTAGGTCAGGGGCTGGCCTGGGGCTAATTGAAGCACTTGATGGGCTTCATTAATGGCTCGGCGGCTTTCCCATTTTCCTTTTTCTGGGAGTATGGACGTGCAATGACGCCAGCGCCCTGCCCCCGCCTCCAGTACGAACTGTTGATGTCGGCAACCGTACGACTCCCGGCCTCTGCCAGGGGTCATGCAGGCTCCAATCGCCTCCCATCCCTCCCCCCGGAGAAGGAGAGCAGTCCATAGGATGCTCTATCCTTCTCCTCCCGGCCGACCCTCCAGCGATCCGGGTCCGTTCCCGAACCCGGGTCACCGGCGTCGCAAGCGGAAATCCCACCACTGCGCCAGCGGGCCGGCAAGGTCCACCACATTTTTAGAAAACTCCTAGGACAATGACATTTTGGGACTGAGCCAGACTCAGCCCAACATGGATTCAGGTCACTGTCCACACTTAGGCAGAATGCTGGGCATAGCTCTGTCACCAGACAGCATCATGCTTGGCTTCTTCCACTACCTGTAGTGTCATCCTCTGAGTCAGTCTCATCTGATATCAGATCTTTTTTTTTTCTTTAGGAGGGACAGATCTGCTTTGCAGCTCCTTCAGCATGAGAGGAATTCAGTTTTCAAGTAATTGAAACATAGCAATTTTCAAAAATTCTTGTTGGGTTTTCGACTTTAGTGCTTCTCATCTTCTGGTTACTGCCTCATTGAAGTGGAAGGATAGAACACAAAAAGGTGGGATATGAGTGGTGCATTCTGTGCAGGTTGAAAATGTCGCCCACATGTTCACAGAACATGTGTCTTGACTGCCTGGGAGCTGACCACAGTGTTGGGGGCTGCTTATGTTTTCAGGCCATGTGTCCTTCATCGCTGGATGAGCAGACAACGTGCTTTCTCAAGGTAGGCTTCTGGAATGTTGACAGGTCTTGGTGGCCGTGGGTCAGTGATACAGCTTGCAGCCATGGAGAAGGACAATGCAGTGGTGGGTGGACCTGCATCAACCTTTGCCTTGGTCCCAATGGGGCAGGCCACTGGCACTTCATTCTTGAATTGTCTAGAGTTCAGGGATATGTACTCAGCTCTTCAAAGTTTTAAGGAAAGTCACCCTTACCGCAAAAGCATTGGCAGCATGATCGTTTTTGACTGTGGGAGAGTGAATGGTCCTGCTCTTCAAGGTCTCTGAACACCCCCAAGTGGCCAACCTTCTTAGTAGAATGGTGGCCTTTATTAGTCTCCAACTCATCATAATTATGTATTAAATAGTAATGGAAATTGAGTCCCATTCATTTCAATGGGGCACACCCCCATGCTCTCCCTTGATGCACGTCGTAACATGCCTGAGCACAGGGACATGTAGAATCAGGAAATGGAAATGATTGGCTGGCCACCTTGTTGGGGCCAAACCTACGATCCTTTCACACTAAATAAAGGCTGAGGATAAAATGTTAAAAATGCCACAAAAAGACTTTCGCTGACCCAAGATACCATATCATGAAAGTGGTACCTCAGTAGAGAAAAGGTACAACAACATCACTTTAACCAGATGTACCTCATAGTCTACTTTCCAAGCCTGAATCAGATTCTGAAAAGTGCAATCCGTACTTAGGATGTATGCCGGGGGCTCCTTTATTATAATAAATGCACAGCAGTGGTTCACAGTGAGGCTTATCAGCTGTTAGTGATCTGTGCTGAAGGCGCTCCAGGCAGACCAGCAGCTATGCAGAAAATTGGTAGGTGGATCACATCCTGCATCAATCTGTGTTTCAGCTTGGTTGATAGGGAACCACCCAAGAGGCTGAAGAATCATTCCACCAGGCATACCACTGCATCTGTGGCTGTTGTCAGGAACATCCTGATCGAGGAGCTCTGCAGGACTGCCACATGATCCAGCACCCAAGCGTTCATATCCCACTAAAGTATCTTGTTGTTTAACAAAGTTTATTGATTTTTATAGAACATAAGCAAGGTATGCAACACATACAAGATGTAATTCTTTCAAAATACCAGGCTGGGGCCAGCCCCTTGGAACTACAACTCTAATGCAGGATGGAGATTTAAACTTCATACTGTATTGTCTAAGCTTTATATGGATATCAAAAAGCTTTAAGTTAAGCAATTCAATTTTATATGCATACTATATCCATTTAGTCATGCATTTCTAAAAAGCTGTAATTAAGAAAGACAAATATGCAACCATATTGTGACATTATTCTTTATCAGGTCCCTCCCAGAGGGAAGGATTTCTGGATAGCTGACTGACCAGAAACTTCTATAGTTTGAAGATAGAAAAGCTACTTATAAACAGTCATATACAATTTGTTAACAGAAAAGGACTGGGAGGCCTATCAAGTCTGCCCTATTTTCCCCTGCCTATTATTACACCCTGGATTCTGTTTGGTCACAGGTGTCCCCCTCCCCCTCCTCCCTTTCCTCTGTTGTGCTCCTGTGCCTATCCCACACATACAAAACAAAACAAAGGTAGTGCTGCTACTCACTATCTCCGTATATTTAGAATGGTGCAATTCAAAAGGGCGGCCTGCCCTTCACATTAAACAAATATCTTGGAAAAACTGCACTCGGGCTACATAAAAAATATTGTTGAGCCAAGGAAATATTTATTAAGTGGACGTTTGTACCACAACTTGGCAATGACCACGGTAAAGACAAACACAAGCTCCCCAGTGCTTCGATTCAAACAAGATCCCCAATGAAGATTCTTGTTTGAATCGGAACACTGGAAAGCTAATTCTTACTGTGGTCATTGCTAAGTTGTAGGCAATGTCACTAATAAATATTTTAGCCAATAACTGTGTAGTCTAGTTATCTAGATACCTATCCACATGCCTGATGCTTCCCACTGTCTTCACCCCCACCACCTCTTCTGGCAGTTCTGGGCGTCCACCACCCTTTTTGTGAAGAAGTATTTCCTCTTATTTCTCTTTAACTCCCCCCCAAGCTTCATATGTTCTGGTATTCCTCCTCCATTGAGACTGCACTCTTGCACCTTGTTCACCCCTGTGAGGTACTTATAGGTCTCTGTCATGTCCCCTTTCGCTTGCCCCTCCTCCAAGGAGTACATGTTGAGTTCCTGCAGCCTCTCCTCTTAAGGTTTCTCATGCAACCCCCGCAACATTTTGGTAGCCCTCCTCTGGTCTGCTTCCGTTCTGTCAATATTCTTGTGGAGGTGTGCCTCCAGAGCTGGACTCAGTATTCAAACTTGGGTCTCGTGGTGAGTGATACAGTGGCAACCCCACCTCCTTCAACTGCTAGAAATCCCCCTTCAATATGCACCCTGTCATCTGGCTACACCTATGGAACTTGATCACCAGGCACTAGGATCCCATGGAAGATTTCCACAGCAGTCAGCTAGGGGCCGCCCATGTTGATGTCACGTGCCAACGTCACCAGTACTATATATACGTATAGCGGTAGCCCAGCTCCATACTTAGTTCTTTTCCCAACATCGACCTTTTCTCACAGACTCCATGGAAGCTTCGACACTCAGTTGATCACCAAAACTTTTAATAAAATGTTTCTTTATTTTTATTTATGCCAAGAATGCATATCTTGGCTCCTTTCCATCACTGTAGCTGCAGAAATCAATTTTCTTCAGCTGAAGGCCTTGATGTGTGTTTCTGTTGTCTCGGGCCTAGTGGCACCATCCTTGCTGGCTTGTCCTGCCAGGAGTTCTTCCTCCCTTCCCAGTTCCGATACTAGTTTGCCCATGGGGGACCTTTGGGGGGGCTCCCTGCCTTCTTGACACTGGCTTCCTCCAACAGATCGCAGGTTTCCAGGGCCTGGGACAAGTCTTCAGGGGATTACCGTTGCAGGGACTAGGACCATTCCATGGTTCACTTCCTCCAGGAGTGCTCCATTTCCCTGCTGTCTCTATTCTTCTCCTCCAGGAGTTTCATGACGATGACTTCATCCTCATTGTCCTTTGCTGTCCAGGCCTCTGCTTCTTCCAGACCCCTTACAACAGCGGTCTCTGTTGCCACTTTGATGGCCAGAGATGGATTTGGCAGTCCCTGGGCTGTAAACCCTACCATGCCACCCTGGCCTACGGCTCCCCTAGGCCTTCTGGTGCTGGGTTTCTTGGGCCCATCTGGCAGTGACAGAACATCGTCGGAGTGGGGTTTTCTGTCTCCTCCGTCGATCCTTATGTCATTGACATTTCTTCCATTGACCTTCACATCTGCTCTTCTCTTAAGGGAGTTCTATGATGGTGGCTCCAGTGCCATCGTTTACTGCTGTCTAGGCCTCTGCAACTTTCAGGCACCTCCTGATAACAGTCTTCGTCTCTGCTTCGGTGGCTAGAGACAGATCCTCAGCCCCCCCATGGCATTGGTGTTGGGTCTCTCATGCCCGTCTTGTGCCGGTGGCCCATCTTCAGAGCCGAGCTATGTGCCTCCTCTATCGCTCCCTGCATCAATGGTGATTTCTGTGGCTAATCCTCAGGTCACCTTTGTCTCTGTCGCTGCTTTGGCAGTTGGAATTTGTTTGTCCTGCCACCATGACCTAGAGATTCCCTAGGCCCTCAGTGTGGGGTCTGTTGGGGCCACCTTGTGGCGGCGGCCCATCTTCGGAGACCGGGCTCTCTACCTGGAGATGGCTTATCAGCCACCAGTCTGTCGATCCCTGCCATGCCACTGTGGCCTGCAGCTCCCGTAGGCCCTCAGGCACTAGTTCTCTCAGGCCCACCTGGCGGCTGGGGTCTGTCATCAGAGTCAGACTGTCTGCCTCCTCCACCAACCCCAACATTGACAACAATACCTTCTTCTTCACCAGCCTTCATGTGGTGCTTACCTCGCTGATTCTTGCTTTGCTGCACTAGCTTTCCTTCTGGCCCAGGCCCTCCTATCCTGTTCAGTCAGGCACCTTTGCGGTGTCGTGGCCTCTTAGGTGTTCATGCTTTGAGCTCTCAAGGGCATCTGCAGCACCCTGCTCATTGGCCCCGGTATCAGAATGGGTTGACACTGAGGAGGTATGCCACCTGCGTCTATTTCTTCTGGCTGAGGAGGGCTTTGAGGTAGATGTCTCCTGTCAGGGTTCCATGGTATTTTCCAGAAGCACGGGTTCTGTTCAGTACATTCCCAAATTCCCTCCTGATGACCCCACTCCCTACATGGTCGAGACACTCTTATCTGTCTCCATGTGGTTTCCAGGCTACAGAGGGATATATATACTAAATTTGGGGGATTTTTTTGGGGTCCATGAGTCTTCTATCCATGTTCCTTCTCCCTCACCTCCTGCTTTGCAGGTTGCTGCCACTGCAGCCGGGCACAGGCCTATTCTCATTCCCCCACAGAGGTTTCCTTTCTATGCAGCGCAGCTTGAACCTGCTTCTATTGTTATCATGGCTACACATGCCTCCAGGGTGCCCAAGACCCTTGGTTCTTTCGCTCCTTTTTTTGAATCCAGGAGAATTATTCTGTGGGGTAAGGGACCCTTTCCTTTTGCCAAGTTAGGTCTTTGCAATGGTTACCTACCACTACTTCTTCTGGCGCTAGGGCAAGGCAGCGGTGCAGCCCCTACCTGCGGGTTCTCTGCTGCCAGAGCTTTTTAACAATCTTCAAGCTGTAGAGGATATTCACTAGCCTATCCTCAGAGCCATCTCTCTTGGGATATGCTTCACTTACAAGTTTGCTGATACTGGCATCTACCCCAGGTGCCATTTCCAGCTGAGGATTTCAGGTTTCTTCATCAATTCGTGGCAGAATTCCTTTGGTGCACCTTACGAGGGCTTCTGGCTTTTTGACCCTGGTGTGAGGGGCATTATGCTTGACTTTCATGCCTTTGGGAGAGCTATCAAGTCCATCCCTTCTCTTTAGCATACTCAGCCCAAGGTACCCACAGGGTCATATCCTATGCCTCCAGAAACAGCTGCTAAACTCACCATGTGTTCCGTTGTTCTCTCCTCTGGGCCTCCTTCCCTTGCTAAAGGAGGCAGTCATAGCTTTGCTGCACACCATAACCATAGAGCTGGCTCCTAGGCAGTGCTGGGACACAGGGTTTTGCTAATGGTTCATCCTGGTTCCTAGGCAGACAGGGGCCCTTTGCCCCTTTTTTAAGCCCTAAGGAACCCTATTTTTGCCTCCAATACCATAGTTTCCTCCTGCCTTACTTGAGACAGGGAGATTGGTTTTGCACCTTTGTCATGCGGGCTGTTCTTCCTGAGAATCCAGCTCAGCCCCCTCACAGGAGGCACCTCAGGTTCCTGCTCCAAGGGGTGCAATTTCAGATCAGAGCCTTGCCATGTGGCCTATCCTCTGTACTTCTGATTTTTACCAGGTACCTAGCAGCTGTCATAGTTGTACTTAGGTGGGAGGGGCTATAAAGAGGAGGCTAGCAATTACAGGCCAGTCAGTTTGACCTCAGTGGTGGGGAAACTAATAGAATGACTACCAAAATCTCTCCATTACTGACCATGTTAACTTAGTAGTCCATAGGGTCAACCAGAAACTCGGTGCTGCTTACCACGTCAAATCTTATCTGTCTGCTAAGGTTCGACTGGGTATTGCCAGAGGTAACCTACTCCCTATCTTGGACTACTGTTCCCCAATCTATACTCATGTCTCTGCAACCCTTCGGGCCAGACTCTTGTCTGTTACAACAGTGTTTGTTGCTTTGCCCTGTCTGCCCCTTATTCCACCCATCATTGTGACCTTTACTGGTCTCCAGGCTGGCTCTCCTTGCAAAGTCACTTTGACTCTACCCTCGGTTGCCTCATTGATGCCATCATTAAATGCAGCCCCGGTTCCCCCTTATCCACCTTCTGCAAGCACCGTACATCGCTGAGGTGTCTCCTGTCCTCTACTGTCCCTCCCCTGGAGACTCAAAGAACCACTATGGATATGGATGTTAATGCATTATCGGTAGCGGCCCCTAAGCTTTGGAATGGGCTTCCCTCATCACTCAGATCCTCTAACACATCTTTTACCTTTAAACTTAACCTTAAATCATGGCTCCTCTTCTGAGACAGTCGTAACTGTCCGCCTAGATAGCAACCCCTCCCCAACAATTTTGCTCCACACCTGCTATGGCCTGATACTTCACCACCTTCCTGCTCCCGGCGACATTATTAGTTTGGTTGGGTATGTAGTTTGCTTGTGTGTGTATGTGTGTGTGTGGGGGGGGTGCTAATTTGTTTGTCCTTGATTGCTGTTACCCCTGTTTGCTTGATTTTTGAAATGTTATTTGCATTTTACCAGAGTTTAATTTGTTTAATGCTTAGTAACCGTAATCACATTTACTACTGTTATAGTTCCTCATTGATTTCCCCTTGGACTCTACTTTTGTGGTGTCTGTTTTCTGTAGTGTACCTTTTAATTACTCTGTATCTCTTCTTGCTCGTGCCCTGTTGGCCCAGGTCATGCCTGTAAATGGTCCCTGGGATTAGAGCACTTTCCCAGTTATCAAAGTCATAGATAAAGAAATAAAAGAAAGGCTTTTGATATATTTAGAATCCAGTCAAGCACAGCATCCAAAGCAGCATGGATTCGTAGCGGAAAGATCTTGTCAAACAAATCTGATAGATTTCTTTGACCGGGGTGACTAGGGAGGTGGATCAGGGAGGGGTAGTGGACATGGCCTACCTAAATTTCAGCAAGGCATTCGACACCGTCCCACATAGATGGCTTGTAAACAAGATGGGCAGCCTGGGATTGGGTCCAATGGTGGTTAACTGGGTCAAAAATTGGCTGAGTGATAGGACACAGAGTGGTGGTAAACAGAGTTCAATCTGAAGGGGGGGGGTGATCAGTGACGTTCCACAGGGATCTGTGCTTGGACCAGTCATCTTTAATGTCTTCATAAGCAACATTGCAGAAGGGCTAGAAGGGGAAGGTATGTCTCTTTGCAGATGACACGAAGATCTGCAACAGGGTTGACACTCCAGGAGGGGTAGAGAAAATGAGAAGGGACCTAAGCAAGCTTGAGGAATGGTCAGGGGTGTGGCAGCTAAGATTCAATGCAAAGAAGTGCAAGATCATGTACTTGGGAGCACAAAAATGCACAAGAGGAGTGCATGATTGAGGGGTAGGTACTGATGGCCATCGAATAGGATAGGGAACTGGGAGTAATCATATCTGATAACCTAAAGGTTGCCAAGCAATGTGAGAATGCTGTGAGGAGAGCCAGTGGAATGCTAGGGTGCACAGAGAGAGGTATCACCAGCAGAAGGAAGGAGGTGGCAATACCACTGTACAGAACGCTGGTGAGAACTCATCTAGAATATTGTGTCCAGTTCTGGAGGCTGCATCTCCAGAAGGACAGAGAGTAGAAGTGGCTCAGAAAAAGGCAACAACTATTGTGCAGGGGCTGCACCAGAAGTCATATGAGGGTTGACCAGATGATCTCCAGATGTATTCCCTAGGAGAAAAGGGGGTGGGGGATATGATAGGAGACTTTCAACTACCTCAAGAGTATAAATAAGGTACAAGAGGGTAGCATCTTTCACAAAAAAGGTGCTCCAGAACAAGGGGTCACGATATAAGACTAGAGGGGGCTAGACTCAGGGGTAACGTGAAAAAGTATTTTTCACAGAAAGGTGAGTGTATGCATGAAACAGCCTCCCTGCGGAGGTCGTGGGGGAAAAACTGAAGGGGAATGCAAACATACACTGGACAAACATAAAGGAACTCTAATGACAGGAAAGAGAGGGTAAGCCACAGATCATTTAGGATTTAGGGTATGTGGAACAGGTAGGGAAAATGGGCAGACTAGGTGGGCCAAGAGGTCCTTATCTGCCATCAGTTCTATGTTTCTATGTTTCTATTCCTTATCTGGATGCTTGGCTCTTAATGGCCTGGCCCTGTCCAGTACCCTTTCATACACTTCATAGTTCCTTGCAGTTGTCCCAGTCCATGTGTCTATTGGTCATTTTGCCCTAGTTGCTCATGGCCCTTTCACATGGGCTTCAGTACCTTGGAGTGGTTCCTGACCTTGCTCAAGGAAAAACTTCTTTCCTCAGGTCAGGGCTGACTGCCTAATGTCTTTGGCTTGTTTTGGGGCTCAGGCTCAGTGGTCATGACCTGTGCCTTTCTGAGCCTCCTCGGCTTGTTGGCCGTGGCCGTAGTTATGGTCTCCTTGTCTGGGCGGTTTATGCAGCCTCCACCATGGTCCTTGGGGGTCAGCTGGGGTCCCCATTCAGAGGATCTAGCTCTGCTGGTGTCTGTCTCCTCTTTTGTTTATAAGATGCTTACTGAGCTCCTGTGGGAGGGTGCCACCGTGTTTCTGGTGTCACTATTCTGGCCTCAGTAGATTCGTCTTCTGTCACTGTGGTAGGTTGCTGCGGAGCATCCAGTTCCCTTTCGTCTCTGCCAGGCTCCATTTACCCAGGAGCAGGGGGCCCTGGTCCATCTACACCTTCAGTCCCTTCATCTGCACACATGGTTCCTACAGGGGTAGCTGTAGCTGGCTTTGGGGTGTCTCAGATAATGACTGTGGTCCTGGTGCCTGTTAGAAAGCCTTCTATTAGTGCCTCCTCTTCGATGGTGTGGAAATGATTTGCTGCATGGGCCACTTCTTGACAACTGACTTTGTTTTCTTGTCCAGTGCACCAGGTTCTAGAGTTCCTCTTGTCCTGGTCTGAGGCTTTTATTAAGGTTTCAGCCTTCCATCTGCCTCTCGAGGGCCATACTGTGCACCAGAAGGTGTGGCCAGTATCCTTTTGAGAGGCATTCTACCCTTGAGGCCTCCTCTCTGATTTCTGGTTCTGGCTCAGGGCCTGACTTTCATCCTTCAGCAGCCCACCTTGCCTCTTTTTGAGTCAGCCATGTCTTGTGAGCTTTGCTTTCTGTCGTGGCAGGAATTGTTTAACAGTTACAGGACCTCATGTGTGGGCAGCCTTATTAAATTTTCCATACTGAGAGGGTGTCTTTATCTACCAGTCCTAGCTTTCTTTCTAGGGTAGTGTCTACCTTTGCTCTATACCCATCCATCCACCTACCGGCCTTTTTTCCTATGCATGCTCCTCCTGGGGACGCATTGCTCCACATTCTTGATGTGCATAGTCTTTGGCATTTCTGCTTCCTGGTGCAGTTCTTGGATTTTCATCCAGAGGCCTTGTAGCCTCGGTGGCCAATTTCAGGAATGTGTCACTTGCTGTTATCTGTGCCGGTGCTCCTGGGACTACTGTTCACACTTTCACAAAGTGTTACAGTCTGGACATTGCCTCTAAAAGGAGGGCTGGCATTAGCCTTGCTGTGTCCCAAGGCCTTCTTTCCTCATCCCCCAACTTCCAGCTACCCTCACTGTCTAGTTGTTCGTAACTGCTTGGAACTTGTTCCATAGGTGTGACCTAATGAAAGAGATATCCCCAAAGATAGGAGAGTTATGTAAGAACTTACCATAACAGTAGATCTTCAAGGGAATCTCTTTCATCAGGTCATGCTGTCTCATCCTCCATCCCCCTACTGAGCTTTTTTTGCCTTTTTCTGGCTTTCCTGTTGCTCCAGCTTCTGCTATATCATTGGGCATCACTTATCTCTCCTCAGTCCTTTAGGGGAGGCCTTTCTCATCTGGTTTCCATAGGGAAAAGAACTGACGAGGAAGCGGGGTCACCCATGTATATATGGTATTAGTGACATCGACATGTGACATCAACATGGATGGCCCCTAGTTGACTGCTGTGGAAAAGTTGCCATGGGATCCTAGCACCTGATGGCTAAGTTCCATAGGTGTGACCTGAGGAAAGAGATTCTCTCGAAGATCTTCTGTTATGGTAAGGTCTTACATAACTGTTCTTTTCATTAGTTTCCCCCATGCCACCTTGAAACATCTGACTGTGGGTCCTATTCATTTGTAAACTGGCAATGGTTCAGGAAGACCAGACCAATAGGTATGAATCCAAACAGAACCTTTTCCACCTGGGCCCATGACGGGTATGCAGTGGTTCTTTTTCCAACCAGGCCAGTACTTGCCTGGTTCTATTGGAGGTGTGGTACACCTACATCCAGAGTAAGTGCCATCCCCTATTAATTGGAGGTGCCTGCAATATTTATTTTTTTGAACCTTGTTGGTTTAGTTGCCCATATGAAAAAAATCTATTCTACTCCATAGCTTGGGGGATAGCTGCAAAGGGAGGTTATTTACACAATAGACCAGTTTGGGCAGTGCCATCCCCTTAATTGCGACAATCTTGCCTGGCAACGATAAGTCCACTTTTGCCATCGATTAATGTCTTGGGAGAGATCACAGATATATGGGGTCAGACTGGCTGAGGCCAAGTCCTGCCATTTAGGAGTAATAGTCATACCAAGGTATTAGATATTGTGAGGCATTCATTTTAAAGCCAGGTCCCCTGCTTGGGTAGTGTTAGGGTAACACCACACACAGCAGAAGGAACTCCATTTTAGACCAGATTACCTTTAGGTCTGACAATGTCCCAAAGTCTTCCAGAATGTCTAGTGTCTTTGGCAAGGACTGTTCTACTTTTAATATAGTGAGGAGTAGATCATCTGCATAGAGCAGAGTCTTGGAGACTGTGTTACCTAGGTCAATGCCTTTGACTCCCTCTTCTTGTCACAGTCTGGCCCCTGAGGGCTCCATGACTATCAGGAAGAGCAGTGGAGAGAGGGGGCATCTCTGCCTTGTACCTCGGTGGAGTGGGAAAGCGATGGACAGGAGGCCATTTGTTAGGAACTTGGCTTTAGGGGAGTAGTATAGGGCTGTACCCAGGCTAAAAGTTTGGTCCTGTCCCCCTGCCCACATTGCTGTGGACAGCTAGTCCCACTTGAGGCCTTTTCCAGAATGATAGCCACGGGAGCTGCAGATGCCCTTCCAGGATGTGTCTGATCCAGTATACTGACCAGGAGCCTGACATTGACAGCTCCTTTTCACCCCTTCACAAATCCTGAGATTTGTGAATGAACGGTATTGCTCACTCAAGCCTGGTGGCCATCACTGTCTCCAGGATCTTTATGTCATCATTTAAGGGTGAAATGTGGCATTAGCTAGTGCAGTGTTCTACCCTTCTAAAACTTTAGGAGGACTATGCTGATAGCCTCTTGCAACATGGTAGAAAATGTCTCCTGGTGCGCTGCTTGGAAAACTTGGACCAACTGAGGAGTTAGGACAGTGCTGAAGCCATGATATAATGCCACATTAAGCCTGTCTGGCCCAGGGGGTTTCCCTTTCCCTAATGTTTTAATGGCTTGAGAGATTTCCTATGAAGAGTTGGGGCTCTCCATCTGAGCTGTCACATCCAGGGGTATCGACGGGAGGTCCATCCCTTCTAGAAACTGATGTAAATCTCTGCCGGATGGGGCGGGGCCCTGGGAGGAGTACAGACTCTTACAAAAATCTTGGAAAGTCATGCCCATGCTTATGACATTCCTTATTCATTGTTACCTTTTTCTGTTATGTTGCTGCCTCCTCACTGTTAAGCTTTGCACTGATTGTATATTCTTTGTAACCTCTGGGGTCATACCTGAAAATAGGCATATATTTGTCTAGTGTGCTTACCTGGTCAATAAAAGCTAAATAAAAAAATAAATGTCAGTTTCAATTGTCAATGTTATTGAAGGGGAATAACATTCAGGCTACAAGAGCCTGTTTTCAGTGGTAACCAAGTCACAATTACAGTACAGCATATGGTAAAACACACATTATATGCAGGGCCCTTACTTTTCTGCGGCACAGTGGGACCAAGTTCTGCGGCAAGACTACCATTTGCCACGGAACTTCTGTGGCGGTGGTTTGTAATTTCTGCAGAAGTTCTGCGGCACTAACAAACTACCACATCACAGTGTCAGCTTGTCATCCTGACTTCACTTTCATGGTAGTGGTTATAGCAATCAGGATGGTGGAAAGCACAGTAACACTAGTTCAAAAAAATAACAGACTTATACAAATAATTTTATGCCTAAAAAAGCAAAACAAATGTCTCTCCCTTAAGGTCCTAGCCTGTTGCATAAATGACATATGCCGAAGGGATCTTATGTGATAAATAAGGTATTTCTGTATGCATGCTATCTATCCCACTAATGAGGTTTCCACTGTCTATCACTTATATATTTGTATGTGCTTTCTACACCACTCATGAGGTTCCCACTGTGTATCACTTGTATATTTATATGCAGTCTGTAACATACATACAAATATGCCTGTGTGTGTGTGTGTGGTGAGAGAGACAGAGATACTGTATGTGTGTGTGTATATATATATATATATATATATATATATATATATATATATATATTTTTTTTTTTAATTTCCATGAACTTGCATCCTCATTCATACAGGTCCCATTGGAAATGGAATAGAGGAGTTATTGCAAAACAAATTTTTCATGTCAACCTGCTTTCCCTGACACACTGCGTAACACAATCAGGCCATGACATGCATGTGAACCAATTGTGAGATACAGCTCTCCGGTCCATCACAATGTGTCCACCATGTGACAGAACACTGCACCATACCTTCCCAGGCTCCGAGCAGTGATGTATTCCACCAATCCTTGTGCTGCCCAGCCAGCTCCCAGAGCTAATCTCTGAACCTGAGTTGCTGGCTCGGAAACACAGCATACTACCCTCTGGCCCAACAGCTGTCCCTGCACACAACATTTCTCAATAACTGTTAGGTGATTCTATCAACCAATGACAATATGTAATCAATAACCCTGCAAAAATGCGTACAGTGCAATTATTTATTTAACAGGTCTATTCTTTCAACAGGTCTACACATTATTATATTTCACTTTTCTGGGCATAATTACTTTGTTTTTCTTAAAAATTTAGAACAGTTAAATTCATTTTACCAGTTATTCATTTCAGATAGCGTCTCTATACCTTAAAGACACAAATAGGTTTGTACAAAGTGAGGTATGGACTTAACAGGTCTGTGCTAATGACAAGGTTTTGTTGAAGTTGGCCCTAGTGCAACAATGTAAGACTGAAAATTGTATTAGGCTGTAGTGCAGGTTGAGCAAATATCACCATGCCTGATGTGCTGTGCCACCGTCTTTGGCAGTGGGAGCTATGGTAGATATGTGACTGTTCATTACTGTTGCAGAATGCAGCCATTTCATTAGCTAATGTATGATGTTATAGCAATGATAACATCACATTCTGAACATATGGGGGGGTTTGGATATAAAAAGAGGGGAAGGGAACCAGATTCTATGTATAAACAGAAATATTAATAAAAAATCACCAAGAAGAGTGATTTCATACATTCATAGAAGTTCTGCGGTAGATTACAAGTTCTGCGCAAAATTCTGCGGCTGCAGAATTCTAGGGGCCTTGATTATATGGTATACAGTATGGCAATAATTCATTGTTATAAAAATAGTTATACAAACAGTTCTACTTAAAACAGTCACATCTTACTAAATCCGTGAAATGCAATTTCAAGCCTTTCCTAAACTGCCCTATTTGATGGTAGTTTACTACATTCAATGGAACAGAGTGCCAGGTTTTTGTTGCTCCATTCCTAAAGGATCACTGACCCCAAATTGTTCTGCAGCTAGGTATTTCTAGCTGCAAATATTTTATAGATTTACAT